>OZ010572.1:118624360-118779360 GCA_963932145.1 Acanthosepion lycidas | reverse complement strand
TTTCTCATCGACGAGGGGTTGCTTGTTTCTGTCTTTTATACAAATATTGTTGTGGTAACTTGTCTGACGAGCTTTTTGCCCTGCTGTCCCAACTACATGGGTTTACGCCGTGCTATTAGATTGACTTCTAGAAGTTATAGTTGCATCTAGTTATTTCATCAGTAAACGATTGGCTTCTAGGTCCCAATCGTTTACTGTTGAAATAACTAAATGCAACTATCACTTCTACAGTAAAAGTTTCCTTTCTCGTACTTCCCGCCAGTGGACCTCACTGTAGATTTGTAAATATTCGGTAAAAATTTAGTAAAAGATACAAAGGGTATAACATTGTGTTGATCCGTGAACGCCAACAGTCCTGAAGGGATACGACACAAAGAAGAAGAAGAAGAAGAGCAAGAACAAGAACAAGAAGAACAATAACATTATCAACAACAACAACTCAGTGGTACTAAAACGAGAACGAGACGAGATATCTCGAGACATGGACAGTGGATGGATAGTTAAAGATTTCAGTTCGAAATTTTCTGAAGGTTAGCAGGATTGATAGACGCCTGATCAAGACCGGAGGGCACTACAGCCGAAATGTTGCGATCACAAGAAATAGGAAGAGGCAGATAACGTAAATAGTAATAACTGCTCATCCCAGAAATTCGGACAGAAAGCACCTAGAATTTATTGATCTATTTACAGAGTATAAATATGGAAGAATTTTAGTTGGAATTTCTGGGATGAGGAGTTGTCATTATTTACAGTATTTATTAGGGTGGTGCAAAAATAATGACGTAATAATGTCGTTTTTTCACGTTAAAAAATACGTCAAAAACGACATTATTACGTAATTATTTTTGCACCAACCTAATATATTCCTATTATTGTCCTTATTTGTCTCGTCTGACACAGGCGCAGTGCAAAATATTAAGAAACAAAAAAAAAATCGTCTGAAACATGGAAAAACAGATTGATAACAAAAAGAAAAGATGTATGGATATCACCCTGAAGAACTCTTGCCCTGATGTTAAAGAAACTGTCTGTGCATCTGTCTGGGGAACTAACCACAGTTTTGATATTTTTGTATAGGATCATTATAGGAGTTACTGTCTCAGGAGGATGACATATTCCAGAAGGATCTTCTCCATTTCCCCACTATGTACCGTATCGAAGGCTTTAGAGAAATCTACAAAAAGTAAGGTGGCCTGTAGAAGAAGAGCCATTAGCCCATTTGTAAGATGAGGGTATTATTCAAGATGTAAATCATCTAACAAGATTATTTCTTGTTATCCCAAGATTCTGCCACGACCCTTATTAAGCTTATATCGACCTGGATAATCTACAGGTAATTTTGAACTAAGCTCTTTATTTAATCTACGAGGGTATAATGTTCTCGCTCCACTGCTCATGTCTAGAGATATCGTTTGTTTTTATTTTTATTTAATACTCTTCAGTTATTGGTCATTAGCGTGTTTAGTACTGTTCAGTTATTGCTTATTAACGGTTCCCATATTGTGTGCAGTTCTATGCTAGGCCTACTAAGCGGGTCCTCATAGCCCAGCATATGCACTGATTCTTTCAGACGTCTAACTTTCCATTATTCTTGCTTGTCCAATATTTTCGTTTCATTCCACGGTCTGATGGTAACCACTTTCCCTAATAAATTGACGGAGAGTGGGAAGAAAGAACTAAGCATAGACTACAAGAAGACAAAGAGCATGGTTGTCAGTAAGAGGATTCGCTCGGAATGCGATCGGGAACACTAGAATCAAGCAGACGCAGAAAGTTTAAATACATGTGAAGCGTCTTGACAGACGACCATAAGTGCGACACTGAGATCCGTAGGCGCATTGTGATGGCCAAGGGCACGTTCCAAAAGCTGGGCATAGTACTGCGAGACAGGAGGATATCTTTGCTAACAAAGAAAATCATACTGAACTGTTATGTGACATCTGTTCTTCTTTACGGCCGAGAATGTTGGACGATCTCCTCAAAGATGAAGAAGAGACTAGAGGCGACAGATATGTGGTTCTACATTAAGGATGCTAAGGATATCATGGACCGGACGTGTGAGCAACGATGAGATCTTAGAGAGATTGCAAACACGAAGGAGGCTTATACTTAAAATCAGGAAGGGACAGCTGAAGTTTCTGCGACACATAATGAGGAAAGAGGAACTGGAGAATCTGATACTCACAGGTAGAAAGAGAGACAAGGAAAAACAACGCGTGACATACCTGGCGGATTTAAGTAAGTGGATGACAGAACGTGATCTGGGGGAGGTAGCAGAGGGAAGGAACTTATTGAGAGCTGCAAGGAATACAGAGAGGTAGAGAGCCATGATCGCCTACGTCCTGAAAGGACACGGTAAATAAAAAAAATGAAATAAAGAAATAAATAAAGTCAGAACATGACAGTCAGCAGCTGCAGCGGCAGTTGCAAGCTGATCGACAGCCAGGTTAAGCTTACTAGATCAAAATTCCCTAGAGGACAATGGCCTAGTGGATAAACGCGTTGGTTTGTGAATCTAGTGGCATAATGTATATGAGTCCAATTTAGTGGTTGTCGATCGGGCAGTGTGTACTTTTGTACTTAGTGGAAACGGGAGAGAAATAATGCGCAGTCTCTCCGAGAATATCAGAACATGTTTAGAAAAACAGATCAAACGTTGGACAAATCTTGACTGTTCGGCGGATTATTGAGGGCGTCAGGGCAAATAATCTACAGGCCGCCTTACTTTTTCTAGATTTATCTAAAGCCTTCAATTCTGTACATAGGTGGGGAAATGGAGAAGATCCTTCTGGCATATGGCATTCCCCTGAGACAGTAACTGAAATAATGATGCTATACATAAATATCAAAACTGTGGTTAGATCCCTAGACAGATGCACAGATAGCTTCTTTGACATCAAGGCAAGAGTTCTTCCGGGTGATATCCATACATCTTTTCTCTTTGTAATCATCCTTGACTAGGCATTGAGCACTTCACTTGACAAGTATCATCATCTAGGTTTTACTTCATCACCTAGTCTCTCAAGTCGATATCCTGCAAAAAAAATGATAGATATTGGCTATGCATATTGTTACAGTTTTTTGTGTATACTATGTGACTAGTGAGCGAGTCAAAATGACTCAACTCGCTTTATAGTCCACCAATAGAAGGTTAACCAATCAAAAGCTGCAGAACATGGTATCCGTCGTGTATAAAGGCGGCCATCTTTGCTTACCCTACCGGAAAGACGAGTGCCAACTTGACAGGCGAAGATGATAGAAGGAAGAACTACGCTCTGCTACTTTGCTACGATATCCACTGCGAACCTGAACTACGCTTTCTTACTGTCTCCGAAATATTCACTGCCAACCTCTGGATTTTATACTCGAAGACGACCGTCAAAATGTCTAACACATATGACCTAGCTATCAATGCTGACACCATAACCAATGTCACAGTAATCCTACACCCTCTAGAAAAGATTGCATGTCGATGCCTCTAAATATGAATTCATAGGTTTCAACCAACAATACATAATATAAAGTGTTTCAGGCGAGTCAATAAAATCTGTCGAATCATTTACATACCTAAGAAGCGAGATGAATTCTACTGAAAAGGATGTGAAAATTCGCATAGCCAAAGCCTGAGCGGCTTTGAATAAAGTGGATGTAAACTGGAAATCTGACAACTTCAAACGAAAAATCTTTCGTGCTAATTTAGAGATGGTGTTAATGTATGGTGTCACTGCCTGAACTAAACTAAAATCTTATAGTCTAAACTTGAAGGAAACTACACTCGGATGCGGAGAGCTATACTTAACATGTCTTGGAGAAAATATCCAACTAAATAACAATGTCAGCAACCCATCCCTGATATTTCTACAATCTTACGCGAACGCAGAATGGGCTTTGCAGGACACTGCCGGCGAGCAAACAAGAACTTGCGAGTGATCTACAACTCTGGATACCTAGCCATAGAGCAAGACGGGTTGGTCACCCAGTAACTACCTACATTGACCAGAATGCGGCCCTTCATCCCTATAGATTAAATAATGGGTTATCTGTAGGTTACACAGATCAATATATAACTGAGGAGGTCCGAATGGCACAACGGCCAAAATGTTGTAATAAAAATAACAAAAATGAGGACAATAGTCTGAATATAAATAGTGTAAATACGGAAGAATTTTTAAATAGAAAAAAGATGTATACATTCGTTTTAGCTCAATAAATGAGCAAATCAAACACGTTAGTGAACAAAACGAAAAAAAAAAGGATACTTATAAATGATTACCTGAAAACTGACCACGATTTAAATGGTCGGGAGGGGGAAACATTTACTTTTCTCTCATCTGTCATGGCGTATCTTGTGTCAGTTCAAAATTTGAAGAAATATCACTTTTTACGTCAACTCTTTTTAAATGTCCTCACCTCACTTGTGTACGGGTGTGTGTATATATATGTATGTGTATGCGTGTGTTTGTGTGTCTTCCGGCGAACATCCAATGACAGCTGACCGGAAACTGCCGACTGTTCCCCATTTTCAGTAATCAATGATGTCCGCTTATTGATTAACTCACACTCCGACTACTAGGGGTCGCTGGCCTCCATAAATATTTATGATGGGCTCGGTTTAGTTGCCAGTCTGACCGCTGGGTTAATTCGGTTCAGCATGGCCTCATCCGACCGCGCAGATTCTGACCATCACTTCATCCTTCCACAATAAAACTTCGTCCCGCTTTTGCCGTTATAACTTCAGCGTCATTTTTCTTTCGTTCCTTCCTTCATTCCTTTCGCTTACATCTATCAGTCATCTTTGTTCTGTCGCTTTCTTCCGTTTACGCCCCTCCTTCGTTCACAACATTTTTTTTTTTTTCTAGAATCTATCTCTTCTTTCTTAAATTTGACTACAAATTCTGTTCAATTCTTGTATTGCGTTTTAGTTTTCTTTTTTCTTTCCTGCATTTTAGGTTTCGTTTTTGTTTTTTTTTTATGTTGTTTTTTCTTTTTCTTTCTTTCTTTCTTTCTTTCTTTCTTTCTACTGTAATTTATATTTGATAGGCATTCTTTCATTTTTTTCTTTCTTCTAATTTCTCGATTTGATCACTTAATATTTTTCTTTCCTTTTTCTTTCTAAATGCTTTTCTATCTTTCTTACATTCAACCATAAGAACTTTTCACTTTTGTTATTGTTTTACAATTGCTGTTTTTATTTCGTTCATTCATCATTTCTTTCTAATCTGTATTTTATTTATTTATTCTTTCTTTTTTCTTTCTTTCTTTTTTTCTTTCTTTTTTCTTTCTTTCTTTCTTTTTTCTTTCTTTTTTCTTTCTTTCTTTCCTTTTTTCTTTCTTTTTCTTTCTTTCTTTCTTTTTCTTTTTTCTTTCTTTTTTCTTTCTTTCTGTCTTTCTTTCTTTTTTCTTTCTTTTTTCTTTCTTTCTTTCTTTTTCTTTCTTTTTTATTTCTTTCTTTCTTTCTTTTTTCTTTCTTTTTTCTTTCTTTCTTTCTTTCTTTCTTTCTTTTTCTTTCTTTTTTCTTTCTTTCTTTCTTTTTTCTTTCTTTCTTTTTTCTTTCTTTCTTTCTTTTTTCTTTCTTTCTTTTTTCTTTCTTTTTTCTTTCTTTCTTTTTTCTTTCTTTCTTTCTTTCTTTCTTTCTTTCTTTCTTTCTTTCTCCTCTAATTGGTATCTATTCTTTCATTCTTTCTTTCTTATTTTGACTTAACTTTCTTTCTCTTGACATCGTTTCTCTTTTCTTTTTCTTTCTAAACTCTTATTATTTCATTCTTTAACCATAATGTCTTTGGCTATTTTTTCCTTAGTTCATTTTAGCATTGTTTTTCTTTCTCTCTGAATCTGACGTTGGAAATTTATTCATTCATTTCTTTCTTTCTTTCTTTCTTTCTTTTTCATTCTTTCTTTATTTCTCTTTCTTTCTTTTTTTCTCTTTCTTTCTTTCTTTCTTTCTATCTTTCTCTTTCCCTCGTTTCGATCTTTCCATCCTTGTCTTTAATTTCTTTTCATTCTTACTTTCATATTCTCGATTCTCCTTTTTCTCTTTTTCTATTCTCATAATTTTTCGATTTTCCTTTTGGATTTCTTTTAAGTTTGATTTATTTATGCCATCAATATTTCTTTATTTTACTTGTTGTCGTTGCTTCTTTTCCTTTACGTTTACTTCACCTTTCCTGTTGCTGGAACGCATTCATTTTAGATTTAATTACATTATTCTGCTTTGTCGCCTCAGACCTCCTCAATTTCATTATCTGTTTTTCATTTCAAAGTCCGTCTTTCCTGAGTGGCTTATCTTTTAGGAATTCAGGCTTTTCTTCCACGCTTTCTTTCCGGGCCTGGCATCTGGTTGTCAGGTAAGCAACGAACATCAATACAAAAGCAAGCAGAATTCAAGTGGATTTTGCGTAGGATGTTTGAGAAGAAGGCTTTTTGCAAACGCAACAGGAGCAATCCGAAAAAAGGAATTATTATCTCAGTACAGTATTCTTTCCTTCTGAAATTGGAAAACTTAAGACAGATGAGGGAGAAGAAAAAAAAAACTATATACGTTAAGAAGAAGAGGGAGTAGAAGAATAAAAGAATAAGGTTAGAAGGAAGAAGAGGAGGAGTAAAGAATAAGACGAAAAAGGAGAAAAAGAAAAAGAAGGATGATTAGGAGGTGGAAAAGGGAAGGAGGCAAAGAGGAAGTGAAAGAGAAGATAAATATGAATAAAGAAAATCTGAAGGGAGAAAAAGTAGATTGGAAGCAGCTAAAGAAGAAAATAATAATAATAATAATAATAATAATAATAATAATAATAAGAAGAAGAAGAAGAAGAAGAAGAAGAAGAAGAAGAAGAAGAAAAGAAGAGAAAAAAGTGAGGAAATAGGAGGAGGAGGAACAGAAGAAGAAGGAGAAGAAACTGAGGAAAATAGTAGGAGAATGGAAGCAGATAAAGGGGAAACAAACGAAAAGAAGAAGAAGAAGAAGGGGGAGGAGGAGGTGGAAACGGAAAAGAAGAATAGGGGAAAGCAGGTGAAGAAGAGAAGTGAAGCAGGTAAAGAAAAAGTGAATGGGGACTGAAGAAGAAGAAGAAGAAGAAGAAGAAGAAGAAGAAGAAGAAGAAGGAGGAGGAGGAGGAGGAGGAGGAGGAGTAGGAGGTGGTGGAGGAGGAGGAGGATGAGAAAACGGAAAAGAAGAATAGGGGAAAGCAGGTGAAATAGGGGAAGAGGAGAAGTGAAGCAGGTAAAGAGGAAGTGAATGGGGACTGAAGAAGAAGAAGAAGAAGAAGAAGAAGAAGAAGAAGATGATGATGCATTTATTTCGAAGAGAAAGGTAAATTTAAAAGAATGAAAGAATAAGAATAAGAATTTGAATGAATGTATAAAGGTAGAAAATACGGAGGATTTTAAAATGGTAAGAATGGAAGCGGAAGCAGAAGAAGTTGCGTCAGCAGCAGCAGAAGAAGCAAAATAAGGAGGCGGAGGAGGAGGAAACGATAAAGGAAAAGAGGGAAAAGCAGGATAAATAGGGGAAGATAAGTGAAACAGGTAAAGATGAATTGAATTGGGACTGAAGAAGAAGAAGAAGAAGAAGAAGAAGAAGAAGAAGAAGAAGAAGAAGAAGAAGAAGAAAAAGAAGAAAAAGAAGAAGAAGAAGAAGAAGAAGAGAGACAATAGTACTAGAAAGAAAGCTGATAAAGAAGTAACACAGGCGAAGAACTGAATCAGAAGAAGATTTGGTGAAGGCAAAAGGGAGAAGGCAAAAAACAAACGAAGAGGAAGTTAAAATGATTAAAGAAACGAGAAAGAAGTGAACAATAAGGAAATGACGAAGGAAATGTTGATAAAAAGTGAAGAAAAGATGACGGATGGGTATTAGTAGTATTAGTTGTAATAGTAATAGGAAAAGAAGAAAAAGAGCAGGAGAAGGAGAAAACTGACCGAGAAGAGGGGCAAAAAATGTAGAACAAGAAACTGCAGCTAGAAGAAAAAGAGGGAAATAAAATAGAAAAGTAGTAGAAAATATGTAGATTGGAAGAAAAATAAAATAAAATGGCGGAATAAGTAGTTGAAGAGAGTAAAGAAAATAAGAAAAAGAGTAAAAATATTGAAGACGAAAAGATTAAGTATAAGAAGAAAGACTAGAAAAAGAAAGCTTGAAGAAAAAAAAGAAGTAAAGAATATGTAGACGTAAAGAAAAAAGAGAAAAAGAATGAAAGAGCAAAATGGGTAAATTAAAACTATATATGGGAAGTTACTAGAATTGGGGACAAAACCAAAACAATATGGAGTGAAAATATTTAGGCAAAGGTATTTTTCTCAAGTAGGAAATGGTGGTAGAGGGGATAAGATTAGGCAGAGTAAAGGTTGGAACGAAATATGGGAGCGAATAAAGGAAGAAGAAATAGAAAACTTTAAGAAAAGAAAAGGTTAAAAGATTAAGAGAAGTAGCGATAAGTTGATAAATTCAGACGAACAAGAGAAATTTAAAGAAGAAGAAGAAAAAGACGACGACGACGACGACGAAGAAGAAGAAGAAGAAGGATACATTTTCAAAAATGATTATTAAATAATAATAATTAAAAGAATAAAACGAAGACAATGAAGAAGAAGAAGAAGAAGAAGAAGAAGAAGAAGAAGAAGGGAGGTGGAGGAGGCAGAAACGATAAAGAAGAATAGGGGAAAGCAAGAGAAATAGGGGAAGAGGAGGAGTGAAACAGGTAAAGACAAAATGAATGGGTATGGAAGAAGGAGAAGAAGGAGGAGGAGAAGGAGAAATTAAAAAAATGGGAATTAGATAATAATAATAAGAAGAAGAAGAAGGAAGAGGAGGAGGAGGGGAGGAGGAGGAGGAGAAGGAGAAATTTAAAAAATGGTAATTAGATAATAATAATAATACTAATACTACAACTACTACTACTACTACTAATAATAATAATAAGAAGAAAACGAAGAAGAAGAAGAAGGAGATGAATATATTTAAAAAAAGAAGGATAAATTTAAAAGAATGAAAGAATAAGAATACAAATGAGAAGAAAATGAATACATTTAGAAAAGAAGGGAAAATTTAAAAAGATAAGAATGAAAGAGGAAGAAGAAGCAGCAACAACAAAAACAAGAAGAAGAAGAAGTTTAGAAAAGCGTAGGAAATTTAAAAAGATCAAAAAATTGAATAGTAATTTGAATTCCAATCCCGTCTCTGTCTCTTAGAAACTCATCCAAGAGAAGGAAAACTCCGAACAACAACCCACAACTGAATGTGTTAATCGTACTGAGGAGTGAATGGCTGCTACGTTATGAGGTCGCGAATGATGCCCTACAGGCTTCGGGACCCTGCCCGTAAAAGGCCGTTTGAACCCGTGCATCACTCAGGGGAACAATATGAGAACTAAAAGTCAAACTAAAATAAAGTGAATTATCAGTACTCTATCAACTGCTAAGAGGAAGAAATGTAAGGATTAGAAAAGGCAGACGAGTCAAAAGAAAATACATTAGGAATGAAAATGACGTCCTATCAGCTAAAGGAATGAAGTCCTATCTTGCCCTAAAGAATATAACACAGAAGGAGATTGGATTACCCAAGACGTAGAACGAATGAAAAATAAACCAGAACAAACATGGGTGGAAATTACAGAATTGCATGTTGAATGTGCACTGAAAATGGACACAACATGAAATCACCAGTAATGGATAAAATTCGTAACTTTTTACTCTATTACTCAAATACAGCATACAAAAACTAGCCAATAAACTTCAAGAAATGGTCAATGATCCTACGTGGTGGCACAAATATCCAAAAAAAAAAAAAAAAAAAACTAAAACAACAGAACAATTACATGTCTTCCCACTACTTACAAACTGTTAACATATATTCTGACAAAGCAGACATATTCTTTCTTAGAGAAATGACATACTACCTCTTGAACATAAAGGGTGCAAACCTAGCTCTTACGGATGTAAAGACCAATTACTTATTAATAGAATGATCTTAGAAAACTCCTTCAATACAAAGAAAAATCTCAATACTACTGTAAAGGATTCGATAGTGTACCTCATTCCTAGATAGTAAAGTCTTTAAATATATACAAAGTATCACCTGTCGTTATCAATTTCATCAAACAAAGATTTCGATATGAAAAACAACACATCAACTCAATCATATAAATGGAAACTATAAGTCTTGTGAAATAGTCATCAACAGAGGAATATTTCAAGGTGACTATTTGTCTCCCTTACTATTTTATATATCCCTAATAGTATTACCCAACGAACTTAACAGGACGGAGTATGGCTATAAGATATCTCAAAAGAAAATAAGCCATCTATTTTACATGGATGATTTGTATGCTAGGAATGGCACTGAGCTGAAAGGTCGCTTGAAAACAGTAAAATGTTTGAGTGATGACACTGGAATTAAATTAAATTTATTTAAAATAAATTAAATTCGGTTTGGATAAATGTGCTAAAGCCACAATTTTACAAGGATCACTGCAATAAACATCCTCTATTAGCTTAGAACCTGGGATAACAATCAAAGATTTAGAGCAAGAAGAAGCTTTTAAGTACCTCGGTGTAAATGAGGGTGAAGAAATTCACCATAAAAATGAAAGAAATAGTGCAAGAAGAGTACTATAGAATAGTGCGACTGATATTAAGAGACTGGAGCGAATTCTCATGACAGAATTATGGCCATTAATGGCCTTGCCATCTCAATGGTTCAATATAGTTTCAACATCTTGGACTGGACGACATCAGACGACTGGATTCTAAGACATGAAAACTTATTTCTAAGTATAACATGCATCATCCAAAGACTGATGCTGACCGTCTGTACATACTTCCGTAAAGAAGGCGGAAGTGATCTTATTCAGCTAGAACTGTCATACAAGACAAGAACTATTAGTTTACTAACATACATGGAAATAAAAAAGGGATGGATGATACAATTAATCAAACAATACGAAAACAAAAAAAATCAATCATGAAAGAAGGTTATCAATACGAGATTTATATTTAGTAGATCCTGCAGAAAAACAAAACAGAATCCAAAAACATTCCGTCTTGATAAGTCCAACCCACACATTAAGAATAACTTTGTCCATGTAACGCTAGGGATGTCTTTGTTTGTTTGTTTGTTTGGGTTTTATGGCATATCAACCACTGTGGGTTATTTAATGACAAATCCAGTTTATATGAATTTTAAATACCAATTTTGTATGGAATAAAAACGTATAGCTGACAACATTATTGTTTCAAAAACGTACAGCTGACAACATTATTTTTTACAAAAAACGTATAGCTGGCAACATTATGGTTTCAAAAATGCATAGCTGGCAACATTATGGTTTCAAAAATGCATAGCTGGCAACATTATTGTTTCAAAAAGTATAGCTGACAACATTATTGTTTCAAAAAAAGTATAGCTGGCAACACTACTGTTTCAAAAAAAGTACAGCTGGCAACACTACTGTTTCAAAAAAGTATAGCTGGCAACATCACTGTTTCAAAAAAGTATAGCTGGCAACACCACTGTTTCAAAAACGCATAGCTGGCAACATTACTGTTTCAAAAAAAGTACAGCTGGCAACATTATGGTTTCAAAAACGTATATCTGGCAACACTATGGTTTCAAAAACGCACAGCTGGCAACATTATTGTTTCAAAAAAGTATAGCTGGCAACATTATTGTTTCAAAAACGTATAGCTGGAAACATTATTGTTTCAAAAACGTATAGCTGGCAACATTATTGTTTCAAAAACGTATAGCTGGCAACATTATTTTTCCGAAAACATTATCTGTGGCCTTGCTGTTGGATGTAGTTTATCCCCATACCAAGGACGCGGATGTAGTTTAACCTCATACCCAGGACGCGCTAGGGATGGCATGGGAGTTCGAAAAACAAATCATGAAATGTAGCCATAACAAGAATAATTTCCACAGACTTGGTAGGTAATGTGAGCATAGCAGAAATCGAAATATAATAATAATAATAGTAATAATAGTAATCATAATAAAGAAGAAGAACTAGAAAAAGAAGAAAAACTAGAAGACGAAGAAGAAGAACTAAAAGAAGAAGAAGAAGAACTAGAATAAGAAGAAGAAGAAGAAGAAGAAGAACTAGGAGAAGAAGAAGAAGAAGAACTAGGAGAAGAAGAATAAGGACTATAAGAAGATGAAGAACTAGGAGAAGAAGAAGAAGAAGAAGAAGAACTAGAAGAAGAACTAGAAGAAGAAGAAGAAGAAGGAAAAAGAAGAAAAACTAGAAGAAGAAGAAGAAGAAGAAGAAGAAGAAGAACTAGAAGAAGAAGAAAGTTAATCTGTTCTTCTTTGCTTGGAGGTTACTTGAAGCAACGAGCGGCCGCATGAGGACGTAAGTTATCAAAAAGAAGGTGATAAGTGAGAAGGAAATGAGTTAGAAAAAGGAAAGGAATCATCGAAGCGCAAACGTAGCGGGAGATACCGGGCTTAGTTCAAGACAAACTGAAAAAAGAATGGCACTTAACAATGGGTTTAGATCAGGCTGGAGTGGATTTACTGAATAGTCGCTGAGTGTAAAACTGTATTTGAAGTGAGATATAGGTTGCTCAGGCAATCTTATTTCCATTCTATATCTATCCTTTCGCTCCCACAAAAACACAGTCTTTCAAAACTTTCTTATTTCCTAATTAATGTTGATGTTTTGCGTCTCTCTCATTACACTAGGATCTCTCTCTCTCTCTTTCCAGTTCTGTCAAAGTCTCTTTTTGCTGTTTAATTTTGTTAATTAACTTCTATATTTGGCTTAATCATTTCGCCACAAGCAAGGCGAAAAATCCACGAAGAAACAATGGATTAGTAAGTGTGAAAGAAACTGAGAAAACCTTATTGTAAAGGAAGGGCAACGAAATGAGAGGATCTAGGAAGACAGTAGGAAGCATTTCAAGCTATCTATGAATATTTGAAGGTCGTAGTTGAAAGGAAAGCAGGAAGTCGGACTAGCATACCACAATCGAAAAATTTTGTTGAAGAAATTATTAGAATAGAACATGCGACTGCATCTACTTATTTCAACAGTGAAACGATGTGGATCAGCTCTCAATCTCGTTCCTCATTTAAACAAAAGCCCATAAGAACTCTTGCAATGAATATATATATATATACATATATATATACATACATATACATATATATATACACACACACACACATACGCACACACACACACACACACACACACATATATATATATATATATATATATATATATATATATATATATATCCGTGGTCATTGTAACTCAGGTTCGAATATTTGTTACGATAGGTTATATATATATGTATATATATATATATATATATATATATATAATTCTCTGTCTATAAAATAACCTAGGTTTTAATCTATATTCTGCCCATTTCGTTCTCTCACAACACACACACACACACATATATATACATATATATATATATATATATATATACACACACACATATATATATATATATATATATATATATATATATATATATATATATATATATTGTCATCCACAGACAGACTTCTTCGCTGTATCACAGCTCATCATTGTGGCTAGTCGTCCGGTTATGTACACACACACACACACACACACACACACACATATATATATATATATATATATATATATATATATATATATATATATATGTAGTTTTGGATGGATAAAAATGAAAATTACGGCTGATATCACATTTTAACAGATATATTTACCAAAATTACACAAAAAACATACTTGATATACTAAAGAGTAAATTTATTCAATAAAATCCCCATTGCCTTCAACAACGGCCTCCAGACAAACTCGAAATCTTCTGAAACTCTTCTGGACGGTCTCCTTGATTAAGTTGGTGAATGCTGCCACAATCGTTACCTTCATTTCATTTTTGGTGGTACAAGGAATTTTGATGTTCTTTTCCTCAACAGCACTCCACACATAATATTCAAGAAGGTTTTCAGTCAAGGTGGCCAGATATAAGTGATGATGTCGTCGCAAAGATTGTCTGACTGCCATCACTGGGTTCGCCTGCTTGTGTGGCATGCTGCAGAATCTTGTTGACAGATATAGGCTCTTCCTGCGGCCACTTTCTTGTTCCAGGGCATCACTATCTCCTCGAGGCACTTGACGGTGGTCAAAAGGTTGGATGCTGGAAGACCATATAATAGCCTGGCAAAGAAGGATGGAAAAATGTTTTAGACTCGGGGCGATTACTTTGAAAGGGAACCATGTAGCTTTCTATTTGAAATTCAAATAAATTGTTTATGGCACCATTCTTGTTACTTTTCAGGCAGACCTTGGAAGATATATCATCATCAAAAATCAGCCCCTTACAACTTCAATTCTCGGGCGAACCTAACGGCAGAGGTAACAGACAGCCGCCTACGGGGTTATCTTCTGGCATTGGCCTTTTTGGAGTATCGGAATTGTCATATCCGCTCACTCTCACCAGTACTAGAGTTACCGTCCCTGTTTACGTTCTCATTCAACAGTGCTCTGTATGATGGTCTTGCAAAGTCTGTTATGCCTTCTGACGTGTCCAAACTATGGTATCTATGTTCTTTTCACTTTGTTGAATTACAAGGTTGCCATAAAATATGAAGAGACTAGTACTTATCCGTGTAAAATTAACGAATATATAAGAATTGAGATAATTTATTTCGCTTGGAGAAGAAAAAATAATTACCATATAATACCATATATATATATATATATATATATATATATATATATATATATATATATATATAAAAGTGGCCTGACAATTGCATATAGCATGAAACAGACTGTCGCCTCTAAGTGTTGACTTCTATGTTCACTTTTATATTTCCACACGCTCTATCTCTGATATTGAGCACTTTATCCCATAAATATAGCACACCTTAAGACTATATTTCTTCATACATATATATATATATATATATATATATATATATATATATATATATATATATTGATCTATTAATACGTTGCTTGGTCGCTTCGGGTGGTACTGAGAAGTACTTTTATTACCATAATAAAGGAATTTTATAATTTACAGTTTTAATAATAATGTATAAAAAAATCACATTAGTCATATATTTTTACTGCACGGCGTCGCCTGAAAAAAAAAAAATTCTTTATTTTTCTAAAGAAAAGCAACGTTGTAAGTAAGAAGCATCCCACCACACAGACGCACACACATACACACACGCACATCCATACACACAGACACACATACATATATATAAAGGGTGTTCCAATAACTTGGACAGAATTTAATTGTGAATTAAGTTTAAGCACCTAATTATTTTTTTCTTTTTCTTTCAGATTTGGCGGACATTTGGGCGATATTATTTTTCACACATAATTGCCATGACTTAAATAACATGATCCAATAGATAAATAAATAAATTTTCACCAATAACATTAATTTAGTTACTGCTGACTTTGATCCGTCTTAATGAAACACACTTATATAGAATCCGTCTTAATGAAACACACTGTATATATATATGTGTGTGTATGTGTTTTTGTACATATATATGTGTGTGCGTGCAAGTATTTTTGAAAAGTCAGTATCTAAAGAAAACAGCCTTATGAGAAAGAAAATTTAAAGACAATATATTTATGTTAGAAAAAATATAAGAAACACGCGTCCGCGCACACACACACACGCACACACACACACACACATACATATATATATATGTATATATATATATGTATGTATGTATGTATGCCAATAATTCAAGAGAAATGAAAGACGAAAATGTCATAAATGAAATATGTCCCTCTCTCTTTTCCTCTATCTGTCTTTGCGAAAGTAGAGAGTTAAGGAAGACGAATAAGAATAAGGGGCAATAATGATTGGAAGATTTTTGCATTGCCGCCATCATCGACGCCATCTTGTTTTGACCTGTCACTCACCTTTTGCGGAGGACAACAAGAAAACATTATGTATAACAACATTATGATAGGACGGTGTCAGGGTCACAGAAGTCGTTCTCGATCCCCCGTCGAGTAGAAGAGGCCGAATATTTGATAACTTCGCCTACTCGCCCCTTACTCGCAACACTGAGTTCGACTACCGGAATGAAACTATCTACCTACTCATGTCTGCGGAATCCATCTTAGAAAAGAAAATTACAAATGGCTGTCAGATAATTGAAGCGCAAAACTTATTTTACCAGAGTTAATAATTATTTTATAGATCAAATGAATAAAATTGTAAGACAGACAGGGCTACGTTTCTCTTCAAATATAGGTACACACACACAGAAAAACAAAGACACACACAAACATATATATATATATATATATATATATATATATATATATATATATATATATATATAGATAGATAGATAGATAGATAGATAGATAGATAGATAGACTCACACATGTGCATAACGTATATTTTTATACTGATAAAAGCTATCTAAATATATGCCTGTAAAAGCTATCTAAATACATCTCCATAAATGGTTACTGTGTTCAAGGAAAATTGGAATGCACAATTAAAACGGACTGATATTGCTATTTACTGAGATACCCTCTCAATCATTTATCGGCATTTAACAGCCTTGGGTGCTTAGACAAATCAAAGTACACTTACAAATTTAAATAATCACATTGGAATATTGTTTTAATTACCGTGATAAAACCACTGGTAATTATAGGTGCCTAAAAACATCAAGGCATTGCAGAAAAATGGGTAAACGGCTCGGTGTGTTCGAATTCCAGTCGACTTCATTATATTCAATGTTGCCTTATAACCGTATGATTCCATCTATGTCTATGGGTAAATAGCAATAGACTCAGATCGATATCTTGGTTAACAACCGGTCTAGGAGAAGGGCAACTCTGAATTGAATACCCGAGGCGTGGTTTACGGTCCGAGGGTAACCTACACCGTATTCCGTGGTCTTTCGCTTTCGGGTAAGAGCTTGGAGACAGCCCACCGCAAGGATCATGAGGAAGAAGAATCAAAGTCTGTTTCTGCTGCCCTCAGACACAACCCCTATGTTTGATGCAGTCTATGATGAAAAAAGTGAGTATTTAACATAGGTTTATATATCTAGTCTTAATGATAGCTTTTTACCATTAGAACATTCTCACTGTCCTAAACATGGAACTCTTGGAATAAATGGTTTAAAATTAAAAAAAAAATATGTATTATTTTATTTTTCACGTGATATAATTAGTAACATGTCTTCCGTCTTTTTTTCCAGGTTTTCGGATAAGACGTTTAGCCATTTTCACACCAATAGTAAGAATCACTGAAAAACTCTTTGAGTTATTCAGCTGGAAAGAGGACAGGTTTAAATCGTTTTGTTATCAGCCCCACTATGTCTTCCCAAATGAGCAATGTCGAGAGGTAAAAGATCATTCAGGTCTTCAGTAATGGTACCAACATTCATACTCCGTCTTCTATCTTCAAAGTCCATTCAGGAACCTCCAATTAATGGTGAATAACTTTTAAAAAAATTAAACATTAGAAAGGAAAAGGGGATCAGGTGGTCGCACCAGTAAGAGGGATTATCATTTCAACTTTGAGCAAAATATATACTTATTGTTCAAAGTAGAGTCCAATAGTCTTATAAATACCTCGGTAAATTCCAATAAGATATATTTAATCATTTCTAAGATACAACGATTCAATGCTTAATTTCGCTGCCGTTACACCCGGCAATTTATATATGTTGAGGGGTCCTCCCCTTTTTACACAAATGGACTCACCCAGTATATACACATATACTGTTACGTGAAGACCGGAGAGACGAGAGCAACCGAGGGTGAAGGTAACAAACAAACAAACAAACAAACAAACAAACAAACAGACAGACAGACAGAACGTAGCGAGCAAGAATCACAGTGAGCGAGCACGTAGACTCAGTAAGAAGTCATACAGCGATACTTCAATACCAAAGACTGTATATATATTTTGCTACTAACCCGTATTCCTGGAACTACTAACCTGCATTACCAGTTTGTATTATTATGTTAATACATTATTTTCCTATATTCATTCCTGGCGTTTGTTATTTATTGGTACCGGATTTCACAACAAATATATATATATATATATATATATATATATATATATATGTATATGAAGAAATATAGTTTTAACGTGTGCTATATTTACGGGATAAAATGCTTAATATCAGAGATACAGCGTATGCAAATATAAATATAAAAGTGAACATTGAAGTCAACACTCAGAAGCTACATGCTGTTTCATGCTAGATGCAATCGTCAGGCGGCCTAGATATATATATCTATATATATATATGCACAGATTTATATATATATATATATATATATGTGTGTGTATATATATATATATATCTGTGTGTGTGTGTGTGTTTTGGAGAAATTGTATAAGTTTTCTTGTGACGCGTTTCGTTCTTCATCGGACTAAATGTGTTATGTTGTTAGGACTACACATGCACATAACAAAGGGGTGCTGAGAATTTAAGAATTTTTTTTTTATCTGCCGAAATAATCTAGTCTTATTTTTATTCTTTCTATCACTTTTGTAATTACGTATTCCACACTGTGATTGTAGAAGATCTGCCAGCAATGGTGAAATGTTGTAAGAACCAGGCCACAAATTTACTCTAGATGGCCTTGCGATCAAGGCACTCTCGAAACGTCGTAGTCAATTATATTCTCCTTTGATCAAAGTAGCATTTTTTATATCAACATTGTGGTCAGTCTCGTTACGGTGGGTAACAAAGGCATTTGATGCATTATTTGTAGCGGGTCCCTTTTGTGTTCATATAATATTTTATTTAGATTCCTTGAGTTTTTCGCTATGTATTTTTTGTGATAATTATTACAGGCGAAGAAGTAAACTACACTTTCAGGTTTTAGCTTATTGTTTTGTACAATATTGACTAAGCTTTTTATTAATTTTGGATGTAGTAGTAACAACTTTCACGTTGAGTTTAGATAGGTTTTTTTTCGATTGTAGTTGTGAAAGAATTAGTAGACAGAATAATATATTTCAGATTCATTGGGTTTCTCAGGAGAGGAAGTTTTTTGTATTGGAATATTTCATGGACTTTTGTTTAGGATTGAATATAAAATAATTAGGGCACTGGTGAAGTTTGAAAGTGTTTTCAGTGTATTTCTCTTCGTCTTAATAATCCGAGCTGCATATTCTTAGAGTTCATAGATAGAATTGCATGATTATGCAGGATTTCATTTTCTTGTTATGAAGGGAATAGAAATTTACTAGGTCGATTTTTTTTTTCTTTGATTCCCAGTGGCCACCGAGTTTTAAAATATTTTTAACGTGGCGATATCTGTGAAGGGGTAAGGAATTGTGTTCTACCATTTCTTATGTAAATTCTATTGTGTGCTTGACTTTCTTGAGTTGATATCCTAGATCAGATAAATCAGTATCACGAGGATATATTAGAAGATTATCCTCAATATAACGAAAGTATGTTGATTGTTTGGGTAAAATATTTTGGAAAGGACCTAATCTGAGAAATTCTAGGAAAATACATTCCATCATTCCACTAATTCACTCGGTAATCCAAATTTGTCTTAACTCTCATTGTTAAATGTGAAGCAGCATTGATTGGTGATGAGACGGCAGATTTTTCATTATTTTAGCTGTTGCTAGAGAGATCTTTATCTTTGAACGTGTTAGATTTTTTTAGGAGATTTAGGCATTTTTTCAACTGGGACGTTGGTGTATAATGATTTTATATCTAGCCTGGCCATGCGTTTGTCAGTCATGTTTATTTTGCTTAGTTTGTCAACTAGGCTACCCGAGTTCTTTGTATGAGATAGACTGATTGTTCTAAGGAAAGGGGTTACAATTTTTGTCATAGCTTTTACCAGTTTAAGTGGGGAAACTGTCTATTCCTGAAATAATGGACGCATTAGGATACCAGTTTTATGGATTTTAGGGAGAGCGTGAAGTTGGAGTGTACTTCGGTGATATTCTATGAGTTTGGACTACGATTTGTTTTCATTCTTAATTAGTTTTCTGATTTCCTTGTTAAATTTTTGTTGTTCGGGAGTGATTTTTATCTGTTTATTTTTTTATGTTTCGGTAACGTTCAGTTGTGAGTTATTAGGTTGGTGCAAAAATAATGACGTAATAATGTCGTTTTTTTGAAGTTAAAAATACGTCAAAAAACGACATTATTACGTCATTATTTTTGCGCGAACCTAATATTTTTTTCTATGTCTGTATTCTTCTTCATAGTCTTAGCAATATAACAAATTTAGTCCGATGAAGTCTTTGAGGGCGAAACGCGTCACAAGTAAATTTTTTCGACTTTGTCATACAATTTCCCTAATACGGTTCTTGATATATAAGATATATATATAAATATCTTTATATGATATATATGTTTGTGCGTTTGTGTAGATATAGTAGGTCGATGAAAGAAATTCGAAATTGTTTAAACTTTCCATCAAAAAAGAAAAAAAAAATCACCAACGGTCCCTTAAATAGATTAGAACTCATTTAAATCTTTTTATTTGAAAAAAAAAAACAAAAAAAAAAACAAAGCCCAAGCCTGGTTGGGGACCCCCCGGGCAATGCTTTGTGACTCGCGCTATTTTATCAACGTTTGTCTTTTCTACCTACCTTCATATACAGTGTAACCCGGATATAAGAGAGATTTTCTCTGGTCCTAAATTTGATCCATACTTACCTAAACAAAATAGACCAAACCCGGATATAAGTGAAACCCGGATATAAGAGACTTCTTCTCCGGTTCCGACAACTCTCTTATATCCTGGTTACACTGTATGTTAAAAATGAAGCTAAAAACAACTGATTATTAAAGGATAACAAATATTCGCGGATTTGGATGTTATTCTGGGTTATTTTTCTTTCTGCCCTGAAACCATGAATTTGTTTTGTTCGTTCTAAGATTCGAAACAACACTATATAAAATTCACTATTTTTTATCCATAATGTTGACTGTGTTAAACTTTTTCAAAGAGAATAATCACGTTGTTAAAATCTCCGCAAAACATTGTTGATTTTTTTAATATATTATAATGAATTATATGGAATGATCTATCATGACATTTTTCTAATTTGTATATACATTATATGGGTCGAGGTGATTAGAACTATCGCTTTCTGGCTATGAGACCTGGGTTCAAATCTCAACATGGTCGATTTGTCAGGAAAGTGATTTTTAAAGCTATCGGTCTGGAGGAGGCGATCCCAGCGTGCGGCACCTTTGCCGAAAACCCATACCACCGGTTTACCCTTGTGAGTGAAATTGGGTAGACGGAACTCTTAAGAGCCGTTGGCAGTTAGGCTAGCACGAAGTCACATGTCATCGTGACCGAGGGATTGAGCGTACTAGCTTTGTTGAGACTTTTGATCACGCTAGATAACGCGCTCTCTCCCAGAAACTGCAACTAAGGTCAGCTCAGCATAGCTGCAGTATAATCATAACTGGAAAAAAACAAAAAACAATAAAACAGCTAATCAATCTACTGTTCTTGCTACAAAGAACATTGTATTTTATTGGAACAGATCTAAATGAATAAAAATAAATAAAAAAGTACCCCTTTATTAATTTTTAATAATGAAAATTCCATAACAGATGATTTCTTAATTTTTTTTTTTTATTTATTTTTTTTTTTAAGCATTTCACCCCAAGCAAGGCGGGAAGCCACTAGGACGCAAGGGGTTACAGAAAATTTAGAGCAAGGTCAGATAGGAGTGATAGAAGAAAGGATGAGGGTAGTGGATAGATCAAGACACCCGGAGATGTCGATTGACATTACACTTGAATAGCTGGAATTGTCTTATCTACTAAGGGCTTTTAATGCTAAATTAAAAAAAATAACACCAACTCATTGCATTTTGTTTAGGAATTCATGGAAATTGATAACTTTGATTTTAAATCAAACTGAAATTAGTTTCGTGTTGAAATTAGTTCTGTCACTCTCAAAACATATACTAATAGTTTAAACGAGAGGGGGAGAATGGGAGATAGGGTGAAGTCATTCGTATCGTTATATCACCAGTGATTAAAACCGAACCGGTCAAGAATAAGCAATTTTATTATAACAATATAGATAATAGGTAACGTAAATATACCCAGGAAGTTACTAAGCGTACCTTAGATGCGGCATAAAATATGGCGTACCCGGTTAGGATCAAACTCACTACTCAGTTGGGATTGATCTAGCGAGATAAGCTGGTTAACCATTACAACACGTCGAAGAATGCAAGCGAATGGCTGAGCGTCGCTTAGATGTGGAATAAAGCACAGCGCATCCAGTGAGGCTCAAACTCACTACTCAGTCGGGATTGATTTAAGGAAACACGATTGGTAAACATTATAACACTACGAAGTACGCCAGCAATTTGCTGGGCGTCGCTTAGATGTGGCGAAAACCGGAACGGTTGGAGCACCCAGTGAGAAAAGAACTCACTCAGTCGAAATTGATCTAACGAGACAAGTTGTAAAATTCGGCCACGCTTAAGTGGCCCAAACTAAATATGCATCGTGTTTGGAGTATAAAATATACGTACAAGAAACTGTACAAGAGTTCAATTTTCTTTTCAGGGAAATGAAATGAGTCCTGTATGTGGAAAGTGCATTCTGGGGTCGTCGTGGTGACCTCTGTTACTCCTGGTGCAAAAGGGAGGGCCGCGGGACTAAAATATGGGGAGAGAGAAAATGGAGAGGGTAGCCCGCTACACATTTTATCCATTCCTGCGAGCGATTTTCATTGGTCCGGAAATAGCCTAACGTCATGTTTATTTTTTTGCCACAGAAATAAACAAGACTGGCATATTTTAACTTCAGCTAAATTCCTCACTTCTAATAACTGACACCACGTGTCGAAATTCGTACCGTAGTTGCTGCTTTAAAGCTGCCGCCTAACTGCAGAAACTGTCCTGGGTATGACGATAAACTATATCCACGTCATGGGTAAGGCGATAAACTACGTCCAGCAGCAAGGCCTCTGATCAGGAGGCTTTGAGGAGCGTGGAACCACCTCTTAATTGCTGGTGTTCCCAGGTCCATCCTGACCCGGGGTGGTAGCACCTGTTAGGGTCACAGCTATGGGCAAATAGTTAACCCCGAAACTGTGGTAAAAACACTATAAAAGTGAAAAATAGGTTTTAATACCAGAAATACTTTAAAAAATTATTACCAGCAATAAATTTTTGAAGGAAAAAACTATTACCAGCAATACATTTTTGAAAAGAAAAATATTACCAACAATGTTTTTTAAAAATAAATATTACCAGCAATGCACTTTTGAAGGAAAAATATTACCAGAAATAGATTTTTGACAAAACAAAATATTACCAGCAATAAAAATATTGTCGGCATTGAA
Source organism: Acanthosepion lycidas (assembly GCA_963932145.1). Taxonomy (NCBI): domain Eukaryota; kingdom Metazoa; phylum Mollusca; class Cephalopoda; order Sepiida; family Sepiidae; genus Acanthosepion; species Acanthosepion lycidas. Next base: position 118,756,042 of record OZ010572.1, on the reverse strand, counting down.
TAAACATTGAGGTTGATATGCCGTAAACCAAACCAAACCAAACCTAACTGCAGAAACTTAAGCTTGTATCTACTGGGTTGGCAAACCTAATCATATCTTCGCTGAAAGCAACCGCTTGCCCACTGTTACTGGTATGCTCACCAAAGAATATCTACTTTTACTGTGAATAGTGGAGATTTTTATTCAGCTACTAGTGCATCCTGTGACGACTTTAATTGTTCCAGTTGCAAGGTCAACCGCTCAACTTAACAAAGTCTCTAAAATGTAATTAAACTATTTGTCAGCGCTGAAGTTCGCTTCACGTCCAGTATTTGATTATCTGTTTCAGGAAAATCGCTTCGAAGTGTATGCCCAAATCTTGACAATATGTGCCATACTCGGTCAAGAGAGGCACCTGGCCTCTCGACGAAGGCGAGACACGAATTAATAAACCTAGGAACAACCATAAAACAACGAAAGAAAGAAAATTAAAAAAACGTGTTAAAAAAAGATGCTTAAATGCTCTATTGAAGATAAGAAAATCGCCTCAAATAAATAGTAGCGAATAATTGTAACGACGAAAGAAAGAGGAGATGCTGTTTTATAAATGTATATTTTACGTTTATTTATTTTTTTGTATAGTTACTCTTTAGATTTCTTATGTTAACAATTCTTTCATTTTTGATAGAGAGCTGGAAATTAATTTTTTTGTATTGTGAATGAAAAAAAAAAGTTCAGTAATGAAATATTTGAAGAGTCAATTAGAGTCGATGTCTTGGTCAAAATAAAACTATTGAAAAAAAAAACTGTTCAAATAAGATCTACTTCAGATTCTACACTTAGTAGTCGAAAGTAAAGAAAGAAAAAAAAATCGCACTAATAAAATATTAACCATACGCGAAGTACGTGTGTGCAAAGACCATCTGACATATGCACCGCAGTTTATCTGAAGAAAATGCAGACGATAAGATTTGATATCTACTTTCGGTCTTTAAGAGAGACTTTTGAAAAATCCAGGCAACAATTTCTCTGGGAAAGAATTTGTAGCGAATTTGAATCTACCCATAGGCGAAATAAAGATTTTCAAATATAAAAATATAAAGTATTTTTATTTTCGGGTATAGATATATACATACTTTTTCTTAACGTTTATGAGTATTAGAGTGCCTTATTTATAGTTGCTTGTTTAGATTAAAAGAGAAGTGATTTCTCCGGGTGTATGAGTGAAAAAGAGAGGCAAGAGAGAAAGTTAAAAGGAAAGTGTATGTGCCAGGAAGCTTGGCGATAAAGTGTATAACTGTCACGTAGTTTAGTGAGAAAGCTGGGTGAATGTCAAGTAGCTTGGTGAGGGAGAGTGTAAATTTCACGTAGCTTGATGCGGAAAATTGTTGAATGTCTCATAGTTTGATGAGAAAAAAAACGGATGAATGTCACGTAGCTTGCTGGGGGGAGAGAGTATGTCACATGGCTTGGTGAGAAAGAGTGTAAATGTCATGTAGTGTGTTGTGGAAGACGAGGGATTGAGTAAGGGGATCTATTTGAAGGCATGTATCCGTCTCTTCTTACTGGCTTGTCTGGCCTGGTGACTTTGTTTATATCTTCTTCAAAGGGATCACGAAACATTTTTTTTTTATTATAGGCGGGAACGCGATCCATTGGTTGAAAAATATTAAATATTTATTTTTAAAGGATTAATTTATTAATTGGAAGGATGCGCAGATCCTCTGACTCAGAAACCATATTTTGCCATTAGCTGTGTCGGTGTTTATTTCCATCTTCGCTCCGAAAATTATTAAGATTGTTACATGCCTCTTAACTCATACAAGTAAACTGAATCCAACAGTAAGATTCAGAATGTGGAATCTTCTTCCTATTCTATGTACCATGTCCCTTCATAGCGTAAGCGATAATGGCTCTCCACATCGTCCCGCCCTTTGTAAAATCCTAAATCTTGCCTCGTCATCCATTTCCTCATGTTCGCTACCTTGGCTATGCGTTGTTTTCCTTTGCCCTATTTGTTTTAATCTGTCTTGTGATTATCAAATTTTCCAAGCCCTCTTTCTTCATTATGTGCCCTAGTAATTTCGACTGTCGATTTCGTTAAGTGTGTCATTTTGTTTACATTTTCTCTAAAACTTCGTTATTGCTCACATGTTCAGTCCATGGGATTCTCAGCACCTTGTTGTAAAACATTTCTGTTGCTTCAATTTTCTTAATCTGTGATATTGTCCAACATTCACTGTCATAGAGAAGGACTGATATTGCATATTATCTTAATACTCTGCTCAGCTTTGGAAAGGCATCTTTCGCTATCCAATTGCGCCTTCGGATTTCAGTGACACACTTTATCTCGCCCTCTGTTAAAACATATCCAACTACGTGGTACTTTTTTTGATTTTAGTATATCCATGGTATCTCCGATTTGTAATGTTCAGTGGAGTAATGGTTAGCGACTCGAATTCAGGAATCGGAGAGCCAAGTTCGAATTCCAGTCGACCCCTTTACATTCATTTACGTGATAATAAACTTTGGAAAGATATGAATCCACTTCTCCCTCCCAGCTTTGGTTAAACAGCAGAACAGACCAGGTTATATAGCATTGAATGGCAACTGATCTACCTCAAAAATAAATGGCAGACTACATCGGAAAAAAATATAACTCATCAGTCATGTATCGAAAGATACATGATCGCCTAAGCGTGTATCCCACGTGGCAACTAACTGACAGATATATATATATATATTATATAGACACACACACACACACATATATATATATATATATATATATATATATATATATATATATATATATATATATATATATATATATATATATATGCTTTTCTTCTCCCTCCTAGCTGTGGTTAAATAGCAGAACAGATATATCAGTCAGTTATGTGCCATGCGTGATACCGTGTTCTATATCCTTGGATGGCAATGGTCTACGACAGAAAGAAATGGCAACCTACTGCGGGAAAAAAATCTAACTAGCATAACTGGCTGAATTCATAATGTGCATATTAACTGGTTCCTTTTGCATGTTGGGCTGTTCATTTTGCATTATCTCTTCATGCAATTGATGTTTAGTACTTTCTTCTCCCTTTCCATTGCTATCTTCTGTAGGAGTTATTGTAGTTTCTTTTCTGTGTCTTTTTTTTTTAAGCATTACGCCCCGAGCAAGGCAGGCAGGCAGCCACTAGGATGCAGGGGTTTGCAGAAGATTTGGAGCGAGAGCAGATAGGGGTGATAGAAGAAAGGATGAGTAGAAAGATAGTGGATAGATCAAGGCAACTGGAGATGTCGATTGACATTACATTTGAATGGTTGGAGATTATAGCTCTCAGGGAAACTGGAATAGGGAAGGGTGTTCCACAGGCGAGAGGTGCGAGATATGAAGCTATTGGAGTAGAAGAGACGGCGACATTAAAAAGTTTCTATTGTGTAATCTGCATATCTTATGCTTCTAAGATTTCGGCCATCAATAAGGAATCCTGGTAGGACATCTAATTCTCTCAGAATCGCCTCCCTGTGAGACAACACATCCTTGTCTTACACTCCTTTCTGTGTATGTTAGAATTATTAATATTATTCTAATATCCTTCATAAATATATTAACGTAACCAGCTAGTTCAAGCCGTTCTTTGTGACTAATTTAACAAACGATTTTGCACAAATCTATAAAACACAGGTACAAATCCTTCTGCATTTATATTGCTCTTTCTGATATAATTTTTTGAGAATTAAAATCGCATTCCTGTTTCCAATGTTTTTAATGTACCAGGATGTTTCTTGTCCTATTTCCTGTTTGAGGTCGTTGTGTCTCTGTTCATCAGAATTCGGGTGATAAGTTTTGTTATATGGCACATTAGATTGATTGTCTGATAGACTCCATATTCGTTTGCACCCAATTTCTTCGGCAATGCTATGAAAATAGATCTACTTAGGTCTTCTGGTATATCAGCAATGTTATATATTAGGTTGGTGACGTAATAATGTCGTTTATGGACGTTAAAAAATACGTCAAAAAACGACATTATTACGTCATTATTTTTGCACCAACCTAATATTTCATTTATTATGTCTATCATGTTGTCAATACCGAAATCACCTCTGTTATAATTTCAGTGCTGTTTTGTTTCTGTTCAATTTGGCCATTGTTTATTCCACTTAAGATTTTACTATTTCTGGTCCTTCCATATTTCTTTGTACTTTCGGTTGTTCTCGTTTGTCGTAGAAGTGTTCTCCGATCTAATTATTCCATCTCTGAATTATTATTATTCCTCTAATATCAATGTAGCATTCTTGGATTTTATACAACCATTTAACGAGTATATATTCTGCCCTATGAGTTCTCCTATTTTTTAATGCATATCTGCTTTATCTGTTATATTCATTCTTTCTATTTCTGTATATGTTTCGTTGAACCATTCCTCTTTATCCCGCATGCATTTCTTTCTACTTTTTGTGCAGTATCCTGTATTCTGTGCCGTATATTGGCATTGTTTTTTGTCTCCTTTTCATCGTGTCAATAATTTCATCTGTCACTAGATAAAAAATAATTTGTTCTTTTTCTTGGGGATGATTTCGATTGTGGTGTTAGTAAAGCTTCCGTTTCCTAAAACGCTTCAAATACTCCTGTATATAGCCATAAGAGTCTCAATAGTTCAAAAGCCTCTTCGGGGGTTTGTGGATCATGAATTATTTTCCACCTTACAACCTCTTTCCCACAGCCGAAACGAAAGCGATAGAGTTGCAAGAGGCTTGCAAGCCTCTTGCAACTCTATCGCTATTTGCATGTAAAATATTCAAACTAACAGCATTCATTAGTTCCACCCGTTCGATCCGTAACAGGTAAGACCCGCCATGTCACCCACATTGTTGCAAACCACGCTTGTTCCCTTCGTATTCCAGTGGCGAGATGTAAGTTCTACTGAAACAGCTTCTTCACGCGAACTGCTACTTTGTAAAACCGGCTACCAAGTGGATGCTTCCTTGTTCGATTCTATCTTAACCTGTTCAAGTCTTCAGTTTACTATTATATTCTCTAAATATCTTCATAAACGCTGTATCTTACCACTTACCGTCTATCTGGAGTGTATCTTAGGCCTTTTACGGAGTGAAATGTAGTATAGAAAAATAAGAAGTTAAAATATTAAGTAAAGTGAACAGGGGATAGATTTGTCCAACAAAAGCAAAATTAATCTAAGACGTCTAGTAATCTTCTTATAGCCTGGTCAACTTCTTTTGATGCAAATGCCTGAACTCTCACACGGATGTCATGCATAATATCATCCTCGTTAATAATGTCTGAACTATAGGATATCAACAATTTTCTAATATCAGTAATTTCGTAGGTCTTAAAGAAGACTGTCCTGCATTAGATCTAAATTTCATAGACTGATATCAACCATTGCATCACTTGAATACTTCCAACAGCAGCCACAACTGAAATAGAAAGCACATGTAACTAGAAGAACAAGTAATGATATAATTAGTATGTTGCCTTTCGACATTACTCGCAAGCAATGGTTAAGGAAACACTCGTATGTATTAGAAAGAACTATAACAGTTAATGACTTGTGAGGCCTATCTTATTTTATCGGAAATAATTTTTAAATATCAAATTTTTGGTCACTGGGGATTTCAGAACTGGACAAACTTTGTCCTAACCCCAAGAAATATAATTCTTTCAAGTTAATCAAAACTCGCATGTTTAATAATGTATTTTCAGAAGAGCAGCTCTGGATAGTTGGGTTTTTTTCTGCCTTGTTTTGCTGGGGAAATTATTGTAATGAATTGACAATCAAGTGTTTACTTGGCACTTATTTTCTAAAATAACCACTGCCAAATGTATTATAATGTTCTTAAAGTGCCTACTAACACAAAAAAAAATTGTCAAAAATAGTTTAGCGGACTATCATTTTTAAAGGGAAGTACATTGCTGCTCCGACTTCTTGAAGTTGATCTTTGAGGTCAGAAGGAAAACAAAATGAAGGAAGTCGATTTTGAGTGGCGGGACTAGCGTGGGAATGATAGAGAAAGGGATTTCGAGGAGTCGTGTCTTAACTGTCGAACAATGTAGACGTGTTTCTTTCCTGTCTGGAAGCGGCTTCCCATTCGGGTGAGAGGATAGTAGCAGATGCATACGTAGACGTTAATAAACTAGTTTAGTTTAAAATACCCTTTGTTGATGTCTTTCATCTTTGAACCCAAAAACCTTTCGCTGCCGGGCCGGGAGAAGAAGAGAGAGAAGATACAATATTAATAGAACCTTTTGTCGGATTTTGTCTGCTTGCTTGTCTCTGAGCATTCCACCCAGCGTTAAATAACATTAACAAAAACAGAAAAAAACTAGTATCATTTTTAGTCTAACTTCCTAAATCTGCAAAATGTAAGAAAATTTCCTCGAGAAGATGTTTAAAGTGTATTCAGTTCCTTTTGATATGTTAAATATTAGTCGCATTTGACAGCGTGTATCCATCTCCAACCAAATATTAGCTCTCGATAGAACTTTCTTTATCTGAAAGTCGTGATCTGAAAATATATTCATGTGTTTTCTTTGAGATACTAAATCAATTGCGGTTCTGACAGTCTCTCTAAAAAAAAATGTTTAAATGCAACATTGATATCCTTTACCGGAATTCTTTTCTCTTTAAATCAGACCAAGGTTTCTCGATTTAAATCTCCAATTTTTGGTAGAAATATTAACGTTTTCTTTTAATAAGATGATAAAAAAACAAAAACAAAACAGACCATTATCACTCAACTAATCTTCATAAAGAGCCTCGTCGGATCTCAACTCTCGTCGGATCACAACTCTCGTTGGACCTCAACTCTCGTCGTATCACAACTCTCGTCGGAACCCAACTCTCGTCGGATTTCAACTCTACTGAAATCCTAAAAGGTCGCTAGGCTCTCCGTTACTATTCCATCTATTCCTATAGGATTATTTCTGCTAGTCTTAGCCAGTGCTGATCACTCTTCAGACGTCTATATTATCAAAAGTACCATGAAACAGGCAATGGAATAAATAAAGATACTTAATCTAAAATGGAACAATATTAAGTAAAATGGTAATAATTTCTTGATATTGAAAATATTTCATCTAAAAACTTCGAATCTATATATATAAAGTTGTAGTCTCTGTCTTTCTGTCTGTTTGTTATCGAACTCTTCCTTGGGTTTTGGAGACAGACCCCCATAACTATATATATTCTGAAACTACATTACCCAGGGTACTTGAATAAGTATGTTTCATTTTGACCAAAGGGGACCTCGTGGGGGCACAAACTCCCAACTTACTTTTTTTCACCTTTGACATAAAATAATTTTAAATTTTACCAAGGGAATGACTCCTGGGTTACTTGGATGAGGGGATACCAGGAAGGGGAGAACAAACCTCCCACTGAATTTTCCCCTTTGATTTAAATTAAATTTAACTTTGAACAAAGGAATGACTCTTATGTAAACTATAGAAGGAGAAAGCCAGATGATGGATGTCACATTGGCAAGATCATTTCTTCCCTTTAATTTAAATTAAAATTAAATTTGTACGAGGAATGACTCCTAGGGTACTTGGATTTTTTATGAAAGGAGGTCGCCGGGAAGCCCAATCCCACTCCACTGATTTTTTTTCTTTGATTTAAATTTAATTTAAATTGGAGCAAGTGAATGATTCCTATCCAAAATATAGAAGGAGAAAGCCAGAAGATGGCGGTCACATCGGCAAGATCATTAAGTAATATTGAAATACATCATTTTTCTTCACAAATTATAACAATAGTTTAAAATAAATCATAATTTTCTTACAAAAAAATGTGTGACACGCAGCAAGGCGCCAGCAATTCGCCTACTGAATTAATAAAACTGGCAATAAGCCAATAACTGAAAAGACTTTGTGTAGAAATCAAGACGAAATAAGAGCAATGATAAAATAACAATGGTCAATATGCTTAATTTTCAAATATAAAAGTAAGAATAATACGATATAACACTAAATAGATAAAAGTCAATGTGTTATACAAAAAAGCAACACAAATGGAACTGTGAATAGATGACAATAGAGTAATCCGACGGAACGTAGTTCCTTTAAAAAGCTACTATCATAAGAGCACAACTAGAAATAAATAAGTGAAAATGCTTCATCGAAGTAAAAGAAACATTAATCAGGTAGGGAAAAACTAGCTATAAAATAACTGAAAATCAATGAAGCAAAAGTTTCAAGAGAAATATAAGGGTGTGTCATAAAAAATCATTTCCTTTGTCAAATTCATTCTTTAAGAAACAAAGTACAATTCCAATGACATTTTATTCGATTATATACGCGATTCATAATTAATTGCAATGACTTATAAAGTCAGCTCTTCCGAGCAAAATTCTGCAGATGTTGATGAAAAAGGTTTTCGGAAAATTATTGAATCTAGGTTTCCTTAGATAAACGTGGCTAGTGTTTACCTACAGACTCAAGAATATTAACAATAAGTACATGCCTATAGTTTTAATTATAAAGCCAACCAATTTTTACGACAGATTCAAGTACAATCAAGACCTATGTTTACCGATAATAAATTAAATTTGTACGAGGAATGACTCCTAGGGCACTTGGATTTTTGATGAAAGGGGGTCGCCGGAAAGCATAATCACCTTCCACTGATTTTTTCTTTGATTTAAATTAAATTTAAATTGAAGCAAGTGAAAGACTCCTATCCAAAATATAGAATGCGAAAGAACTAATGATTAATTAGAGACTCAAGTATGAACAAGATAAATAATTACCTATAATTCAAGTAAAAACATGATTAATGATTGCTTAAAGACTCAAGTACAAACAGGATCAATCATTGCCTATAGACTCAAGTACAATCGTGATCGATGACTATAGACTCAAGTACAAACAAGATCAATGATGGCCTATAGACACAAGTATAAACAAGATCAATGATTAACTATACGCCCAAGTATAAACAAGGCCAAGAATTAATTATAGATTCAAGTACAAACAAGATCAATGATTACCTATAGACTCAAGTAAAAACAGGATCAGTGATTGCCTATAGACTCAAGCACAATCATGATCTATGCCTATAGACTCAAGTACAAACAAGATCAATGATTGCCTATAGACTCAAGTATAAACAAGAACAATGATTAGCTTTAATCTCATGGATAAACAAGGTCAAAAATTACTTATAGACTCCATAATAATCAAGATCAATAATTGCATACAGTCTCAAGTATTAGGTTGGTGCAGAAATAATGTCGTTTTCTCAGATAGTAACATATGTGAGAAAACGACATTGTTTTTGCACCAGCCTAATATAAGCAAGATCATTATTTTCCTATAGACTCAACTGTAAACACAACGAACGTTTACCAATATATTCAAGTATAATGGTCTATGGAATTAAATATTAACTGACCAATGTTCAACTAAAGACTCCAGTTTAAAATATTTTTTTCTTTAGACTCAGATATAAATGCCTACCTGTAGACTCAAGTATAAAACGGATTTTTGTCTATCGACTCAAGAATAAATTCGACTAATATTCATTGATATACTCAAGTATAAAGATAACAATTGTTTACTCAGAGACGCGCATATAAATACAAAAAATATGTATCTATTTAGTGAATTATGAATACCACCAACCTCAATCTATATCTAAGTTTTAAATATAGTAATACGTATGAACCCGGCAAATATTTCTCAATAGAAGAGAAATAAATCTACGCAGAAGCGTCACTAATTTTTCACAGATAAAACTAATTTTTTATATCAAGTAAAAACACAATCAGTGTTTACCTATAGACTCAAGCACAATCATGATCGATGCCTGTAGACTCAAGTACAAACAAGATCAATGATTGCCTATAGACTCAAGTATAAACACGAACAGTATTTACATATAGACTCAAAAATATGCATAACAAATGTTTAAGGAAAACTCAAGTATACATATGACCAATGTTTCCCTCCAGACACAAGTGGAAGGCCGACCATTGTTTCTATATTTATTAAATTATAAGCCAACCAATATTTAGTTACAAACTCAATTTTTACCTATATGCTCAACAACAAAAAAAAAAAAAAAAAGAAAAGAAAAAAAAAGAAGTTTTTGACGTAAAACTTCACAATATTAAGTCACTAATTGTAAGTTGACGTCGTGACATTTCACAGGTCTTTGAACACCGATTTTCCAAAGCTGATATTTAAGTTAACGATAACCTGTTTGACTGCAATACTGCAGCAAGATAATCCTCTACGTTCAAATAAGCTTAGTGAATATCAACGAAGTCCGAGTTAGCTACCGAGGTTGCTAAGTTGCCAAACAAGGCGGTCGATATGTGGACAAGAAGCCTGACGTCCGTGAATCCGCCGATTCCCGTGATTAGGATTCCAGACATTTCGGAAATTTGGAACCATTCTCGATTGCATCGTAGTGAGATGAGAGGGGACGGGGAAATCATTTGCGAAAGAAGAAGACCGGCGGGTGCGCGGGGAGAGTAGATTCCGTCGTCTCAAGAATCTGTCTTACATTAAAGTGTTATTTCTTTGGATCACCTATTCATTTAAATTCCCTCAGGAATATTATATATATATATATATGCATGTATGTGTGTGTGCGTATTCAGATGGAACTAAAATTCAGATAGAACTAAAATATATCTGTAAAAGGGTAATGGGAAATACGCGCTTATATGTGTGTGTATATATATATATATATATATATATATGTGTGTGTGTGTGTGTGTGTGTGTGCGTGTGTGTGTGTGTGTGTAAAATAATAATATAATAGCTAGCCATTCGTAAGATAGCCGTCTATTAAGGAAGTTAACCTATTGCAGACGCTCGCTCAGGCACATTTGTGTTTGTTCAACACGCACAGATCCAACCTGTGGTTTACACTGCAACTATGCTGAGCAGACCTTAGTTACAGTTTCTCGGAGAGAGCGTGTTATCTAGCGTAATCAACAATCTGAACAAGGTCAGCATACTCAAACCCTCGGTCACAATGACTTGTGACTTCGTGCTAGCACAGCTATTGACGGCCCCCAAGTGTCCCGTCTATCCAGTTTCACTCACAAGGCTTGGATAAATTCATGGTATGGTTTTCCGGCACTTTCCAAAGTACCTACGCTGGGACCACCCCCTCGAGACCGATAACATCAGGAAGTCTACTCTGAACCCGGATCGCATGGTCATATATATATATATATATATATATATATATATATATATATATATATATATATATATATATATATATATATATATATATATATATATAGTACCTTAACTGTTCAGTCACGGTGCACTTCCGATTTAAAAAAGTTCGAATAACTGCTTTTAAAAACATATCTTTGCCGATTTTTCTCGATCTATTATATCTACTCTGAATTTGTAGTCTAAAGCAAACAATGACAACATATTTTATTAGATGGATTAAATCCGATAAATATTCTATAGTTGAACAGTTATAGCACATCAGGCTAAATGACAGTTCTGTATAGGATACAGGTTCGATTTCTACTGGAGGACGCATGTTTTCTACGAAACTTTTCGAATATTCAGGGCGATAAATATAATACAGTTGAATTAGAAAAACAGAGCATTTACTCAAATATCCATAAAAAACGTATAACAGAGAATATATTAAAATATTTATCGAAGTTAACCCATTTCATATCATATGCTGTGGTTCTATACGTTAAATTACAATTTCACAGCAGATATGATAGATCGAGAAAAATCGGTAAAAGTCTATTTATCTCTCTCTCTCTCTATATATATATATATATATAAATATATATATACTATTTACATTATTCAGACTATTGTCCCTATCTTTGTTGCCATATTTATTACAATGTTTTGGCTGTTGTATGCTCGGGCCCTCTTCAGGTGTTTGAAATGTCGAACTCAACCTAATATTTCGCTCCCTGGGGTAGACTGTTCTAGTTCCCTTGCCATGTTTAATGGGTGTCAGTTGTCAGTTATCTCATGTTAATTCACAGGGGACGAAAAATGCGACAATGAAATCCAAACGCGCACTGGGAGAGCTAATGATACTTTTCAAAAGCTAAGCAGTGGAATTAAGAAAAAAAATTCGTTAGAAACAAAGAAAAAAGAAAAAAGATTATTGAAATGTACCGTGATATCTGTCCTCCTATATGTCAGTAAATGCTGGAATAATCACTTCAAAGATGAAGAAGAAACTAGAAGCCACAAAGATGTGATTCTACAAAAGGATGCTGAGGTTACCATGGACCGAACGTGTTAGCAACGACGAAGTTTTAGGAAAAAGGAAAGAAGAAGTAAACTTATACTTAACATCAGGAAGCGACAGTTTAAATGTCTAGGGTACATAATGTGGAAAAAGGGCTTGGAAAATCTGATACTCAGAGGACAGATTTGAAGGCAAGACGGGCAGAGGAAATCATCACATAACATACTTAGGTTGAGTAAATGGATAGAGGAAGTAGGCTTAGGAGAAATAACAAAAAGAAAAATCTATTAAGAGCTACAAAGGACAGCAACTTATGGAAAGTCACGATCGCCTACATCCTGAGGATACACGTCTCCCAAAGAAGTACACTCGATTAGAATAATAACATAATATCCATCTCTCATATAACACTATAAAAGACTAAGATACGCCTCATTGATACCTGTGTCAGTGTTTCTACATGTGGGTGTTGTTACTCGTTCAATTTGTATCATTTCATGTTCGACCTGGAGAAAAAGACATTAAAACACTAATATCCGCCATCTTTTTTTTTTTTTTTTTTTGTTGGCTTTTTAATATTCAAAATACACTTATATTTCTTCTGTATTTAAAATACACGTCTCTTCTTCAGAAAGGAAGTAAAGCGTTCAGCTTAATGAAAAATTGCTTTCTTCTAATATTTTCCTTATTTTGAGCCGATTTTCCATTCCCTTTACTCCGCTGACCTTATAACATTTCTCTTAATAAAAATCTTCAGCGAATTCTGTTGATGAATAAAACATTTCTGCCGCGATATCTCAAGCGAGATTTCGCGATGCATTTCGAGCGTGATAATTTACATTTGATTTCTTTTTAATTATTATTGCTCTCGAGAAATTATATATTTTTCTTGGTTTCCTACGTTCTCTGTTGCGTTTTCCGATTTCTTTTCAAATCATCTTTACTGGTGTCATCTTATTTATTGCTTCATAAGGTGGAGATATTTGACAGAAGACTGAGGAAAAATCGGAAATTAAAACCGAAAAAGAAATTGATTTAAACAACAACAACAACAACAACAAAAAGCTAGGAAAAACTAAAAAATGATGGCGGATATTAGTGTTTTTTTTTAAAAAAGAGAGGAAAAGTGACAGAAAAGATGGAAGGAAGATGCACAGCAATGGTAACAAGTAAAACTCAAAAAAAAAAAAAAAACTACAAAAAAAAAAAAAGATGAAGTAAAAGAGAAAAACATAGAAAAAATCAGAATAAGAAAGATTTAAAAAAAGGTTTAAAAAAGAATAAAAACATAAAAGAAAGTCAAAAAGAAGCAATATACATATTTTCATAATCTGAAATAAGTCTGGTGAAAGGCCACGGACTTGAAGTGAAAAATAGAGGAAAGTTTTTTTAATTGTTAAAAATTTTTACTCTAGGCCCAAATATATTCAAGCCATATCGCGTTGAAATATTAGTTCCCGCAAGATCGACGATGTTAAGCAATGTCAAGCCTGGTCAGTACCTAGATGGGTAACCGCTTGGGAATACCAGGTACTGTACGTTTTCATGTTCATATGGAGTAATGGATAATGGCTCGAAATAGTAAATCGGAGAGCAGAGTTCCAATTCCAATTGGGTTCGTTATATTCACTTACGCGCAAATCCCCTTGGGAATTGTATGAATCCAACACGTCTCCCCTCCAGCTATGGGTTAATTATTAAGACTTGCATCACTTACAATCTAAAAAAATATTTCATAGCTTTAAATAACCTATAAAAAGATTGATAAACCATAGAAAATCAATTGATAAACACTATTTCCTCATCAAGGTCGGTAAAACTAATTTAAGTATTATTCTACTAGAATTAAGCGCCTAGAAGTAGTGTAGTGTTTAGGAAAACGATGAATATGGATTCCCCAATGAGGATCGACCTCACTGCGCTAGAAATTGATTCGATACTAAGTAGCTGATAAGAGAAAGACGGCCTGTAAGATTTATTGCTCACATTTGCTGAATTTAACTCAGCGATGCAACAATGGGCCACCCAGTAATGCCCAAGCGTAGAGTAACGTTAACGATCTACGAGGTTAATTTGTTAAGCATTTTATCTCGGAGTGAGACCCAGAGAGAAGTTACAGCGAAAAGGTTTACTAAAGATAATGTGAAAGGAAAAGAACTAAAAATAACAAGGGTATGTTCAGCATTCTCCGGCTTATAAAACGAACGTTCTATCACCTTAATGCATATTTCTTTTTTTGAAATATCAGCTGAGCATCCAATGCTGTTTGTGATAACGGAAGACGCGCGCGCATAAACACAATTTAAGCGACACTCAAAGAATAGGGTATGTAAAACGAATACCCCATAAAAAAAAATAAAATACGGATAACACGTTGGATACAATATTTGCTGAAGACAAGAAGCACGAGGAAAGTTAATTAAAAGAACTCATAGAATAGCAATCCATATCAATCAGCTTCGATTTTCATCTCTTCAGGTTAAAATAAACAAATTATTTCTAATAATAATAATGATAATAATAATAATATACATAATAATAATATAAATAACAATAACAATAATAATAATAATAATAATTGTTTTGAGAGAAAATAGATTTACAATATGGGGCGCGTAGCATAGTGTGTATGTACACGATAAATGGAGTCGACATTCGGCATGAGTTGTGGTCTTGTTCCTCGCGTTTTCTTTCGCAAAAAATACCCTTTGGAAAATTATAAACGCATCTATTCTCCCGCCATATATGGGTTAAATAGCAGTTCGATTTGTAACCAGTAGAGGAGAATTATGACTTCAAATCCCTTTGAGTGTGGTTTTGGCATTTCCACCTATAAAAATATAATTACTCTAAAAACCTCACCAGCAACAATTAACCTAGTAACATTGTCCTCCACGGTGTAGTCAAATAGTGTAGTCAGTCAGCTGACTACACTATTCGACTACACCCAGTCCCATACGTGATACACTTTTGGGAGATCATGTATCCTTCGATACATGATTGACTAGACAGAATTTTTTCCCTTAGTTGGTTGCCATTTCTTTCTGCGGTAGATTGGTTGCCAACCAATGCTAAAGAACGCAGTGTGTCCTGCTATTCAACCCATAACTGGGGAGATATGAGATGGAGTCATACCTTTCCGAAGGGTATTTGTGCGTAAGTGAATATTCTGTGGTAGATTGGTTTCCAATCAAAGCTAAAGAACCCAGTCTGTCCTGCTACTCAACCCATAACTGGGGAGATGAGATGGATTCATACCTTTCCTAAGGGTATTTGGCCGTAAGTAAATATAAAGAACTCGACAGGAATTCAAACTCGGCTCTCCAATTTTGCAATTGAATATTCCAGTTTTATTTAGCTGATTTTTTTCCTTTAAAACAGCCCTGGGAGATTTAAAAAAAAAAGAGTTTTACTCCGAAAAGTCTGTGTGTAGTATTCATGGTGGAATGTATCGTGCACGTTATTTTCTCGAATTGTCCTGATGTCTTCGACGAGATCAGCATACTACATAAGCTGGTCACATACACGCCTATTTCCTGTGGTGTTTGATGGCCAATAGATTGGTGAACAGGCGAGTGGCTTTGTTGGTTTTGCGTCTTGGTTTGCAGTTAGAAATTTGTCTTCACCTGTGCTGGTTAAGCGCTCTCCCTCTGCGCAGAGGGCATCCTCAGACGGGGCTATGTCGAAGGGATTTGGGGCTCGGAAAGCTCACATTGAATTCAACCTTCTGCCACATCTGACTGCGTGGGGCAGTTGCTAGACATTGTCGTATGAATGTCAATACTTACACCTTGACAGCAAAACCCGAAACAAACTATGCAGATGAGAGTGACACTTGCTCCAAAATAGTAACTCTTGCATGTCTTATATAAGAAGAATCATGTACGATTATATAGATGAAAACTGGCCATAGTGGCAGGTGTGCATGTTTATGAGGACGTTTTCGGGTTTTTTGGATGCCAGATGAAAAAATAGGTAAAGCGTACAGAAACATAAACGTCAATCTATATTTTTCTATGTCCAAAATTTCATAGGTTGGACCTTGGGGAAGAAGCTGGTCGCGAATACCTCGTTCGGTGTTTAAGATGGTGAAGAATCTGGTTGCAAATGCCTCGTTCAGAGTTTCCAATGATGAAGAGCGTGATCGCGAATGCTTCGATTTGGAGTGTTCAGTAGTGAAGAAGCTGGCCGCGAATGCTTCGTTCGGTGTCTATAATGATGAAGAAGCTGGTGTCGAATGCCTCGTTCGGAGTTTCCAATGGTGAAGAAGCCGAGCACGAATGCCTCGTTCGGAGTTTCCAGTAGTGAAGTAGCTGGTCTCGAATGCCTCGTTCGGAATTTCCAATGGTGAAGAAGCCGAGCATGAATGCCTCGTTCGGAGTTTCCAATAATGAAGAATCTCGTTTTGAATTCCTCGTTTGAAGTTACCAATGGTGAAAAAGCTGACCGCAAATACCTTGTATGGAATTTCCAATGGTAAAGAAACTGATCGTGAATGCCTCGTTCGGTATTTCCAATGATGGAGAAGCTGGACGCGAATGCCTCGTTCGGAGTTTCAAATGGAGAAGGAGCTTGTCACAAAAACGTCGTACGGAGTTACCAAGGGCAAAGAAGGTAATCGTGAATATCTCGTTCGGTGTTTCCAATGATGGAGAAAGCTGGAAACGAATGCCTCATTCCGAGTTTCAAATAGGGAAGAAGCTGGTCGTAAATGCCTCGAACGGAGTTTCCAATGTTAAAGTACCTGATTGTGAATTCCTTGTTCGGAGTTTCCAATGATGGAGAAGCTGGGCGCGAATGCTTCGTTTGGTGTTTCTAATGGTGAAGGAGCTGGTCGCAAATAACTCATACAGATTTTCTTTTTGTAATGTAACTGATCGTGAATTTCTCGTTCGGATTTTCCAATGATGGAGAAGGTGGGCGCGAATTCCTCCATCAGAGTTTCCAATGTCAAAAAGCTGATCGTGATTTCCTTGGTCGGAGTTTCCAATGATCGAGAAGCTGGACACGAATACCTCGTTCGGAGTTTCTAATACTGAAGGAGCTGCTCGCAAATACCTCGTACGAATTTTCTAATGGTATAGAAGCTGATCGTGAATGCCTCCTTCGGAGTTTCCAATGATGGAGAAACTAGACGTGAATGCCTCGTTCAGAGTTTTAAATGGGGAAGAAGCTGTTCAAAAATACCTCGTACGGATTTTTGCACTGGTGAAGAGGCTCGTCGCAAATGCCACGTTTGAAGTTTCCAGTGGCGAAGAAGCTACTCGCGAATGACTCGTTCGGTGTTTTCAGTGGTGAAGAAGGTGACCGCGAAAACGTCGTTCAATTTATCCAATGATGAAGAACGTGATGCCGAATGCCTTGTTTGGAGTGGCCAATGGTGAAGAAGCTTCTCGTGAATGCTTCGTTCGGTGTTTCCAATGGTGAAGAATCTGGTCGCGAATGCCTCGTTCGGAGATTCCACTCGGGAAGAAGCTGGTCGCGAAAGTCTCGCTCGGCATTTCCACTGATGAAGAAGGTGGTCGGAAATCCCTAGTTTGGAGTTTCCAGTGGCGCAGGAGCTTGCCGAGAAATCCTCGTTCGGAGTTTCAAATGGGGAAGAAGCTTGACACAAATGCCTCGTTCGGATTTTCCAGTGGTGAAGAAGATGAGCGCGAATGCCTGGTTTAGAGTTTCCAGGGATGAAGAAGGTGGTTGCGAAGGCTTCTTTTAAAGTTTTCTATGGTAAAGAGTTGATCTCAATTAACTCGTTCGGAGTTTCCATTGGTGAAGAAACATATTGCCAGTGCCCTTTTCCAGTGATGATAAAGTTGGCGGTGAATGGCTTGTTCGGAAATCCACGTTCTGATTTTGCAATGATGAAGAAACTGGTCGCGAATGCCTCGTTCGGAGTTTCCATTGATGGAGAAGCTGGATGCGAATGGCTCGTTTGGAGTTTCAAATTGGGAAAAAGCTCGTCACGAATGCCACGTGCGGCGTTTCAAATGGTGAAGAAGCTGTTCACTAATATCTCATTCAGTGTTTCCACTGAAGTAACTGGTTGCAAATGCCTCGTTCATTGTTTGAAATGATGAAAAACGTTGTCGCGAATACCTGGTCGGAGTTTCCATTGGTGAAGGAGCTGATCAAGAATTCCTCGTTCGGAGTGTGCAATGTTTCCAAAGGTAAAGGGGCCGGTTGAAAATGCCTCGTAAGAAGTTTCCAATGGTAAAGAAGCTGGTCGCGAATACATCATTTGGAGTTTCCAATGGTTGGTAAAGAAGCTGGTCGCGAATGCATCATTTGGAGTTTCCAATGGTAAAGAAGCTGGTCACGAATGCATCATTTGGAGTTTCGAATGGTAAAGAAGCTGGTCGCGAATACATAATTTGGAGTTTCCAATGGTAAAAAAGCTGGTCGCGAATACATAATTTGGAGTTTCCAATGGTAAAGAAGCTGGTCGCGAATGCATCATTTGGAGTTTCCAATGGTAAAGAAGCTGGTCGCGAATGCATCATTTAGAGTTTCCAATGGTAAAGAAGCTCGTCGCGAATACATCATTTGGAGTTTCCAATGGTAAAGAAGCTGGTCGCGAATGCATCATTTGGAGATTCCAATGGTAAAGAAGCTGGTCGCGAATGCATCATTTGGAGTTTCCAATGGTAAAGAAGCTGGTCGCGAATACATCATTTAGAGTTTCCATTGGTAAAGAACCTCGTCGCGAATACATCATTTGGAGTTTCCAATGGTAAAGAAGCTGGTGGAGAATGCATCATTTGGAGTTTCCAATGGTAAAGAAGCTGGTCGCGAATACATCATTTGGAGTTTCCAATGGTAAAGAAGCTGGTCGCGAATACATCATTTGGAGTTCCCAGTGGTAAAGAAGCTAGTCGCGAATGCATCATTTGGTGTTTTCAATGGTAAAGAAGCTGGTCGCGAATGCATCATTTTGAGTTTCCAATGGTAAAGATGCTGGTCGCGAATACATCATTTGGAGTTTCCAATAGTAAAGAAGCTGATCGCGAATACATAATTTGGAGTTTCCAATGGTAAAAAAGCTGGTCGCGAATACATAATTTGGAGTTTCCAATGGTAAAGAAGGTGGTCGCGAATGCATCATTTGGAGTTTCCAATGGTAAAGAAGCTGGTCGCGAATACATCATTTGGAGTTTCCAATGGTAAAGAACCTCGTCGCGAATACATCATTTGGAGTTTCCAATGGTAAAGAAACTGGTGGAGAATGCATCATTTGGAGATTCCAATGGTAAAGAAGCGGGTCGCGAATACATCATTTGGAGATTCCAATGGTAAAGAAGCTGGTCGCGAATACATCATTTGGATTTCCCAGTGGTAAAGAAGCTGGTCGTGAATGCATCATTTGGTTTTTCAATGGTAAAGAAGCTGGTCGCGAATGCATCATTTTGAGTTTCCAATGGTAAAGAAGCTGGTCGCGAATACATCATTTGGAGTTTCCAATGGTAAAGAGGCTCGTCGCGAATAGATCATTTGGAGTCTCCAATAGTAAAGAAGCTGGTTGCGAATACATAATTTGGAGTTTCCAATGGTAAAAAAGCTGGTCGCGAATACATAATTTGGAGTTTTCAATGGTAAAAAAGCTGGTCGCGAATACATAATTTGGAGTTTCCAATGGTAAAGAAGGTGGTCGCGAATGCATCATTTGGAGTTTCCAATGGTAAAGAAGCTGGTCGCGAATACATCATTTGGAGTTTCCAGTGGTAAAGAAGCTGGTCGCGAATACATCATTTGGAGTTTCCAATGGTAAAGAAGCTGGTCGCGAATACATCATTTGGAGTTCCCAGTGGTAAAGAAGCTGGTCGTGAATGCATCATTTGGTTTTTCAATGGTAAAGAAGCTGGTCGCGAATGAATCATTTTGAGTTTCCAAAGTAAAGAAGCTGGTCGCGAATACATCATTTGGAGTTTCCAATGGTAAAGAGGCTCGTCGCGAATAGTTCATTTGGAGTCTCCAATAGTAAAGAAGCTGGTTGCGAATACATAATTTGGAGTTTCCAATGGTAAAAAAGCTGGTCGCGAATACATAATTTGGAGTTTTAAATGGTAAAAAAGCTGGTCGCGAATACATAATTTGGAGTTTCCAATGGTAAAGAAGGTGGTCGCGAATGCATCATTTGGAGTTTCCAATGGTAAAGAAGCTGGTCGCGAATACATCATTTGGAGTTTCCAGTGGTAAAGAAGCTGGTCGCGAATACATCATTTGGAGTTTCCAATGGTAAAGAAGCTGGTCGCGAATACATCATTTGGAGTTCCCAGTGGTAAAGAAGCTGGTCGCGAATGCATCATTTGGTGTTTTCAATGGTAAAGAAGCTGGTCGCGAATATATCATTTAGAGTTTCCAATGATAAAGAAGCTGGTCGCGAATACATCATTTGGAGTTTCCAATGGTAAAGAAGCTGGTCGCGAATACATCATTTGGAGTTTCCAATGGTAAAGAAGCTGGTCGTGAATACATCATTTGGAGTTCCCAGTGGTAAAGAAGCTGGTCGCGAATGCATCATTTGGTGTTTTCAATGGTAAAGAAGCTGGTCGCGAATACATCATTTAGAGTTTCCAATGGTAAAGAAGCTCGTCGCGAATAGATCATATGGAGTTTCCAATAGTAAAGAAGCTGGTCGCGAATGCATCATTTGCAGTTTCCAATGGTAAAGGAGCTGGTCGCGAATACATCATTTGGAGTTCCCAGTGGTAAAGAAGCTGGTCGCGAATGCATCATTTGGTGTTTTCAATGGTAAAGAAGCTGGTCGCGAATACATCATTTGGAGTTCCCAGTGGTAAAGAAGCTGGTCGCGAATGCAACATTTGGTGTTTTCAATGGTAAAGAACCTCGTCGCGAATACATCATTTGGAGTTTCCAATGGTAAAGAAGCTGGTCGCGAATACATCATTTGGAGTTTCCAATCGTTGGTAAAGAAGCTGGTCGCGAATGCATCATTTGGAGTTTCCAATGGTAAAGAAGCTGGTAGCGAATGCATCATTTGGAGTTTCCAATGGTAAAGAAGCTCGTCGCGAATGCATCATTTGGAGTTTCCAATGGTAAAGTAGCTGGTCACGAATGCATCATTTGGAGTTTCCAATGGTAAAGAAGCTGGTCGCGAATACATCATTTGGAGTTCCCAGTGGTAAAGAAGCTGGTCGCGAATGCATCATTTGGTGTTTTCAATGGTAAATAAGCTGGTCGCGAATGCATCATTTGGAGTTTCCAATGGTAAATAAGCTCGTCGCGAATACATTATTTGGAGTTTCCAATGGTAAAGAACCTCGTTGCGAATACATCATTTGGAGTTTCCAATGGTAAAGAAGCTGGTCGCGAATACATCATTTGGAGTTTCCAATGGTAAAGAAGCTGGTCGCGAATACATCATTTGGAGTTTCCAATGGTAAAAAAGCTCGTCGCGAATAGATCATTTGGAGTTTCCAATAGTAAAGAAGCTGGTCGCGAATATATAA
Source organism: Acanthosepion lycidas (assembly GCA_963932145.1). NCBI lineage: Eukaryota > Metazoa > Mollusca > Cephalopoda > Sepiida > Sepiidae > Acanthosepion > Acanthosepion lycidas. The sequence continues at coordinate 118,734,369 of OZ010572.1, read as the reverse complement.
TTTGGAGTTTCCAATGGTAAAAAAGCTGGTCGCGAATACATAATTTGGAGTTTCCAATGGTAAAGAAGCTGGTCGCGGATACATAATTTGGAGTTTCCAATGGTAAAGAAGCTGGTCGCGAATACATCATTTGGAGTTTCTAATGGTAAAGAAGCTGGTCGCAAATACATCATTTGGAGTTCCCAGTGGTAAAGAAGCTGGTCGCGAATGCATCATTTGGTGTTTTCAATGGTAAAGAAGCTGGTCGCGAATACATCATTTGGAGTTCCCAGTGGTAAAGAAGCTGGTCGCGAATGCATCATTTGGTGTTTTCAATGGTAAAGAAGCTGGTTGCGAATACATCATTTGGAGTTCCCAGTGGTAAAGAAGCTGGTCGCGAATGCATCATTTGGTGTTTTCAATGGTAAAGAAGCTGGTCGCGAATACATCATTTGGAGTTCCCAGTGGTAAAGAAGCTGGTCGCGAATACATCATTTGGAGTTTCCAATGGTAAAGAAGCTGGTCGCGAATACATCATTTGGAGTTTCCAATGGTTGGTAAAGAAGCTGGTCGCGAATGCATCATTTGGAGTTTCCAATGGTAAAGAAGTTGGTCGCGAATACATAATTTGGAGTTTCCAATGGTAAAAAAGCTGGTCGCGAATACATAATTTGGAGTTTCCAATGGTAAAGAAGTTGGTCGCGAATACATAATTTGGAGTTTCCAATGGTAAAAAAGCTGGTCGCGAATACATAATTTGGAATTTCCAATGGTAAAGAAGCTGGTCGCGAATGCATCATTTGGAGTTTCCAATGGTAAAGAAGCTCGTCGCGAATACATCATTTGGAGTTTCCAATGGTAAAGCAGCTGGTCGCGAATGCATCATTTGGAGTTTCCAATGGTAAAGAAGCTGGTGGAGAATGCATCATTTGGAGATTCCAATGGTAAAGAAGCTGGTCGCGAATACATCATTTGCAGTTTCCAATGGTAAAGGAGCTGGCCGAGAAAGCATCATTTGGAGTTTCCAATGGTAAAGAAGCTGGTCGCGAATACATCATTTAGAGTTTCCATTGGTAAAGAACCTCGTCGCGAATACATCATTTGGAGTTTCCAATGGTAAAGAAGCTGGTGGAGAATGTATCATTTGGAGTTTCCAATGGTAAAGAAGCTGGTCGCGAATACATCATTTGGAGTTTCCAATGGTAAAGAACCTCGTCGCGAATAGATCATTTGGAGTTTCCAATGGTAAAGAAGCTGGTCGCGAATACATCATTTGGAGTTTCCAATGGTTGGTAAAGAAGCTTGTCGCGTATGCATCATTTGGAGTTTCCAATGGTAAAGAAGCTGGTCGCGAATGCATCATTTGGAGTGTCCAATGGTAAAGAAGCTGGTCGCGAATGAATTATTTGGAGTTTCCAATGGTAAAGAAGCTGGTCGCGAATACATCATTTGGAGTTCCTAGTGGTAAAGAAGCTGGTCGCGAATGCATCATTTGGTGTTTTCAATGGTAAAGAAGCTGGACGCGAATACATCATTTGGAGTTCCCAGTGGTAAAGAAGCTGGTCGCGAATGCATCATTTGTTGTTTTCAATGGTAAATAATCTGTTCGCGAATGCATCATTTGGAGTTTCCAATGGTAAAGAAGCTCGTCGCGAATACATTATTTGGAGTTTCCAATGGTAAAGAACCTCGTCGCGAATACATCATTTGGAGTTTCCAATGGTAAAGAAGCTGGTCGCGAATACATCATTTGGAGTTTCCAATGGTTGGTAAAGAAGCTGGTCGCGAATGCATCATTTGGAGTTTCCAATGGTAAAGAAGCTGGTCGTGAATGCATCATTTGGAGTTTCCAATGGTAAAGAAGCTCGTCGCGAATGCATCATTTGGAGTTTCCAATGGTAAAGAAGCTGGTCGCGAATGCATCATTTGGAGTTTCCAATGGTAAAGAAGCTGGTCGCGAATACATCATTTGGAGTTCCTAGTGGTAAAGAAGCTGGTCGCGAATGCATCATTTGGTGTTTTCAATGGTAAAGAAGCTGGTCGCGAATACATCATTTGGAGTTCCCAGTGGTAAAGAAGCTGGTCGCGAATGCATCATTTGGTGTTTTCAATGGTAAATAATCTGGTCGCGAATGCATCATTTGGAGTTTCCAATGGTAAAGAAGATCGTCGCGAATACATTATTTGGAGTTTCCAATGGTAAAGAACCTCGTCGCGAATACATCATTTGGAGTTTCCAATGGTAAAGAACCTCGTCGCGAATACATCATTTGGAGTTTCCAATGGTAAAAAAGCTGGTCGCGAATACATAATTTGGAGTTTCCAATGGTAAAGAAGCTGGTCGCGAATGCATCATTTGGAGTTTCCAATGGTAAAGAAGCTGGTCGCGAATACATCATTTGGAATTTCCAATGGTAAAGAAGCTGCTCGCGAATGCATCATTTGGAGTTTCCAATGGTAAAGAAGCTGGTCGCGAATACATCATTTGGAGTTTCCAATGGTAAAGAAGCTGGTCGCGAATATATCATCTGGAGTTTCCAATGGTAAAGAAGCTGGTCGCGAATGCATCATTTGGAGTTTCCAATGGTAAAGAAGCTGGTCGCGAATACATCATTTGGAGTTTCCAATGGTAAAGAAGCTGGTTGCGAATACATGATTTGGAGTTTCCAGTGGTAAAGAAGCTGGTCGCGAATGCATCATTTGGTGTTTTCAATGGTAAAGAAGCTGGTCGCGAATACATCATTTGGAGTTTCTAATGGTAAAGAAGCTGGTCGCGAATACATCATTTGGAGTTTCCAATGGTAAAGAAACTCGTCGCGAATAGATCATTTGGAGTTTCCAATGGTAAAGAAGCTGGTCGCGAATGCATCATTTGGATTTTCCAATGGTAAAGAAGCTGGTCGCGAATACATCATTTGGAGTTCCCAGTGGTAAAGGAGCTGGTCGCGAATGCATCATTTGGTGTTTTCAATGGTAAAGAAGCTGGTCGCGTATACATCATTTGGAGTTCCCAGTGGTAAAGAAGCTAGTGGCGAATGCATCATTTGGTGTTTTCAATGGTAAATAAGCTGGTCGCGAATGCATCATTTGGAGTTTCCAATGGTAAAGGAGCTGGCCGAAAATGCATCATTTGAAGTTTCCAATGGTAAAGAACCTCGTCGCGAATACATCATTTGGAGTTTCCAATGGTAAAAAAGCTGGTCACGAATACATAATTTGGAGTTTCCAATGGTAAAGAAGCTGGTCGCGAATGCATCATTTGGAGTTTCCAATGGTAAAGAAGCTGGTCGCGAATACATCATTTGGAATTTCCAATGGTAAAGAAGCTGCTCGCGAATGCATCATTTGGAGTTTCCAATGGTAAAGAAGCTGGTCGCGAATACATCATTTGGAGTTTCCAATGGTAAAGAAGCTGGTCGCGAATACATCATCTGGAGTTTCCAATGGTAAAGAAGCTGGTCGCGAATGCATCATTTGGAGTTTCCAATGGTAAAGAAGCTGGTTGCGAATACATCATTTGGAGTTCCCAGTGGTAAAGAAGCTGGTCGGGAATGCGTCATTTGGTGTTTTCAATGGTAAAGAAGCTGGTCGCGAATACATCATTTGGAGTTTCCAATGGTAAAGAAACTCGTCGCGAATAGATCATTTGGAGTTTCCAATGGTAAAGAAGCTGGTCACGAATACATCATTTGGAGTTCCTAGTGGTAAAGAAGCTGGTCGCGAATGCATCATTTGGTGTTTTCAATGGTAAAGAAGCTGGACGCGAATACATCATTTGGAGTTCCCAGTGGTAAAGAAGCTGGTCGCGAATGCATCATTTGTTGTTTTCAATGGTAAATAATCTGGTCGCGAATGCATCATTTGGAGTTTCCAATGGTAAAGAAGCTCGTCGCGAATACATTATTTGGAGTTTCCAATGGTAAAGAACCTCGTCGCGAATACATCATTTGGAGTTTCCAATGGTAAAGAAGCTGGTCGCGAATAATTCATTTGGAGTTTCCAATGGTTGGTAAAGAAGCTGGTCGCGAATGCATCATTTGGAGTTTCCAATGGTAAAGAAGCTGGTCGTGAATGCATCATTTGGAGTTTCCAATGGTAAAGAAGCTCGTCGCGAATGCATCATTTGGAGTTTCCAATGGTAAAGAAGCTGGTCGCGAATGCATCATTTGGAGTTTCCAATGGTAAAGAAGCTGGTCGCGAATACATCATTTGGAGTTCCTAGTGGTAAAGAAGCTGGTCGCGAATGCATCATTTGGTGTTTTCAATGGTAAAGAAGCTGGTCGCGAATACATCATTTGGTGTTCCCAGTGGTAAAGAAGCTGGTCGCGAATGCATCATTTAGTGTTTTCAATGGTAAATAATCTGGTCGCGAATGCATCATTTGGAGTTTCCAATGGTAAAGAAGATCGTCGCGAATACATTATTTGGAGTTTCCAATGGTAAAGAACCTCGTCGCGAATACATCATTTGGAGTTTCCAATGGCAAAGAACCTCGTCGCGAATACATCATTTGGAGTTTCCAATGGTAAAAAAGCTGGTCGCGAATACATAATTTGGAGTTTCCAATGGTAAAGAAGCTGGTCGCGAATGCATCATTTGGAGTTTCCAATGGTAAAGAAGCTGGTCGCGAATACATCATTTGGAATTTCCAATGGTAAAGAAGCTGCTCGCGAATGCATCATTTGGAGTTTCCAATGGTAAAGAAGCTGGTCGCGAATACATCATTTGGAGTTTCCAATGGTAAAGAAGCTGGTCGCGAATATATCATCTGGAGTTTCCAATGGTAAAGAAGCTGGTCGCGAATGCATCATTTGGAGTTTCCAATGGTAAAGAAGCTGGTCGCGAATACATCATTTGGAGTTTCCAATGGTAAAGAAGCTGGTTGCGAATACATGATTTGGAGTTTCCAGTGGTAAAGAAGCTGGTCGCGAATGCATCATTTGGTGTTTTCAATGGTAAAGAAGCTGGTCGCGAATACATCATTTGGAGTTTCTAATGGTAAAGAAGCTGGTCGCGAATACATCATTTGGAGTTTCCAATGGTAAAGAAACTCGTCGCGAATAGATCATTTGGAGTTTCCAATGGTAAAGAAGCTGGTCGCGAATGCATCATTTGGAGTTTCCAATGGTAAAGAAGCTGGTCGCGAATACATCATTTGGAGTTCCCAGTGGTAAAGGAGCTGGTCGCGAATGCATCATTTGGTGTTTTCAATGGTAAAGAAGCTGGTCGCGTATACATCATTTGGAGTTCCCAGTGGTAAAGAAGCTAGTGGCGAATGCATCATTTGGTGTTTTCAATGGTAAATAAGCTGGTCGCGAATGCATCATTTGTAGTTTCCAATGGTAAAGGAGCTGGCCGAAAATGCATCATTTGAAGTTTCCAATGGTAAAGAACCTCGTCGCGAATACATCATTTGGAGTTTCCAATGGTAAAAAAGCTGGTCACGAATACATAATTTGGAGTTTCCAATGGTAAAGAAGCTGGTCGCGAATGCATCATTTGGAGTTTCCAATGGTAAAGAAGCTTGTCGCGAATACATCATTTGGAATTTCCAATGGTAAAGAAGCTGCTCGCGAATGCATCATTTGGAGTTTCCAATGGTAAAGAAGCTGGTCGCGAATACATCATTTGGAGTTTCCAATGGTAAAGAAGCTGGTCGCGAATACATCATCTGGAGTTTCCAATGGTAAAGAAGCTGGTCGCGAATGCATCATTTGGAGTTTCCAATGGTAAAGAAGCTGGTCGCGAATACATCATTTGGAGTTTCCAATGGTAAAGAAGCTGGTTGCGAATACATCATTTGGAGTTCCCAGTGGTAAAGAAGCTGGTCGGGAATGCGTCATTTGGTGTTTTCAATGGTAAAGAAGCTGGTCGCGAATACATCATTTGGAGTTTCTAATGGTAAAGAAGCTGGTCGCGAATACATCATTTGGAGTTTCCAATGGTAAAGAAACTCGTCGCGAATAGATCATTTGGAGTTTCCAATGGTAAAGAAGCTGGTCGCGAATGCATCATTTGGAGTTTCCAATGGTAAAGAAGCTGGTCACGAATACATCATTTGGAGTTCCCAGTGGTAAAGGAGCTGGTCGCAAATGCATCATTTGGTGTTTTCAATGGTAAAGAAGCTGGTCGCGTATACATCATTTGGCGTTCCCAGTGGTAAAGAAGCTAGTGGCGAATGCATCATTTGGTGTTTTCAATGGTAAATAAGCTGGTCGCGAATGCATCATTTGGAGTTTCCAATGGTAAAGAAGCTCGTCGCGAATACATTATTTGGAGTTTCCAATGGTAAAGAAGCTCGTCGCGAATACATCATTTGGAGTTTCCAATGGTAAAGAAGCTGGTCGCGAATGCATCATTTGGAGTTTCCAATGGTAAAGAAGCTGGTCGCGAATACATCATTTGGAGTTTCCAATGGTAAAGAAGCTGGTCGCGAATACATCATTTGGAGTTTCCAATGGTAAAGAAGCTGGGCGCGAATACATCATTTGGAGTTCCCAGTGGTAAAGAAGCTGGTCGCGAATGCATCATTTGGTGTTTTCAATGTTAAATAAGCTGGTCGAGAATGCATAATTTGGAGTTTCCAATGGTAAAGAAGCTGGTCGCGAATACATCATTTGGACTTTCCAATGGTAAAGAAGCTGGTCGCGAATACATCATTTGGAGTTTCCAATGGTAAAGAAGCTGGTCGCGAATACATCATTTGGAGTTTCCAATGGTAAAGAAGCTGGTCGCGAATACATCATTTGGAGTTTCCAATGGTAAAGGAGCTGGTCGCGAATACATCATTTGGAGTTCCCAGTGGTAAAGCAGCTGGTCGAGAATGCATCATTTGGTGTTTTCAATGGTAAAGAAGCTGATCGCGAATGCATCATTTGGAGTTTCCAATGGTAAAGAAGCTCGTCGCGAATACATCATTTGGAGTTTCCAATGGTAAAGAAGCTCGTCGCGAATTCATCATTTGGCGTTTCCAATGGTAAAGAAGCTGGTCGCGAATACATCATTTGGAGTTCCCAGTGGTAAAGAAGCTGGTCGCGAATGCATCATTTGGTGTTTTTAATGGTAAAGAAGCTGGTCGCGAATGCATCATTTAGAGTTTCCAATGGTAAAGAAGCTGCTCGCGAATACACCATTTGGAGTTTCCAATGGTAAAGAAGCTCGTCGCGAATGCATCATTTGGAGTTTTCAATGGTAAAGAAGCTCGTCGCAAATGCATCATTTGGAGTTTCCAATGGTAACGAAGCTGGTCGCGAATACACCATTTGGAGTTTCCAATGGTAAAGAAGCTGGTCGAGAATGCATCGTTTGGAGTTTCCAATGGTAAAGAAGCTGGTCGCGAATACATAATTTGGAGTTTCCAATGGTAAAGAAGCTCGTCGCGAATACATAATTTGGAGTTTTCAATGGTAAAGAAGTTGGTCGCGAATGCATCATTTGGAGTTTCCAATGGTAAAGAATCTGGTCGCGAATACATCATTTGGAGTTTCCAATGGTAAAGAAGCTGGTCGCGAATGCATCATTTGGAGTTTCCAATGGTAAAGAAGCTGGTCGCGAATGCATCATTTGGAATTTCCCACTGTAAAGAAGCTGGTCGCGAATGCATCATTTGGAGTTTCCAATGGTAAAGTAGCTGGTCGCGAATGCATCATTTGGAGTTTCCAATGGTAAAGATGCTGGTCGCGAATGCATCATTTGGAATTTCCAATGGTAAAGAAGCTGGTCGCGAATGCATCATTTGGAGTTTCCAATGGTAAAGAAGCTCGTCGCGAATGCATCATTTGGAGTTTTCAATGGTAAAGAAGCTGGTCGCAAATGCATCATTTGGAGTTTCCAATGGTAAAGAAGCTGGTCGCGAATGCATCATTTGGGGTTTCCAATGGCAAAGAAGCTGGTCGCGAATACATCATTTGGAGTTTCCAATGGTAAAAAAGCTGGTCGCGAATACATCATTTGGAGTTCCCAGTGGTAAAGAAGCTGGTCGCGAATGCATCATTTGGTGTTTCCAATGGTAAAGAAACTCGTCGCGAATGCCTTATTTGGAGTTTCCAATGGCAAAGAAGCTGGTCGCGAATGGATCATTTGGAGTTTCCAATGGTAAAGAAGCTCGTCGCGAATGCATCATTTGGAGTTTCCAATGGTAAAGAAGCTGGTCGCGAATGCATCATTTGGAGTTTCCAATGGTGAAGAAGGTGGTTTCGAATGCTTCTTTCGGAGTTTCCAGTGGTGAAGAAACTCGTTTTAAATGCCTTGTTCGAAGTTCCCAATGGGGAAGAAAGGGGTCGGAAATTCCTCGTTCGGAATTCCCCATAGTTAAAGAGCAAGTCGCGAAGCCCTCGTTTGGAGTTTCCAATGGTGAAGGAGCATCGTCAGTTCTGAAACACATATTCAACGGTTAATACATAGCATAATTTAAAAAAAAACAATCAATTTGGACTACACATATTTCGTTTTAGTGTTTGCCTATGCATGAGTTAAAATTGCGCCCTGAAGTTCGCAACAACTCGAATATATTCATATTATTCAAAAAATTGATAGTAAGTTAATGTCTCATTAAGACTTGTTAGTGAAGTGATTTCGCGATTAATCACATTAACATTGGTATTTAATTCTTTGTATAAATTGTTTCTTTATGATATAAAATATCAGCTGCATAATCTAATATATATATATATATATATATATATATATATATATATATATATATATATATATATAAATCTATTTCAATTAAAAGGTGCAAATACAATTTATAAATTCATGAATCATTCATACAAAAAACAAATATAGAGGTTAATTATTTAAATAGCGCGAATACTTCGTCGCAAACAATATAAATAAGATACACCAACCCCGAACCTGTATATGAAAGATATGATCCCCGTTTATAAATTCCAGTTGCATAAGGTCTTTTTAATTTTACAAGCTTTCGTCTGTTCCTACAGACATCATCAGGTATGGAAGTAGATTTTGTTCTTGTTTTTACTTCTCCGTAATAAGAGGACAAATCATTAACCTTTATATTTGTTTTTTCTATGAATGATTCATGAATATATATATATATATATATATATATATATATATATATATATATATATATATATATATATATATATGTGTGTGTGTGTATATGTATGTATGTATTGAGTATTTGGGCAGCAAACACCACTTTTATATAAGTTTCGGCAAAGACATCTAACAAGGTGCTACAATTAAGGTTTTATTTAATTTTTTCTTGTGTTCGTACGAGTGTTTTCTTTGCTAGACAGAATGTGTAAAAACTGTCCAAAATTTCTGCTAATCCGAGCGATCTCGGCTATTCTTTTACCCATTAACAAGGGCGATGTTTAATTTTTTTTTTGTAACTGAATGAGGGGATTTTTTTATGTATGTGTCCGAATTCATAGGAATATTTTATTTTCTAAACACGGTCAGCACATTGTAGCCATGTTCATGTTAATATTATTGAATGCTGGCTTTTCCTTTCTTATTAGTGCTTCTATTATTTTTTAAAATATTTTCTACGTGTGGATTCCACTATTTTCTACTAGTATGTTGCAGACGGTGTTTGGTAGATTTTCCTGTGTGTTTAAATGTCCTAATTGAGTTATGATCGAGTAGGTGTAACATGACACGTCTAGAGGGCATATAATAGTACGATCCAAATGATTATACATAATTTCATATATTCAGGAACACAGTTCTTTGAGGGGCATTTGAAACGAGTTCAGATATCTCGTAAGCAACTGCTTTTCACTAATTCAATTAAAAATAATATATATATATATATATATATATATATATATATATATATATATATATATATATATAAATCGTCCTTGATAATGGCTAAAAGAGTAGCCGAAAGCGTCCGGATATGCAGAACGTTTGAACAGTTTTACACACTTTGTGTCCAGAAAAGAAACCAGTTGTACGAACAATTTTTTTTTATATAAATCTTAATGGCAGTCCCTTGTCAGTCGTCTTTAACGAAATTTAAAGGGTTATTGAATAAGATTGTTGCAAGATCGTAAAGAAAAGGGTTATGGTGTGTGTATTGTGAGAATATATAGGATAGGTTTATCCTATACATATTTAAAATCATTTTTTAAGTATTTCACCCCAAGCAAGGCAATAAAGCCACTAAGACGCAAACATATTCATAATGTCTTGGTATCATACGGAACGTGACATTTATTTCTGTTGTTATGCAGGAAATGTGGCACAAGACCAAGAGAGGAGATACGGGAATATATATATTATATTTAGCCAGAATCTCTGACACAAAGCTAGCAAAATATTTCTTACCGCAAAACAACACATTCTTCCTTACCATAATACCCAGGACTCTCTATGAAGTTCTAACTAGTCCCCATATGTAAATTTTTCTCTGGGAGTGGCGAATAAAAATTACAACTTTTAAAAATGCAATTCCATTTTGTATAAATTTATATACAAGGAGCAAAATAGTGTTAGTCGTATTGTGTCCCATACTTTTGGCCTTGTGCCGCATCCTACCTAAGCTTAGAAAATCACTATGATGGACATTCAAAATTGTATTATTTGTTTTTAAACGTTTTACACCAAGCAAAATGGGCATGCCACATATTTCACAGTGGGGGTAGGGTACAGACACTGACATTGAAAGAGAAGACTGAGAATGGAGAGGATTAAGGAAAGGACAATAGATGAATGTAATTCAAGAAGACAGAAGATGGCGATTGACGTTGCATTTAAATTTTTGAATATTGCAATTATCAGGGAAGCAAGAAATCAGAAGAGTGTTCCACAGGCGGGGGAGGGCGAGGAAAGAAACTTTTGGAGTAAAAGTGGCAGTTGCATTTAGCTATTTCAACAGTGAAACGGTGGGAAATAGTAAAAGTCATGTATACGAGTTCCAGGAGAAGAAAAAAAGAAGATCATCAGAGCAGTTACGATGAAAATATTTATAGAAAAGACAGAGAGAAGCCACGTCTGGGTAGTTAGCTATAAATTAAGGGGACGATAGAGTACTATTTTATCTCAAATACAGAGCTGATAGCATTCGTTTTAATTCACTTAAGCAAATAGCTATGATATTTTAATGGAGGGCGGAACTACTTCAGTTCAAGGCAAATGTTTGCATACTGGAGTCGCTAAAATGGATCTCCTTGCGCATTCTGAAAAAAGGAAACTCATTAATCTTGAATAAGAAGCTTCATTTAAACATCGGAGCATTTTTGTGTGTTGTTGTAAAATCTACCATACAGAAAATAATTGGCTATTGCTTTTTATTTTATAAAACGAATTTTGTGTTATACTATATGTCTTATTTTCCGAGCTTTTATTTCTCGGCCGTGAGAGCGTGAAGATCGATTTAATTAAATTGAGGTGAAAACAAATCTTTGCAACCTGCTATTGAGATAGAATGCGTGCTGCAACGTGCATGGGCGTGATGAAGCCAGTTAAATGTGTGTCTACTGTATTTTTGGGAATTTTCATATATTTCTGTAAAGATGAATTCTTAGGAGACACAACTTTATATAAGCCAAACGTATATCAACACACAACCTAAGATGTCAATATTTTATTGTTATGTGTAGAGTTACATGCTCCACAATGCATATTTTATATTATGACAAATATATTTTTCATATATAATGTAAAGATTACGTATATAAATTTTCTATGGCAGATATTTTCATGCGCGCTCACACACACACACACACACACACACAGACACATATATATATATATATATATATTTAGTCAGCATATTTTCATTTAAGTATGTTTGGTCCAATAATTTAGACGTATTATGTCTATTTATTTTAGTTTTAATCCTTCCAAGTCCACGAATTAATTTCTTGATAGCTGTAGAAAATTGATTAAAAGAATTCCAAAATTTTACCTTCAAATAAGTTTTTTTTTTTCAAATACTGAGACACATCTGAGACCATCTTCATGGATTGCATATCTATGGATGTGTTATTCGTTAACATCGTAAATTCAAAATATTTTACCTCTGTGCAAGGCAGGTAACTTATATGACTTTTATAAAAATTTATTTAATTGTACTATTTTCATTTATTATTTTTATATAACACTTTCCTGCTACAAACATTTAAGAACTTTGTTGCTATACTCATAGTGGACTTCATTCATTTTTGGACGCAATTCTCTTATAAAAGGCATCCAGAATTTTAGGTTTTTACCTATTATTATCTTATTACATCCCTGATATATTTCAGACTAATATCGGTCTAAACTGTGAATGTGGACATGTGTGTTCCCTCAAATATTCAGAGATTGAACTATGATCGTTAAAGAGAAACATGATCCTTCTCGTCATCGTCGTTGTTGTAAAACTAACATTTTTATCAAAGATGAAATCCCTCAAAGGACATTTAAATTGATATAAGTTATTGGTCGTTTGTAGCACGTTAGTTGACGGAGAAGCGTTGTTATGTATGACTAGGTTGGTTCTATTAAATTTAATATAGCATATAATCAGTTTTATTTTGTTTACTCGGACAATGGGGTTTATATTAATGTTTATGAGTCTTTTTAAAACTTTTCCTCCTGTTTATAGTTAGAATACATTTGCATATGGTATAGTAGTTTGATATGTTTACAGTTATTTGAGGACGTACTGTGTTCATATTTATTTATGATAATATTCCCAATAGCTCGTCTAATTTGTTCATCAACGATGTAATTAGGAAAGTCATTATTAATAAGGATTTGTTTAATAGTTTTCTAATTTAGTACAGAAAATTGTCTTTGATGAATAGTTTGCCTTTGCACGGTTTATTAAATTTCTTGTAATATCTATTTTGTAATAGGACATTCACTTTTATAGTCGACAGTGCACATGTTTATGGTCGTTGTTTCGTTATGTGGGACGTAGTAAATGTATTATTACTAATGTCTATCAATACCTCAAGGAACAGGATTTTATTGTTGTTAAGTTTGTATGTGAAATTGAGTACAAAGATTTTTTAAAAGTATTTTGTTGTTCATGTATTTCGTCTACGTTTTTTGGACTAAAATGAGAATGTCATTTACATGTTACATAAATGGAGTTTTTTTTCTAGTATTAAGTACCTTATATCCTAGGTTAGTCATGTAGAAGTTGCTAAATGTTGGTCCCAGGACAGAACACATAGAAACATCATCGCATTGTACATATATGTTATTTTGATGGTCACAGAATGGAAATTCTGTGGTGCACATCAAGAGTAGTTTCCTCAAAATATTAGGACTAATTTTTTTAAATGGAGGGAGAAGATAGATTTTTGTAGATATTCTTTATGACTATATCTATTGTTTTCCTGACTGGGACACGTTGATGAATAAACTTTCAATGTCAAGTAAGGCAGGCTATGGTTTCATTATTAGGTTTTTTAGAATTTGGAGTAGTTCAGGTGTTAATTTAATGCTGTATTTATTGGGTATATATGGTGTAATTAGTTGATTAATAACTTTGGTTTGTTGGTAAACAGGAGTTGGGATATGACAGGACGGAGAGGGAAGTTAGGTTTACATATTTTTAGAGTTCCATACATGTATCCTGGTTTGTAGTCGCCAATTATTTTAGGAAGTTTTAAGCTATCTAGTCCTGCATTATCGACTGTGATGAGTTTGTTGATTTTCAATTTAAGTTGGTTATTCGTATTTTTTCCAACTTTTTAAAATTTGGTGTGATCGTCCAGTATTTGTTGCATTTTTGGATAATAATCAAATGTATTTAATTTGATGAAGATATTACTTTTATCTGCTTATATTGGTGTGTTTATGTAGCCGCTGTCGTAAAAATAACAAGATTTCTTAATCAAAATTACGAACCCTCTAGAAAGAAGAAAAAAGAAATTTCAAAAAATAATTAAAAAGTACATTGCTCTTTCATATTAATAATAATATAAATATTTTAATGACAAAACTTTGTTTTTCGTGAGTTTCGACCCTTTTTTCATCATGCTATACTGCATTTTACGCGACCTAATGGGGGTACCTACTGTAGACCTATATCTGTGAAATCCTGACGATACTCTAGATAATGTATTTATAAGGAAAGAAATAAAAAGCCTTTTGGATTCATATATCATTGAGCCCAGAAAATCTCCGTGGATAGGGCATGTAGATGTAACTAAGGACGATAAACAAAACAAATAATAATGTTATTCGTAGATTATTCACAAAAGATTTGCCATTTCACCTAACAAAATGCCTATCCTCTACCTAAGATTACAACGATGATTTCGGAAATAGCAAAGTATAGCCTGTAATCTAAATTAGAACTAAAAATTGCGTATCATCAAGTTCCCCTTCGTAAAGCAGACCGCCCTTACACGAATTTTGAAGCCGGTGGTAAATTTTATAAGGATGCCGTTTGGGATCACAAATCGAGTGGCTGTGTTTCAAAGCAGTTTGGATGAAATAATCGAAAAGGAAAGCTTAAACGAGATATTCGTGACCATTTCTGGTACTAATGAAAGTATATGACACTAACTTGGCAAGGTTCAAAGAACTGATTGAAAAGTCCAGTCACACCTTAAATGAAAGTAAATGTATTTATAAAGTAAAAATAAAACTTCTGACCTATGAAGTAAAGGGACCGTTAGACATGACCCTGAAAGGATAAGACCTCTGACAGAACTCCCTTATCTAGGCAATCTGGAAGCTCAGAAGAGATGTGTTAGAATGTTCACTTACTACAGTCTTTGGATCCCAAACTATTCGATAAAAATTCACGCGCTAAATAACAACACTATATTCCCCTTACCTGCTAAAATAAAAGATTCCTTTGAATATTTGAAAATGGAATTAGAAGGAGCTGTAGTATATACAATGTAGTCAAGGCAAAAAAAACCCTGAAAAATTGAAACTGATGCTTGCTACATGAGTTTAGCTGCGACGCTAAATCAAATAGGCAAGGGTCTGTTGCATCGTGGTCCACAACGAAACCAGTCCTCGTTGGAGAAAGAAGCTAACGCGATGATTGAAACAATCAAGGAATGGAGTCATTATCTGAAACGTAAATATTTAATCCTTGTTTAAAAACTCTAACCTAAATTTTCGACAAGCATAAATCTTCGGAGACTAAAATCAACAAAATTCATCACTGGTGAATTGAACTTTCCATTTACAAATATGATAGCAGATATCGACTGGGCATCAAAAACGCATTCCCAGTGCGTTAAAATGAGTATACAGCGCCTTTGTCGTAAATAGCGACATTAAAGAATTACATAATAATCTGTGTTATCTTGTGGTATCAAGAATAATGCACTTTATCAGCTTGAGAAATTTGCCCTACTTCTAAAAGAATGACTAAAAAATGTAATGTGTGAGCTACAGAAAAGCTAAGATTTGTGAGAGGAGGAGGCATATTAATCAAAGCCACTCAACCCTCCAAAAGATTGAATATAGATTTCAAGGTATCACTTCCTTCAAATGGAGGAGGAAACAAGTATTTATTGGCAATCATTGTTGAATATAGTTTTTTCCATTTCCCTTTTGCGTGTAGGGACATGCTCACTACAATTGTATTCTGGTCCAGAATTCTAAACATCTCTGAACGAAACCACTCCTCGGTAGAGAAAGAAGCTAACGCCATGATTGAAGCAATCAGGGAATAGAGCCATTACCCGAAAGGTAAATATTGTATTCTTGTCACGGACTAAAAGCTTTAACCTTCATTTTCGACAAGCTTAAAGCTTCGAAGCCTAAAATCAACAAAATTCATCGCTGGTGAATTTAATTTTTCCACTTACAAATATTTTATTAGGTATCAACCGGACATTAAACAGATGAGTTGACAAGAGTACATCGCGCTTCTGTCGTAAATATCGAACTTAATGAAGTATATAATAATCTACGACATCCTGGAGTATCAAGAATGATCCATTTTATCAAGTCGAGAAATTTGTCTTACTCAACAGAGGAAGTAAAGAGAAGGACTGAAAAATTTAATGCGTGCCATAGAAAAGCCATGAGTTTTGAGAGAGGGTGGCAAATTGATCAAAGCTACTCAACCCTTCGAAATATTGAATATAGATTTCAAAGAGCTCAGTCAGTCACATGTATGTGCCATACATGATACATGCTTTGAGCTATCATGTATGTTTCGATACGAGATTGACGAGGCAGATTTTTTCCGCAGTAGGTTGCCATTTCTTTCTGCCGTAGACCAGTTGCCCTCCAAGGCTAGAGAACGTGGTCTGCCCTGCTATTAACCCATAGCTGAGGAGAGAAGAAGAGGAATCGTACCTTTCCCAAGGGTGTTAGCACATAAGTGAGTTTAATGGATTCGACTGGAATTCGAACTCAGCACCCCGATTGCTCAATCTGAGCTGCTAGTCATTACTCAACCAAGGGACTGCTTATTTCAAATCGAGGATGAAGCAAATATATATTGTCTCTCATTGATGAATATAATCATTTGGCGTTTGCTTGTAGAGACATGTATTTAATAGTCTAAGCAAATTATTTCGCATATTTGGTATGCCAAGATATATACACTCCGATAGAGGACGTAGTTTTATGTCGGAGGATTTGAGAATTTTTCAAGAGAATGGAATAGGTACTAGTAGATCTACTCTGTACAACTCATTGGCAAAAGGTCAATTGGGGATACTGAACAGAACATTGAAAGACGATCAACTTAAAATCAAGAGGTTTACCTGTGCATCAATAAAAAAAACAAAAAACAAAAAAACTGTTTTATCGGAAACTCTCCAATGTATTCGTTCCTTACTGTGTACACCACGAACTATACTCCTCATAAAAGAATATTTTCTTATACAAGAAAATCTACCACCGGAAGATCTCTTCCTTCGTGTTTGATAATTTTGGGGTAAAGTGGTCATGAGAAACTAGGTTCAGAACAAGTAAGATGCTACTGTACAAGAAATTGAGTTGTTTTAGGCGAATCAAAATTACGCTCTTGTTAGGTTATCAAATGGAAAAGAAACTATTGTTTCTGTATGTGACCTCGGTCCTGCCGCGAAGGGAACGAAAAACGCCGATCCCTAAGCTGTTACAATAGTCTCAAATAGTCCAATACCGGATTCGGATTGAAAAAATATACCAAAATCAGAAAATACTGTACCACAATCAGTGTCCAGTGATTCAACTGAAAGGGGAATGAACCAGGAACCTGTAACTTTCCTAGCCCAAACACTGCAAAAGTGCCCCACCTCACAATCCTCTAAGACTCTTTAAATGTATCACCTAAAAATCTAAACGATTCGGTATCAGACTCTAAAAGAAATAAATTAATTAATTTGGTTGTTTTTGAAACTGCATTCCTTTTCTTTTTTCGAAATAAAGCATTCCAAATTTACATTGTCAAAAAATAAAAAAATAAGGGAGAACGTTGAATTCATATGCAAATCTCCACCATATATATATCAGTCGATAAGCTGGTGGCTAAACTAGTCCATGGTATTAATTGGGATTGGTATGCCCCAGATCTAGGGGGTTTCCCCCACCAGGTATTACTTCTCACTCTGGTGGGGGCTACGTTTATTGAGTGGACTAAATCCAGCAGACGTTAACGCCTTCAATAGAGAAAACAAAAAAAAATCGTTTAAAACAAACGCAACTGTTGAATTGCTATGAAATGGCGAGCGATCTTCTATGACAGTATATTCAGGACAATTTCTTCACAGATTAATATGTGACTTCAGGAAACAGAAATTTAGTTCTACAGAAGGATGCTGAGAATATTATCGACAGAATATTTGAGAACAATAATGTTTTATGGAAAACAGGAACAAAAATTGTCCTGTATTTATAATCTGAAAAAAGTGGTGTGTGATATGAATATACGAGGAGGTAAAGATTATGAGGATTAGGCGGATATGTAACGATTAAATTTTGATTTGAAGTAGTTAAGCTCGTACTGTTCAAAGAGGGATTCAAACGAGCATAACAATTCTTGTAGATTGTTGCTTCGAAGAAAAGGAAGTATGAGAGATTATAAGGGCAAAATTATGGATTAGAACCACAAAATAAGAAACAAAATTGCTCTTTTTTTAATCGTTTGAGATAATCTTTTTTGCCTTCCATCAAGATGGATGATACTAATCTCCAGCGGGAGAGCGACTTTTGCTTTCTTTCCGATAACCCTAATCGGATAGATTATATTGAATTCATTCGTGTGTTCGCTGCTACGAAGGTTGGTTTGCTCTGCCATGCCAGACATTTTTTCTTGCCAGAATCTATCTTAAATATTTTTAAGTCTGCTATTCATCTATGCTTTCACATCTGGTCTGATGCTTCTGCTATATAAGATATTCTTGATAAAATCCAAAAGAAAATATCTGCAATCATATAGGTACTAACCTGGCATCTAAGTTTCATTCACTTTCTCATCGCCTTGACATAGCTTTCGTGTAGCTTTTCTATAAACATTTTCACTGTAATTGTTCTCATGAGCTTTCCTCCATGGTATCTAGACTTTCAGAATTTAAGCGCAGTACTAGATTGTCGGCTAGGTCTCATTAATTTACATTTGGAAAACAAGTTCTATGCTAATATTTTCTTCTCTCACACTTCTCGCTTGTGGAAATTTCTTTCGGTTTTTTATTTTTCAGTCAACTTTGATCTTCGAAAATTTACATGCATATCAATCGTTATCTTCTGTTTTCCTATAGTTTTATTGTACTCTCTTCTTAATGCTTTTTTTTCATCGTAATTTCTCACATCAACTTGCGTCTTATGGGCGTCATTGCCTTGATTCGAGCGAAATGATTAAAAACAAGTAGAGCTGTAAGTCAACATCTCTATTATACTAACTTTCCTTTTATTAGTTTGGTGCAAAAATAATCTCGTTTTCTCACATATGTTACTATGTGAGAAAACGACATTATTTTTGCACCAACCTAATAGTTACAGGTGATACTAATTTTTGTTATTGTTGCTGTGAAAAGTCATCAGGTGATGTGTTTTTGTTATTCTGTTGAATTGATTTAAATTGGGTAGCGCTAGTCTATAAATTCTGATATAGGATTGCCTTCCGTTGAACCTGAAGGATTCAATCGTTTGTCGCCATTTTCACCATTGTTCTGAGAAAACCTTTGCATATACAGATTTGCGATGGATAAATTACGCAAAAATGAAATTAACACTGACATCTGATTTTAACAGATATACAGGATGCGATGGATAAATTGTCGTCTGAAGTACCCAAAAATGAAAATAACACTGACATCTCATTTTAACAGATATATTTACCAAAACTATACAAAAATATCTTGAATTAGTAAAGAGTAAATTTATTCAATAAAATCGCCATTGGCTTCAAACAGGGCCTCCAGACGATATCGGAATCTCCTGCGTCTCTTCTGGACGGTCTCCTTGTTTAAGTTGGTGAATGCTTCCCTTAATCCTTGCCTTTAGTTCATCTTTGGTGTTACAAGGAGTTTCTCGCTCAACTGCGACCCACACATATTAATCAAGAGATTTGCAGTCTGAAATTGTCTGAAAGCCATGTCTGGGACCTTGCATTGGTGTGGCATGGTGCAGAGTCTTATTATCAAACATACGTTTTTCCAGCAGCCACTCTCTTGACTCAGGGCAGTACTACCTCCTCATGACCTTGATGTAGGCCTCCGTGTTGAGTCTGAAACTCTCATTAACAAATTCTGGAGTTCTTTTCTTCTTAGAACAATCAGAGTGAGTTTTCCGAGCTGTCATACCTTCGTACTCACCTTTAAACTCATCCAACCTATTCTGAATCCTCTGAACTGGCCTCAGATTGACACCGAAACATTCTGAAATCTTTGTTTTGGACCTTCCGTTGAGAATCCTAAGTAGTTCAGCATGTCGTTTCCAAATTTCTGGCGGATTGAACTGCGTCATGGTGCTTTCTTTTTCTCAAAGACGATGCCCAACTGGTTCCAACTGGTAGAATCGATAAAACCATAAACATACAACGCCCATGCGCGAAATTAAAAATATAAAATGGCGAAAATCTACCCATCGAACATTGTGGATAATATTTGAAACATTTCTCATAGATTCATGTCATTCTTGGTTTCTATACGAGAAAAATTATTGAAAATATTTGTATTAAATAATTTTTCTTTGTTATTATATTGACTTCTCGATATTCGAATGGTAAACTAAAATACATCTAAGGATTCTGTGATGGTATTATTGATCAGTGAAGGCTTATGGGTCGACAATTATATAAGTTTTTTAAAAGAAAAAAACAACAGTGAAATACGCTCGTCCTAAGAGGACTTTTTTCACGTTTTGGTCAGTATTGGATTTTTGTTTGCGATGAACTGAACATCAGTCCTCTTGTCAAGAAATATTGTTTGGCGATGTTTCGCTGCAACGTTGAGTAATTAACTCGTTGATTATTTCTGTTAATTAGTTCTTAATTAATGTTTGCAGCCTCATATTATGTATGGGTTCGTTTAGTTGTCTTTTAGATGTTTTTTTAAAAAATTTTCTGTGTGATTTTCATGAAAGAGTCAAATAGTTCATCCCACCGAGAAAGGCTAACGCATTCCGTTGGGTTAGAAAGAGATGCACGTAATAACCTTGAACTGAAAATAGGAAAAACAAATTCAGAAAATTGAGTAACTACATGATTTTATTCTTGAAATAGTCATGAACGGTGCCAGAGGTCAATATTCGATCCAAAGAATGAGCTTTATTTTCGTATTCTGATTTTCTAGGCAGGAAAAATCAATTTTCTGATAATCGATACGCTTCTTATTACAACCGGGTTAAATTGCGATATTTAGCTTGTAGGAATTTCTTCATCAGAAGACGGAAAATGTGACAATGAAATCCAAGGGCTTAGTTGAATATCCAAAGATGTTTTCTAAAAACTAAGCCAAGTATTAAGAAACAGGAAAATTTCCTTAGTGTTGTAACCTAGAGAAGGTTACTGAATATAATAATCAAAGGTTGGTAATGAACGATAATATTAGGTTGGTGCAAAAATAATATCGTTTTTTGACGTATCTTTTAACGTCAAAAAACGATATTATTTTTGCACCAACCTAATACTTAGGACGCGAAAAACACATACAAGTTTCGCTAACGGCGCGTAGAAGAGGTATTAAGTGCTAGAAGTGAGTCAAATGAATTCCACAATGAATCTCCAACTGCAGGATATCTGCCAACCGTCCCACGCGGTCAGATGTGGCACAAGGCCTTATTTAATGTGGGATATCCGAGCCCGTAAGCTCGGCAAAAAATTCCCCTTAGACACCGTATAAAACGGGGTTGGGTAGCTGTTTCCCGAGACGAAACTCTGCCCTTCGAAACAGCCTCGTCTGGGGATACTCTCTGCCCGGAAGCAGAGAGTTTGAACAGCACAGCTGGAGACGAATCTCCAACTGCAGGGTATCTGCCAACCGTCCCACGCGGTCAGATGTGGCACAAAGCCGAATTAAATGTCAGGGTGCCCGATCCCGTAGGCTTGCCAAAAATTCCCCGTAGACCCCGTATAAAACGGGGTTGGGTAGCTGTTTCCCGAGACAAAACTCTGCCCTTCGACGTACCGTCGTCTGGGGGCCCACACTGCTCGGAAGCAGAGAGTTTGACCAGCACTGCTGGAGATGAATCTCCAACTGCAGATCAACATACAGTATTTACTACTGTATTTATGTGAATGGGGACTTACACATTATCGTCTGTACAACACTTAGAGAATAAGAAAAGAGTACCGTACTGCAATCCTTCTATATCGCAGTGAATGTTGTAGAATTTCCTGAAAAGTGAAGACGAGAACTGAGGTAGAAGAATTGTAGTTTACAGAAGGATCCTGAGAATAGATTAAACAGAATATGTAAACAACATCATTATTTTTAAGGTATAGGAAAACAAAAGGGGTGCATAGAATTAGAAAAAGAAAGTTCAGGTTTCTGGGAAATAAAATGAGAAATGAATGTTTGGAAAATTTGATACTCACAGGACATATCAAAATCAATACGGTCACAGCGGATGGGAACGACGGCAAAAAGACCTACAAACGATAGGAAGATGTAGAGAGCCATGAATTCAAAGACAAAAAAAAAGTTAGAAGGACAGAAAAAAACATTGAAAGAAATGATTGATTCGTTTCTTAGAGCTTACGTCCATTTGCAGCTTATTTAAAGCCAGAAAGCATTTAGATTTTAAGAATTTTCGTTGGAGATAATATTTTAATAATACAAGTCGTACTATTTAACCCATAGCTAGAGCGGAAACAGGTGGATTCATAGCTTTCCCAAGGGTATTTGCACGTAAGGGAATACAACAAATGCAATAGGAATTGGAACCCGGCTCTCCGATTAACAATTCCGTGTCATTATCGATGACACCACCCTCACATCCAAGCTTAAAACACGTAGCATTCTCAGACTCAACGTTGCTTAACTTCGGTGATCGTACGGGAACCGGTTTTTTGAAGTGATATGACCATAAATTGGAGACGTCAAAATTAAGCGAATAGAGAAATAACTAAAGCTAGAAGAAATTTAGCAGTGGTTTTGGTGCACAGCAATAGCGAAAGATGCCTTCCAGATACAGAGTAATAGGTATTTTCTAACTTGGGTATGGCACAAGGGGATAAGTACAAAGTAATGAACAGAATAAAATTTACTATACATTACTGATTATCACCATAGCAATTTCTTTAATCCATTTCAACCCAAGCAAGGCAGTAAAGCCACTAAGACACAAGGGGTTGCTCGGTGTTGAAGAATTAGAAACAGAAACATTGCTTATGAGCGAGAACAAAAACAGTAGTCAGGGGTTCGGTAGATAGCGATTGACGTTGCATTTAAATTCTTACGGATTAAAGCATGGAGCTGTAAGTGAGTTCCACAGGCGAGAAGTGCGAGTAAAGAAACTGTTAGCAGAGAATTTAGTGCAACATCTAGCCAGCTCAACTGTAAATTAATGAGATCTCTACGCAACTCTAGTACTGCGCTTCAATTCAAAATGTCTAGGTATCATAGCAAAAAGCTCATCCGAACAATTACCATGAAAGTATTCATAGAAAACACACGGTGGTGGGAAAGTGACTAAAACCGAGACTCCAGTTTAGGGCCATTGATATTCCTGATTCTTCTTTGGATTTTATCAAGAAGTTGATGGCAACTATTAGAAGCACGGGACCATATGTAGCAGAAATATTCTAAGCATGGTCGAATGGTAGACTTATAAAAATGGTTGGCATTCCTATAAGGTTTCCAAGTTACTTCAGTAATTGATTCTGTAGTATTCTTAAAATGGTTTTCTATTTTCCAAATCAGTAACGGATAAACTGAATCCAAGTAGACTTTTCCATTTTGCTGTTAAAAATTTAAAATGTATTACTTCATTCATGAATTATTCTCTTTGAAATGCCAACCAAAAATAATTGTAAACTTGTTTTTAATATGTGAAGTGTCTAAAAAAATAAAGCAATAAGAACAAAATTATTAATAAAGAAATGATATAACCACTCTTAAATTTCAAATAATACTTAGGTTCCACCAACCCTGACCTTTTAAAGTGGTACCCACCATGCCCCGTACAAAAGGATGAATCTTCCTCATTTCCTTCGTATTCCAATAGTAAAAGTAAGTTCTACTTCACAAGAACTGCTGTTTTGTGGAAGAGACTCCCGGTAAGATGTTTTCCCGATCACTATAATCTTGATCTCATTCATGTTTACGGCAACCTTTCATAAGTAAGTTCATGAACTGCACTTCTTGCCTTTTTTTATCTTCATATAAGATTGGTTTTTGGTCATTGATTTTGATGAACATTAGTATAAAATGTATAAAAAAGAGTGCTGAATCTAACCTCTAACGTATGAGAGCGAATATTGGAACAATCCCCTCACAGATAAAAGACAGCTGAACTTACTGACATAGAAAAGAAGAATGAAGGCACAGAGAATTTAACACGCGCAGAACGTGTAGAGAAATAGGAAATAAACTATTTAATTTCTTTGCATGTATGAATGTCAGAACATTCTCAAAAATACGGATGGTGAAGTGCTACGAAGACAAACACAAGAGAGGAAAACATGGAGAGCCGTGTTTTCATCATATTGTGAAAAGAGAATACAGATAAAAGATTAAAAGATTAATAAGAACGACGTCTTGGCAAAGATTAGTGTATGCACGTTCGAAATATAGACATATGGAAAGTTAATCAAATGAAACATTTTCTGTATTAACGTTCACCCGCTACAAGGCGTTAGAGCCACTCGAGGTAGAGACTAATTGAGTTTGTAGTCAGAGCGAGGGGAGGATGAGAAAAAGAGAGAGAGAAAGAGAGAGCAAGGGGTCAATAATATGAGGGTATGCATGATATATAACACTTGAACCAAGACTCGATTGTAATGATCGGGGAAGCATCCTGTCAGGAGAGTGTCCCATAATGCACCTTTTCTGCAGAAGAAGCTGATGGTGTGAAACTTCCTGTTTACCAACTGAATGGAATGTGACTGAATTGACTCAGTGTTCCTGACCCGGCGCAACCTGCTTGTGGAATCCTGGATTGGTGAAACCAACGAATGTAGTTCGTCTGTACATCTGACACGAAAGTAACGACAGGCTAGCAATATTTCGTCCGTGGAAAAAAAAAGGTTTAAAATTATTCATCACCCATAATGCCGCGTAAACGCTTTTGAACTTTGTCGAATTTGGAAATTTGGGACCTCCAGTAGAGATGTAGACGTAATACTCTAATTTTTGGTTTGATGTGTCTCTTGTAAATATGGAGCATGTCATAAAGTGTCAAATTAAGGTCATTTCTGGAGGTAGTACAAGGAACCAACCAACTTTTCTGGCATTTTAATGAAGGATCCACTTTAGGTCTTGAGTCAACTTGAGGCCCTGTGTACGTTCCAGGGTGTGAGCGTCGTTGAGATTATAACATTTCATTATAATTAGAAAAAACACAGGGTCAGCTTGGCGATGATGAAAAATTACTAGCTTGATTTTAGAAGGATTAACTGCTATAAGACAGTTCCTTCCCTGGAATTAAGAAGGTTAGATGAAAGAACAGGGGTCTGGATCTGGTCATCTTGATTATTGCGGATGATATTGAATATAACACGTTACATATGATCTACAATGTACAGAAACAATCCAGAGACAAAATCATTTTTCCAGGTTCAAGTTTAAGTTCTGAGCGAATATTTCCAAGGACTACTCGTATTATTCAGTCAGTCAATTCGATGCCATGCGTGATACGCGCTTAGGCGATCATGTAACTTTAGATACATGACCGACGAGGCAGATTTTTTACCGCAGGAGGTTGCCATTTCTTTCTGCGGTAGACCAGTCGCCATTCAAGGCTATAGAACCCAGTCTGCTCTGCTATTAACCTATAGCTGTGGGCAGGGAGAAGAAGAAAATTTATACCTTTCCCAACGGTATGAGCACGTAAATGAATGTAAAGGAATTCGAACTCGGCTCTCCGATTCCTCAATTCGAGCGGTTAACCATTACTCTACCGAAGATACCACGGAGATACCAAAATCAAGAAAGTACCACATAGATGGAAATGTTTTATCAGAGGATGAAAAAACGTGTGTCACTGAAATCTGAAAGCCGTTATCTATTATTCCACCATGTCAAGTTCATAACATTTTTGTTTCGTCCGATTCTTTTACGGCCTGCATCGGGTGTGCAAACCTTAACTCAGAAAGGTAATGGCGTATCTGAAAATTAGAGCATGCATCTTGAGCTACATTTCAGTATTCTTTTAGGATGTCATCTATAGAGCTTTCTGGTCTAACAGACGCGAAGAAAATCCATGATTCCTTTTCTCCAATGATATCGATCTTCTGGCGATCATTATTATTGATTAAACATCATGACATCAAACTACTGCTCTTTGCCTGTATTCAAATCTTACCGTGACACCGATTTTGTCTACGATCAGTGACACTGGAATTTAATCAACGAGAGAAGACAAACAGCTGTCTTTAATTCAACTTCAATATAAATCAAACTTTTCACTCAAAGCAAGATAACTAAAGTCACTAAGACGTAAAGGGTTTCTGTGTTTGAGAGAATATGATGAAAAAAAAATATTACGGGATGAGAACAATAAAAGGACATGAATTAATAAGACAGAAAATAGACATTTGCCTTGCGTTAACATTTTTCATGATCAAAGTTGATTAGGAAGTAAGAAGCTAGAACAGAGTCCCAAAAGCAAGAAATGTGAGAGATGCAACTGTTACACATCACCAGCAGCCCTAAATCAATGTGGTTGCTTGTATTAACTAAGCTTAGCTTAATTTGGCACAAGGTCACTAGTATTAAGCGCCAAGTGACAATCGAGCTCAGTAAACTTGTAGGAAAGGTCAACAAGACTATTTCATTCACCCATGATGTGAATTTGTACCCTCAGTGGGGATACTTCCTGCAACGTCTTGTAGGACTCAAGCTCATTACAGGTCTCAAGTGAAACACGTATATATAATCATCATTGTCTCTCTCTCTCTCTCTCTCTCTCTCTCTCTATATATATATATATATATATATATATATATATATATATATATATATGTATATGTATACGCCCCCGGAAAATTTAATTCCGGTCGAGCACTCTTGAGGGAAAGCGCAAATTTGTAAACAATGACTACTGCTTCTAATACTGCAAAGCTTTACTATAAATTGAGCACTGTCGGTCAATGGCGTATTTATTCGTAAAAATTCACCTTCGGTGGCTGATAGCTCAGGAGGAAAATCTCCTACTGATGCGAAATCAGTCGGGTGTCGATCCCAGCTCGACGCAACCTGATGTCTAGACACACTGATGAACTGTGATAAACCTGTACAACAGCTCATCAGTGTGACTAGATACCCGATGACCGACAGTGCTCAATTTATAGAAAAGCTTCAGAAAGTACCTGACTTCACCTCCAACTTGATCAGACCAGACCAGACCAGACCAGACTAGACCAGACTAGACCAAAAATGGAGTTTTAATGGCACATTGGAACTGACCAATACTCACTTTCCAGTCTCAACTGAGTTCAAAAGCGCTGTCGGTGATTAAATTCTTTTCGCCATACAACCAGTTTCCCACAGACGAAAATCGTAAGCCTCTCGCCACCCTATCGTTATTTTCATGATCTATATTCGAGCGAATTAGATTCCTTATTTTCACCACTCCAGACATTCAGAGGTAGAAACGACTGTTCCGCCTACATTGTATGGACTCACTCTTATTTCCTTCAGATTCAATTTGTAGGGAGTAAGTTCTGCTAACACAAGTTCTTCCCAAGAACTGTTATATTGTGAACAAAACAAAACAAAACAAAAAACTACTTTTTAATCCTTTCAGGCCAAGCAAAGCAATAAAGCCACTAGGACACCAGAGGGACCTGAGTGTCAGAGAATATGAGAAAAAAAAACAACTCTTAAGGAGAAAGTACAATAAAAGAACTCGAATTAAGGAAAATAACGATTTGCATTGCATTTAAATTTTTGATGATCAAATTTGACTGGGAAGCAAGAAGCCGGAATAGAATTCCACAAGGGAGGTGGGCGGGAGATGAAACGCTCAGCATAGAACTTACGGTACTATGTAGCAATTTCAACTGTATTGTCGCTAATCTAGTACAGTACTTAGGGAATTTCATCAAAACAACTACGCTGCATGTATTTATAAAACGTCCCATGGTAGCTAAGTTACGTTGTAGGGAATGTGACTGAAGCTGAAATGCCAGGTCAAGACAAATAATACTGTAGAGACTTCTTTGGATTTTATCAGGAATCACTAAATTCATAGCAAAAACACCAGTTCAGATGTTGAAGCAGTATTCAATGCATGGAGAATTGATAGGCTATTAAAGATGTAAGGTAGATTCTGACAAGAAAAATTGTCTAGCACGATACCTTGACCGAACTAACCTAGCAGCAAACCTAGCAATTGATTCAATATAATCTTTCCATTTGTTGTCAACAGAAAACGTTATCCCAAGAATGTGCAATGAGTTACCCACTTCAGGTCATATATATATATATATATATGCAGGTATGTAGAAAATACAGAAGTAGAGCTTAGATTAGAATTTTTTTAAATATGATTCCTTCGCTACATAAGAGTTCTCATGTTTCAAAAACGAGAGGCGTTTCCATAGTAACGAATGAACATGCTTATAACGATACCTAAACTTCAAAATTGGTTATTCCTAAATTTTCGCTTGAGGATGAAACGCCTTGTTACTTTAATTCAATTTAACTTTAATAATTATATTGATGATTTCGGCTTTTTGAAACATGAAAACTTTTTTGTAGCGAAGCAATCATATTTAAAAAATAATTATGATATATATATATATATATATATATATATATATATATATATATATATATATAAACAAAATCAAAAACTAAAAATTCTTGAAGCTATATACATAAAACAGTTGAAACCTAACCTGAAAAAATATAAACTATGAAATCTCCACAAATATTCTTAAATGCCTATAATTGATAACAGAAGCCATTGGTTTATACTTCCCATACTTAATACTTCTCGTTTTCACTCTCACGTGGTCATGTGTGGCGCCATGAGCTGCGGTGCGGTTTTCGCTTCCGCGTCTCGTATCCAGACTATCATTAAATTTTTGTCCGTGTATTGTTTAATATTTTGAAATATAATTGTCATATTTGATAATGGCTTCTGTAAGCCGAAAGCTTAGACAGGATTAAAACATGTATCAATATGGTGATTTCCTTTCGTCTTTCAATGAAAATATTGTCAAGCTTATCAGGCAATATTAAAGGAACTTAAAATAAATAGACAAAACTCGTTTATATTATTTAATGAAACATGCGTCAATGAGCAATTGCTGCCTAAATACACACAATATATATATATATATATATATATATATATATATATAAAGATTTAAGATTAAATAAACAGCAGATATTTTTTTATTCATAGTGCTCTATATTAAAATTATATTAAAGATAGAGCATTAATATTATATAAAAAAAGATTACTTAACTTTAACTATCAATTTTTTATTGTTTTCCCCGACTTCGAAGTTTCTTGGTAATCCATTCATCGGGTTCTGTTTTTTAATATATATATATATATATACGAAAGATTGGTGGAACCGATTTTCAAAATCTGATTCAGTAAGTGAAGAAAAAGTTTATGGAAAACCTGATCGTTTGTCAGGCTGAGAATTTTTCCAGTGACTTGTCGGATATTCTTAAGATGTTTCATTTTTTCTACCTTAGTTTATGCAAGGTTTAAGAACAACTCAAGATAGACGGTTACTGATTAAGATTGTTGTAAGGGAGATGGAAAGAGGAAGTGAATATTATGCGGATACGTAAGACAGATATGTTGAACTTAGAATGAAAATTTTAATATTGTAGTGGATAGAGAACCATCTTCTCGACACAGTGTTCCACAAACTTACATTTCCAGGAAAGAAGCTTTTTGACAGGGACTTATTCGAGAATATTATTTTACATTCTTTTTTCGAAAGACTATAAATTAAAAGATAATATTATGTTAGATTCGTCATCAGCTTTATCTCATATGAAAGAATTTAATTTTTTCTTTGCTGATTGCTTTCTTAATGATGCTGGCGTTCATGACTAAATAAAATAATCCTTTCATGGGAGAACCGATAGCATTCACCGCATGGTTATAATGCTTGCTGACAATTCAGATTTGGACGAATCTTCTCTTGTCTTTTGACTTCTTCCGTTTGTCTTCTTGTGACTTGGTCCCGATGGTGATGGATCAACACCAGTTGGTACGGTCTCTGGCTTTAAATTCAAATCATTTAGACTCTATTCCGGTTGCTTGTTTTTAGTTGGTCCTTGTTTTTTTTTTGAAGAGGGTAAACTCGAGGTCTTTTCTCAGAAGTGAGCTCCTTAAATAAGAGTTGACGTGGAAACCTTGGCTCTTGCATTCTGGCAACTTGTTTTGATGATCCGCGATTCTTAGCTTTGACTTTTGGCTCTTTTGAAAACTGTATATTATATTACAAAATAATAATAATAATAATAATAATAATAATAATAATAATAATAATAATGTATGTTATATTATGCATTGTGTGTAAACGTCAAGAATACGAAAACAAAGATGAGGACAACAGTACGAAAAAATGTAAATAGTGTAAATAATTACAATTCTTCATATCAGAAATATAGAGAAATGTATATAAATCATTCAGCCAACCCTTATACATCCCTCTCCCAGATATTTGTTTTTTACCAGATTAAGTTGATCTAATAGGTCGATATATATATATATATATATATATATATATATATATATATATATATATATATATATATATATACAATTATCTTTTGATCTCATATATATATATATATTTATTTATATATATGTGTGTGTGTGTGTGTGTGTGTGCGCGCGGTATGTTACATAATTAAGAGATAATAATAATATATTATATAAATATTATATATATTACATCATATATTAATAAATGATTATAATAGCAATATATTTTATATCATATTTTATTATTATTTGAACAAGAGATTAATAACAATAATTAATAATCAATTCGATTTACGTGTAGCTTAATTGTTATGGAGGCGTAAAGCAAGCCGACTTCAAATTTCCTGTCATGTCTGCTGCATTATCTTCGCCCTCGAGAAATGGTTGGGGCCATCTCCTTTTTTCTCGCCCCCGCCAGATATGAATTAAATATCGGGGCAACCAGTGTCAAATAATCTAATGGAAAAAGCTGACTTCCAAATAATGGAAATCATGGTAATTTGCAGAAGAGGAAGCTGTGGAGAGCAATGACGCCTATGTCCTGAACCACAATAATATAATGAAATAGAACAAGCTACTATCATCAAAGTTTTGACGTCGGTGTTAATAAACTCAGCTTAAGATTTGTCCTTTTCATACTAAATCGAGAATTTTCAATATCATCATCGTCATTATCAGCCCCATGACTGGGCGTGGTCGTGTGGTTATTTCACAGCTGAGTATGTGACCAGTTCCTTCCAAATATCTGTGCTGAAATCTCGCAATGCATCCATTCATGCGTAGCATTTCTTGGGCAAGTAGACCTGGCGAAGCCCATTCTTCAACAGATCAAAACACAGCTGATCTCCTCGTTGAAGAGTAAGGCTTGGTCATGGAAGGGTCATTAATTTCGATGAAGCTCTTCGTCCAGCAATTCTGTATCATCATCACTCTGGTTATATTCATTGCTATACAGCCCAGTCTAGCACTTTAAACCATTGTGCTAGATGCCCGGTGACCTTATGAGAAGGTTCATCCCTCCTTTGGCAGGTTTTGTTTCTATTCCTGCTGTGCGAGTAGTCACCGTCTACCCTATAAAAAAAATCCTGGGAGACCCGTTTAATCACTGAGAACCTGGCCATGCGGTTGCGTAGTTTTAATAACTTTCACATTTTCGGCTGGAGGAATCTCATTATACCTTTTTTTTTTTTTTGTATACCCGAATGATCAGCATGAGAACATTAATAAGTAAAACTTTTAAATTGTTTATTTTGGGGTGTAACTCAACCCACGGATATCATCAGCCACAATACAATTGGGAGAAGAATAGCCTGAAGAAATGAAAGTTGTTATACCTCGTTCGATGAAATTAATCGCATTTTCGTAGTCGAAATTGTGGTATTTCGCGAGAATGATGTTATTTTGCAACGGAGATTTTATATATGTTTGAAACAATTTTTGTTTCTGAAATGAAAAAATTCGCCTCGAGGCCCGCACGGATGCACATAAACACAAAGAATTGGCCATTATAATATGATAAATATCATAGGAATTAACTTCTTATGAAAAAGGTAATAGGCCCTGTGCCAATAGTTGTGTTCGGCATGCTATCATTATGATATAGATATAGAAAAGCACGGGGAGGATCGTATCGTATTGCATCTTATCGAAAAATGCCTTCTGCTAAATAGTGAGTATTATTAATAGTAAAGCTATAAATTTAAGTTTAAGAAGCCGAATTAATAAACAGTGTCAGTTGAGAGTCACAATTCCCGAGAAAAAGGAAAAGATGCAAGATGTCGCGGTAACTTTTCAATGGTTCGTGAACTGATGAATCAGCAAAAATCAAAATTTTGTCGTACAAATTTATTTAGTGTTAGCAGAAATCTCTGCCAGAAGCTAAGAGAGTTTCTCTCATCTCGAAGTCCTCTCCATAACTGACAAGCAGTCAGCAAAATTCTCCTACTGGGTACAATAAAATTAGTCAATACAGAGCATATGCGTTGTGCTATTTATTACTACAAGAAAATATTTCTCCTGTTGAAAAGACGACTGATTTGCCTTTTAGTAAAATACAGTGCGACTTTGGTTGTTGGCCTCAAGACTGCAGAGGAGATAATAAATAAACGGGCCACTCCGGAATAACAGTAGATTCTAAACCCCAAGTATATATCGTCACAGTGTCATATCAATATGGAGAAAGACAAAAGATATATTTTGAAATTTTGGGGATATATAATGAGGAAAGAAAACTAGGAGAATTTGACATATACAAGGCTTATAGATTATAAGAATGAATTAGAAAATATTGAGCAACATACGTAAAACGCCGGTGTAAATGGATGACAGTCGTAGTGATAATAAGCGGACAAATATTACTTAGAGCTATAATCATGGGAAGTCGTTGAGAGCCACGTTCGCCAATATTCTGAAAGGGAAACAACACATAAAAAGAGGAAATCAATACCTTTAACAACTGATAGACGAACAAAAAATAGACACGACTAGAAGCAAATAAACAATTTATATGACATAAAACAGATATTGAAATAGAAAATACTTCCTTATCGAAATTATATAAAAGAACATTTAAAAAAAAGATAGCTACAAAAAAAAAAAAAAAGAATAAAACGTTTTATAGGTAAAACTGTTGTGGAGTAAAAGTGTTTACTAATGTTTTTCCTTTCAGTATATACAAATAAAGCCAGCTAAAACGAGATAATTATCAGGATATTAGAGAACAATTTTTATTTATGGCTCCTCTATGAAAAAAAAATATACCATGATTGATTTATTAATTTTTTAACTTGTTTTCAAAAGAACGTACGGACGTAGTTGTAAACACCTGGCAATATCCATTAACATAAATCTTTTCTCAAACAGCTCAGAACTTTGTGGTTTCTTTGAATGCTTAAGTTGCTGAGAAACACAGATTTGTCTATAAGAAAGTGATTTTATAAGCGGTGTTAAGGCTAATGCTTGGTAACCAATTCTTAGCGAGAATTAATTAATTTATACTATGTCCGATACTATAATCCATAAACCCACATTCAGCTGCGAAAATGAGATTAGACATTTTCTCTCTTCACCAAATTCCTCTAATGAGACTGCACCAAACTACCCTGATATATATATATATATATATATATATATATATATATATATATATATATATATATATATATATATATATATTATTCAGTAAAGAATATGAAACACTTCAAATAATAATTTAATAATAATTAGGTAAAAATTTTATTTCACGAGGGCTCTAAAAAGGCAGCTCTCAATCTTCAAGACCTTCAAACAATATATAGATATATAGAGCTCTGCCTTTTCCCACTCTCTAAATAAAATAGCAATATCTCTTGATTTTAATCCGAATATTTTTCCATTTCGTTTGTGATAAACGAAATGGAAAAATATTTCGGATTAAAATCAAGAGATATTGCTATTTTATTTAGAGAGTGGGAAAAGGCAGAGATCTATATCCTCCCGGAAATTCCATACGGATTATCATATTGTATCATTACTATATATAATGTGCAGGTGTTGTGATGAATAATGATTCGGCATTGTTAATCGGAGAACGGAGTTCCAATTCCAGCTGGGCCCGTTATATTCACTTACATGCAAATTCCTTTGGGAATGGTATGAATCCACATCATACCCCCCAGTTATGGATTAATTAGTAATATTTGTATCAGTAAATCATTATTATCTAAGAAAATCTTAATATCTAAATATATCTTCTGGCTTTTAATAACCATCAAAGGGTTGATTAGTCATAGAATACGAAACAATCCATTAATATGCTGCTATTTAACTCCTGAATGCATGGGTAAGCAGTAAGGTATTCTTGACTTTTCCAAGTGTGTCATTAAGAAGTGAATTCGGATTCAGCACGTCGATCCTACTTGCTATTTCGACCCACGCATTCGCGTCTAAAATCAGGAGCGGTGTCACCATTTTACATTCATCAAGATCACCGTGTACAAGAATTACAGAGTAAATCGTTAAAGTCCCCCCCCCCTATTGACATCAATATTTACAGCCAATTTTGTTAAATTGACCGCGAGGTAGCGATGGTTCATAACGATTTACAGAAGGGCAATTCGACGTGTAATCGTTAGACAGAATACCTCGCTAGATAAATTATTAGGTTGGTGCAAAAATAATGTCGTTTTCTCACATATTCTCACAAGGGGCTACATATTTTCGGCCTTGTCCCACATTTAAGCTACGCTTAAAAAAATCATATTAGGTAATTCGACGCCCTGTAATGGTGAGACAGGTTATCTAGCTAGATATTTACGACTGAGTAGCGAGTTCGATTTTCACTACCAGCTACACATTTTCGATCTTGTTCCACATTTAAGCTAAGCTTAAAAAAATCATATTAGGTAATTCGACGCCCTGTAATGGTAAAACAGGTTATCTAGCTAGATAAATTACGACTGAGTAGTGAGTTCGATTCTCACTAGCAGCTACACATTTTCGGCCGTGTCCCACATTTAAGCTACGCTTAAGAAATCATATTAGGTAATTCGACCCCCTGTAATGGCAAGACAGGTTATCTAGCTAGATAAATGACGACTGAGTAGCGAGTTCGATTCTCACTAGCAGCTACACATTTTCGGCCTTGTCCCACATTTAAGCTATGCTTAAAAAATAATTTCAGACACTTCGACAAGACGTAATGGTTAGCAAGCTTGTCTTGCAGTATCAATTACATGTGAGTAGTTAGTTCGATCATCACTGGGTGATCTATTCTTTCGGCCTTGTTCCACATCTAAGCTATATTTGAAAACCATTTTCGGCACTTCGTTGTGGCGTAATGATAAGCAAGCTTGTCTCGATAATTAATTTCGACTGGGTTGTGAGTTTGATCCTCACTCGGTGCTCCACATATTCATTCTTGTGCCACATCTAAGCTACGCTTAAAAAAATTCCCATAAACGATTATTAATGTGCTAAAAAGCATATTCCAGCTTATTATTAAATACTAAGTTGTCTAAAATCTTTAAGAGAAGATTTATTAAGCACATTGTAATTTCAAAATGCTTGTTTTTAAACCGACAGTGATGTAGAGGTTGCAATGAAAGTATATGGGTTGAGCAGAGTTCGAATCTCCTCCTAGTTTGTTGTGTTTGGTTCATTAAAACAGCACAAATCCGCATCTTCTATCTCCCGCTACATCTATGGGCTAAATAACAGGTTTTGTAGAGTTAGGTCTAGATTTGAGCAATAAGAACTCACTTCACCATATTTCCAAAGAAATGCTGATAATATCTAAATAATGAAGAATAGCGTTATGATCAATTATTAAAAAAAAAGAAATTTAATTATTTTATCCTAAACCAGACGATAATGCCACGAGAACACGGTGGGTGGGGGTTATAGGGAGTTAAAGAGAAGGAGACCTTCGTGAGAAGACGCGAGGTATGGGCAATAAAGAAGATTTTTGAAGATTGTAGGTGACAGGGAAGCAGCACATCGGATGTGAAAGACTTGACATTAAAAAATAAAGTGTCTGTGGGTTTTTTTTTTTTTAAAAAAAAAGATCGATATGGACTTTTGTAGACATTAAGTAACTTCAAAAGTAGGCTTTAACTTCATATAAAACAAGTCTCAATTCCTAACCGTGGAAAAAGGCAACAGGAAACCACTCCGCTATCTTTCCCAACAAATCATGGCAGTACATAGTTAATAAAAAAAAAAAGAAACACTGGAGAACGCTGATCGCCTACGTCCTGAAAGTTTATGGCATTAAAAACATATGTCCCTAGTTTTCAAAAAAAGATCGAAAGGTTAGTTTGTAGACTAAATAGCTTTCAAAGCAATCTCAAGCACGAGAAAATCTCTAAATTCTTTTTTGCGGTAATGTTCACCCACTACAAGGCCCAAGAGCCACCCAAGATAGTGTGTTCATATGTGATGTCGTATAAGTTTATGGCCAAGAAGTGAAGTTCACAGGGCTATGCAGGAAAGATAAGCCTTAACCATAGACTTGAAGAGGTCAGGATTGTCGTGATTAGGAAAACATCCTGCAAGGAGTCTGTTCTACGAAACAGCAGTTCTTGGGAAGAACATGCCCGTGTGAAACTTCCTCTTTACTAATGGAATACGAAAGCATGACACCCTTTTGCGTAAGTAGCAAGGCAGGTCCCAGTTGTGGGATTATGGAATTTAGCTCCGTCAGATGACTGGAAGTAGCGATAGACAAGGGAGGGGTTATCAAAGTTTCGTCTGTGTGAAAGGCTTTTGTGAAGTTGAATATAATTTATCACACACAAAGCCACGTAGACGATTTTGAACGCTATCAAGTCAGGCAAGTTGGACAGCTCCAGCCCAGATATAACAGCAGTACTTCTTTTTTTTTTCTGGTCTTGCTCTCGTAAAGACAGAGTATAGCAGGGAGTGGGGAGTCAGATCCATAATGAAGAGCAATAAGTTCCCGAAAAATCGATACAAACAGGCGATAGCGAATGTAGCACACTCCAATATGGCGTACAGTCAGTGATGAAACAACGCCGGCTTTCTTATATAGCGCCTTGTGACGACGTATTATATTATGGGAGATGGCGCTGTAACCACGAAACGCCGTACGTTTGGTCCGACGCAACTCGAGGACCTTCTGTATTAATTAAACATGCTTCATTTAAGTCTCAATCTAAAGTACAATGTAAGGCGCTGGGAATCATCCAATGGAATGTTTGGTATAGGTTAGTTTCACTTTGTTTAAAATAATATTGACATTTTAACCACAATAGTTTTTTACATATGAATGTATTTATGTAAAACAGATTACGGGACCGGTATAGTATTTTCCCTTCTTTTGTCCCACAATAGTTGTTACATTTTCATGCACATGTCATGTATTAATGTAACAACCATTATGGGACAGAGAAAATATTATTTCCTCATGACTTTCCCATAATTATTGTTATATTTGCATAAACCCCTCGCTGTTCTAGCGTTATTTCCATAGACAAGGTCTCATATGACCTACATTCTTTAGTTCCATCAGTTCGAACCTTCATGGGCTAGACCCACCATACCACTCGCATTCTAATGAGCCGTCCTCATTTTCTTCGTATTCCATTGGTGAGATGTAAGTTCCACTCGAGCATATTCTTCCCACGAAAAGCTGAGATCGAATTCCAAGAGAATGCTTCCCCGATCACTATAATCTTAAACTGCTCAAAACCTGGGTCTAACCGTTATCTTCACATATTCCATAAACCACACTCTCTCTCTCTCTCTCTCTCTCTCTCTCTCTCTGTAACAATCTAAGGTGAGTGGCTCTTGTACTTTTTACAGAGTCAAATTATTATAAATTTTTAATTATTTCATGTATTAATACAACAAAGTTTATGGGACGGGTATAATATTTATTTTCTCTCTCCGATAATATATATTACATTTGCATACATCTGTTGTGCATTAATATAACAAACAATATGGGACAGATATTCAATCATTTTTAATGTCCCATAATTATTGTTATATATGCGTGTACATTTTATGTATTAATGATGCAACCATTATGGGACAGGAATAGTATTTTTTTTCTCTGTTCCATAATTGTCACATTTGCATACACATTTCATGTAACTAACGATATTGCAGGATGGTGGTATTTTTCATTATCTGTGTCCATTAATAGTTGTTACGGTTTTTAAATCATTTCATCCCAAGCAAGGCAATAAAGCCACTAAGACGCAGGGTGTTATTCAGCGTTAGATTTGGTTGAATTTGTTTAGCGGCATATCAAACTCTGTCGGTTATTTAATCCCAAAATCTGAATATTTTGAATGCACTTTTATCTCTACAACTACAGATAATATGTATTGTTGGTCCTTTTGATATGAAAATTGGTTGTTGATCAGTTTGTTATAAAAATGTATTGTTGGTAATTTTTTTATTATAAATAGCTATTTATAGTTAATTTATAACTATTAATAGTTATTGTTGGTAATTTTAACTATAAATATGTATTGTTGGTAATTTTTATTATAGCAATTTATTGTTCGCAATTCTTACTATAAATAGTAAGGTTGATAAGTTTTTAAATATAGAATTCACTGCTCGCATTTTTATAATAAAAAATATTTTTATATTTTAATAGTGTTTTGTTTTTGTTTGGGATTTCAATGTTTGCCCATACTGGGACCCTAACAGGAGGCACTGTGGAGTAATGGATAGCGGCTTGGATTGAGGAATCGGAGAGCCGAGTTCGAATTCCATTACGTTCACTTAGGAGCCTTGGGAAATGTATGAATCCTTTTCTTCTACCTCCAGGTTAATAGCAGGACAGACCAGATTCTATAGCATTGGATGGCAACTGGTCTACCACAGAAAAAATGGCAGCCAGGTTGGTCGTTGAAACAACAGCAATTAATTAAGCAGTGGTCCTACACTTCTCAAAACCTCCAATCTGAATCCTTGCTACGGGGTGTATTTTAACGTCATAGCCAGGATTAGAGAAAACAAAAACATTATTAAAGTGAGAGAACCATAGAAGCAAAAGAATTCATGTATATTATATGCAACCACCATTATATATATATATATATATATATATATATATATATATATATATATATATTTAAAAATATGATTCCAACGCTACATAAGAGTTCTTATGTTTCAAAACAAGAGCCGAAAACTTCAATATAATTATTTGAATTTAGTTTAATTCAAAAAATTATATTAAAGTTTTCGGCTCCTGTTTTGAAACATGAGAACTCTTATGTAGCGTTGGAATCATATTTTTAAATAAATAATCATATTTAAGCTTTACGTTTGTATCGAGCACTATTTTTTAAAAATATTAACAAAAATATTAAAGAACTTTGGATTATTTACCTAACGAGTTCTTTCCTATTTTCTATATATTTTCACACACACACAAATTATATATATATATATATATATATATATATATATATATATATATATATATATATATATATATATATAAACACACACACACAAACACACACCATTATTTTTAATGAAAAAAAAATTGTCTAGGGGGATAAATACTGAATGATTTAAGAATAACTGTTGCTCTAAATACCAACTAAGATATTTATTCCCCTAATTTGATTGAGATTACGCTGAGTACCGCAACCTATTATCTTTTTCTTTCTTTTTTATTTCCAAATAGTTTTAAAAAGATTAAAGACTGGCAGTAAAAGAAATCAATTTTGTGTTTTGGTTGGTCAGGGAAGCAAGTGGTGTCAGTAAGTATGTATTTTAATGTTACTACTTTAATTATCCTCACAAGAACGTTCAAAAAGGGAAAAAAAGAATAGTTCTAATATCTTTGAATTACAT
Source organism: Acanthosepion lycidas (assembly GCA_963932145.1). NCBI lineage: Eukaryota > Metazoa > Mollusca > Cephalopoda > Sepiida > Sepiidae > Acanthosepion > Acanthosepion lycidas. Next base: position 118,694,841 of record OZ010572.1, on the reverse strand, counting down.
GATTGTTAAAAAAAATAAAAAAATAAAAACAAAACAAAAAAACACGGATAGTGGTATCGATTTTTAAATGTACCTTGTCCTGCCGTTGGCTGCTTTGTCGGCTGTCGGCAACTCTCCAAGTGTGTCAAAACACCCGCGAAAGATGAAAGAAAAAAATGGCTGCCAATGATGGCTTTGTATTGGAAATGGGAAATAAAAGATGCTAAAAAAAAACAAAAACTCATGGTCCTCATTATCACCATCAGAAATCTTGCTTATTTTATTAATATGCATTTTGTCTTTTGTCTGGTATCATTTTAGGCTATTTATTATTTTCTGTTTATTTATCTGGCTGGTTTCCGGGTTGTATTTTCTATCACAGCTGTTGCTATTACCACATCCGTAGGCAGCTGAAAATCTACTAGGAAATATAAATTCTGCCCAGAGACTACAATTTCAATATTACAAACGGGATTGTTTTCGAAGAAAGTATAAAAGATATTAAATATGCAAATATTTCGTATGGTTAGCCTGATAATCTGATCTGATAATCAATTGTTGAATAGAAATCGAGGCTTCGGAAAGCTGTTTTAGAGAAGCCATTTTAGAGCAAGTTACCATTATTTTATGCAGGTAAACATATTGTTGATTGATGTGTTTGATTAACGGCATATCAACTCGTTTATGGGTCATTTAATGTCGAAATTTAATTTTCTTGGGAGGTTTCAAGTAATAAATTTATATTGTATTCTGCGTTCACTCCGAGCTGCTGTCCATTACTGCACCGTACCTCCATATTCCGTCCTGGGTAAGACGATAAACTACGTCCAACAGCAAGGCCTCTGATCAGAAGGTTTTGAGGAGCGAGTAACCACCTCTTAATTGCTAGTATTCCCAAGTCCACTTTGACCCAAAGTGGTAGCCTCTGTTAGGGTCCCAGCTATGGGAAATAGTTAACCTCAAAACTAAGATAAAAAGCATTATGAAAGTGTAAAAATAGGTTTTAATACCAGAAATACTATGTAAAAAAAATATTATCAGTAATAAATTTTTGAAAAAAAAAAAAAAAAATTACCAGCAATAAGTTTTTGACAAAAAATATTACCAGCAATAATTTTTTAAAATAGTATTACCAGCTATAGATTTTTGAAGAAGAAAATATTACCAGCAATATATTTTTGAAGAAAATATTACCAGCAATATATTTTTGAAGAAGAAAATATTACCAGAAATACATTTTTGAAGAAGAAAATATTACCAGCAATATATTTTTGAAGAAAATATTACCAGCAATATATTTTTGAAGAAGAAAATATTACCAGCAATATATTTTTGAAGAAGAAAATATTACCAGAAATACATTTTTGAAGAAGAAAATATTACCATCAATATATTTTTAAAGAAGAAAATATTACCAGCAATATATTTTTGAAGAAGAAAATATTACCAGAAATAAATTTTTGAAGAAGAAAATATTACCAGCAATATATTTTTGAAGAAGAAAATATTACCAGCAATATATTTTTGAAGAAGAAAATATTACCAGAAATAAATTTTTGAAGAAGAAAATATTACCAGAAATAGATTTTTGACAAGACAAAATTGAAACAGGAAAAAAAGTTGGCGGCATTAAATAACCCATTGAGGTTGATATGCCATAAAATAAACCAAACCAAACCAAATCTTAATATTAAGTTCACCAAGCCTAAATTTAGCCGGTGCTATTGGAGAGGAATGCATGACTTCCACTTCAAATATCCAACTGTACTAATTAAATAAACTATTATTGTATCATACTTGATGCAGTCATACCAATCAGGCCAAATGATCTTCATAAACATAGAATCTATTTTACAGTAAGTGGTTGAACAAAGGTGATTGTTATCTGAAAAACAACTTGGAACAATTAAAAAAGAGGAAGCAATATTCAATCTAGAATTAAATGTTCAAAGCTACGTGGACAGATAGAACTAAGATTATTTGATTCTGTTGGTTCTTGAGCTCTGTGCCTTTCTTTCGCGTGCATCGAAGAATACAGCTAAAATTTAACTCGGTGTCATTCGCACGCTGATATGCAATCGACACCTTGACTATCATCGACCACCTGGAATTCCTCACCGACCACTAGGGGTGGACACTTGTACCCCGTCTAACGACCCCGGCCTTAGGTTATTGATAACTGCCTATTTCTTTTTATTCTTTGAATTTTGTGAACAGTTTTTAAAAAATTTTGGTGGGGGAATTTTTTTCAGGAGGAATTCGGCCATGGCACGTTGAAACATCGATTCCCGTCCGATAACCGACGTCAAACAACATTGAACCTGGTCACTAGCTAGATTGGGGACCGCTCAGGAATAGCAGGTGCTGTAACCTTAGATGTGCGAGTGGTGTAACGAATAAAGTCTCGGAATGAAAAATTGGAGAACCTAGTTCGAATTCCAGTCGGGTTAGTTATATTCACTTACGTGCAAATACCCTTGGGAAAGGTATGAATACACGTTTTTCTCCCAGTTATGGATTAAATAGTAAGATATGTATCAGCAAATCATTATTATATCTAGAAATTCTAATAATCAAAAAATATGTTTCGGCTTTTAATGACATGCAACAGGTACATAAGCCGTCTAAATAAATCAAAAATGAAAACATTAGCGGTACCATAATGATTTATATTAAAAGAAGAACAAACGGATACATACTTTTATTAATTTATGTGAATTCGCGTTCTTTAATTGATATTCGATCTTAAAAGCCATACTCTCTGCAGATATCGAACATTTACGTCAGTGAAAACTGGTCACTCGCATTCGAGGATACCCCTCTACTAGGTGGGGGGCGTAGCCAATTCCTTATTTTATGTGGTTTAAACCCAAAATGCACAGGCGCATTTGTGTTCACACCATGACAATACATACAGAGCTCACATGTGATTTATATTGCAACTATGCTGAGCAGACCTTAATTAGAGCTTCTCAAAAGAACGTGTTATCAACCGTGATCAACAATTTCAAGAAACCCGACTGGAATTCGAATTTGGCTCTCCAATTTCTTATTCCGAGACTATATTCGTTACCCCGTGCGCACATCCAAGGTTACAGCACCTGGTATTCCTGAGCAGTCCCCAATCTAGGTACTTACCACATTCCAGGTATCGATATTTCAACGTGATATGGCTGTAATTCCGCCCGAACGCCGCCCCCAACCAAGTTTTTTTTTAAAAAAAAACTCTTTACAAAATTCAAAAAAGACAGCTATTGATGGCCCCCAAGTCTTCCGTACACCCATTTTCACTCACAAGGCTTTCCAGAGGTGCCGCACGCTGGGATCGACCCCGTCATCCATTAACATTAGGAAGGATCCTTCCTGTTAAATCGACCATGGTGAGATTCGAACCCGGGTTTCATGGTCAGAATGCGAACGTTTTAACCACTCCGCCACGTGTCTATATAAAAGTAAGCCCTGGTCAAAAAATCAACATATAACTGATTGTGACTTTTTGCCGCATGAAGTCTTCCAGTTATAAGAAAATTTGGAGGGTAGCAAGCTCTCATGATAGATCAGTTACAACTGAATAGAGAGTTTGATCCTCACTGGGTGTAACCATACTTTCGGCCATGTAACTAACTAACATAAGCTTCAGAAATCGCCTGGGTACTTTAATGTATAATGGTTAGGACGTTTGACTCACTGGAACAATTACGACTAAGTTGTTTTCTCAATGACTACTCCATACTTTTGGCCTTTTACCACCTCTGAACTTTGCTATAATCAACATAATAAAAATGATCTACCGTAACTCAATTACTTAAATTTAGATATAGCAATTCACCCAGTGCTCCATTCCAATTAAATATCCGTGGCTGTTTTAACAAGCAACTCGGTATTTATTAATCCACCCACGAGGATTAAATGTGGCACAAGGCCGGTTTAATGTGGGTAGCCCGCGAGCCCGTAGGCTCGGCCAAAAATATGACCTTTGAACCCGCCTTGACGGGTTCAGGTCCTGTCTACCTCCCCGAAGGAAACCTTGCCCTTCGGCAAAGCTTCCTCCGAGTTCCTCTCTGCATTAGAGAGTTCGACAGAAGCCAGCCCGGATGATCACAAAGCACAGATACTGCACTTTGATCCTAAACGGGCCGGGCAAGCAACTCTTTTAAATCTTTATTTAAAATTCTAAATACTTCAACGTGTCAACATGCTGCCAACAAAATTTAAGTAAATAAAAATGGAAAAAAATTCACCTTTTTCTTGTGATTTAATTTTGACACTTTGCTTTAGTTTATTTAGAGTCGCTAATTAAATAAATAGTGTCGTTACTTAACACGTCATCAATTTTTTTCTGAGGCACAATAATAAAATTTTAATCATATTCATTTTCTGATACCAGATTTCTAAATGTTAGAATATTTTTATAGCATCAATTTGAACTAAACAATCAAAATATATTTCCAAATAAACATTACATATGTTAATTTTTATGAACTGGCAATATAATACAAAATATTGAGTGAAATGTTTAAATTTTCTCTAATAATGTTTACAGAGTTGCAGACTTAAGAAAAAAAATTTATTCTTATTTATCAAATTGATGTCCTAAAATAACAGAGTAATTAAGCTGAATGAACTCAACTCAAAGAAAACTCTTAACTTATCCAGATTCTTTTTGTCGATATTTGCGGAGTAAGATGGAGTCGATTCAATAAACTATCTTGATCAGGGAAATTACGCTGAGCATCATAAAATATGTATACTATATAGACAAAACTTAATAAGAGAAAACGGACGCCAATTCTATGCTTGCGACACCAAGTTAGGGGAAAACAATCATAGTCACCAAACATTGTATGGAGGACACAACACAAATTAAATCACGTCACACTGGAGTGAAGTAATTCAGCAAAAGCACAACATTAGTTCAAAAATTCTCTAAAATCTCGTTTTTTCAATGACCAGCACTCTCTTACAATAGGTACGTAAAATTATTTATGATATTAGAATTACTGTTGCTGCCACCACTATCGTTTGATATTTTCCGCTTAATTCCATTTCCAACAAGATAAATATGTAATAGACTTTCATTGTTCCATTCAAGATGAATATATATACATAGGAAGTTGCTTGGTTGATTGGTCGGGTTTTATGGCATATCAACCAGTGTGGGTCATTTAATGCCAAATTAAGGTATATATATATATATATATATATACACACATATACCTATATATATATTAAATATACAGTACTATTAAACATATAGCTGGCAACATTATTTTTCAAAAAAACGCATAGCTGGCAACATTATTTTCCCAAAAAACGCATAGCTGGCAACATTGTTTTTCCAAAAAACGCATAGCTGGCAACATTGTTTTTCCAAAAAACGCATACCTGGCAACATTATTGTTTCAAAAACGCATACCTGGCAACATTGTTTCCAAAAAACGTATAGTTGGCAACATTATTGTTTAAAAAACGTATAGCTGGCAACATTATTGTTTGCAAAAAACGTTATCTGAGGCCTTGTAGTTGGACGTAGTTTATCGTCATACCCAGGACGCGGATGTAGTTTATCGTCATACCCCGGACGCAAAGAGAGGAAGAGAGACATAACGATGTGTAAATTATTATATATCAAAAAGAATATTATTCGGGGAATGTATGGAAATAATAAAGTCCTAAAAAGAAAAATGTATTACACATAATTTTTACCACTTTGTCAAACATTTTCCCCAATATATATATATATATATATATATATATATATATATATATATATATATATATATATATATATATATATTAGGTTGGTGCAAAAATAATTTCGTTTTTTAACATATGTTACTATGTGAGAAAACGAAATTATTTTTGCACCAACCAAATATATACATATGTATATATATATATATATATATATATATATATATATAGTGTTCCAAAATAATGTATACACTATTCGAGTCGTTACAACTTATTCAATGTAAATAAGATTAATACAAGAGAAAGAATACACATTTAAACATTTAAAGAATTTGAGAGTAAAATATAAAAACAAAACAAAAAAAAAAAAAAATTAACGCTAATAAGATAAAATCTACTTTGGACAATGGCAGAAAGTTCATATAATGATGAATTCACATCAAGTGCTCAAACTGGTTGCCGTTCTGTTCAATACACTTTTCATATTTTGAAGACCTACAAACGTCCAGTTTCATTTCATCTGGTATTTGAGCAAATTCTTCTTCAATTGCTACTCTCATTTCAGCAATTGTTTCAGGTTTCTTGCTGTAAACTTTGTCTTTTAGAAACCCCCACAAAAAAGAAATCCAAGGTTGTCAAATCTGTTGATCTAGGTGGGTACTCAACTGTCCCTCTTCTTCCAATCTATCTGTTTTGCTTATTTTTATCCATATAAAAAAATGTATTATTAACTATTAATATTTAAAGAGTATATACATTATTTTGGGACACACTGTCTCTCTCTCTCTCTCTCTCTCTCTCTCTCTATATATATATATATATATATATATATATATATATATATATATATATATATATATTTATCGCAATATGGTGTAAATAAGATAGTGCACGATATAATATAACAGACCAAGAATTATATATTAATAAATATACATTTCTCACCGCGTTTTCATTCTCAACGAAATATTTAATTTAGCATTGTGCATAAAATTCCAGATTGTGCAACCGGTGAGGAGAAACATCTATAATAATTGACATCCATCCATCCATCTATCTACATATTAGGTTGGTGCAAAAATAATGTCGTTTTTTGACGTTCAACTTCAAAAGAAAAACGACATTATTTTTGCACCAACCTTATATATATATATATATATATATATATATATATATATATATATATATATATATATATATATATATATATATATATATGTGTGTGTGTGTGTGTGTGTATCCAGGTACGATGAGAACGAATTGAATAGAAATTTAAAAGAGGGCTCAATAAAAAGTAGAGCAATATTATTTATTTTAGGATATTGCAGCGAAAACATGTAAAAATCACTACACAATTGCAGACGTGTTTCAATACGTATCAATGCATCCATTAAAATCGCCTGATGAGATGCATTGATGCGCATCGAAACACGACTGCAATTGTGTAGCAATTTTTACATGTTTTCGGTTTACTATCATAATATATATATATATATATATATATATATATATATATATATGTATGTGTGTTTGTGTGTGTGTGCATTGAGGCAGCGATCCCTCTTTCATCTACATTTCATTGAATACGACAGACAAGATGCTTAACTTAGTTTATGCATTTAGCCATTTTCAAGGATGAAATATTTTAACTGTTAAATAAGAAATAGTTTGTTGTATGTATGTTTTAGAAAATGTTTTTATTTTTCAAATCACAGTCAAGACATTGTGTTCATGTTCACAGTTAATATTATTAAGGTTTTTTTTTAGGGGTGGGCTTTATTAATAAGGCTTCCATTATTTCTTATTTAGCAGTTAAAATATTTAATCCTTTAAAATAGCTAAATGTATAGCCGAAAGCGCTCGGACAACAAAAACATTCGGACAGTTTTTATATAATTTATCGTCTGAAAAGAAAAAAATTATTAGATCGCATGATCAATTGCATAAAAAACTAAATAAAAGCACCTTGTCTGTCGTACCCAAGGAAATGTGCATATATATATATATATATATATATATATATATATATATATATATATATATATATATATATATATATGAAACTTTCCTCTTTGGTAGCTTTACTTTATAAATGTGCAGTGCTAGATTGGAAGCTTGGTCTCATCATTTTATAGTTGATATTCGTAGATGTCACCATAAGTTCTATGCTAACAAGTTTCTTCTCTCGCCAGTGGAACTCTCTTTTACCTTCTGATCTTCCAAACTTGAAATGGAATGTCAACAGGCATTTGTTTCCTTGAACTCATTCTTTTATCGTCCTCTCTCCATAATAATCATTTTTCTCGCATTCTTTCGTTCCCAGTAAACGTTTGCAACTTTTTTTTTGCCTTGCTTGGGGTGAAATGATTCAAAGCAAAATGTAGAATTTTGCTTACTCAGAATTTTAGAGATTAAAATTATTAGACCAGATTTCAGACAAGCTATTCAGACCAGCATTCTCATATGTGTTTTCGCATTCACAACGAGGTGTAGCACCTGTTAGGCTCCTAGCTATGGGCAAATAGTAAACCCCCGAACTGGGGTCAAAACATTATGAAAGTACAGAAATACATTTTTATACTGAAAGTTCCAGCAATACATTTTGATAGTAAAAGAAATTACCAACAATACCTTTTTGTAAAAGAAATTACTAATGCAAGAAAATTAAATTTCATCATATTAATGACCCATAAGATATTGATATGCCGCGAAACAAATCAAACCAAAACACACACGCAATGTGTCAGCCGTTGTATTCACTGTTTTTATCTCATTATTTATGTTGGGAATGTTGAGAAATTATCATTATAGACTTACTTTGCTATTTGGGTCAGAATCTTCAACCTGGTTATTATATCCACAATGATTCGACCATCGTAATCTTCGGCCTTCTTTGGGCGAATACCGCTGGACTCGGCAACCTGTTGGGAAATTAGAATAGAACATTTTATTCAATTTTGTTCTTATTTTGCTCCTAATCTTAAGGGGAGTTAACTCATAGCAGTTTTTACTCACCAGCCATATTCACGTCTGTGTTTGGCCTTGTGCTTAGAAAATAACCATGTTCATGTTGGTTTTGACTTCTCCGTTTATTTCACTGAAGAAGTCTATGGGGTTTTATTTTTTATTTAATTTATTTATTTATTTTTGTTTTATTTTATTTTATTTTTTGGCATTCCCCCGGCCAGGGTTTGAACTTACAACTCCCAAAGGAACAAAGATATTTTAACCAATGCTTTAATATAAATTTAACAGCTTGTTATTCTGCTACTGCCTCGAACCAGAGCTTTCTAAAATTTGCACGCATATTTTAAAAATAAAATCTGCTTCCGACCCACGTTTTGTTAGCCAAGCCAAAAAAAAAAAAAAGGAAATAAATGAAAGATTTAATTACTAATTAAAGAATTGATAATTAATTACACTAAAGCTAAATGGCATATCAGTTTTAAATGCCCCGCCTTCGACACTAGAAAATTTAGCATATGGTTTATCCGGGTTTTTTTATTACTTTTTTTATATACCGATATATTTACAAAGAATTACCAAACAAGCCACATTACAGAATTAATTATATTAGTTCAATAAAATATGAATAAATATGGTTTAGTTATAACAGACCCTTAATGAAAATCGATCTGCGAATTATTTTTCTTAAGCAGAATGCTGACGACTGTTATATTAGACGTTTATCCATAAGATATTTAATTTTCCGGCACCTGTTATTCTGAAGAGGGCTACTCGATTTAATATTATCCAGGGACGAAGTGTGTTGATTTTACCAAATCTTTCATGTTTTCAACCATGATAAAACCATTTTATTTTCATCTCTGGCGTTCTGAAATTAAATACAGTGTAACCCGGATATAAGAGAGGTGTCGGGACATGAAATAAGTATATTATATCCGAGTTTCTCTTATATATGGGTTTCTCTTATATCCGGGTTTTGTCTATTTTGTTTAGGTAAGTATGGCTCTAATTTGCGACCAGAGAAAATCTATCTTATATCCGTGTTTCTCTTATATCCGGGTTTCTCTTATATCCGGGTTTCTCTTATATCTGGGTTACACTGTATTGTAAACAGTCAATGAAATATTCATAGCGTTACTGCAGACCACACTCTTAACATGAGATATGCAGATGACACAGTATTGATAGCAGACGCAGAAAAGAAACTACAAGAACTCCTAGAAAAGTGATTAAAGGAAAGCGGGAAGAAAGGACTAAACCTCAATTACCAAAAAGTATAATGCATATTACACATTGCAGATACAAAACTAGACAAGTAGAACAATTTCAATATATAGGAAGTGTTTTAACAGAGGAGTGAAAGGGCGACACTGAATTCCCAACGCGCAATCGTATAGGGAATGATGCCTTCCAAAAGATAAGCAACGTATTAAGAAACATAAAAAACTTCGCTAGAGACAAAGAAAAGTGTACCAAACTGTTATGTTATATCAGTCAACCTATATGGCAGTGAATGCTGGACAATATCTTTATAGATCAAACAAGAGAAATGTGTTTCTACAGAAAGATGCTGAGGATACCATGGAACAGACATGTGAGTAATGACAATGTTTTAAAGAAAGTAGAAACAAAAAGAGAACTTATACTTAACATCCAGAAGAGAGAGTTGAAGTTTCTAGGCACATAATGTAGAAAGAGGGCTTAGAAAATCTGATACTCACAGGACCGACTGAAGGCAAGAGAGAGAGAGAGAGAAGAACAATACCTAATTTACCTAGAGAGATGTAAATAGATGACGCAAAGTTGGCAGAGATAACATGACCAAATTTATTAAGACCCACAAAGGGCAGGAAATTGTGGAGAGTCATGATCGCCTACGCTCCTATATGACATAGCCTATAGAAGAAGAAGAAGATTCATATTGTGTTAATATTTTTGTATTATATAAAACTATGAAATACTGGACTATGAAAGGAGGCACGGTTTGAGAAATCGGAGAGCCGAGTTCGAATTCCAGTCGAATCCATTATATTCATTTATGGGCTAATATCTTTGGGAAAGGTATGAATCCTCTTCGCCTGCAACCAGCTATGGGTAACTAGCAGGACAGACCGGGTTCTATAGCCTTGGATGGCAACTGGTCTACTACAGAAATAAGTGGCAACGTACTGCGGGAAAAAAAATCTGCCTCGTCAGTCATATATCGAAAAATACATGATCGCCTAAGCGTGTATCACACATGGCATATAACTGAACTGAAAGTATGAAAAATGGCACGAAATCGTCATTATAGCTAAATGTCAAAAAACATCTTACATTGAGTATAGGAGGCTGAAAAAAGCACAGTGTAAATGTCCTTCGGGTCGGAGGGATTATAAGAACTGACATTTTTGATTCGTTTTACGTATTATCAACGACTTGCAGGTTATTTAAAGCTAGAAAAATATTTTTAGATTGCAAACATTTGGCGGGGGATGAAAATGCTTAGTTATACTAGTTCTACGAATTAACCCATACATGCGGGGAAGAAGTGAATTTCATAGCTTTTCTAAAACGAACCCACCTGAAATTAGAACTCGGTTCTCCGATTAACAATTCCATGCCATTATCCACTACACCACCCACACATCAAAGCTTACAGCATCTAGTATTCTTAAGCGGTCACCGATCTTGAGTTCAAATGCCTGTAGAGTTGCAACCAATTCGACAGGAACGAACAATAACTGATATCACAGAGACAAAGTATAATAATCAATATATATCCCATATCAGCCAATTGATGCCTGATGATGACCACTTTGTCGAAACGTTGTGTCTACAATAACGTTTATATCTTCCTAAATGAGAAAAATAATCGAAATAATACAGGTATTCTGATGATTATTCATCTCGAGTGAAATACTAAATATTGACTCTTGATCAATAAGCTCTCGGACGCTTCTTGTATACTCCCATTGATTATTAAGACTAATATCCTTATCACATTTGCAAAATTTTTCTGCTGGTGCATTTTCTAGAATTCTTAAGGTTTTATCACACTTTCTTACCATACGAGTTATTGGACATTTGAATATAAGTATACAAATGTAATTTAAAATTAAATCGTTTTAATTCTATCTCATATCCAAGAATTTAATTTAATCATGGCTGATCGCTTCCTTTAAAATGATGATGGCATTAATGTTTAAATTCGCCGCCAACGTGGAGGTTCAGGACTTGACGTTTCCAGGTTCCCCAAAACCTGCTGCCACCATCTATCCTTTATCGACGTTTCGCATTGCAACATTTTGTTGGAGATGAAACAAAATCTGAGTAGAGGAAAGTGCCAATGTCCTGAATTTGTTTAAGGTGTACCTCAACTTGCCAGGAAGTGACCCACACACTTGATTTCATTACCTTCCTCTGCGGCACATATGGAATGAGGCGTGTAGCATCTAGTTATGAAATTGCAACGGACTCCTGCTAACTCTGTTCTCATGTCGTGTGGCGCCTTCTGTGGCATGAGTAGCCCTCTTCATCCGCTGGTCCAAGCGTTGAGATCTCTTGTAAGCACCATTACCTTGTTCTACCGTTGGGGTCTTTCGGGTAGTCGCGTTTAGTCTGGCTCCTCGAATTTGTCGCCAAGAGTGTCCTTACCAGATTTTCGATCTACAGAAAATTTATATATTTCTGCTGGTACAAATTTAATAATTTCAGTAAAAAAGAAAGAAAGAATATTTATCAGTGTGAGGCTGAATATACCAAGTGTAACAGCAAAATTATCCAAATATTGTAACAGTAAAATTGTCACATTGCAAGATTAAGATCTGAACCGTTGTATCTAGGAAATGATTAAAGATATCTTACTGGAATTCTCCGAGGTTTTTATAGCACTATTGGACTCTATTTTGAACAATAAGAATGTATAATTACTCTCCAAGCTTAACAGAAGAATCGTGATGAAATCGATCATAAACGAAAATGACAGGTTCATCATTAATCAATCATAACAAAGTATCGGAAGCTCATGAAGTATTGAAATAAAATTCAAATATGTAAATATATATAATATTCCAGGATGATTTTCCAATTTATTCAATACGATATTCGCCCCCCTCTGACATTCTAACTTTCTGTCTTGGAGTAAGAAGGTGCCATAGAGGTTTCACGTACGATTTCATTTTAAAATCTTTTTTCACTGATCTTTGGACTGTGATAGCTGAAATTCCTCTCTCGCGTGCGAAACGTTTACGGATTGAGTTGGATCTTTTCTAATTGATCTCTTTAGTTCTAAGTTAAAATGATTATCCCGATTCTTGTTGCTACCTCTTGATCCAGTTTTCCTCTCTACTGTTCCCTTTTTTAAACTTATTCACCGTTCTCTTGAAAACCAGTGTTTAAATGTTGATACCATTATATATATATATATATATATATATATATATATATGAATTGTGTAACAGCAAAATTGTTCAATTATTAGATTAATCTCTGAACCGTTGTTTCTTAGAAATGATTAAAGATATCTTACTGGAATTCTCCGAGGTTCTTATAATACTATTGGACTCTACTTTGAGCAATAAGTATGTATACTTACTCTCAAGCTTAACAAAAGAAACGTGAGGAAATGGACGATAAGCGAAAATGACATGTTCGTCATTAATTAATAATAGCTAAGAATCGGAAGCCAATCGAAGGATTGAAATAAATCTCATATATATATATATATATATATATATATATATATATATATACACCAAGTGTTTCAATGGGATTATATATTAGTTCTATTTCTGTTGTTTAATCTGTGGTTAAGGCCGTCTGGACAAAGTGTTTTAAGGCGCAAAATCCACTTGTCTTCATGTTCTTCTAGTATTTTTCTAAGGTGATCTGTTGTGTCTATTTCTATTTTTTCAGTAATAGTTAATTTTGCACAGAAACACACACACACACACACACACACACACACACATATATATATATATATATATATATATATATATATACCAAGTAAAACAGCGAAATTCTCCATTAGTTATGTTAAGATTTGAACCATAGTATCATAGATTAAATAAATCTTACTGGAATTCTCCGGGGTTTTTATAAGCAATAAGAATCTATATTTATTCTCTAAGCTTAACAGAGGAATCGTGATGAATCCATCATACGCAAAGGTGACACGTCCACCATTAATTAATCATAGATAAGAATCGGAAGCTAATGAAGGATTGAAAGCTCAAATATATACAGTAGAAACCTCGAATTTTATTCGATTTATGACCGAGTCCGTATGTCGAGTTTACTCGTAGTTCGAAGCTAATTTCCTCGTTTAAAATAATTACCATGCCATTAATCTGTTTCAATCCTCCTAAGAAAAGATCCTACTTTTTATACGTACTTTTAAATATACTATACTATAGTATAAATATTAGGTTGGTGCAAAAATAATGACGTAATAATGTCGTTTTTTGACGTATTTTCTCAGGTCACAAAAACGACATTATTACGTCATTATTTTTGCACCAAACTAATAAAATAGAATACGTGTATGAATGTAGTAGCATTAAATAGTGCTCCAGAAAAAAATAAAATATGCTTGCTTACTTATGACATTTAAGTGGGGAGCGCTGACTAACGGTAAATTAAATTTGGATTTGGGGGTGAGTCGTAGATATTGAAATGTGGGTCTTGTAGAAGACAGATGACGGTGTTTTTTGTTGTCTTATAGAACTTATTACTACTCACTGGTATAAATTATTTTTATTTTTTTAATTCACTTCATAAATGTTGTAGAGTAGTTTTCACAGTGGAGGCTTGTATTTCACTAAGTCGGACATAAAATGGTCCGACGTACAAAAACGTTAGGAACTTGAAATAATAATTAATGACTTAGCAATCTAGTTGTGATGGTTGATACTTCAATGTACGACATCGACTGACTCACTCAACTCCACTGAGCCCTACTGGCCGACCGCTACAACTACTATTACTAGTTATTATGTGTGTGTGGGGGGGGGTCTATTCCAATAGAATAGATAATGTTCCGGTATAATAATAAATGAACTTAATTGCTAAATATTTTTTACAGTTTTTTTTTTATTGCCTTTGCTGTTATAAATGTACACTTTATTACTATTACGTTGGTGCAAAAATAATGACGTAATAATGTCGTTTTTTGACGTTAAAAAATACGTCAAAAACGACATTATTACGTCATTATTTTTGCACCAACCTAATACATTTTTTTTTCTTTTTTCACTTAACTAAGCGTTAAACTTAAAATTTCGTCCAATGTTATTTTTTGCTTAACACTTAATCCTCGTCGCTAATTTTTTCAAGGTCATCAATCACGTTCGCGCCTTATTCACTATTTTTTTTCGACGGGCTTTCTTGACTTTTAACTGAAGCTTGTTTCAGTAAAAAAACAAAAAAAAAAAAACTATTCATGGTTGTTTGTTTCTTCCTTCCTTTCAGAATTTTTACATAAAATGCGCACGGCTAGTTGACACTTTTTCTGTTTTTTTTTTGTCTATAAAGACCCCAAAATCTTCCCTCATCTCCAAAATTTTCTGCATTCTTTTCCACATTAACCCTATTTTATCACAGTTAAAGACTTGTGGGACGTAACCTTCCGCCTTAATCAATTCATCGAAAGGTTTTACGTGTTCTCCCGCTGCCTTCCTATCAAAATTCGCTGTCCCGTCACGCCTCACGATAGCGTGAATGCCAGACTTCTTTCTAAACTATCTACGACTGGCTTTGAATGAATCCTTTGAGGCTAATTCTGTTGAAGTGCCTGGCATCTGCTTCAGCAAGTCACTGTAAATCACTCGTGCTTTCTCACAAATAATTACCTCTGTCATTGTATCCGCTGCGAGTTGTTTTCGTCCACCCACACCAATAGCAGAATTTCCGTCTCTTTTGAAGCGTAACCCGAAGTTTTGAATGGGTTTTACCGACCTTGGCTGGCGTTATAGTTTTCAGTGTATCCTTCTGTTTAAGAATATTGCCTATTATTGAAGTACTACGCTCAAAATCCTTTGCTAAATCAACACGTTCTCCACGTTCATATTTTTAATGATTTCGTTTTTCGTTTCAAGTGAAATCATTCGCTTCTTCATATCATTGTGCATTGAATTTAGTTTCTTAGGAGTCAGGGCTGAATTATAACCAAGAGAATTGGCAAAATAACTGCAGAAATCAAAACATGAGCTCAACACAAGGCAGATTACAACGAGCCATTTCGAGAGGAGGAGGTAATATAATCATTCCGGATCTTTCAGGATCTCGTGGAACGTAAGTACAACACGAAGCCAGCAAGTTATCATTGGAGGTTTAGGGAGATGCATAACAAAAGCCAAAACATTAAATGGAGTATATTAAGAAAACTAAAGACTAACACAATAATCGGGAATACGGTAGGATATGCCAAGAAGAGAAACTCGCTATTGCAACGTATAAGGACAGCACTGAATTACTGAACGGGAGGTCAGAGGTCATGACTAAGTCTTGACACGTTAAGAAATCCAGCTTGGGGTTATTCCAAACCGGATAAATTTGGAATTTTTTGTACATCTTCCTCACTACTTCCGATTTCGAACGTTGTTTAGCTCCATGTCGTTGATTTGCTGAACAAACATCCTGAGGAGACCGTGGTGGTCGAAACCGCATTAGTAGTATTCTGGTCAGCATTCAATTTTTAAAAACATTATATATATATATATATATATATATATATATATATATATATAATACCATAAATTAATTGATTTAAAATATGTTTTTTTCGCTAAACATTTCTAACCATGTTTCAAAAGTTTTTGAAACGTGGTTAGAACTGTGTAGCGAAAAAAAACATATTTTAAATCAATTAATTTATAATATTAAAGCTCTGTAAATTTACACTGAGCACTATTTTGTAAAAATAAAAATATCTATAAGAACACCGGATTATATATCTTACTGTTCTTTCTTTATATATATATATATATATATATATATATATATATGTGTGTGTGTGCGTGTGCGTGTATATATATATATATATATATATAAGCGGATGCCATTGTGTTGATGACCTCGTAAACAGGGGAAAAAAGAAAAAAAAAAGACTAACCATTAACAGTAAGAAGGCAGACAATATGTTCAACAGCAGGAGAAAAATCCAAAGATGCAAGTTATGAGTTGAAGATATGAACATCAAGCTGGAGATAAAATTCAAATATCTGGGAAGCGTTTCAACGGAGGATGGAAAAGTGCAACATCGAGATTCGAATAAGCACTGGGCTAGCGAAAGAAGCATTCCGAATGCTAGGCTAGATGCTGAGAAAAGGAAAATTAACGCAAAAGCTGCTGGATTTAGTAACCGACCACATATGGAATATTGAACAATCTCCTCACAGGTGAGGAGAAAACTGGAATCAGCAGAAATATGGTTCTACAGGAGGATACTGAAAATTCTATGAACAGTGTGGAGTAAACAACAAGAATGTCTTAAAGAAAATGGCAACAGAAAGAATACCTATAGTCAGAACCAGAAAGAGTCTTTGGGCATATAATGAAGAATGGGTGCCTGGAAAACTTAACACTGACGAGGCATATTGAGAACAAGAATAAAACAAATTCAGTTGGTAATGTCAAAATTAGCGGAGAAAAGAAAAGCAGCCGGAAATTGTGATTTTACAAGTGAATGTTTTAATCCAACTAATATTGCGCAGGAAATAGAACAATTCAAATATTTGAGGTCTCGGTAAGTAATGATTCATTGTAAAATGCACTCATCTGTAAAATATTATACATCATTAAGTTTTTATTAATAGCTGGCGTCATTGGCGTACAAATTATTTTAATTTCGCAGTTACTGAGCATTCAGTCGCAAGTTTTTTCTTCATACTATAACTATTGATCGTAATAATAATGATAGAGTTTTAATAATGCAGAATGTCTTACTTTTTACTTTGGCAGTCAGTGTCCATGAACTAATTTCTAAACACAACCCCGAAAAATATGCTCCAATACATCTCCAATATATATATATATATATATATATATATATATATATATATATATATATATATATATATGTAAGTGAACACTGAAGTCAACACTCAGAGGCGAAGGACTGTTTCATATTAGACGCAATCATCAGTATCCCGAATTTGATTTTTTTAAAAAAGAATTATTGATAATTAAAAATTATTTAACCTCTATTCCGACCACTTACAAGCACCTAATAAATATCCTGATGGTGATACTGTAAAACATTGAAATAATTGCTTTAAAAAAAAAATGACCATAATAGATGTTTTAAATAAAATATACGAAAGATATTACATTAATCGTCTCGGGAACTTAGGTAATTTTAAAACTGTAAACCCAAATTAACAATGAGTATAGAAACGTTATCAAGTTTATCGTTTCCAAGCATGCTCGATACAAGGCTAGCAAACGAAGAGGTGTTGTCGGCTCAGGCTCATTTTTATCGTTTCAACACCCGCAAAGCTAACTTATGATTTATAGTGCAAATATGCTGAGCGGAACTTCATTATATTTCTGAGGACAGACCGAATAATCTTACGAGAGCAAACGTTGGAGAAAGCCAATACGCTCAAACCGTTGGTGTTACGTTCTACGCCATAATTAATAAATTATAACTTAGTGCGTTGTCAAATGAAGCAGGAATAATTAGGAGCACGTGCTTGCTTCTGTAAACTAGTGAATGATATTCTGGATTTTAACTTGACTAAAAAAAGACAGACTCAGTATATATATATATATATATATATATATATATATATATATGTGTGTGTGTGTGTGTGTGTGTGTGTGTGTGTAGCAGATATGCGTGTATAAACGAAGAATTAAGATAATCTTCAAACTCTCATGTACAATTTTTAATAACTTAAAATATATTGTGTATAAATTCTAGTTTTTGACCGGATTAAAGAAGGCAAAAGAAGGCTTGTCGCTACTGTTCCATGTGAACAAACTTAGTGGAATCCCGTCGCTATGGCTAAACATAAATTTTGCAATAATGCATTCTCGAAGATATATGCGGAAAATGTGAGTAATTAAGTGGGAGAATTTCAGTTTCGTTTGTGTAACAAACTATCGAACAAACACCTTGGTAAAAAGTTCACTGAAAAACTAGTTAGTAAACAAGAATTGATCCTGTTTATAATAAAATACTAGGCTCTGAATTAATCTAAAATTAAGGTTTAATCTCAAGCTTAATGGCTAATATATATTTTCCCAATTTTTAAATTTTCCTTTTAAGGAAGAAAAGTACCGTCGGTCATGTTCTGAAAGGTCTCCAAAATTTAATTTTAAGATATCTTACCGTCTGCCAATAAAAAGAATACCGCGCGTCTCGTATGACGTCGCTGGTTGGTTAATATCTACGAATAAAAAACTATATATATATATATGGAGCCGGTTTTCTACAAAAATTGAGATACTTTCGGTCTGAAAAATTTTCATCGACAATAATTAAACCTATTAGCATTTGCCTATAATTCTGAAACGGTAGACGTTGTTAAATGTAGAATCTAAGATACAACCCAAAAACGTCGCTCGTACGTGTGCATGTGCAGTCGCATCAACTTAAATGAACCTACTCCGAAGAGATTAAATAGGTCACACAAAAACTTTTTTTAATTTGTCATACATCTTTACACCAATATATATATATATATATATATATATATATATATATATATATATATATATTAGGTTGGTGCAACAATAATGTCGTTTTCTCACATATGTTACTATGTGAGAAAACGACATTATTTTTGTACCAACCTAATATATATATATATATATATATATATATATATATATATATATATGTGTGTGTGTGTGTTGTGTGTGTGCGTGAATAAAGACAAAACCAACGTTTGTGTATATATATGTATGTTTGTGTGGGAGTATTTGTGTGTATGTGTATGTGCGTGTGCGCGTGTGTGCGAGAGAGAGTGAGAGAGAGTCATTCGTCAGTCTTGGGAAAATATGGAGTCCAATAGTTTGGCTAAATAATGCATGTTGCAGACGACAGCTCGGGAATATTTCTACAACTACGGTGATTTATATTGCAAATATGCTGAGAGGTCCCGAGTCTGTGTTTCTTGGAGATAGCGCTCAACTGGCGGGAACCATTAATAGATCATGCCCAGTAAAATGAAACCATCGCGCACGAATACTTCTTGTTTATAGTCATTCGGCTGTTTCCGCGCAATTTAGTCTACCCAATTGAACTGACAATGATTAGATCAACATATAGCATGCTTTTTCAGCACTTTCCAAGCAGTGCTGATCACTGGGATCGACTTCCAGGTCGATATAATGCAGAATCCATTTGCTTTTGAAATCGACCATGGTAAACTCCACATCTAGATTTCATGTCCGGAACGCTAATATCCTAATTAATCGGCTACGCGTTCATACCAGCACTAATTGCTTTGGGAGGTGCCGTCACAATAACGATGACTACCTTACGAAAATTACGGTAATATACCTGATTTTCAGGTTAAATTTGATAGATTTTAATGTTAATATTTATTTCAAATTGGTTTGGAATATCTGTAAACAGTGAACGGCATTATGAAACATAATCTCTATAGTTTGAAAGGTGTCAAAGTTAACTGACATAGGCGAGAGGAATCCACCTGAATATTAGAAAAGGGAAACCTGGAAAAGAATCATTCGTGCCGGGTACTAAAATGCCGCAATCATGACAGATGCTCAATGATCGTTGAACACCAGGCAAACAAAAAGACGTCAAATGCAGAACTCCATCGAAGTCCGTGGCTTGTAGAAAATGAAATAGTAGAAGCTCTGACTCCGTCCGTATATCATAATTGATCCGACAATTGTAGAAGGAAGCGGGCTTTGAAATTGGTATCGCATGCAATTTCCATCATGAAGCTGGCCTTAAATAAGGACTTCATTTACCAAACACGCACGATTTGTAAAGGTCGACGTCTAACAGAAAAGGATAGGGAAACAAAAACAAAAGTAAATAAATTTCAATGGAATGTGAAACCTCCTTTTGAACCAAGGACAATCCTTTTTTTTTCTGATGAAAATAATTTTTGTCTGCATCAACTCCACAACACCCAGAAGAACACATGGCTTGCCTGCAATCAATATAACGTTCCTCGTTTAATGAATACCACGTTTCCCAAAACACACAAAATCGGTGTGTCGGGTCTCTAGTGGCTGTTATATCATGTAACCTCAAATCTTTAAACAGTGTCTCAGATTCAAATCGAATGGCTATGTGGATTTACTGAAAACCATGGCCGAGCTTGGAGAGGTTGGCTGCTTGAAATCCATAAGTGTGACAGCAAAATTCAGCTCCCGGTCACACTTCCAGATAGACTCAGACGTGGTTGTCAGATCATTTTTACGGTTTCACCAATTCCAACGTCTGGACCCCAAACTCCCTTGATTGTAATCCCCTGGACTATTATGTGTAGGACGTGGTTAAGTAAGATACCAAATACACAGCCTCTAACATCAAGGCTCAGTTGATCGATAGGATTAAGAAGGTGTTTGAGGGTATCACAATGGGCATCGTGAAGGCGACATGTGCCAGAGTAAGGTTGAGGCCGTGGTAGCTGATGAGGTTGGCTTCCTTGAGTGAAGTGTCTTTTGATTCTTATAACTGGGATGCCACTTTTCTATTTTCTATATATTTTTGGCTTAGATATTCGCTTTGTTTTCCTGCTGAATAACCCGGTGTTCTTGATAAGAGTTTTTCATACCAAGAGAAAAATTCCAACTTCGAGTCTGAAAGAAATTTATCGAAGAATACAAGTTCCAGAGAATGATCATTTTTTCAGGTTTTTGGAACAGTATAGGGAAGGTGATAAGGACATTCTTGAACACATCAGCACGAATAATGAAACATCGGTGCATTATATAAGCCCGCAGATAAAATGTGGTCTTATGACCTGGGAGCATCCATCATCATTAATTCCCCTGACCAAAAATTTAAAAAAAATATATACAGAGAGAAAACAATTTTAATTTCATAAGGTGACGAAGAAATTAATAGTAGTAATATTCTGGGATGGCAAAAAACGGGTGGTTCCTTTTATCACCTGACGAGCTAGTCAGATATTGAGAAACGTTAAACAAACTTAAACAGCGTGCAAATCTCATCAGTGTCGCCTCAGGTTTTCCTTTCCAATGTGAGAAGATTGTCCAGCATTGACCAACTTGAAGGTGGATTTCTCTTACATAACAGCCGCACGCTCTTCTGTTTTTTTTTCTTCTAACGAAACTGTTGCTCAATACAAGGCCAAAGAGCCACTCAACGTAGTGGATTATTGTGTGATGTTGTGTCGTCTAAATTAAGCAAAAAAATAAAATAACGCTGACATCTCATTTTTAACAAAAAATATCTACCAAAATTGCACCAAAATATCTTGAAATACTAAAGAGTAAATTAATCCTATAAAATCGCCAGTGGTTGTTGCCGGTTCAAGCTGTTGTCGGCTTAGGCTGTTGCCGGCTCAGGCTGTTGCCGGCTCAAAGCCAACTTGTGATTTATAGTGCAAACCGAATAATCTTACGAGAGCAAACGACGGAGAAAGCCAATACGCTCAAACCGTCTACAGACAACTTCGAGATTTACTGCAACTTTTTTGGTCAATCTCTTTGTTTAAATTGGTGTATGCTGCCATACCGTTACCTTCAAAGTTGGTGTTACAAGGCTTTTTGTTGGTTTCTCGCTCAACTACGCCCCGCACATAGTAATCAAGAGTGTTGTAGTCAGAGAAGTTAGGTGGCCAACTGTAAGGTGTGATGTGATCTCAAATATTGTATGACAGACATGTGACATGGTGCCGAATCCTTTTGACAGACATTCGCTTTTCCAGCAGCCCTCATCTTAACGCAGGGCAGCACTACGTCCTCAAAGCACTCGATGTAGACCTTCGTGCTGAATTTGGAAAAATGAAGGCATGACGTTGCTATCCCTAGGGGTTACTTCAAAAAGCTTCGTAATCACTATTAGATTCATCCAAATCTTTCGGAATTCTCTGTATTGTCCTCACATTGAAACGCTGTATTGGAGCGTCCGAGAAAACAAATTAAATGTGAAGAATTCAAAGGAATCTACAGTGTCTATAGTTGAGGTACTTATATGTCGGCGGGAATGAATAATGTCATTTTGCTAAGAAAAGACGCTGAGAAAGAGATGGATTCTTTGAAATCTTACACCGTCTGTTGATTATTATCATAGGGAGGTACTTCAACATAACAAATGCAGTACGTATGCAAGTGCACGCATATTTGAATGAAACCTTATCTATATCTATAATCCTCAAAATCTGTATGTATGTATGTATGTGTGTGTTTAGTGATTGGATGTTGTTTATGAGTTTCCACAGTTTTCATCCGATTTCGATGAATTTTTTTGTTTGATAGATAATTCTTCAGTGCCGGTTTTGAGTCCAAATTACACATTCCCCTTCTCTTGGCCAAGGTTCCATCTCTCTCAAATGAGATTACCTTTTCTGTTGTGTAAAGCCTACTACTACAGTTTTAAGGCGTTGCTTTCATCGTCGTTTATAGCCGTTCCCAATTTAATTTTTTTTATTGTCCCCAAACTGCTCCAATTAAATGGTAAAAATTCCCAGTAATGAAAGACCCGGTCGAAGAAGGGTTATAATTCTAGTCGGATAAATAAAACGCCGATGACAAATGAAGGTTGAACGATATTAATTTTCCTATTTGCATTATTTGTGTCTAAATGTGAAAACACGTTCGCAGTCACCATTAGACTCATCCAATTCTTTCAGAATTCTTTGCATTGTCCTCAGATTGGCACGTGGTATTGGAACGTCCGAGAAAACAAATTAAATATGAAGAGTTCAAAGGAACGTACAGTGTCTGTAGTTGAGATACTTATATATTGGCGGGAACGAAAAATACGTCATTTTGCTAAGAAAAGTCGCCGAGAAAGATATGGATTCTTTCAAATCTCGCACCTCCTATGATTATCATCATAGGGAATTACTCCAACTTAATAAATACAGTACGTCCGAATGCTCACACATATTTAAACGAAACTTAATCAGATAAATAAAACACGAATGATAAATGAAGGTTGAACGATATTAATTTAGATATTTTGCAGTATTTGAGATTTTGAAGAACAAACTTGGCTATCAGTCCTCCAATATGGCGGTGAATGCTTGACAATTTTCTCACAGATGAAGAGAAGACTTAGAGCAACTAGAAAGGCTTTTCTACAGAACGATGCTGAAAATACTTGTAAGCAACGGGGAAGTTTTAGGGGAAATGTAAATCTTATATTAGAATCAAAAAATAAATTTATGGAAGGCATAATGAAGAAATAAGTATCTGTCTATATTTCTGAGATGAGGTATTATGTACACTATTTACATTATACGGACTATTTTCCTCATCTTTGTCGCCATATTTATTATAAAGTCTCGGCCGTTTGCACGCTCCGGCCTTCTTCTATGGTTAAGGTACGTAGATGACACCTTCATACTCTGGCCACACCAGGAAGATGTTCAGGTTCTACTGAGCCATGTGAACTCAATAAGACCTTCGATACAGTTCACGATGGAGAAAAAGAGTAACAACACACTCCCGTTCCTGGGTGTTCTAATATCTTGAACAGAGCATGGGTTCAATGCACCCGTGAGTTCAATACCTGGTTAAGACGATGGAGAACTTGGAGATCGGAATTTACAGGAGATAACTGACAAATGACATCCATTAAACACGGCACGTGGAACTAGATCAGTCTACCCCAGTGAGCGAAATAAAGGGTTCCGACATTCCAACCACCTGAATAAGGCCGGAGCGTACACCGGCCGAAACGTTGTAATAAATATGGCGACAAAGATGAGGAAAATAGTCTGAATAATGTATATAATGAAGAAATAAGTCTTGAATAATTTAAATGAAGGTGGGACGGACAAGGGAAAGCCTAATCTGCTTAACGAGATTTTATAAATGGACAACAGATTATTAGTAGAATGGATTGCAAATAGATAAACATTGTTAAGAGCTCAAAGGATAGGAAATTGTTTTGAGCCATAATCGTCTACAACCAGAAGGGGTACCACATATAAAATAATTATATCTTAGAGCTTAATGGTTGTGTAGATCATCTAGTAAAGGACAAACTCACTTCCGTAAGACATGTAAGTCTAACTTCTATTAGGTTGGTGCAAACATAATGTCGTTTCCTCACATAGTAACACATGTGAGAAAACGACATTATTTTTGCACCAACCTAATAATTGCCGGTAGTAGCAAAGTAAATCATACTTGGATATTATAATTTAAATGCAGTAGAAACAATTACGACACAGTTGATACTGCTTCTGTATTTTATGTTACAGCATCTGAATACAGTAGATCTTCCGTCGTTGGATGTGCCGTCCTCGCCTTACTTTGCACCTACACTTGCGTTGACTGTGTCTTAATGCACTCGTTGTAAATATTATTCACGCGTTTCTCCGTAGAGAGATAGTTACTGACTCGTTAACGAACGTCCCTGACGATCCATACGCCGTTTTCCAGTGTTTATGCACCACTGATCGAAGTGTCACTCAAACAGATCAAGGCTGGACTCAGGTGTTCATTTTTTTCACGCATTGAAAGAATGATATCTGTCTAGATTTCTGAAAGGAGGTATTGTAACAATTTACACTATTTGCATTGCTCGGACTGATGTCCTCATCTTTATTGTCACATTCACGACGTTTCGGCCGTTGTCTGCACCAACCTTCTTCAGGATCAGTCTATATTTCTGAAAGGAGGTATTGTAACACAATTTACCTTGTTTGGACTGCTATCCTCATCTTTATTGTCACATTCATAACGTTTCGGCCGTTGTCCGCACCAATTTTCTTCAGGATCAGTCTATATTTCTGAAAGGAGGTATATTAACTATTTACCTAATTTACCTTGTTTGGACTGCTATCCTTATCTTTATTGTCACATTCACGACGTTTCGGCCGTTGTAAACACCGGCCTTCTTCAGGATTTTTCCATGCTTCTGAAAGGAGCTATTATAACTTTTTACACTATTTGCATTGTTCGGACGTTTGTCCTCATCTTTATTGTCCCATTCAGAACGTTTCGGCCGTTGTCCGCACCAACTTTCTTCAGGATCAGTCTATATTTCTGAAAGGAGGTATTGTAACTATTTACACTATTTGCATTGTTCGGACTGCTATCCTCAACTCAACTGTCACTTTCACGGCGTTACGGCCCTCGTACGCACTGGTCTTCTCCAGGATCTGTCTATATTTCTGATATGAGTTATTGTAACTATTTACATTGTTTGGGAGTCCTCACTTTCATTATACCATTCACGGCGTTTTGGTCATTGCACGTTCCGGCGTTCTTCAGGTCATATATGTATGTTGGCGTTTCTGAAGATTGGTTCGATGGCGTTTCTATAGACGTTCTTCCCATGGTGGAGGAAATGGAAGTGATTCTCAGTGATTTTTCTGGGCGCGGCAGGAATGTAAAGGTTATATGTCAGCCCATTTCAGGTAATAAATATGAAGAGAACGTCTACACACACGTCATAGAACCAATCTTCAGAAACGCCAACGTACAGATTGTTTATTCTGCGTTCGGTTCGAAACTCAAGCAAATATTACCTGAAGAAAGCCACAACGGCCGAAACATTTTGAATGTGACAATAAAGTTGAGGACAGCAGTACAAACAATGTAAATAATTTAGAAAGATTGCAAATTTAAAACTCGTTTAATCTGCCACTGGGAGCGATTTCTATATTGTTAATGCATCCAGAGATTATTGTATTCATAATACTTAAATACCTGGACAGTTTGAGGTGGTGCTATAATTAGCAAACTTCTCTCGCTAGATGAATTACGACTGAATAGTTAGTTCGACCCTCATTGGGTTCTTTGGATTGTGATTGTCCGAAGGACGAAATCTCTTTGTTCTCGAGCGAAGAAAAGTTGCATAGAAAAAAAAAAACTGCAAGAGAGAGAAGTGAAATAAACACGTCAGTTAATGCGTGGAAAGAAATGGGGCGAATAATGGCAATTTTTTTTTATTTTGCTTTCAAATACGTAATTACTTTGATAGCAAGCTATAAACATAGATCTTCAACAAGAGTATCAACCGTTAATTATCCGGATCGCTAAATTTATTCGCTAGTTTAAGTCTTAAATATGGAACAAATAAAGAAGTAAAAGAGTGGCATTGGATTGACAAAAAAAGGAAACGTAAAGAAAGATAACTAAATCGACAAGAACAAGAAGTGGGGACAAAGACAATTAGAGAGAGGAGAAAAAGGGCAAATAGGAAAGGGCGGGAAAATAAAATAAAGGAGTAAGTTAAATGACAAAAAGAAAAGAACAAGAAGGAAGGGAAAAGAAAAATAGAGAGAGAGAGAGAGAGAGGAGAGAGAACAGATAAAGAAGAAATGGCCGGTGAATACGAAATGAACAAGAATGGTGGACAAAGAAAAATTAAAGAGAGGAGTAAAAGAGAAAGAGAAAAAGGCGGCAAAATATAAAAATATCAAGGTTAGAGAAATGAGAGGGGAAAGACAAAACGAAGAGGAGAGAAAACAAGAAAATAACAAGGAGCAAAGAAAATTAGAGAGAGACGGAAAAAGACAAACAGGAAAGGGCAAGAAAATATAAAAAGGACAGAGAAAAGAAAGAGCGAAGACCAAGTGGATATACTGGAAAATAAGAAAAGGTCCAGGAGAGTGGACAAAGAAAATTAGGGAGAGGAGTAAAAGACAAAAAGATAAGGCTGGTAAAATATGAAAAGAATAAGGACAAAGAAAACAGAGAGAGGAAAGACAAAAAGAAAATGCGGGAAAATAACAAAAGAAAAAATAGGGGAAAGTCTTTTTAAAGATGAGTAAAAAGACAAAAAGGAAAAAGTGGGAAAATTGGAAAATAATAAGTAAGATGTACGTGGACAATAAGAGAGAGTAGGAAATAGACCAAGAAAAAAGATTTGAAAATATGCAAAAAAAAAAAAAAAAGAAGAAAAAAACAAGAAGAAAAAGAGGAGGAACAAAGAAAATAAAGGGAGGAATAAAAAAAAAAATGAAGAAAAGAAGAAAAAAACAAGAAGAAAAAGAGGAGGAACAAAGAAAATAAAGGGAGGAATCAAAATAAAAAAAGAAGAAAAGAAGAAATAAACAAGAAGAAAATGAGGAGGTACAAAGAAAATAAAGGGAGGAATCAAAATAAAAAAAAGAAGAAAAGAAGAAAAAAAAAAGAAGAAAAAGAGGAGGAACAAAGAAAATAAAGGGAGGAATCAAAATAAAAAAAAGAAGAAAAGAAGAAAAAAACAAGAAGAAAAAGAGGAGGAACAAAGAAAATAAAGGGAGGAATCAAAATAAAAAAAAGAAGAAAAGAAGAAAAAAACAAGAAGAAAAAGAGGAGGAACAAAGAAAATAAAGGGAGGAATCAAAATAAAAAAAAGAAGAAAAGAAGAAAAAAACAAGAAGAAAAAGAGGAGGAACAAAGAAAATAAAGGGAGGAATCAAAATAAAAAAAAGAAGAAAAGAAGAAAAAAACAAGAAGAAAAAGAGGAGGAACAAAGAAAATAAAGGGAGGAATCAAAATAAAAAAAAAGAAGAAAAGAAGAAAAAAACAAGAAGAAAAAGAGGAGGAACAAAGAAAATAAAGGGAGGAATCAAAATAAAAAAAAGAAGAAAAGAAGAAAAAAACAAGAAGAAAAAGAGGAGGAACAAAGAAAATAAAGGGAGGAATCAAAATAAAAAAAAGAAGAAAAGAAGAAAAAAACAAGAAGGAAAAGAGGAGGAACAAAGAAAATAAAGGGAGGAATCAAAATAAAAAAAAAGAAGAAAAGAAGAAAAAAACAAGAAGAAAAAGAGGAGGAACAAAGAAAATAAAGGGAGGAATCAAAATAAAAAAAAAGAAGAAAAGAAGAAAAAAACAAGAAGAAAAAGAGGAGGAACAAAGAAAATAAACGGAGGAATCAAAATAAAAAAAAAGAAGAAAAGAAGAAAAAAACAAGAAGAAAAAGAGGAGGAACAAAGAAAATAAAGGGAGGAATCAAAATAAAAAAAAAGAAGAAAAGAAGAAAAAAACAAGAAGAAAAAGAGGAGGAACAAAGAAAATAAAGGGAGGAATCAAAATAAAAAAAAGAAGAAAAGAAGAAAAAAACAAGAAGAAAAAGAGGAGGAACAAAGAAAATAAAGGGAGGAATCAAAATAAAAAAAAGAAGAAAAGAAGAAAAAAACAAGAAGAAAAAGAGGAGGAACAAAGAAAATAAAGGGAGGAATCAAAATAAAAAAAAGAAGAAAAGAAGAAAAAACAAGAAGAAAAAGAGGAGGAACAAAGAAAATAAAGGGAGGACTCAAAATAAAAAAAAAGAAGAAAAGAAGAAAAAAACAAGAAGAAAAAGAGGAGGAACAAAGAAAATAAGGGAGGAATCAAAATTAAAAAAAGAAGAAAAGAAGAAAAAAACAAGAAGAAAAAGAGGAGGAACAAAGAAAATAAAGGGAGGAATCAAAATAAAAAAAAGAAGAAAAGAAGAAAAAAACAAGAAGAAAAAGAGGAGGAACAAAGAAAATAAAGGGAGGAATCAAAATAAAAAAAAGAAGAAAAGAAGAAAAAACAAGAAGAAAAAGAGGAGGAACAAAGAAAATAAAGGGAGGACTCAAAATAAAAAAAAAGAAGAAAAGAAGAAAAAAACAAGAAGAAAAAGAGGAGGAACAAAGAAAATAAAGGGAGGAATCAAAATAAAAAAAAGAAGAAAAGAAGAAAAAAACAAGAAGAAAAAGAGGAGGAACAAAGAAAATAAAGGGAGGAATCAAAATAAAAAAAAGAAGAAAAGAAGAAAAAAACAAGAAGAAAAAGAGGAGGAACAAAGAAAATAAAGGGAGGAATCAAAATAAAAA
Organism: Acanthosepion lycidas; assembly: GCA_963932145.1. Taxonomy (NCBI): domain Eukaryota; kingdom Metazoa; phylum Mollusca; class Cephalopoda; order Sepiida; family Sepiidae; genus Acanthosepion; species Acanthosepion lycidas. Next base: position 118,665,298 of record OZ010572.1, on the reverse strand, counting down.
AAAGAAGAAAAGAAGAAAAAAAACAAGAAGAAAAGAGGAGGAACAAAGAAAATAAAGGGAGGAATCAAAATAAAAAGAAGAAAAGAAGAAAAAAAACAAGAAGAGAAAGAGGAGGAACAAAGAAAATAAAGGGAGGAATCAAAATAAAAAAAAGAAGAAAAGAAGAAAAAAAACAAGAAGAAAAAGAGGAGGAACAAAGAAAATAAAGGGAGGAATCAAAATAAAAAGAAGAAAAGAAGAAAAAAACAAAAAGAAAAAGAGGAGGAACAAAGAAAATAAACGGAGGAATCAAAATAAAAAAAAAGAAGAAAAGAAGAAAAAAACAAGAAGAAAAAGAGGAGGAACAAAGAAAATAAAGGGAGGAATCAAAATAAAAAAAAAGAAGAAAAGAAGAAAAAAACAAGAAGAAAAAGAGGAGGAACAAAGAAAATAAAGGGAGGAATCAAAATAAAAAAAAGAAGAAAAGAAGAAAAAAACAAGAAGAAAAAGAGGAGGAACAAAGAAAATAAAGGGAGGAATCAAAATAAAAAAAAGAAGAAAAGAAGAAAAAACAAGAAGAAAAAGAGGAGGAACAAAGAAAATAAAGGGAGGAATCACAATAAAAAAAAGAAGAAAAGAAGAAAAAAACAAGAAGAAAAAAAGGAGGAACAAAGAAAATAAAGGGAGGAATCAAAATAAAAAAAAAAGAAGAAAAAAACAAGAAGAGAAAGAGGAGGAACAAAGAAAATAAAGGGAGGAATCAAAATAAAAAAAAGAAGAAAAAAACAAGAAGAGAAAGAGGAGGAACAAAGAAAATAAAGGGAGGAATCAAAATAAAAAAAAAAAGAAAAGAAGAAAAAAACAAGAAGAAAAAGAGGAGGAACAAAGAAAATAAAGGGAGGAATCAAAATAAAAACAAAAAAAAAAAAAAAACAAGAAGAAAAAGAGGAGGAACAAAGAAAATAAAGGGAGGAATCAAAATAAAAAAAAGAAGAAAAAAACAAGAAGAAAAAGAGGAGGAACAAAGAAAATAAAGGGAGGAATCAAAATAAAAAAAAGAAGAAAAGAAGAAAAAAACAAGAAGAAAAAGAGGAGGAACAAAGAAAATAAAGGGAGGAATCAAAATAAAAAAAAGAAGAAAAGAAGAAAAAAACAAGAAGAAAAAGAGGAGGAACAAAGAAAATAAAGGGAGGAATCAAAATAAAAAAAAAGAAGAAAAAAACAAGAAGAGAAAGAGGAGGAACAAAGAAAATAAAGGGAGGAATCAAAATAAAAAAAAGAAGAAAAAAACAAGAAGAGAAAGAGGAGGAACAAAGAAAATAAAGGGAGGAATCAAAATAAAAAAAAAAAGAAAAGAAGAAAAAAACAAGAAGAAAAAGAGGAGGAACAAAGAAAATAAAGGGAGGAATCAAAATAAAAAAAAGGAAGAAAAGAAGAAAAAAACAAGAAGAAAAAGAGGAGGAACAAAGAAAATAAAGGGAGGAATCAAAATAAAAAAAAAGAAGAAAAGAAGAAAAAAACAAGAAGAAAAAGAGGAGGAACAAAGAAAATAAAGGGAGGAATCAAAATAAAAAAAAGAAGAAAAGAAGAAAAAAACAAGAAGAAAAAGAGGAGGAACAAAGAAAATAAAGGGAGGAATCAAAATAAAAAAAAGAAGAAAAGAAGAAAAAACAAGAAGAAAAAGAGGAGGAACAAAGAAAATAAAGGGAGGAATCAAAATAAAAAAAAGAAGAAAAGAAGAAAAAAACAAGAAGAAAAAGAGGAGGAACAAAGAAAATAAAGGGAGGAATCAAAATAAAAAAAAAGAAGAAAAGAAGAAAAAAACAAGAAGAAAAAGAGGAGGAACAAAGAAAATAAAGGGAGGAATCAAAATAAAAAAAAGAAGAAAAGAAGAAAAAAACAAGAAGAAAAAGAGGAGGAACAAAGAAAATAAAGGGAGGAATCAAAATAAAAAAAAAGAAGAAAAGAAGAAAAAAACAAGAAGAAAAAGAGGAGGAACAAAGAAAATAAAGGGAGGAATCAAAATAAAAAAAGAAGAAAAGAAGAAAAAAACAAGAAGAAAAAGAGGAGGAACAAAGAAAATAAAGGGAGGAATCAAAATAAAAAAAAGAAGAAAAGAAGAAAAAAAACAAGAAGAAAAAGAGGAGGAACAAAGAAAATAAAGGGAGGAATCAAAATAAAAAGAAGAAAAGAAGAAAAAAAACAAAAAGAAAAAGAGGAGGAACAAAGAAAATAAACGGAGGAATCAAAATAAAAAAAAAGAAGAAAAGAAGAAAAAAACAAGAAGAAAAAGAGGAGGAACAAAGAAAATAAAGGGAGGAATCAAAATAAAAAAAAAGAAGAAAAGAAGAAAAAAACAAGAAGAAAAAGAGGAGGAACAAAGAAAATAAAGGGAGGAATCAAAATAAAAAAAAGAAGAAAAGAAGAAAAAAACAAGAAGAAAAAGAGGAGGAACAAAGAAAATAAAGGGAGGAATCAAAATAAAAAAAAGAAGAAAAGAAGAAAAAAACAAGAAGAAAAAGAGGAGGAACAAAGAAAATAAAGGGAGGAATCACAATAAAAAAAAGAAGAAAAGAAGAAAAAAACAAGAAGAAAAAGAGGAGGAACAAAGAAAATAAAGGGAGGAATCAAAATAAAAAAAAAGAAGAAAAAAACAAGAAGAAAAAGAGGAGGAACAAAGAAAATAAAGGGAGGAATCAAAATAAAAAAAAGAAGAAAAGAAGAAAAAAACAAGAAGAAAAAGAGGAGGAACAAAGAAAATAAAGGGAGGAATCAAAATAAAAAAAAGAAGAAAAGAAGAAAAAAACAAGAAGAAAAAGAGGAGGAACAAAGAAAATAAAGGGAGGAATCAAAATAAAAAAAAAGAAGAAAAAAACAAGAAGAGAAAGAGGAGGAACAAAGAAAATAAAGGGAGGAATCAAAATAAAAAAAAGAAGAAAAAAACAAGAAGAGAAAGAGGAGGAACAAAGAAAATAAAGGGAGGAATCAAAATAAAAAAAAAAGAAAAGAAGAAAAAAACAAGAAGAAAAAGAGGAGGAACAAAGAAAATAAAGGGAGGAATCAAAATAAAAAAAAGGAAGAAAAGAAGAAAAAAACAAGAAGAAAAAGAGGAGGAACAAAGAAAATAAAGGGAGGAATCAAAATAAAAAAAAAGAAGAAAAGAAGAAAAAAACAAGAAGAAAAAGAGGAGGAACAAAGAAAATAAAGGGAGGAATCAAAATAAAAAAAGAAGAAAAGAAGAAAAAAACAAGAAGAAAAAGAGGAGGAACAAAGAAAATAAAGGGAGGAATCAAAATAAAAAAAAGAAGAAAAGAAGAAAAAAACAAGAAGAAAAAGAGGAGGAACAAAGAAAATAAAGGGAGGAATCAAAATAAAAAAAAGAAGAAAAGAAGAAAAAAACAAGAAGAAAAAGAGGAGGAACAAAGAAAATAAAGGGAGGAATCAAAATAAAAAAAAAGAAGAAAAAAACAAGAAGAGAAAGAGGAGGAACAAAGAAAATAAAGGGAGGAATCAAAATAAAAAAAAGAAGAAAAAAACAAGAAGAGAAAGAGGAGGAACAAAGAAAATAAAGGGAGGAATCAAAATAAAAAAAAAAAGAAAGAAGAAAAAAACAAGAAGAAAAAGAGGAGGAACAAAGAAAATAAAGGGAGGAATCAAAATAAAAAAAAGGAAGAAAAGAAGAAAAAAACAAGAAGAAAAAGAGGAGGAACAAAGAAAATAAAGGGAGGAATCAAAATAAAAAAAAAGAAGAAAAGAAGAAAAAAACAAGAAGAAAAAGAGGAGGAACAAAGAAAATAAAGGGAGGAATCAAAATAAAAAAAAGAAGAAAAGAAGAAAAAAACAAGAAGAAAAAGAGGAGGAACAAAGAAAATAAAGGGAGGAATCAAAATAAAAAAAAGAAGAAAAGAAGAAAAAACAAGAAGAAAAAGAGGAGGAACAAAGAAAATAAAGGGAGGAATCAAAATAAAAAAAAGAAGAAAAGAAGAAAAAAACAAGAAGAAAAAGAGGAGGAACAAAGAAAATAAAGGGAGGAATCAAAATAAAAAAAAAGAAGAAAAGAAGAAAAAAACAAGAAGAAAAAGAGGAGGAACAAAGAAAATAAAGGGAGGAATCAAAATAAAAAAAAGAAGAAAAGAAGAAAAAAACAAGAAGAAAAAGAGGAGGAACAAAGAAAATAAAGGGAGGAATCAAAATAAAAAAAAAGAAGAAAAGAAGAAAAAAACAAGAAGAAAAAGAGGAGGAACAAAGAAAATAAAGGGAGGAATCAAAATAAAAAAAGAAGAAAAGAAGAAAAAAACAAGAAGAAAAAGAGGAGGAACAAAGAAAATAAAGGGAGGAATCAAAATAAAAAAAAGAAGAAAAGAAGAAAAAAAACAAGAAGAAAAAGAGGAGGAACAAAGAAAATAAAGGGAGGAATCAAAATAAAAAGAAGAAAAGAAGAAAAAAAACAAAAAGAAAAAGAGGAGGAACAAAGAAAATAAACGGAGGAATCAAAATAAAAAAAAAGAAGAAAAGAAGAAAAAAACAAGAAGAAAAAGAGGAGGAACAAAGAAAATAAAGGGAGGAATCAAAATAAAAAAAAAGAAGAAAAGAAGAAAAGAAGAAAAAACAAGAAGAAAAAGAGGAGGAACAAAGAAAATAAAGGGAGGAATCAAAATAAAAAAAAGAAGAAAAGAAGAAAAAAACAAGAAGAAAAAGAGGAGGAACAAAGAAAATAAAGGGAGGAATCAAAATAAAAAAAAGAAGAAAAGAAGAAAAAACAAGAAGAAAAAGAGGAGGAACAAAGAAAATAAAGGGAGGAATCACAATAAAAAAAAGAAGAAAAGAAGAAAAAAACAAGAAGAAAAAGAGGAGGAACAAAGAAAATAAAGGGAGGAATCAAAATAAAAAAAAAGAAGAAAAAAACAAGAAGAAAAAGAGGAGGAACAAAGAAAATAAAGGGAGGAATCAAAATAAAAAAAAGAAGAAAAGAAGAAAAAAACAAGAAGAAAAAGAGGAGGAACAAAGAAAATAAAGGGAGGAATCAAAATAAAAAAAAGAAGAAAAGAAGAAAAAAACAAGAAGAAAAAGAGGAGGAACAAAGAAAATAAAGGGAGGAATCAAAATAAAAAAAAAGAAGAAAAAAACAAGAAGAGAAAGAGGAGGAACAAAGAAAATAAAGGGAGGAATCAAAATAAAAAAAAGAAGAAAAAAACAAGAAGAGAAAGAGGAGGAACAAAGAAAATAAAGGGAGGAATCAAAATAAAAAAAAAAGAAAAGAAGAAAAAAACAAGAAGAAAAAGAGGAGGAACAAAGAAAATAAAGGGAGGAATCAAAATAAAAAAAAGGAAGAAAAGAAGAAAAAAACAAGAAGAAAAAGAGGAGGAACAAAGAAAATAAAGGGAGGAATCAAAATAAAAAAAAGAAGAAAAGAAGAAAAAAACAAGAAGAAAAAGAGGAGGAACAAAGAAAATAAAGGGAGGAATCAAAAATAAAAAAAGAAGAAAAGAAGAAAAAAACAAGAAGAAAAAGAGGAGGAACAAAGAAAAATAAAGGGAGGAATCAAAATAAAAAAAAGAAGAAAAGAAGAAAAAAAACAAGAAGAAAAAGAGGAGGAACAAAGAAAATAAAGGGAGGAATCAAAATAAAAAAAAAGAAGAAAAGAAGAAAAAAACAAGAAGAAAAAGAGGAGGAACAAAGAAAATAAAGGGAGGAATCAAAATAAAAAAAAAGAAGAAAAGAAGAAAAACAAGAAGAAAAAGAGGAGGAACAAAGAAAATAAAGGGAGGAATCAAAATAAAAAAAAGAAGAAAAGAAGAAAAAAACAAGAAGAAAAAGAGGAGGAACAAAGAAAATAAAGGGAGGAATCAAAATAAAAAAAAAGAAGAAAAGAAGAAAAAAACAAGAAGAAAAAGAGGAGGAACAAAGAAAATAAAGGGAGGAATCAAAATAAAAAAAGAAGAAAAGAAGAAAAAAACAAGAAGAAAAAGAGGAGGAACAAAGAAAATAAAGGGAGGAATCAAAATAAAAAAAAGAAGAAAAGAAGAAAAAAAACAAGAAGAAAAAGAGGAGGAACAAAGAAAATAAAGGGAGGAATCAAAATAAAAAGAAGAAAAGAAGAAAAAAAACAAAAAGAAAAAGAGGAGGAACAAAAGAAAATAAAGGGAGGAATCAAAATAAAAAAAAAGAAGAAAAGAAAGAAAAAAACAAGAAGAAAAAGAGGAGGAACAAAGAAAATAAAGGGAGGAATCAAAATAAAAAAAAAGAAGAAAAGAAGAAAAAAACAAGAAGAAAAAGAGGAGGAACAAAGAAAATAAAGGGAGGAATCAAAATAAAAAAAAGAAGAAAGAAGAAAAAAACAAGAAGAAAAAGAGGAGGAACAAAGAAAATAAAGGGAGGAATCAAAATAAAAAAAAGAAGAAAAGAAGAAAAATACAAGAAGAAAAAGAGGAGGAACAAAGAAAATAAAGGGAGGAATCACAATAAAAAAAAGAAGAAAAGAAGAAAAAAACAAGAAGAAAAAGAGGAGGAACAAAGAAAATAAAGGGAGGAATCAAAATAAAAAAAAAGAAAGAAAAAAACAAGAAGAGAAAGAGGAGAAAGGAACAAAGAAAATAAAGGGAGGAATCAAAATAAAAAAAAGAAGAAAAAAACAAGAAGAGAAAGAGGAGGAACAAAGAAAATAAAGGGAGGAATCAAAATAAAAAAAAAAGAAAAGAAGAAAAAAACAAGAAGAAAAAGAGGAGGAACAAAGAAAATAAAGGGAGGAATCAAAATAAAAAAAAAAAAAAGAAGAAAAAAACAAGAAGAAAAAGAGGAGGAACAAAGAAAATAAAGGGAGGAATCAAAATAAAAAAAAAAAGAAGAAAAAAACAAGAAGAAAAAGAGGAGGAACAAAGAAAATAAAGGGAGGAATCAAAATAAAAAAAAAAGAAGAAAAAAACAAGAAGAAAAAGAGGAGGAACAAAGAAAATAAAGGGAGGAATCAAAATAAAAAAAAGAAGAAAAGAAGAAAAAAACAAGAAGGAAAAAGAGGAGGAACAAAGAAAATAAAGGGAGGAATCAAAATAAAAAAAAGAAGAAAAGAAGAAAAAAACAAGAAGAAAAAGAGGAGGAACAAAGAAAATAAAGGGAGGAATCAAAATAAAAAAAAAAGAAGAAAAAAACAAGAAGAGAAAGAGGAGGAACAAAGAAAATAAAGGGAGGAATCAAAATAAAAAAAAAGAAGAAAAGAAGAAAAAAACAAGAAGAAAAAGAGGAGGAACAAAGAAAATAAAGGGAGGAATCAAAATAAAAAAAAAGAAGAAAAGAAGAAAAAACAAGAAGAAAAAGAGGAGGAACAAAGAAAATAAAGGGAGGAATCAAAATAAAAAAAAAGAAGAAAAGAAGAAAAAAACAAGAAGAAAAAGAGGAGGAACAAAGAAAATAAAGGGAGGAATCAAAATAAAAAAAGAAGAAAAGAAGAAAAAAACAAGAAGAAAAAGAGGAGGAACAAAGAAAATAAAGGGAGGAATCAAAATAAAAAAAAGAAGAAAAGAAGAAAAAAAACAAGAAGAAAAAGAGGAGGAACAAAGAAAATAAAGGGAGGAATCAAAATAAAAAGAAGAAAAGAAGAAAAAAAACAAAAAGAAAAAGAGGAGGAACAAAGAAAATAAAGGGAGGAATCAAAATAAAAAAAAGAAGAAAAGAAGAAAAAAACAAGAAGAAAAAGAGGAGGAACAAAGAAAATAAAGGGAGGAATCAAAATAAAAAAAAAGAAGAAAAGAAGAAAAAAACAAGAAGAAAAAGAGGAGGAACAAAGAAAATAAAGGGAGGAATCAAAATAAAAAAAAGAAGAAAGAAGAAAAAAACAAGAAGAAAAAGAGGAGGAACAAAGAAAATAAAGGGAGGAATCAAAATAAAAAAAGAAGAAAAGAAGAAAAATACAAGAAGAAAAAGAGGAGGAACAAAGAAAATAAAGGGAGGAATCACAATAAAAAAAAGAAGAAAAGAAGAAAAAAACAAGAAGAAAAAGAGGAGGAACAAAGAAAATAAAGGGAGGAATCAAAATAAAAAAAAAGAAGAAAAAAACAAGAAGAGAAAGAGGAGGAACAAAGAAAATAAAGGGAGGAATCAAAATAAAAAAAAGAAGAAAAAAACAAGAAGAGAAAGAGGAGGAACAAAGAAAATAAAGGGAGGAATCAAAATAAAAAAAAAAGAAAAGAAGAAAAAAACAAGAAGAAAAAGAGGAGGAACAAAGAAATAAAGGGAGGAATCAAATAAAAAAAAAAAAAAAGAAGAAAAAAACAAGAAGAAAAAGAGGAGGAACAAAGAAAATAAAGGGAGGAATCAAAATAAAAAAAAAAGAAGAAAAAAACAAGAAGAAAAAGAGGAGGAACAAAGAAAATAAAGGGAGGAATCAAAATAAAAAAAAAAGAAAGAAAAAAACAAGAAGAAAAAGAGGAGGAACAAAGAAAATAAAGGGAGGAATCAAAATAAAAAAAAGAAGAAAAGAAGAAAAAAACAAGAAGAAAAAGAGGAGGAACAAAGAAAATAAAGGGAGGAATCAAAATAAAAAAAAGAAGAAAAGAAGAAAAAAACAAGAAGAAAAAGAGGAGGAACAAAGAAAATAAAGGGAGGAATCAAAATAAAAAAAAAAGAAGAAAAAAACAAGAAGAGAAAGAGGAGGAACAAAGAAAATAAAGGGAGGAATCAAAATAAAAAAAAAGAAGAAAAGAAGAAAAAAACAAGAAGAAAAAGAGGAGGAACAAAGAAAATAAAGGGAGGAATCAAAATAAAAAAAAGAAGAAAAGAAGAAAAAAACAAGAAGAAAAAGAGGAGGAACAAAGAAAATAAAGGGAGGAATCAAAATAAAAAAAAAGAAGAAAAGAAGAAAAAAACAAGAAGAAAAAGAGGAGGAACAAAGAAAATAAAGGGAGGAATCAAAATAAAAAAAAAGAAGAAAAGAAGAAAAAAACAAGAAGAAAAAGAGGAGGAACAAAGAAAATAAAGGGAGGAATCAAAATAAAAAAAAAGAAGAAAAGAAGAAAAAAACAAGAAGAAAAAGAGGAGGAACAAAGAAAATAAAGGGAGGAATCAAAATAAAAAAAAAGAAGAAAAGAAGAAAAAAACAAGAAGAAAAAGAGGAGGAACAAAGAAAATAAAGGGAGGAATCAAAATAAAAAAAAAGAAGAAAAGAAGAAAAAAACAAGAAGAAAAAGAGGAGGAACAAAGAAAATTAAGGGAGGAATCAAAATAAAAAAAAAGAAGAAAAGAAGAAAAAAACAAGAAGAAAAAGAGGAGGAACAAAGAAAATAAAGGGAGGAATCAAAATAAAAAAAAAGAAGAAAAGAAGAAAAAAACAAGAAGAAAAAGAGGAGGAACAAAGAAAATAAAGGGAGGAATCAAAATAAAAAAAAGAAGAAAAGAAGAAAAAAACAAGAAGAAAAAGAGGAGGAACAAAGAAAATAAAGGGAGGAATCAAAATAAAAAAAAAGAAGCAAAGAAGAAAAAAACAAGAAGAAAAAGAGGAGGAACAAAGAAAATAAAGGGAGGAATCAAAATAAAAAAAAGAAGAAAAGAAGAAAAAACAAGAAGAAAAAGAGGAGGAACAAAGAAAATAAAGGGAGGAATCAAAATAAAAAAAAGAAGAAAAGAAGAAAAAAACAAGAAGAAAAAGAGGAGGAACAAAGAAAATAAAGGGAGGAATCAAAATAAAAAAAAGAAGAAAAGAAGAAAAAAACAAGAAGAAAAAGAGGAGGAACAAAGAAAATAAAGGGAGGAATCAAAATAAAAAAAAAGAAGAAAAGAAGAAAAAAACAAGAAGAAAAAGAGGAGGAACAAAGAAAATAAAGGGAGGAATCAAAATAAAAAAAAGAAGAAAAGAAGAAAAAAACAAGAAGAAAAAGAGGAGGAACAAAGAAAATAAAGGGAGGAATCAAAATAAAAAAAAAGAAGAAAAGAAGAAAAAAACAAGAAGAAAAAGAGGAGGAACAAAGAAAATAAAGGGAGGAATCAAAATAAAAAAAAAGAAGAAAAGAAGAAAAAAACAAGAAGAAAAAGAGGAGGAACAAAGAAAATAAAGGGAGGAATCAAAATAAAAAAAAAGAAGAAAAGAAGAAAAAAACAAGAAGAAAAAGAGGAGGAACAAAGAAAATAAAGGGAGGAATCAAAATAAAAAAAAAGAAGAAAAGAAGAAAAAAACAAGAAGAAAAAGAGGAGGAACAAAGAAAATAAAGGGAGGAATCAAAATAAAAAAAAAGAAGAAAAGAAGAAAAAAACAAGAAGAAAAAGAGGAGGAACAAAGAAAATAAAGGGAGGAATCAAAATAAAAAAAAGAAGAAAAGAAGAAAAAAACAAGAAGAAAAAGAGGAGGAACAAAGAAAATAAAGGGAGGAATCAAAATAAAAAAAAAGAAGAAAAGAAGAAAAAAACAAGAAGAAAAAGAGGAGGAACAAAGAAAATAAAGGGAGGAATCAAAATAAAAAAAAGAAGAAAAGAAGAAAAAAACAAGAAGAAAAAGAGGAGGAACAAAGAAAATAAAGGGAGGAATCAAAATAAAAAAAAAGAAGAAAAGAAGAAAAAAACAAGAAGAAAAAGAGGAGGAACAAAGAAAATAAAGGGAGGAATCAAAATAAAAAAAAAGAAGAAAAGAAGAAAAAAACAAGAAGAAAAAGAGGAGGAACAAAGAAAATAAAGGGAGGAATCAAAATAAAAAAAAGAAGAAAAGAAGAAAAAAACAAGAAGAAAAAGAGGAGGAACAAAGAAAATAAAGGGAGGAATCAAAATAAAAAAAAAGAAGAAAAGAAGAAAAAAACAAGAAGAAAAAGAGGAGGAACAAAGAAAATAAAGGGAGGAATCAAAATAAAAAAAAAGAAGAAAAGAAGAAAAAAACAAGAAGAAAAAGAGGAGGAACAAAGAAAATAAAGGGAGGAATCAAAATAAAAAAAAAGAAGAAAAGAAGAAAAAAACAAGAAGAAAAAGAGGAGGAACAAAGAAAATAAAGGGAGGAATCAAAATAAAAAAAAGAAGAAAAGAAGAAAAAAACAAGAAGAAAAAGAGGAGGAACAAAGAAAATAAAGGGAGGAATCAAAATAAAAAAAAGAAGAAAAGAAGAAAAAAACAAGAAGAAAAAGAGGAGGAACAAAGAAAATAAAGGGAGGAATCAAAATAAAAAAAGAAGAAAAGAAGAAAAAAACAAGAAGAAAAAGAGGAGGAACAAAGAAAATAAAGGGAGGAATCAAAATAAAAAAAAGAAGAAAAGAAGAAAAAAACAAGAAGAAAAAGAGGAGGAACAAAGAAAATAAAGGGAGGAATCAAAATAAAAAAAAGAAGAAAAGAAGAAAAAAACAAGAAGAAAAAGAGGAGGAACAAAGAAAATAAAGGGAGGAATCAAAATAAAAAAAAGAAGAAAAGAAGAAAAAAACAAGAAGAAAAAGAGGAGGAACAAAGAAAATAAAGGGAGGAATCAAAATAAAAAAAAGAAGAAAAGAAGAAAAAAACAAGAAGAAAAAGAGGAGGAACAAAGAAAATAAAGGGAGGAATCAAAATAAAAAAAAGAAGAAAAGAAGAAAAAAACAAGAAGAAAAAGAGGAGGAACAAAGAAAATAAAGGGAGGAATCAAAATAAAAAAAAGAAGAAAAGAAGAAAAAAACAAGAAGAAAAAGAGGAGGAACAAAGAAAATAAAGGGAGGAATCAAAATAAAAAAAGAAGAAAAGAAGAAAAAAACAAGAAGAAAAAGAGGAGGAACAAAGAAAATAAAGGGAGGAATCAAAATAAAAAAAAGAAGAAAAGAAGAAAAAAACAAGAAGAAAAAGAGGAGGAACAAAGAAAATAAAGGGAGGAATCAAAATAAAAAAAAGAAGAAAAGAAGAAAAAAACAAGAAGAAAAAGAGGAGGAACAAAGAAAATAAAGGGAGGAATCAAAATAAAAAAAAGAAGAAAAGAAGAAAAAAACAAGAAGAAAAAGAGGAGGAACAAAGAAAATAAAGGGAGGAATCAAAATAAAAAAAAGAAGAAAAGAAGAAAAAAACAAGAAGAAAAAGAGGAGGAACAAAGAAAATAAAGGGAGGAATCAAAATAAAAAAAAGAAGAAAAGAAGAAAAAAACAAGAAGAAAAAGAGGAGGAACAAAGAAAATAAAGGGAGGAATCAAAATAAAAAAAGAAGAAAAGAAGAAAAAAACAAGAAGAAAAAGAGGAGGAACAAAGAAAATAAAGGGAGGAATCAAAATAAAAAAAGAAGAAAAGAAGAAAAAAACAAGAAGAAAAAGAGGAGGAACAAAGAAAATAAAGGGAGGAATCAAAATAAAAAAAAGAAGAAAAGAAGAAAAAAACAAGAAGAAAAAGAGGAGGAACAAAGAAAATAAAGGGAGGAATCAAAATAAAAAAAAGAAGAAAAGAAGAAAAAAACAAGAAGAAAAAGAGGAGGAACAAAGAAAATAAAGGGAGGAATCAAAATAAAAAAAGAAGAAAAGAAGAAAAAAACAAGAAGAAAAAGAGGAGGAACAAAGAAAATAAAGGGAGGAATCAAAATAAAAAAAAGAAGAAAAGAAGAAAAAAACAAGAAGAAAAAGAGGAGGAACAAAGAAAATAAAGGGAGGAATCAAAATAAAAAAAGAAGAAAAGAAGAAAAAAACAAGAAGAAAAAGAGGAGGAACAAAGAAAATAAAGGGAGGAATCAAAATAAAAAAAAGAAGAAAAGAAGAAAAAAACAAGAAGAAAAAGAGGAGGAACAAAGAAAATAAAGGGAGGAATCAAAATAAAAAAAGAAGAAAAGAAGAAAAAAACAAGAAGAAAAAGAGGAGGAACAAAGAAAATAAAGGGAGGAATCAAAATAAAAAAAAGAAGAAAAGAAGAAAAAAACAAGAAGAAAAAGAGGAGGAACAAAGAAAATAAAGGGAGGAATCAAAATAAAAAAAAGAAGAAAAGAAGAAAAAAACAAGAAGAAAAAGAGGAGGAACAAAGAAAATAAAGGGAGGAATCAAAATAAAAAAAAGAAGAAAAGAAGAAAAAAACAAGAAGAAAAAGAGGAGGAACAAAGAAAATAAAGGGAGGAATCAAAATAAAAAAAAGAAGAAAAGAAGAAAAAAACAAGAAGAAAAAGAGGAGGAACAAAGAAAATAAAGGGAGGAATCAAAATAAAAAAAAGAAGAAAAGAAGAAAAAAACAAGAAGAAAAAGAGGAGGAACAAAGAAAATAAAGGGAGGAATCAAAATAAAAAAAGAAGAAAAGAAGAAAAAAACAAGAAGAAAAAGAGGAGGAACAAAGAAAATAAAGGGAGGAATCAAAATAAAAAAAAGAAGAAAAGAAGAAAAAAACAAGAAGAAAAAGAGGAGGAACAAAGAAAATAAAGGGAGGAATCAAAATAAAAAAAAAGAAGAAAAGAAGAAAAAAACAAGAAGAAAAAGAGGAGGAACAAAGAAAATAAAGGGAGGAATCAAAATAAAAAAAAAGAAGAAAAGAAGAAAAAAACAAGAAGTAAAAGAGGAGGAACAAAGAAAATAAAGGGAGGAATCAAAATAAAAAAAAGAAGAAAAGAAGAAAAAAACAAGAAGAAAAAGAGGAGGAACAAAGAAAATAAAGGGAGGAATCAAAATAAAAAAAAAGAAGAAAAGAAGAAAAAAACAAGAAGAAAAAGAGGAGGAACAAAGAAAATAAAGGGAGGAATGAAAAAAAAAAAAAGATTCCCAAATATGAAAACAACACGGACAAGAATTTTTTTTTTAAGATAATAATGATTTCCTGATACAAGTCTTAATAATTAACCCATAGGTGGAGGAAGAAACAGCGGATGAATACTTTAAGAGTATTTAAGCGTAAGTGAACATAAAAAGATGAAATGAATAAGGAAGAAGAGAGGGTAGGGAAAAAACAAATAAAAGAGAATGGAATAATATGAAAAGTACAATTAAATTAAAAGAGAGGATGTAAAAACCAAAAGAAAAGGTGGGAAAATATGAAAGCTGCAAGGAGGGAAGACAAACAATATAAGTGAAGGTAAAAAAAAGGGTTTTGTAAAACATATGAAAACGAATGAAGTGATGTTAACAAAATTTAACGAATTGGAAAAGAGAAAAAAAACATTTCATTCTTCTACATTCAAGATTGCTTGACTGCACTATTTTTTAAAAGCTCTGCGTTACTGGATTTTGGATGTTCTCTACTTGTGACGCTTAAAAGAGGAACGCCAATGTAAACTTTAATAAAGCTAGGCTTTCAATTGTAACCCAAGTCACGACTTATAGTCCAGATTGGAAACAAATTGCAAACCTTTTATGCTTGATTTGGTTTGGTTTGGTTTGGTTTACGGCGTTTCAACCTCAATGGCTTATTTAATGCCGTCAAAATATTTATAGTTGGTAATATGTTTCTCTTCAAAAATCTATTTCTGGGAATATTTTTCCCTGAAGAAATCTATAGCTTGCCGTTTTTTTCCAATTAATGTATAGCTGTTTGTATTGCTGCTAGTTTTAAAAGTATTGCTGATAATAATTTTTCCTTCAAAAATTATTGCTGGTAATAATTTTTTATTACAAATTATTTCTGGTATTAAAACCTATTTTTATACAAGTTTGGGTGTTAACTATTTGCCCATAGCTGGGACCCTAACAGGTGCTACCACCCCGGGTCAAGGTGAACCTGGGAACACCAGCAAGAGGTGGTTTCACGCTCCTCAAAACCTTCTGATCAGAGGACTTGCTGTTGGAAGTAGTTTATCGTTTCACCCAGGAAGCGGATGTAGTTTATCGTCATACCCAGGACGGTTTTATGCTTGATTAACAATCGGACATATCTTAATTGGGAGATCAGTTCTTTCTACAAACAAATAAAAAACAGATCACTCACTTATTGGTACAGTAGATCCGATACAAGACTAAGCGAATTTTGTCAGTCCAGCTCTACTTAATTTTAAATTTCGCTATTTGTGAATTTGGGGTCTACTTCTTAAGATGTCCTTTAAGCAAATCACCCCCAGCAAGGCGGGAGTGCCACTATCACGCAAGGGGTTACAAAGAATGAGAGGGAGAGCAAAAAAGAGAGTGTTTGGAAAAAGGATAAAGAGAAGGACATGGATCAAGGTCAAGGCATCAAAAGATGTCGATTGACATTACATTTGAATATTTGAAGATTAGAGCTATCAGGGAAGGGAGTTCCATTGGCGGGAGATCCGAGATAAGAAGCTGTTGGAGTAGAAGAGACGGCTACATGTAGCCGTTTCCATCATGAAAGGGTGGGACCGAGATGCCAACATAGCACGGTTAAATTCATGCAATTTGGAAACCAGTGAAAGTAGCTCATCGGAGCAGTTGCCATAAAAATACCTGTAGAAAAGACAGAGGAAAGCCATAGCACGTCTGTGATAAAGTGAGTGTAGACGAGATGCCATATCAGAGGAACTAGAACTCAGTCTAACCCAGTGAGCGAAATAAAGGATTCAGTTCGACATTGCAACCACCTGAAGAAGGCCGGAGCGTATAACGGCCGAAACGTTGTAATAAATATGGCGATAAAGATGAGGACAGTAGTCCGAATAATGTAAATAATCTACATAATACCTCATCTCAGAAATATAGACAGATACTGAAAGGCCGAAACATTGTAATAAATATGGCGACAAAGATGAGGTCAGTAGTCCGAATAATGTAAATAATCTACATAATACCTCATCTCAGAAATATAGACAGATACTGAAGGACCGAAACGTTGTAATAAATATGGCGACAAAGATGAGGACAATAGTCCGAATAATGTAAATAATCTACATAATACCTCATCTCAGAAATATAGACAGATACTGAAAGTCCGAAACGTTGTTACAAATATGGCGACAAAGATGAGGACAGTAGTCCGAATAATGTAAATAATCTACATAATACCTCATCTCAGAAATATAGACAGATACTGAAAGGCCGAAACGTTGTAATAAATATGGCGACAAAGATGAGGACAGTAGTCCGAATAATGTAAATAATCTACATAATACCTCATCTCAGAAATATAGACAGATACTGAAAGGCCGAAACGTTGTAATAAATATGGCGACAAAGATGAGGACAGTAGTCCGAATAATGTAAATAATCTACATAATACCTCATCTCAGAAATATAGACAGATACTGATAAGAATTTGTCTGATTAATAAATTAAAAAAGAGTGAGTTGCACTTAAATGCAATATTCAAACTTGCTATTTCGGCAATGTATTCCGTGAGCGAGTGGGTATAAAGCAGGTCGGATATAATGACGGATTTTTCCTGCAAAACGAATTTCAATTCCTGCAAGAGGGCGCATATATTTTCTTTAATAGGATTTCTCGAATATTCAAACCTGCATACAAAAATAAATATACCCTTTAACATAAACGGAACATCTAATGAGATATATGTATCCACCAATATATCTGATGGATTAAAATCCATTCCTTCTCTCTCTCTCTCTCTCTCTCTCACACTCACTCTCTTTTCCTTTCTCTTTCTCTCTAAAATGATTTAATCGTAATAAACGCCCTTTTAAAATAGTTCTCAGGTATATATAAAAAATAATTTTAAAAAAACTTTTAAAATTAATCTATTTTTTTATGTATATGTCTCCGATCATTTCATTGTATCTTAAAATTATATTCTTAACCAGAAGTAATTGTAAGACGTCTAAAAATGTCAGCTCATCTAGACAATTATTAATAACACACACACACTCTTAAACCTCTAATCTACATTTTTTTCACTTTTCTGCTATAGATTTGACCTGGCTTTTGATTGGTCGAATAGGATGTAAATACAAGATTTTGAAATCTTGTTTTCCCGCGCCTTCTTAAATCGTCAATAAAATACCATTCTGTTTTCAAAAGTAAATCATTTTCATCAAAAGTTAACCAACATCGCTTGATAATGGAAAAAAATTTAAAGTTCCGAAACAGAAATTTACCTGTCGCTATGTAAAATATTTTTTAAATAAAAAGGTTAAAATATTATATTTTGCCTTGTATCGAGCACTTTTTAAAAATTAAATGCTAAAGAAATGTATATTCTTAACCTGACTGTTCTTTCTCTTTACTTGGTTATATATATATATATATATATATATATATATATATATATATATATATATATATATATATATATATATATATAGTCTCAGCAAATAGATTAAATTTGACATATTTTGTAATGTATTTGTGTAAACGTTATTCTTCAAATAGATACTATATTTCTAACAAAATTTCTTGAATAATCAGACCAGCGGATATAAATGAATAAATATACTGTTTAGTAAATAAACAGAAACAGTGCATCTACTCATATATATATATATATATATATATATATATATATATATATAATCGATTCACAGCACGTGGTTATAAACAACACCTAACCAGGGAACAAATAAATAAAGCAATTCCCAAAACTAGAGAAGACACCCTAATATACAAAATTTAAAATATATCTAGATGCATCCCTCTAGTAACCACTTTCAAGACCACTCTTCCTCCACTATCCTAGATAATCAAAATACGCTGGGAAATACTACATCTCAAACCAGACCTAAAAATTTTGTTTGAGGAACCCGGCCTTCTAGCATATCGTAGACCTCAGAACTTAAAGGAAATTATAGGTAGTAACCACATTTCTATCCGTATTAAAGCAAAAATAAAAACAACGGGATCTTCCCAACCATGTTACAACAATAAGAGCTTATGCTGTAATCACATTAGACACTACAGTTACTAAATCTACTTCCAAAATATACCACGACTCTAATTGTAGAAGTCATAACATAA
This sequence comes from Acanthosepion lycidas, assembly GCA_963932145.1. Lineage (NCBI taxonomy): Eukaryota > Metazoa > Mollusca > Cephalopoda > Sepiida > Sepiidae > Acanthosepion > Acanthosepion lycidas. The sequence goes on along the minus strand of OZ010572.1, from coordinate 118,647,582 downwards.
TTTACCCCCTAGAAGTCCACTATGCCAGAAACAATATGTTGGAAAATCTGTATGGCCCTTTCACTACAGAATAAATAATTATTGTAAGCGAATTACGTCAACTCCGCACGAAAAATTATTACCTGTAGAACAAATTGACTATAATTAAAAAAAATAGAGAAGTGCAGAAAAGATAACATTAGAAAAAAATTTAGAGGATCATGAAAAGAAATAGATTTTGCCCCTCAAAAACAATCCATCCAGACGAGCTTTATCACAAATCTAACAATAATAGATAGAATTAATAAATAACTCCATAAATCAAGCCCAACCTACATTTCTCACCCACACAAGACAGACATGCTTGCGGAGCTGTTGAGGCCTCACACTTATACACATAGCCATACTAATATATACACTCACACACATCATACAAACACCCGAAGAACTAAATGGTGACATACACATAACACAGGCACATCTTGCCAGGAACCAATAAAATTGTCAAAATCACCAAGGGAATTCCGTCGCATGATTCTAGTCGGATGCTATCTTGAAAATAACTCTGAAGAGGGTGTTTGACCAACACAAGGTCTGACCAAAATTAACGATAAAAAAAAAACAATATAAACTACTTCAGAAATTCATTGATTTCTGTAGTTCACTGCTTCTAACAAGCAGAATTTTTTCTCCTGGTGATGGTCAGGTTGGCCGAAACTAGTCGAGGAATCTAACTGAAATAAAAAAAAATATATATATATTAATATACAACCCAGTGTGTTTGAAGTTCAATTTCACAATATTTTGTATTGTTCAAAACATATATATATATATATATATATATATATATATATATATATATATATATATATATATATATATATATATATATATATATTTAAGCAGCATATCTTCATTCAAATGTTTCATACAATAATATAGATATATTGTATAGTGTACACTTATTTTTATACTGACCATTTTTAGTTGATGTTAAGATGGAATTCAGACCCAGTAGGGTGGTGATTTTTTTTTACCTAAGCTCTTTCGATCTTTTCTAAGATCATCTTCAGGAGTAAATTATAAAATCTCTATTCCGAAGTCATGCGTTTTTTTAAAATGACGTCTTTTCAAAATCACTATTCATTAATTTAATGTAACACACATACACACAGAAAGACACACATACACACACGCACACACACATACACACACAATTATATATAAATATATATAATTATTTATTTAAAAATTATAAAAAATTATAACATAAATATGTTATAAAATCTGCTATAGTCTCTATTGAGCACTCATTAAGAATAGTAATTATTGCTTATTGGGAATTTATTCCGTATACACCAGTCATATTCTTGTGTATATATATATATATATATATATATATATATATATATATATATATATATATATATATATATATATATGGTATAAATATGACAATTGGGAAATATTATCACTTCTTGCCAACGTGTTTCGTAAGTAAGGCAAGTAATAAAAGCAAAATATCTTAACTCCATCTAAACCAAAATTTAAAAAAGAGACGCTCCTGCGTAAGCCTTTTTCTGGATATTAGTAACCTACGTTTTACTAAGAGTTTGTTTTTACATGTCGACAATATAAAAGTAAAAAAGGAAGTTACCAATATCCCGAAAGTGGCGTCTCTTTTTTAAAGTTTAGATTTCATGTAACTATGGCTACAAAAGATGTCGCTATCAATAATATATATATATATATATATATATATATATATATATATATATATACAAATTAGAGAAAGAACAGATAGAGTAAAAAGAACACAGTGCATAGCATTGACTTTTTTTTTTAAAAGTACTTAATACAAAATAGAGCAAAAAATGATTATAATAATTTATTATAATAGATTATAATAAAGGCATTTTACATCACTACATAAAAGCTTTCATGTTTCAATACGATGACTGTACTCCCTCAGGCGATGGTAGATAAGTTGTGATAAATATGATTTATTAAGTTCTTTCTCTTATTTTTATATTTCGCTCCCATTACGATAGAAAACTCTCTAAAGGAAATTTCCCTAATAAATCATTTTTATCACAAGTTACCTACCTGTCGCCTCTGAGTGTTGACTTCAATCTCACTTTTATATATATATATCTATATCTATGTATATATATATATATATATATATATATATATATATATATATATATATAGGTATGTATGTATGTATGTATGTATGTATGTATGTATGTATGTATGTATATGATGGACTCTCCTGTCGATTCCGACGTATGAGGATTCGACAACCTCATTCAGGTTTTATGTTTGTGTCGTATGTGATACTTCAGTCCAACTAGTGCACTGCATACATGTTCACATATTGTGCAACAGCGAGGATCTCGAGACATAGGAACAAGAATATTTGCTGACAAGTAGCCGGTCAATAAAAATGATTTACGAATTTTTGATACCACTCTGGCACAAATATCTCCACTTAAGTCTATTTAGGACATATATATATATATATATATATATATATATATATATCAAAGAAAAGACACATCCCGAAAAATCGGCATTCAATTTATTTCAGCAGGTAAAGCTATAAATTTATTGCCAGATTTTTCGGTATGCGCTAAGTTTTTTTCCTTTGATGTCTATCATATTACTCTGTATACAATATATTAAGCTCTCTTCATGAAGGTATATTTTTAGTATTTTATATTAAAAAGAGATACTTAGATTATTTTTTACGCCTATGGATTTGATACTATTATCTCTCTATCTCTATCTCTCTCTTTCTCTCTCTCTCTCTCTCTATATATATATATATATATATATATATATATATATATATATATATATATATATGAACATTGAAGTCAACACTCAGAAACGGCAGGCTGTTTCAGGCTAGATACATTCGTCAGGCCGCGAGTGTTGGATTTTCCTTGACTATTCATAAAAAAAACTATTAATAATAAACAAGTAAAATAAATTAACTTAAATAAATAAATAAACAAGCCACTCCCGTCAAAATAATCGCCAGAACAGATTACCCACAATGCACCACTGACTCATATATATAAATAGTCGAGGAAATATTCAGTACTTGCGGCCTGACGATTGCGTCTAAGATGAAACAGCCTGTCGCCTCTGAGTGTTGACTTCAATGTTCACTTTTATATTTATATTTACATAAGCTTTACTTCTGATATTGAGCAATTTATCCCGTAAATATAGCACACCTTATATATATATATATATATATATATATATATATATATATATATATATATATATATATTCACGCATTCAAGCTTACAGAAGCTGATATTCCTTCGATGTTACCCATGTAGGTACTGACCTGCCTTGACGTTGCATAACTTTAGTGATCGTATTGGAATCAGTGTTTCAATCTGATATGTCTGTAAACCGAAAGAAAGAAGTTTATGAAATACAAAAATAAATGTAGTCAAAAAGAATATGTAGCTATTAAAATGAAAAGAAATTGAGAAGAAATACGAACCAATGCGATAATACAAGCAATGTGATATAAATAAAGATTCGCAAAAAAAAGAAGAAAAGAAAAAAGAATCAAAAGTAGAAATTCGTTTAAAAACCGAATTCCGATACTGCGAGATTGCAGAAACAGTAGACAACAGGTGGGGGGGGGAAGAAATGAAAAGAAAAAGTGGCAATCACAAATCCCAAACTGAAGGAAAAAAAATATTTGATAACAAAAAACCAATTCTGAAAATGCTGAGTATTTTGTTCGGTGGAAAGAAAATGTTATCATTAGTCGATAATTTGCTAACCAATTTAGCTAGACGTCGTTTTCTTTCTTTCTTACTCGGGATATCTGTCTACAGAATCTGTAGAAAGCACAAAATTACGATCCTGACTCTGCGTGACGACGAAAATCTGATCCGCCCTCTTTATTTACCGCCTCATAGATCAGCTATACAATCTTCTTTTCGCTATTAGTAAGAAATGATTACACAGTATAGTTTTCTTTCTCCCTGTTTAGACTCGATTTTCTCATATTTAACGAGTAATATTTCTCTCTTCTGTATTGTTTCTGATAACTAATCTGGTCACGACACTTCCTATTACGATACACGGATGTTGATGTTGCCGAGGAGTTGCTTTTAACTGTGTGTTTCTTCCCCACTTTGAATCTTGATATGTTTAGAGTTTAGCTGCATGAAAAAACATGGTATATAGGAAAGGAACGTATGAATCGTTCCCATAATAAATCTAAAACATAAAATTAACGTATCGTCAACATAAAAACATAGAGACAAACGCATTGAAATAACATTTAACCCACATAGATCTCTTAAGCTTTTGTGTTGTTTTCTGAACTAAAATAGTTTACACTTCTTATATTATTAGGTACTTAACGGTTTATCGGCTTATAAAATAAATACTTACAGCAATGTCTATTTGCTGAAGGATGGTAACATTAACCTGCATATTTTAGATAAATGTTTTGAAGGCACACATAGAACCACAATTAAAGAAGAATCCAAACGGTTTCAGAAATAAGATTAACTATATTCACAACAACGTGCCATTACATTCAGTTTTATTTTGTTAAGCGGTATATCAATCTATATGAGATTTATAATTGTGGGTAATTCAGTTCACCCGTCGTTTGCGATGACGGAATTGGATTAAAGTGCTTGCTTTCGTCCAGTCCACCAACTGAGCTGTCGCTAGTGACCTCTTATTGTCTCAGTCTCGTTAGTACGCAAGTACACCGTCACGCCAACAATGAGCTCTCTCTCCCGTCTTCCTTCCAGACTCGCTATTTATGCCCGCGTCGAGGGCAACTAAAATTTGCATACGAGACTTACTTCTCGTTCGCCCGAGACGTCCGGTTTTATAAAATCAAGCTGGTTTGAATTCTTAGCTTTTTTTATTTTTAATTTTTTCCCTGCACGTCCGCCCGTGATCTTGCAATAGGACCTGACACGCTAAGCAAATTCGCTTTGCAGGAGGTAAGTCTTCTCGTTCCTCACAATAATCTAATACTTCGAATATAGTTTTATGGCTTCAACTATAGATAAAATCTATTGTGGATCATTGTTCCATAAAATTTATGGTTGGTAATTATGTTGTTGGTATTTTTACTATAAAGATGTATTTTTATACTTTCTTAATGCTTGGGGATTTACTATTTGTCCATAGCTGGCGCTCCAACAGGTGCTACCAGCCCGACTCAGGATGGATCTGGGATCAACAGCAGTTAACACTTTCACTGCTACTGATTTGCCCAGTGCTGTCCCAATCCGGGCAGCCATTTTTAAAGAAAATGCCAAATTTCAACCTACATATTTTATTACACAGAAAACTGGCACCAGTGTGTTTTACAGCATTCCATTTTCATGGATATACCTGGGAATGACTTACCAGATCAGTAATGGGTATACACATGATATATTTTGAAGCATTGTCCTTTGTGGAGTGGGACTTCACACTTTTTGCAGAAGTACCTTGTTTCTGAGCATTTTTCCAGCTTTTTTGCCGACTCTGCATGGCTTGGAAGGGGACCTTTTCTTATTGGTTGGTGGAATTTCTACCAAGTCATGAGCTTTCATTCCACCAACCAGGCGACTGGCAGGATTAATTTTAGGTGCCCTTGGACATACGGTCACGGGCGCTGGGAGCATCCGCATGCTAGCCGCATTTTCGTCAGGAATATTTTCAAATTAGATACGAAACTACTAAATCGAGGCTGACTAATAATTTGCATGAAAGAACAGTTAGAATTTCCCGTATTTTACGATTGATGGCCCAACGGGAAACTCATATGCAAAAAATTTAGGTTTATGTACTTAGCCAACTGGAGCAAGATAAGAAAAACGAAGATCTCCGTAGTTAGCAGCGGAAGTGTTAAGAGGTGGTTCCACGCTCCTCAAAACCTCCAATCTCCCAATCAGAGGCCTTACTGCTGGATGTAGTTTATCGTCATACCCAGGACTAATCACATTTGGTAAAGAAACTAAAACGAAGACAGCTCATGAAAAGAAATATATGAATTGTTACCATAATAAATTTAAATCATAAAAGTAACGCATCATCTATATCAAAGAATATACGCATCGAAATAAAGTGTACACTCTTTAGCACTTTTAATTTTACGTCTTGTTTTCTGAGCTAAGATAGTTTACACTGGGTTTCATATGAGTAGGAACTTCTAATTTTACCAGCTTATAAAGTAAATACATGTAGCAATGTCAATGCTTACTTGCCGAATGATAGTGTAGTTGACGCCTACGTACACCAGGCCCACAAATTACTCGACAGTAATTGGACGGAAAATAAACAATACCTTTTGTACAGACAATTTACGCATCGCACAAGCCACATAAAAATTTCTCGTGTTTTTGCTTCACCAAACTAGCTATAGAAAAAAAAATCAACGATTGGTCGATTTTTGGCCAATCACATTAAATGACACTTTCTTCAATATCCTTCCCGCGCTCGTTCCTGGAGCCACCTTACATCTATATAAAGTAGAAATTAAAGAAATAACTTCAGTAGATTATAAATTTTCACAACCTAAACCACGTCCGTGTATATTCAATTTTCTACTCACAAACACACACACACATATAAACTACACTCACACAACACCGTGTACTGTCTGTTTACAAGCCAAGTGAACTATTCGAACTATATCATTCTTCTGCACAAATATTTCAACTTTCAAACTCAAACATTCTTAAACTACCAACAAATTTAAACAAAAGACATTATTAAAACATACATTTGTTCTTCACACAATACAAGGGAAACAAATTCGTGTGACTTAATCTTTATTGTTATTAACAGAAGTATATATATGTATATGCTTGTTTTAAATACATGTTTACTTGTTGATTTTCATTGATCTCTCGTCATTCATTCTTGTGTTTTATTTACAAATCTAAAGTGGTGTGTTAATGTAAAAACGCAACCTTGATCAAAAACCCTTCTGATTCTTTTCTAATCAACACCATTAACTACCCCACAATAGTATTATTTATCTGAATAGTTATGATAAAGGTCAGTTCTTTTTGCAAAAATGTTAAGACATGGCAGCCATTTGCATGAAAGGGAGCAACTTTTGAAGTCTTTTATTTATAGATATGTTGTCAGTTGGAATCTTCATCATGAAGTATTAGAATGATTTGACAGATTAAGAAAGGTGTTTGATACCTTAAAAATAAATCTAGTTTGGAAAGTATTTAAAGAGGTAGTTAGTTATCATCGAGGTTTATTTGAAGATTCTTGACGATGGCAATGCTGGTCTGATAAAGACAATTTGTAGACTTTATCACGCTGCTTTGTGTCCCATATAAAAAGAACCTATTAACCCTAGAACACTAACCATCAATTAAAGTTAAACCATTACTAACCAAGGATATATCATACTTGATTTTGAAAATGTCAAAAAAATATTAAATATCAATCATTATTTGAAATATTTTACTTCAAACTTTGTACTTTGAGTTAACATTAATAGGAACTGAAAAACATTATTTAGGTAACAAAATCATGTACTGAAAATTTTAATTAAAAATAGGAAAATTTGCGCTGGGTACTATATACCCATGGTTAGTTTTCTAGGGTTTAAAAATGGCATGTGACGTCTATGCAGTGTAGAAAAGCGCAAAAATTTCGGGTTATAAAATCAAGTAACCAAACACGTGTAGTCGTGAATTGCTGCCCCTAGTGCGCGTTCCAGATAGTTTAGAATGACAGTCCAGGGATACATTGGGGTCTTAAAGACGCGCGTAGAACCATGATTAGAGAAGAAGCCAAACAGTTTGAGAAATAAGATAACTGCATTCACAATTCGCTGTAATATTCCGTATAGAAAGCAATGAATATCGGATTAAAATCTTTTTCCAAAAGCACTACTTTCATGAAGAGACCTTTTCGGTAATTTTTTTTCATAGATTGATTGCTTGTAGAACATTCTGAAGAGTATTTTTACATTCCTGAGTGGAAATTTACTGGAAAAGATGAACCCTCGATTCCTATTCTGGACGCTCTACAGTATGTTTTATGTGGAGAAATGCAATAGCTCATAAAATTAAATAATATGCAACTTGTAAAACATTTAAGAAAATGTAGCTAACATTTCACAAGTAATGTTGTCTTTATATGAGGTTGAGTTAAAACTAATATTTGTTTTTGTTCATTCAATTTTCGCTTGAAAAGTAAGGCGCAGTTACTTAAATGTTATGTGATGGGTGTAGCATTTTATTTAAAGTCAGAAATTTTACAAATATATACAGGATTCACTTCTCACATAATGGTTATACAATAGCGAGAATTATATTTCGTCTATCTAATGTCCTACCATTATGTGTGTGGGGGCATTTACGGGAGGTATATGTGAGAGGTACTTCTGCCGCACACTGTATAAATACAGAGAGTCAACAAATTCATGAGAATCGACTCACGTGCCGGAATTTGTCTTCCATAGTTACGTGATTAGTTCGTGTTTGAATATTTTGTTTCGATAAACCCAGACACACATTGAGGCTTTTCTTCTGAAGTATTTATTGTCATCTAATTTTAGAAGGTAACCCCGGGTAATTCTTTAAATACAGTCGGAAGCATAAAAATATTAATAAAACTATTAATATAATTAAAAGAACTTTAATAATAGCATATTAATACAATTTAGTTGCCACGTCTTCTAAGTTTTTCGTAATGACTTTTTTCACAGACGACATCCTGTACAATGTATGATAAAAAACGTATCGGGACTGTTGGTCTGGTAACGGTACTAACGTACACACAGACTTCCCTTGTATTCTATCGCGCATGCGCACCGAGTTATAACTTTCTCGCTCACTTCCGTTGAAAGGCACGGAAAGAAAGTGTATAAAGTGTGGTCATCTCATCACACCACAGACGTCCTATCAGTGACCATGCCTTGAGCAGCAGATTTTGGCCAAGCACAACATTACCCAGCTCCGATAATCACCATATTTCACAAATTTCCCATCTTATGACTTTTTAACCTTTTCCAGAAACCAAATCACACTTGAAAGAGACAAGATTTCAAGACGTCAAGGAAATCTAAGAGAATGCAACGCGGTAGCTGCTCGATATTCCCTCCACGAAAAGGATTTCTAGAGCCCCTTGATAAAATCCAAAGAAGTATCAACAATATTATTGGCCCTGAACTGGCATGTTCTTATTTCTAAATCTACGACACCCAGTAAGCCCTTGCTTGACGACCATGTTAGGGGTGAAATTGAATAAAAAAGAAGTTCTAGGCCTTGGTACTCGAAAAAAGATAAAATATAGCCGTCATGGTACTCGAAGAAAGATAAAATATATCAGTCTTGGTACTCGATGATATATAAAATATAACCGTCATGGTACTCGAAGAAAAATTAAATATATCGGTCTTAGTTTCTCGAAGAAAGATAAAATATATCCGTCATGGTACTCGAAGAAAAATTAAATATATCGGTCTTAGTTTCTCGAAGAAAGATAAAATATAGCCGTCATGGTACTCGAAGAAAAATTAAATATATCGGTCTTGCTTCTCGAAGAAAGATAAAATATAGCCGTCATGGTACTCGAAGAAAAATTAAATATATCGGTCTTGCTTCTCGAAGAAAGATAAAATATAGCCGTCATGGTACTCGAAAAAAGATAAAATATATTGGCCGTGGTACTCGAAACAACATAAAATATAACCGTCATGGTACTCGATGAAAGATACAATATATCGGTCTTGGTACTCGAAGAAAGATACTTCGAGACCTGACATTATTTCAGGTTTCGATGCCAAGAATCACTCAATATCAGTTATAACTTCTTCATAATCAATAATCAATGGAAATGACGCTGTATAAAGTAGGTGGTTTCAGACGAGGGACTACTTTGAAGGAGATTAAATGCCGAATTGATATATGTTGTAGTTTTCTTTTTATTGCGCCAGTTCCGAGACTTTTTGATCAGACTCACAATAGAATAGAGAATCGAAACATGATAGCGACCTAAAAGAAATAACAGAAAAAGACTAACCGTTTGCCGTTACTGGCTGTTCAGATTCAACTGGGAATAAAGCTATGTGTATAACAATTAAATAAGAAGCAGGGAGAGAAAGAAAAAAAAACACAAATATACCAGGTAAGTAGCTATATAAATAAGCATCTGTTGTTATTTATAAATTTTTACAGAAATCCATGCGTAAGGATGTGCTGCTTCACTTCCTATCATGTTATTTCAGTTGCCTATAATTTTCAATGTCAGTGTGATGCTGACTATATTAGAAGAGCTAATCCGCGTTTGGGGAGTAAGATTTATCAGCACGTATCAGCCGTGATCTGTCGATGACAACACGAAAATTTTCATTCAATTGTGGATACTCAATAACAGACTTCAAATATGTGCATAAAAATCAGGGCTATTTTTGCAATTATTTTGTCGGAAAATTACATGTTAAACACCATGAATGGATTCTCCATGAAGAAAGACCGAAGAAGGTTTTACTAAATTATAAGCTTTTATTGAACAACCTGCACAGGAGAATTTCGAGTTGTCAATCACCTGAGCTCGTCAATGCATACTCTCGCCATCATAGCACCATATTTTGTACTGGTGCAATATGTGCCAAATGTCTGTTGATAGTACAATCGTAGGTTTTTAGAATAGCTGTTTTCTGTCCACCTAGCTGCATATTGGCCGTTGGCTCCTATAAGAAGCTAAGCCTTCCTTTTGCCAATGATCTCCAATTGAGTTTTACTTCTTTCTGACTGGTTGCCAATCAAGTCTACGTGTCACAGTCTGTCCTATTTTACCAGAGAAAAAAAAAGGAATCATAGTTTTCCTAAGGTCACGTTGGTGACTCTAACGAAAGTACTGGAATTCGAACTCGGCTCTTCTATTTCTCATTCCGAGACGTTATCCATTGCATCATCTGGCATTTCCACGTGGTCACTCATCTAGGTACTGACCGGGCTGGACTTTCCTCAACTTTCAACGTAAGCCGCAGCTATTAAAGGAATTAAAATATCAATGATCAGACGAGTACCGGTGTTTCAACGTGATATATCGGTAAGTATCAAATATTATATATATATATATATATATATATATATATATATATATATATATATATATATATATATATATATATATATATCTAGCGTCGATAGTACGACTCGCAGTTTCATGTTGTAATTGTAATCTTTAAGTGCAAATATATTTAGATTTATTTACACGTAAGTGCAAGTAAATGTGCATGTATGTAATTGTTTTTACCCTACACATTCCTATATATATATATATATATATATATATATATATATATATATATATATATATATATATGAGAGATAGAGAGAGAAATAATATCGATCTTAAGAGAGAGATTTAACTCCTACATTAATGTAATGAGACTTACACCCGGGCAGTCTGTTGTACACGCCCCGTGACTCTGGGTCCAGTACGTGGATCTGACATTCTCCTCTGCGATGTGTAATACACTGATTAAACGCGAGTGTGTTTCATTAAGACGGATCAAAGTCAGTAGTAAATCAATGTTATTGTTGAAAATTTATTTACTTTTTTATTGGATCATGTTATTTAAGTCATGTCAATTATGTGTGAAAAATGATATCGCCCAAATGTCCGCCAAGGCTTCTGCGGCACACCTCCACGCGATGGTGAAAATTTTTGATGACGTCTCTGCATAGTTGCTCCTCGATCTCACCAATATGCCTTATTATCTCATCATTCAGCTGCTGAATTTTGTTGGCTTGCAGTCATTGGCCTTACTTTTGAGATGATCCCAAAGGAAGAAATCTAAAGGCGTCAAGTCGCACGATCGTGGTGGCCAATTAACTTCGCTGCTTCGAGAGGTTATGCGACCTGAGAACTTACAAATTCTGCTTGAACGTCCCTTTTTGTAATAGGCTTCGATTACATTAATTCATTGTTTGATTGTGTATCGTTCCATGGTTGAAATTGCCAAAGACTTGAGATGTTAAAGGGGAAAGAAAAAGAAAAAAATCATTAAACATTTAAACTTAATTCATATTTAAAACCGGTCTAAGTTAATGGAACACCCTATATAAACGCATGGATTTCAAAATTCCTCGCTTGCCACTAAATCGAATACATATGTGTAGTTACGTGTTCTTTGTGTGAATCGCGTGCATTATCTGTTCCTACATAATGCTACAATTGCAATCGTTGCCGTAGAGCAATTGCTGGAAATGTCATAGGGAGTGTGGACCTTTACTGGATGCCCTCGTTATATGATCATGTGCATTATTAAGATTAGAAAATATCAGTAGGCCTACGCGTAGAAAAATACCCAGTGGTCGAACGCGTTGAGCCTCTCGTCTGAGTGAGACTCCAGTAAATGAAGCCATCGCACATGCCTCTCAAAGACATTGGTGCTCGAGTGCCGAAATAACTAATCAACGTTACAGTATCGACCAGACCGCTGTAAGATGACGTGAACTGGTCTGCCGCGACACCCACGTCTACGCCTTGAAAACCAGCCCCGCTTCAAGTCACATCACAATTAATGTAGCAGGTTTAATTAATTTAATTACGTTTGCTTCGGATCCTCTCATCACCGATAATTGACATCTTCGTTAACACAAACTGGTCGTTTTGATTCAGGGCAAGAGCAACACAGTGTGACATTATGATTTGTTGGTAAAGCACGTGACTGGTATCTCTCAAAAGCGCGCGAACACTGAGCATATACTGATCAACTTGCTATGAAACGGAAAAGTCGCTATAATATACTTATGTTTTGTTTTTTTTAATTGTCATGTACGCGATCATACCCTTTTTTAAAAATTATTATCTGTGAATTACATCGATATTTTTTGTGAAGATAAGAGAGTTTTTTTTAAATTGCCTCCATTTTTATACACCATTTACTTCAGAAGGTAGACGTTCACAACTCTCTACATTTTCCTTTCCTCTATGATTTGTGAATAGACAAGAATTCCTAGGATAAATATTTACATGGTTTCTAATTGCCTTTCTTTTTAAATGGCATGTTTCCTTTAAAACGTAGCCGGTAATGACTCTCCACAGATATATTTTCTTTATTATATAGAAATTGTAATGACATTTAAGGAAAGATAGTGAAGGGGTTTTAACTTACCTTTTTTTTTTTTGAAAAGCCACGCCCCTTCAGAACATCGACGACGATGGGTTTTCGGCTTCGTTTTCTGTAATTTGCCATGAATTCTTGGGTAAAATAGCGGAGAGGTTACCAGTATGCTTTGTTTTTAAATGACATGTCCCTCCTGAACATCGACGACGATGGCTGTTGGGCTGCGTTTTCTGTAATTTGGCATGGATTCTTGGGAAAAATAGCGGAGAGGTTACCAGTATGCTTTGTTTTTAAATGACATGTCCCTCCTGAACATCGACGACGATGGCTGTTGGGCTGCGTTTTCTGTAATTTGGCATGAATTCTTGGGAAAAATAGCGGAGAGGTTACCAGTATGCTTTGTTTTTAAATGACATGTCCCTTCTGAACATCGACGACGATGGCTGTTGGGCTTCGTTTTCTGTAATTTGGCATGGATTCTTGGGAAAAATAGCGGAGAGGTTACCAGTATGCTTTGTTTTTAAATGACATATCCCTCCTGAACATAAACGGATGTCACTCTACAGCATCTTTTTTTTTCTTTGCAAATTGGCATGAGTTCTTGGGGAAGATGGTGGAGTAGTTCCTAACTCCTTCGTTTTCTATAATTTGTCGTGACTTCTTGGGAAAGTTTGTGGATTGGTTTCTCGTTGCCTTTTCTGCGGTTTCGAGTTTCCCATCTTTCCCGGTTTCAAATCAAACCTACTGTACCCTGCTCAAACTGATATTTAACATTGGTTCGATAATGAACACACAAGACGAACCCGCAATTTGAACTCGGATTGCCGATAGCTTTTTCCCAGCCAATATCTTTTAGGCTACCCTCGAATTTACAGACAAGAAATAAAAATGAACAAGTAATATCTCTAATAACATTTTTTTTATATATCTAATATATATCTAATATATATCGGTAATATTTTTAAAACATTTACAAGAAATGTTGTCACTTATGATACATATTTCTTACGAGTATTTCTTTCACTGTATAGCTTTTAATTTTATTGCAATACCAACGTTTGTCCTGCAAATCTTAAGTCAGAATCAGGAATAAAGATCGTAGAATAACGATCCAGAAGTTTAGTATACAAAAAATAGGTAAAATAGTTTTAAAAATCAGAACAATTGACAATACTTCATCTGAGAAATTTGGTTACAAATGATAAAATATATCGGTCTTGATACTCGAAAAAAGATAAAATATAGCCGTCATGGTACTCGAAGAAAGTTAAAATATATCGGTGTTGATACTCGAAGAAAGACAAATATAGAGATCTTGGTACTCGGACCTGGCAATATTTTAAGTTTCGATGCAAAGAATAAGTCCAAATCTGTTTTAATGTGTTAATAATTAATAATCTAAATGATGATAGTTATATGGAGTAAGGTCAAGAGAGTAAGGACGATATCAAGAAACATGACTGTACAATTATCCAATGATGGCCGCTTCTTCTGTAAATTTTTGTGTAATCCTTCCTCTTTAATTATTTATCTTTGGTTTTGCAATTCATAATGAACTACACCCTTCATATCCTACAAAAGACAAAGTATATATTTTTTTCAAGGATAGTCCTGATTTTGGGATGGAACCTCCATTATCAGTAGGTTCTAACCTCTTATATACGGTACCTATAAACACTAATGGGTATGTCCTAATCCTCATAAATACGTTGGACAGCATATTACCGCCACTTACAATAGTGTCCATTAGTGTTCATAGGTAAGATATATAACATAACCATTGTCTTTTTCGGTGGGATATGATTATGTTTTCATTATCACTGATGGTTGTACAGTTTGGATCAACTCTTCAGTAACGAGCAGACAAAACTTTGATTAAGCTAAAACACAGTCAGACAATACGGAACCTATTAACCAAATATAGACATGTTTTCGAGTCCCTGAAAATCTTTTATGATCGATGTATGACTTCTGCTATCTTTAATTCATTATAATGAATACTAGTGTTGTACTTTTTAGCAGCTCGGAACGAAAAATTGTCGATTTCTTGTCGTTCCTGTTATATACATGTTATGGGACCTTATCCATAATGACATAATGGACTATTCCATACGTAATAAATACTGCGCCTCAAGAGGAAGCAGGGAGTTCAGACCGAAGTCAGGCGACCGGCTGATCGGCTGATCGGTTGAACTCTCTGCCTTCGGGCGGGGAGGAACCCGAAGGAGGCTACGCCGAAGGGCCGAGTCTCTTTCGGGGAGGTAAATATATACGGGTTCAAAGGGTTCAAAGGGCATATTTTTGGTCGAGCTCACTGGCTCGGAGATCCCACGTTAAACCGGCCTTGTGTCACATGATGCCCTCGTTAGGGGGGCGGGGGGCTGACTAAATACCGTTCAGTCTGAAGTCGGGCGACCGGCTGACCGGCTGATCGGTTGAACTCTCTGCCTTCAGGCGGGGAGGAACCCGAACGTGGCTACGCCGAAGGGTGGAGTCTCTTTCGGGGAGTTAAACCGACCCTGAACCCGTTTATACGGGTTTAAAGGGCATATTTTGGGCCGAGCCCACGGGCTCGGAGATCCCACGTTAAACCGGCCTTGTGCCAGACGATGCCATCGTGGTGGGGTGATTAAATACTGTTCAGTCTGAAGTCTGGAGTGAGGTCCGTCAGGTGCCTGTCAGTCAGAGTGAGCGAGTCAGTCAGTCGAGTCAGAGGCAGTCCGAAACAGAGTCGCGTTCAGACAATTACTACAAGCCATTGGAATAGTTATACTGGTGGAGACTACATTGTTCTCCCTACTAAACCTGATTGTTCATACTAACTGATTCTACTTCTCTGTATATATTCCTGTTTGTAATATATCTGTGTTATTCCATATCCGTGTTCGAGTTCTTCTTTATTGGTTCTAACTTGGACCATCACCGTGGTACAAAGAAACCGGACCATAACAATACACATTCGCGTACATATCATTGCAAAATGTATGAAAGTTCTCTTTTCGCCTCCGGTTATGGGTTAAATAGTAGGACAGGCTCGGTGAAGGATAAATCCGAATTATAAACTGTTTGTACATGGGGTAGCAACTCTCTGTAAGAAATAAATAAAAAAAACTTCCTTCCTTCAGACACTACAGCAGTAAGCCTCTTAAGAGTTTTGGTCTCATACTCCTCAGCGTAGGCTACAACAATTGCGGAAGTGATATTGAAGATTAAAATCACAAGCTGATCCCTCAAAATGATTAGTGGTATATTTGGAAACGTAAAACAAGTCCATTTCTTTTCTTTTTTTAATATTAATCATTAATAAGCGTGTTTCACTTAAAAATGATTAATTATAATCAGCATGTATTAATTTTTATTCGATATTCACATACTTATAGAGTGAAGAAAGCTGGACAACTATGTAGAGTCGTTGATAATTATGTTGCGAATTCCATTTGATTGCATATAATTCAAGTAATCTGATACCGAAAGCGTAATACACAAATGAGCCGAGCTCATTTATAGACCTCTCTGCACCCTCCCCTGCACGCAATGCACGTGTCTCAGTGGCATCAGATCAAAGAGTAAAGTGAAATCGTCCAATCTGATCAGCGATCTTTATAATCCTGGATCAAGCAGAACGCAAAAGTTGCGCTCAAATATCGTTAAATAAAGGAGATCAGCTCATATTGCATAAAGTGGGTGTCGTTACTTTATAAGACGCTACATCTTCAAACATTCATAAACTAAGAGGTTCATTACCAGGGGATTTGATTCATACAAATATTATATATATATATATATTAAGTTGGTGCAAAAATAATGTCGTTTTTGACGATTTTTTTGATTATCGTTCACCCATTTATCCAACATTTTTGACTTCCCTATTTGCTTTAATTTGGCGAACGACTGTTGAGTGGTCGACCTCGAGTTCAACAGCAACTTCTCGTGTGGTTTTGCGAGAATCGGCTTCAATTAAGGCTTTCAAATGTTCGTTATCAACCGCAGTCGTCCGGCCGCGACCGTCTTCATCTTCGAGGCTCTCGTCACCATTGCGAAATTTCTTGAGCCCCCGTTGTGCCACACGTTCATTAGTGGTTCCTGGGCTAAACGCATCATTGATATCACGAGCTGTCTCGGCAGCTTTTGGGCCTAGTTTGAACAGGAACAAGAAAATCGTGCGGATTTGAATTTTGTCCATGCTGTCGAATAGCCTGCAAAAAAATGAATGAAGAGATCGAGAACGATAACGAATAACACGACTCGTTAGACCGAAAAACGCCCTTCAAAATGATATATAACATGGCTATATATATATCAATGAATTAATTCAGAAATCATATATAAAAGTAACATATATGAGAAAACGACATTACTTTTGCACCAACCTTATATATATATATATATATATATATATATATATATATATATATATATACACACACACACTACAGGTAAAAATTGGAGCGACCAAGCAATTCTTTAAAAAACAGCTTAAAATCATATATTTTTGTAGTTTTAAAATAAAAGATTAAATTTAAGTAACTACAGCGTATTTCCTTTTATTCTGACAAAAATAAACATTTAACTATAAAAAAAAAATTACCATATAGCAACATGATATATTGTTTTCGTCAATAAAACCACCAGTGTGTGTGTGTGTGTGTGTGTGTGATAGGTTTTATTTTTAATAAGTTTAAAAAACATAATATATAGATTCTCTCCCTCTCATATATATAATATGTGCGTGTGTGCGTTCTGTAGTTACTGAAATTTAATCTTTTATTTTAAAACTAGCAAAAAAATATATGATTTTAAGGTGTTTTTAAAAAATTGCATGGTGGCCCAAGTTTTACCAGTAGTATATATATATATATATATATATATATATATATATATATATATATATATATATATAAATTCTATATTTCCACTTTTACACCATATTGATTATATCTTATAATTGTCCCCTGTTCTAAGAAGGCTTTCTTTTTGTTGCTTACATCTCTTTAACTGTATATGTTAGGGTTGTTTTTTTATCAATATACCTTTGTACTTTTTAGTATAACTTGTATTTTAAGTATAAATTTATATTTTTAAATATAACTTGTTTTTAGATTTCACTTATCTTTAAAGTTAATTTTTTTTTTATTTATTTCACTATATATATATATATATATATATATATATATATATATATATACTGAAATAAATAAAAAAAAATTTAACTTTAAAGATATATGAAATCTAAAAACAAGTTATATTTAAAAATATAAAGTTATACTTAAAATATATATATAAATATATATATATATATATATATATATATATTAGTTTTAAATGTATCATTTATTTTATCTTATGAAATAGTTAGATTTCTCTTTGCACTCATATATATATATATATATATATATATATATATATATATATATATATATATATATATATATATATACCCAAGTATAGTGTTGGTGTATACGGAATAAATTTCAATAACGAACAAATACTATTCTTAAAAATTCAATACAGAGTAGAGCAAATATGATTATTTATTCGAAATATACGAATATGTTATAAAATCACTCCAAAAATAGCGATTTTGTTTCAATACTTCTGGTGTCTTATCAAGTGATGATGTTGAATGTAGAATAAAGGGTTTTAAAACGTTCAAATCAATCAAATATCTCTCGCTAGTGTTAACGTTGTTACATAAACTTGAATGACCAATCAAAATACAAGGATATGAGAATTCAAAAAACTTGACAACGGACTTAGGTTATAATAATTATTTAATGCTTTAATGATATATATATATATATATATATATATATATATATATATATATATATATATATATATATAACTGAGAAGTTGTGATAAAAAAGAAATCTCAGTTAAATAAGTAGTTATTTTTATTTGCATCAATCTTGAAATAATCTGGCTTCATTATGAAACCGTACATGCATTTCTGTAAAACTAATTTTTGTTCCACGCAAGATCGTTTCTTTTTCCGTGTAAAGATATCGTTGACTGTAAATGGCGGGTCAGAATGTCTTAGACATCTGACACTGATCTCTTCGCTGGCAACATATCAGAAATGGTTAAAAGCTCATTCTACTTTTCTTCGCGAAACATAAGGTATCCGAAGGCCTCCAAAAGATAATGCTTACCTACCTCATATGCAATGCGTTTATTGTCGACAGGATCGAGAATCAAGGTCGTCTTGAAAGAGTATTGATCTACAGGAAACCAAGCATAATGCAAGCGCATCCCTTTTCGATTTGCTTTCTTTCATAATCACATTTTCGATTTTTTCTCATATTTATCCCGATCAGAGGCGTAGATAAACATCCAAATTGTCTTTTCTCACTGATTGTTTATCATTACATATATTCGTTTTTATCATTAGATTTACTTGTTTTTTCGTTTTAGTCGTGTCATATATTTTAATCTTTCTGTCTTTCTTTCTCTCTCTCCCTCCATATATATATATATATATATATATATATATATATATATATATATATATATATATATATATGAAATATTTCTCAGAGTTAACCTGTAGAAAAAGAAAATATGTGTAAAGGTAAAAGATAATAGGAAAACTGTATGATTAGCCGACGCGTTTTTCTAGTCAAAGATAAAAGGAATTTATTGAAAACAAAGTAACTATTAACAAGAAACAAAATCTCCTTGGCAAGTAGAATTTAGAAAACGTTATTGTATTCATATTGACGTAATTTACAGTTGACAATATGAATAAAATAGCTAAATTCGTCTATTTGCTAAGAGCATTTTGTTGTTAATAGCTACTTTCTTTTCAATAAATACATTTCATTTTTGCCTTGAAAAGTTCACACTGTACGAAACGCGTCGGTTAATAATACAGTTTTCCTATTGTCTTTTACCGTTATATATATATATATATATATATATATATATATATATATATATATATATATATATGTTTGAATAAAAACAGACCACGTTAAAGTTCCATGTAATAAATTATTTCACCATAACCCCTTTAACAGGGCTCTGGATCATCAGACTTTACGTCCAAAAATTGAAATGAAAAATGAAAAGACGTTTTTGACGGACCACATCAAGTATACGTAAATTTACGAAGTGAGGTGGGAAAGAGGATATGAATGTGTCATATGTAGCATTTCAAATTCTTATTTTTAATTTTTAACTCCAATGTGTCGGCTAGATGTTGTTCGAATTTATTGTGTCTAGTCTCAAGATATAGATGGCTAAGGAGTGGAGGGGTGGAGACCGACTTTAACGGAAGAAGCTACACTACTTTCACGAGGACAGTTTTTCTTTCAAATTTAAAAAAAAATTGCTGAAACTCCTCTCTCACGTTCCAAACGTCTTATGGATTGAATTGGATCTTTCCTAACTGTTCTCTTTATTTCGACGTCGAAATGATGATCTCTCTTCCGGTTGTGACCTCCTGATCCAGTTTTCCTCTCTACTGTTACCTGTTTTCAAACTTATTAACCATTATCTTGATGATTCTTGAATGGAAGCCCAGAGTATGAATGTTGGTACCATTACTGAAGGACTGAACGACTTTCCTCGCACCATTGCTCATTTGGAAAGACGGTGCACCTGACAGAAAACGATTTAAAAATGTTCTCTTCCTCGCTGAATAACTCATAGAGTTTTTCAGTGATTCTTACGAAAATGTTGTCAAGATTGCGAAACGTCTCATCTGAATATCTGGACATAAAATTAAAAAAACAATTCAGTGTTTTTTTTTTCTTTTTTGTTATTAAACATTTCGTGGGATGGACAATTATGCTGTTACACGATTTGGACAATTTTGCTTTTACATCCGGGATATATATTCACGTAGAACATAGACATAAAAATCCATGCACTTTTAAATAAACACATGTAACGATTTTTCTCTGTTCTCTTTTGAACTGACGTAATTTTTATTGTCTCTATTATTACTTTTTTTTTTGCATTTATTCTTTTGTTTTATTCGTCGTCAGTGCTGAAAATCAGTGTAAAGAAAAACAAACACCTCTTCAGCTGTTCAATGATTAAAGAAAATCGCCTTTTGGCGGAAAATGAATGAAGAGAAAAAGAAATAGTGAAAGACTGAAAAATAAAACAGATACTTAAATATAGCAGGGAAATATTTTTGAATGTTATTTTTATTGACATGAAAAGTCGCCGTTCTTGTATCTCTTCGAAAACATCAGATTTATCGAGTACTTTCGTCTGCATGTCTAAAACTTTTTACCTGGATTCATTTTAAATATCTTTATCATTTGAATTTTTCACACAACCCTGGTAAATTCCGATGAGGGCATCTGTTGTGCCAATTAATTATTGTTTACGACTCTTTTCTTTCACGTTGTCAATCCTTTCGCCTCAGTTACCGCAAAAATAATCCGCCGTATCTATAAAAAGTAAGTATTATTTGGCATCACCAGCACATCAAGCTGGTAGGTTGTTCAAACAAGTATGTTCAATATTAAAATCAATTTATTTCTCAATTAAATGAATTTAAACATTTTAAAGCATATATACTTCAATTGATGCAAATTACAAAATCACTTTTAAAAGATTCATTGATTTTTTTTTGTTTTAATCTCAGGGAATATGTCTGTTACTGGTTTTGAACAACTATCTATTTTCTCTAGTCTCATTTGTTGATGTGTATGTGTCTACCATGAGCATGTGTCACAAGGCGTCCAGCGTATGACGGAAAACTATATCCAGCAGCAAGGTCAATAGGTTTTGAGGAGCGTGGGACCACCTTTTAATTGCTTTTGTTTCCAGTTCCAACGCGACATAGGGTAGTAACACCTGTTAGGGTCCTAGTAAACAAAAATAAAAGAAATACAAGAATAAGTTAAAAATTATCAGCACTTTCGCCATAATATATCTTTAGGTTTGCCATACTCCATTCTGCTTCTGTTTGCTAATAGTTTCTACTACTGCGGTCATGGGATCAAAATCTGATCTTGATTGCACCATTTTTGTTGCTGCTGTTACAGTGTAAACATTCTCGCTATGCTAACAGTGTGCAAATAGTTAACCCCCAAACTGGGTTCAAAATACTATGAAAGTATAAAAATACATTTTTATAATAAAAATACCAGTAATATATTTTCATAGTAAAAAAAAAAAATTACCAGCAAAACATTGCCAGCAATATATTTTTTGTAAGAGAAATTATTAATGTACCCCGCAAAAAATAAATTTTGGCATTTAATGAGCCATAAGGTGTTGATATGCTGCTAAACAAACTAAAATCAAATTTGTCACAAGTGTTTAAGTATCATAATATATTTTGATAGGCTCATACATCTTGGTGAAAAATATTTTGTTACTCTTGTTTGTTGTTTCAATTTTTGCTAACGTGTTCAAAGATTATGTAAGACTTTGAGATAAAACTCGAATGGTTTGGATGCCAAGAAATCTTTTAGTGCAGCTTCTGCATCTTTGCAACGGAATTTCTATTAGCGTAAAAAAATTGTCAAGGTGCTTATAAAATGGTAATCAGTGGATGATAGATAAGGGGAGTATTATGGATGTAGAAAAATATTGTAACCACAGTTTCTGCTGTGTCATCATGGCAACATGGCTGAGCACTCTCAGTTAGCAGAGTTGGACCGCGTCGACGAAATGGTGCTGATTACATTTTGTTTAACTGAATGTGCATTTTATCCTGTTGATTATAGTAAAATTCGGCAGTGATCACCTTGTTAGATTCCAGAAAATGGTAATAGATAATGCCAATGGAAGATCACCAGACAGTTTCCATAATTTTCTGTTTGTGCAATCTCCGTTTGAAAAGTGTTTAATTCCTTCTTTATGATCAGGCTATTGAGCCAACCGTTTACCATTTTCACTACGAAACAATTTCTGATCATGTTATAGTTGAACACACCTATTCTATAGTTAATAGACTTTCCCACCTATAATAAGTAGGAGTAGTAAGAGTAACGAGGTTTGCTCAGTGGGTCGGTCTGAGTTCAGTTCCAATCTATAATAAGTAGGAGTAGTAAGAGTAACGAGGTTTGCTCAGTGGGTCGGTCTGAGTTCAGTTCCCATCTATAATAAGTAGGAGTAGTAAGAGTAACGAGGTTTGCTCAGTGGGTCGGTCTGAGTTCAGTTCCCATCTATA
>OZ010572.1:118601860-118619360 GCA_963932145.1 Acanthosepion lycidas | reverse complement strand
CCGTCGGCAGGGATGTAGGTGGTTTTTAGCGTATTTATTTTTAGAAACACGCCCAGTGACTGACAGTGACTCAATTCGCTATGCGAAGAGTCTCGATATATTAGCTATAATAGTCACTGTTTACAAACCCATACCTACTCCCTAGAGAGCTCACCTGAAATTAATATTTATTTCAGGCGCCAGTGGCAAAAAAGTCACGAGAAAGTTACTTATCAAAAAGTAAAGCACTAAAGCAGGTAGCTTGCAGTTCGAGCAATATCGGTAATTAATTTACTATTGTTTACTATAGGACATTATTGTTATTAACAAAAATTTAACAAGAACCATTTTAATAATAAATTTTGGACTGTTAATTAATTGTTTTGTCTTAATTGCTACTGTAAGTAACTATATAGACACCATCCTATATATATATATATATATATATATATATATATATATATATATATATATATATATATAGGATCGTAATAAAGTGACCATATAGTTACTTAAAATATATATATATATATATATATATATATATATATATATATATATATATATGTATATATATGTGTGTGTGGGTGTGGGTGTGTGTGTGTGTTTTAATAATATTTAAGCAGCCTATTTTCGAGCATTTTGGGCTGTAAAATCAGTGACATATGTCTATTTATTTCATTTTAATCCTCTCAAGTTCAAGTATCAATTTTTTAGTCTCTGTACAAAAACAACTCAGTGAAAAACATATATATATATATATATATATATATATATATATATATATATGTATGTATGTATGTATAAATTCGAATCTCTGTGCGTCAGTGTGTTTTACTTTTTTCAACTAGAGGCCGTAGTCCTACATATCATACCATTTTGGGATCATGCTGACACCGTAGACAAATTAAGAACATTCCAGACGCGCAAACCTGAAATAGCCAAATAATAATAATAATAATAATAATTTCCGCAATATCATATAAAAATTACAAAATAGCTCATAAAATCTATTAACAAATTCAATAAAACCAATAGGTGCAAAAATACAACCCAATCATAATCGGAACTACAACACCAATCAGAGTTTTAGTTGACAGTAATAATAATAATAATAATAATAATAATAATAATAATAATAATAAAACAACAGTACTACAACATCAATCAGTTAGAATTTTAGCAAAGATCTTGATAAGATTAGCCATTGTAACCAGACAAAAAAAGAAAACGACCTTATACTACTACAAAAACTTGACATATAACACCACTGCTTCCATCAAAGTAGTGACCCCCCGATAACGAAAAACAAACCCTAGAACATACATGCATTTCAAAACTATAAATGAGCAAAAAATTCCGTTTCTTAGTTATTCCAAACATCGCTTGAGGAGGAAACTTACACCCAATAGTTAAGGTTTAATATTGAAATTAAACTTGAATATGGGTAACCAGTTTCAAAAAAGTAATTTCTGCGTCGCAATGGAATCATATTTTTTTTTAAATAATTATAATATATATATATATATATATATATATATATATATATATATATATATATATATATAGCAAAATATAGTTTTAAGGTATGTTATATTTCTATATTTATGGGTAAGATGTTCAGTATCATAGAAAGAGCGTATATCAAATAAAAGTGGACATTGAAGTCAGACTGTCGCCCCTGGGTGCTGAATTCAATTTCCACATTCTTCTGTATATTTAAACTTATATATATATATATATATATATATATATATATATATATATATATATATGTGTGTGTGTGTGTGTGTGTGTGTGTGTGTGTGTGTGTGTGTGTGAAAAATATATAGAAAATAGGAAAGAACTAGTTAGGTAAAACAATTGCTCTAGCCGTTACCATAGAAATTTTGATTTCAATAATAAATATGCTTATAAAAATTTCAGAAATAAGTTATTCCAAAAAAAAATTCGCTTGAAGATGGAAGAGAGCTTAGTACTTTAATTCCATTTAATTCAAATAATTATATTGAAGTTTTCGGCTCTTGTTTTGAAACTTGAGAACTCTTATGTAGCGTGTTGGAATCATATTTTTAAATAAATAATTATATATATATATATATATATATATATATATATATGTGTGTGTGTGTGTGTGTATGTATGGGTGTGTATGTTTATCTGTAATATAAACGTGGACACTGAGGTTAGTGAGATTGACACGGAACAGCGACAATCTGTTTGATACTTGAATGCAATGTTCAGGCCATGTCTGATGTGTTTTGACTGGATCATTTATGTGTGCTTGTCTATCGTCCAATATCGGGCAGCAACGTCAATTATCCTAAGGTTTAATGGGCACACGGTAACAGTTATGTTTAAAATTATAGTACACATGGCCTGGAGATTGCGTTGAAGCATGAAACAAACAATGACTACTCGGTGTTGACCTCAGTATCCACTTTTAATCTCTATTCCTGAAATTAAGCACTTTTACCCAGGAATATAGCATGCGTCAAAATTATATATATATATATATATATATATATATATATATATATATGTGTGTGTGTGTGTGTGTGTGTGTGTATTTATTATAATTTTTCCATATAGACAAAAACAATTTACTCACTACAAAGATGCAACTTCGTTTCAGTGCATTTAGTTTCACTTCCACTGGTGAGAACCAAAATGGCTACGAACAATTCACAATTCGAAAATTGTTCATAACAATTTTGGTTCTCAGCAGTCGAAGTGAAACTAAATGCACTGAAACGAAGTTGCATATTTGTAGTGAAGAAATTATTTTTGTCTCTATGAAAAAATTATAATAATTAATTATTGGTCTATGTATATATTATTTTCGTTCTCATTGCATCGGGTATATATATATATATATATATATATATATATATATATATATATATATATATATTATTGAATGTTTCAGACAGTGACTGGTACATAGTTTTCTTATTAATCAATTTTTCTTGGTTCTTACATTATATGGACATCCATATATAACCAGTTCTTATTTAAATTGGGAGGAAGACACAATATTTGTACTTTCGACCGTTCTCTCATCGTCAGTGTTAAGGCTTAGAATGTTTTAAGCTACAGTTCTTTTTATGTTTGCCGAAAATATTTCATGAATTAATCGGTTTATTTACGGATTTCTGAATAATGTGAAGCGTTTGGGTTGAACCGAGAAAAAAACTGACTAAAAAACGTAACCGACTTTCATTGTCTGTTATAGCCAATAATACAGACTTAAAAGAATATATTCTGTCTAATAGATATATTACTCAACATATATATATATATATATATATATATATATATATATATATATATATATATATATATATATATATATATATATCTGTGTATATATACGTGTGTGTGTGTGCGTATATATATATGTGCATATGTGTGTGTATATATATATATATATATATATATATATATATATATATATATATATATGTGTGTGTGTGTGTGTGTGTTTATCTATCTCATGCTCTTTATATATTAATCACTGGTGGTCACAGTCATCAAAAGGTGCTCTACGAATTTCGGCTTGAACCAGGTTGAATTTATTGAATTGAACCTCCCCCAAAGATCACAAAATATAATGAAAATATTAAGTAGTTTTATAAAAACTAATCATAACACTTTCCGAGGAATATAATTTAATGTGAGTTAGGTAGAAAGAAATCTTCTTTGGAATCGGAGAAGGAAGGTAATACCAAAGTATAATTTAATACGGCCTGGAGATCTCGAAGAACAATAGACTTGATTCTCGATTCTTTTGTCTTCTGCAAGGCTTCCTTCAGACTCCATCATTCCTCGAGCAAAAACGGAAACTTATTGAAAGAAAACAAAAACGAAAAATAAAAATAACAATTAAAAAAATGACAGAGAAAGTAACAACAAAAAACAACAACAACGAACGTTGCATCATAAGCATGTCAGCAAACAGGATACGGAAACATAATCCTACTTTGATTAAAGTCCACAAACTGACTGATTTCCAAACGAAATCAACGTATCAGTTCTGTCGCAAGTACATAAGAACGGCTGCTTTAAGACTAAACTTGTGTGAGAGAATTTCTGGCACAGCTTCTTCGGTAAAATCATTGATTTAAAAAAAAAAGACAAAAATATTCTTCTTTTATATGCCGTGCCCCTTTAGGACGTAAGCGATCATGGCTCTCCACTTAACCCTATCCGTCCTGGGTACGACGTTAAACTGCATCCAACAGCAAGGCCTCTGATCAGGAGGTTTTGAGGAGTTTGGAACCACCTCTTAATTGCTGATGTTCCCAGGTCTACACTGACCAGGGGTCGTAGCACCTGTTAGGGTCCCAGCTATGGGCAAATAGTGAACTCCCAGTCTATCCCGCTTCCTGGGTATGACGATAAACTACATCCGCGTCCATGGGTATGTCGGTAAACTGCATGCACGTCCATGGGGATGACGGTAAACTGCATCCGTGTCTTGGATATGGCGATAAACTACATCCACATATTACGTATGGCGATAAACTACGCCCAACAGAAAGACCGTTTTTTGAAAAATTAAGGTTGTCGGCTATACAGTTTTGGAAAAGTAGTATTATCAGCTATACGTTTTCGAAGGAATAATATTATCAGCTATAGGTTTTTGAAAAAAATATATTACCAGCCATACGTTTTTGGAAAAATAATATTACCAGCTATGCGTTTAAAAAAAGAAACATATTACCAGCTATATGTCTTTTAACAAAATCTTATTCAATGGAATTTTAACTGGGGTCAAAACACTGTGAAAGGACGCTGTTTTTTTTTAGTTTTTTTTTAAATAATGTTGCCAGCTATACGTTTTTTGAAAAAAAAATAATGTTGCCAGCTATACGTTTTTGAAAAAGTAATGTTGCCAGCTATACGTTTTTGAAAGAAATAATGTTGCAAGCTATACAAAAATCATGTTAGGCATAAAGTGACCACTAAGGTTGGAATGCCGTTAAACAAAACAAACAAACTTAACCCTAACCCTTGTAGTTCTCAATATGTTTTATCGTTTTGCTACTTCTCCCAAACCCTGTTGAGTCATCCACTTGCTTAAGTCCGTTAGGTATGTCACGCGTTGCTGTCTCTTCTCTCTCCTTCCCTCTATCCACCTTGTAAGTATCAGATTCTCCAGGCCCTCCGTTCTCGTTACGTATCCCAGAGATTTCAGCTGTCTCCTCCTGATGTTAAGCATAAGCTTCCTCCTTGTTTGCATTCTCTCCAAAACGTCATTGTTGCTCACATGTTCAGTCCATAATATCCTTAGAAACCTTCTGTAAAACCATCCATCCGTTGCTTCGAGTTTCTTCTTCATCTTTGAGGAGACCGTCCAACATTCTCTGCCGTAAAGGAGGACAGGTAAGTTCAAATTTGAGAGTGCAAAGTAAGTATCGCCCCTGCAATAAGTAAAATTCTACAGCAGTCTACAACAGCGGTCCTCAAACATTTTGCGCGATGGACCAGTGTCATGCAAGACAATTTCTTCACGGACTCTGGTTCTGGTTCGGATCGGTCATGTGTATAACAAAACACAGTTTTTTTTTTTTATCCTTTCTGCGTGGATCGGTACCAATGGTCCCCCAGCCCGGTGGTTACAGACCACTGGTCTACAATAATGTTTCGATTTACAAAGTTTTACTCGGTATGGAACAAATTCTGAATGCTTGAACAAGGAATTCATAGTGCTGGGCTGTAAAAAAAATATTATTTTTACAGACTGACATATGATGCATCACATTCCTCGTTGAGTTTTAGTTACTGGCTGCAAAGCAAATCTTTTTACAGTAAATTACTGAAAGAAAAAAAAAGGCTTAAATGCACCAACGAATCCAAAAGGAGAGATGTCCTACTAAAAACTGAAGGCTGTTTATCGTTATTTATTTTCTTAATCACAAAGCAGATATCGTTGACTGTTTTTATTTAGTTTTTGAAAGAACGGTTTAGTCGTGATACGCGTACCTGTGGTATGCGTGCCAATCGAAAGTCTGAAAATTTGACATGTTTCCAAAAGACAAATTTCGTCTGCACGACTCTCCGGCGCGAGATATTGGTCTTCACACGGGAGGCTGTCCTTAGCGAGCGTGTGGTCGTCGTCTGCTCGGCCTTCGGACTCGTGTGTTACGCGTAGCCGTGGTACACGATCCGAGCGAAAGTTTTCATGATATTTTCTTACGCGATTCCTTAATTTTGGTCCCGTTCGGTAAAAACAGCATAAAAAAAGCTATTTATACAATAACATATAGTTGAACGCAAAGCCCAATGCGGAGGTGGACAGTGAGTATCGAACCCCCTACATTGAGTAACTTTCTACAAATAGATTTAGAAAAGCTAATCAGTACTCTGCAACAATGTATCGACTGACGAAGATTTACACAGTATGAAACAAACTCCTTATATTATTATAACTTCTGATATGAAATGATATTGTTTCTAAAATTTCAACGATTAATATTTTTAAAATATTTATTGAATAACTCATCAATAATAAAGGTTACTGCATTTTCTGTTACCACATACCCAGAATCAATCCACCTGAGAAAAGATAGAAATAATTCACAGATCTGCAAGTCTGGAGACCCGTTGGCTGAATACTTTGCATATAGGGTTACTTCGTATAATCAGCTGCACTAACCTGGTTTCAGTCAGTCAGTTATGTGACATCCGTCATACACGCTTAGGTGATTATCTATCTTTCGATGCATAACTGACGAGTCAGATTCTTTCCCCGTAGTAGGATGCTATTTCTTTCTGCGGCAGAGTAGTTGCCATCAAAGGTTATAGAACCCGGTCTGTCCTGCTATTTACCCATAGCTGGGAGGAGAAGAAGAGAATTCATACCTTTCCCAAAGCTATTAGCACATAAGTGAATGAAATATATTTGACTGGAATTCGAACTAGGTTCTCCGATTCCTCAATTCGAGCCGCTATCCATCCATCGTAGGATACAGTTACTAAAATTTAATCTAATCTAATCTAAAATCTACTTTGAGTCTTTATAATAAGAGTGGACAATATATTTTCATGGCGGGCTGTATGATTGTCGGCTATTTGCAAATTGTGCCACATTACAACGACAAGACATGTTTCACAATAACAGCTTAAATAGAAATTTTACATGCACGTTAGTCAGTTATGTGCCATACGTGATACACACTTTGGCGATCATGTATCTTTCGATCTTCCCGCAGTAGGTTGCCATTTCTTTATGTAATAGACCAGTTGTCATCCAAGGCTATAGAACCCGGTCTGTCCTGCTATTTACCCACAAAACGCTTTGCAAGGCCCTCTTTTGGAATTGCCTTGGATTGTAGCTCGGATTGAGAAATCGGAGAGTCAAGTTCGAATTCCTTTTGCATTCATTCCATTAACTTATATAAGTCAGTTATGTACTATGTGTGATACACGCTTAAGCGATCATGTATCTTTCGATATATGACTGACGAAGTAGATTTTTTGCCCGCAGTAGGATGTCATTTCTCTCTGCGATTGACCAGTTGCCATCCAAGGCTATAGAACCCGGTTTGTCCCGTTATTTACCCATAGCTGGAGGGAGAAGGAGAGGATTAATACCTTACCAAAGCGTATTAGCACCTAAGTGAATTTAATAGATTTGACTGGAATTTTAACTGTAACCTGGCTTTCTAAATAGAAATAAACCTATTCAAAATTCAGTAGATTTGGGATTTTCAATGCAGACCAATTGGCTACTTAAAGACCAATCTAACCACCATGATGCAAGAGAAATAAAAAAAAAAACAATTAAAATAAAGTTTTCGTTATTTCACGTTGATATTCGCCTGTAATCGATAGGTTATTGAGCTTGGCTGAGAAAACTATAGCTCAGGGATCTCATGCAGCCCCTCTGATCAGTTTATGCAACCAGCAATAATTCAATAAATATTATTTTGTTTAAAATCCATTAAGACAATTTGGTATTTTTTTTTGTTACATTTTATACGACATATTAATCCATTCCTAACAGAAGGTAAAATTAACAAAGAGGGAAGCTATATAAATTTAATATTTATTTTATTTCATTATACAAAATCCAAAACCGGCTCAACGAACATATTCGAATCTGCAACCTCACTTGCGTACATCGACGTGAAAACAGAATCGGGAGAATGAAATACGTGCCTTGTTGCACAAACCCCATTAATAGCAAAATATTAAATATGAAACTAATTTCTGCAACTTGTTCACAAATCTGTGTCTAATATGCAAACAGATGTACAAATAACATGCGCATGTAAATTTTCTATTTAAGCTGTTATTGTGAAACGTGTCTTGTCGCACA
Organism: Acanthosepion lycidas; assembly: GCA_963932145.1. NCBI lineage: Eukaryota > Metazoa > Mollusca > Cephalopoda > Sepiida > Sepiidae > Acanthosepion > Acanthosepion lycidas. The sequence goes on along the minus strand of OZ010572.1, from coordinate 118,611,055 downwards.
ATTTGCAAATGGCCGACAATCATACAGCCCGCCATGAAAATATTTTGTCCACTCCTATTATAAAGACTCAAAGTAGATTTTAGATTAAATTAGATTTTAACAGCTGTATCCTACAGTGGAGTAATGGATAGCGACTCGGATTGAGGAATCGGAGAACCGAGTTCGAATTCCAGTCGAATCCATTGCATTCACTTACGTACTGATAGCTTTGGGAAAGGTATGAATTCTCTTCTTCTTCTCCTCCCAGCTATGGGTAAATAGAAGGGGAGACCGTGTTCTATAGCCTTAGATGGCAACTATCGTACAAAGAAATGATATCCTACTGCGGGAAAAAATTCTGCCTCGTCAGTCATGTATTTAAAGATAAGTTAATGGAATGAATGCAAAAAGAAATCGAACTTGACTCTTCGATTTCTCAATCCGAGCTACAATCCACGGTAAGTGACAGCAATTTCAAAAGAGGGTTTTGAAAACTGTTTTGTGGGTAAATAGCAGGACAGATCGGGTTCTATAGCCTTGGTCTATCGCAGAAAAAAATGGCAACCTACTGCGGGAAAAATCCGTTTCATCAGTCTGAGCGTGTGTCAGGCATGGCACATAACTGACAAATCCTATTATTAAAACATCAAGAGGCCATATGTTACTTTCAGTTATTTTAGAAGTTGATGCATTAACTTTAAGCAATGTATGTCAAACATATCTTTTATCTATAAATCCCTAATGCATACCATATGAAGAAGTATTCCTTGAGCAGCCTGACTAACGGCTTGCTAGTCTGAGAATGAAAATAACCCCGAGAGTATCGTGCGCAAATCCAACCCATTACAATTACATTATCTCTGATAAAACGAATCATAAGTAATCAAGTTTGGAAATACTTGTCAAAGACTTGTACTAATCACTTCTTATTGGCTTCAAAGAATCCAGGACGATTTAATTTTGCCGACGGACAAATAAGCAGAGGAATCGACATTATATAATATCGTTGACGGCCTTGCAGATTCCATGTTTGTTACCAAGACAGTCGAGTGTATTTTCAGTCGGAGTCAATGCCGATTGAAACATCCCAGGAGCAGTAACTGTATGGCCAAGAATTCGGTTCGATGAAGGAGAATAAATAAAACGATATCATTGTAGACATTTATGGTAATGCAGCTACAGGAAAGTAAAAAAGAATATGGATGTAGATCTCACCAGACACCGCATTTGACACACTTCTATTACTCATATATATATATATTCGAAAAATTCAGGAACCAGGAATGTGCGTAACGAGCCTGGAAAGATACATGCTAATGCATAAACTTACATAAGGACATGACTTCGAAAGTTTTCGTGGAAAATATTACAGAACGACCAAAGTAATAGAGGTTTTTTTTTCACAATGTCAGTCAAGTAGCATTTTACAATTTTTAAAACAGGTTGAACTAGTTTTAAGTAAGTTTTGATATATATATATATATATATATATATATATATATATATATATATATATATATATATATATATATTAAGAAATATATTTTTAAGCTGTGCTATATTTATGGGATAAAGTGGTCAATATCAGAGATAGAGTGTATGTAAATGTAAAAGTGAACATTGAAGTCAACACTCCGAGGCGACAAGCTGTTTCATGCAAGACGCAATTGCCCTCCGTATTTTTAAACTTAAATGCTGTACGTGTTAGTTTTATTATTACTTATATTTTCTCACGTGTATTGAGCACTTTTTAATACACTGTTCCCTGGTCTGATTCAACTCTGACCATTAAAATTCATATATATATATATATATATATATATATATATATATATATATATATATATATATATATGCGTGTGTGTGTAGGAAATGTATTAAATCCATCATGTTGATATTTTTAAATTTATTTTTTTTAAACTTTATTTTTATGGATACTTATATTCAAGTAGAAGCTCTGATTTTAATTAATTAGTATTTTTTTATCCGACTCCATCTACTGTTCTGAATATTCGATAGACCTTCGTCAGTATTATAACTTGCATCCACTAAGTGGAAACTTCATTGGATATGACGTGCCTAACCGCTCGGCCACGTGGAACTTCCATTCAAACAAATAAATTATCTTTGTCTACATTAGCATACGATACAGAGCAGTTATGGATGTTTCGAGGATCGGCAGAGAGTTCGTGTTCAGAAGACATTATTCGAGCTATGTTTGAAGAAAGAAAGTATTTATTCTTCGCTATAAAATGAAAAGATGTAATTTTCTTAAAAAAATATTGTTTACTATCAAGTTCTATAAAATTAAATTAAATTAAAGAATCATTAAACCGCAAAGTATGGTTTTTGTTAAAGTATTTTTCCAAACAAATCGGCTTATTCAAATTTCATCGATTGGTTTGCGAAATTGAAGCAAACGTGTTGCTTGTAAATCTCGACAAAAAGTGTTAGCGATAACTTTAAAAATACTAAACACAGTGAGGATTTCAACGCTCGTCAGCATGTTGCAAAAAATTCTAGTTTATAAAAAGTGAATCGTAACATATTTATCAAACGTCAAAAAGAAAATATTGGACAATTTTTATCGATTTAAAAAAATGAAATCGTTAAATTCAAAAATAAAGTAAAACTTGAATATTCCAATTTGTTTTACAGAACTTCAGGAATACTTTTAACAGATATAAAATCCAAAGTTTTATCTTTGGGACATAAAATAACCTACAAATATTTGATATGTCGTAAAATAAATCAATCATACATTATAAACGCTTAATCTGGAATAGAATAAGGAGATACACTAATAATAATAATAATAATAATAATAATAATAATAATAATAGAGACCGCAAACAAAAAAGTGCCCACTTATCGATATGGCAGTCCCTGCAGACTGTAATGTATCTTTGAAAATCTTCAAAAAGCTATCAAAATACAAGGATGTTTACACGCCAGTGTTAATTTTGTCAGTGTACTGATTCCTTTCTTAATACAAATAATAATAACAAAATTGCCTCCTTATTGACATGGCAGTCCCTGCAGACTACAATGTATCTTTGAAGATCATCAAAAAGCTATCAAAATACAAGAACCTTGAAATAGAATTCTCAAAAATGTGGCACATGCAAACATCAACAATCCCTGTTGTAGTTGGAGCCCTCGGATTGGTTGGAAAAGATTCCAGTAGACTAATTGAAGGGATTCCTGGAAGTCCATGCCTTAAAGAAAAACAAAAAAAATTGTTCTCACGAGTACAGTCCACACAATACGCAGGGCTTTATCTATGTAAAATATGTTTGTGTGTGTGTGTGTGTTTTTTATTGGTCAGTGGAAAATGTCATGATGCCATTTCTGACCATAGGTCTCTGGGCGGGACCCGGAAAGAAATATGTTCACACCAGAAATCAAATGAAATAATAATACTGTTGTGGTGTCCTCCCTCTAATGAGTCTATTGTGGACTCTTCCAATTACTATAAAAATAGTAGGAAAGTAAGCCGCGGGGAAACAGTAATATAGATTGAACGCTGGTCAACCGACACATACTTCCAAGTCGTGTAAACCTCTTCTGTTGTATTTACTATTCAATACACGATTTATCTGCAACCTCTAGTTTTGTTATTCCTTAAGCATTTACTTGGTTAAAACAAATAATAATAATAATAGTAATAATAATTTATTCAAATCATTCTTTCCAAGAGAAGATATCTAAATCGTGAACATCAAACGCATATTTAACATTGTCTGGTTTTACAATAAAGACTAAGTTTTATATCCATAATTTTTCCTCTCAGTTTGCAAGTCAGACTGATATCCAATGCAACTGCACAATTTCGTGGTGTTTGATGAGCGTACAATAACCAAAGAAGGTAAGACCTTAGCTTCTAATCTTTCTGAGCAGGTTACATTATGAACCAGCAATAATGGAATTAGTTCAAAAGAAACTAATATTTTCGGTGAAATTTAAAAGAGACGGTAAAATCACTACAAAAGAAAAAGTGAAAATTTGGTACCAGGCTAAGTGATATTTTATTTTTTGGTGGGATCAGGGGTTAAAGTCTCTGAATTAACACCTGCTATGTTAACTGGTTATTTGGAAGTGATATAAGAATTGTCCTTGCTGTGAAGCTTTAGTGAGCCTGACATATTGCAACTGTAAAAACTACTATCGATATTCGATGCCGCAAGTCACAGTCTTTACTCTCAACTAAGCCTCTCATTTTAGTTTGTATTTGTTAGCCATCACGCACACATTAAATATTTTAATAGAAATGGCGTTCTTCCCTCTTTTTATTGGTTCCAAACATCTCCATTTCTATCTATGAATCACTTCTCCAGCTCTGTTTTCTGATTTATGCTACTCCTTTTCTTAGCACTGTTATTTTCGTCGATTTTAGAAGCTTTCAAAGTTTACTTTCAAACTATATTATTAAGTTCAATGTCTTGCACCGTGCGTTCTATCTAGCAGTATGGTGAACGTTAATAATGGCGTCGGTACAAATTGCTCAAGTATAAAAGTCTCCCAAGTGAGTGCTTTCCCGATCAGTACAATCTTAATCTGTTCAGGTCTAGGGTTAACCATTATCTTTCCCATGCTGAACGGTAATAATGGCACAGGTAATAATGGCACAGTAAAATGGCACAAATGCAGAAAAAATAGGGTCCTTAAACAGCTTAAAATTAAACACCAGTAGTTGAATTTTAATCTATTTAAAGGAATCGAACCTGTATCCTGTAAGGCACCGTCATATAGCCTGACGTTTTTAACCGATTTAGCCACAAAGGAGCGTTTCAGATATTAAGGTCGATTTTACTGTATTTTCGAAGGACGCATATTTTCTATGAAAATTTCTCGGACATTCAGGCCGATAAATCGGTTTATTCAAATTTCATCGATTGGTTTGCGAAATTGAAGCAAACGTGTTGCTTGTAAATCTCGACAAAAAGTGTTAGCGATAACTTTAAAAATACTAAACACAGTGAGGATTTCAACGCTCGTCAGCATGTTGCAAAAAATTCTAGTTTATAAAAAGTGAATCGTAACATATTTATCAAACGTCAAAAAGAAAATATTGGACAATTTTTATCGATTTAAAAAAATGAAATCGTTAAATTCAAAAATAATTAAAACTTGAATATTCCAATTTGTTTTACAGAACTTCAGGAAAACTTTTAACAGATATAAAATCCTAAGTTTTATCTTTGGGACATAAAATAACCTACAAATATTTGATATGTCGTAAAATAAATCAATCATACATTATAAACGCTTAATCTGGAATAGAATACGGAGATACACTAATAATAATAATAATAATAATAGAGACCGCAATACTAATACTGTTTATTATAAACAGAGCATTTACTTAAATATTTGTATCTATAAAATCAACATATAAACATAAAAAATCTCTTAAAATAATTGTCGGACTTTCATAATGTATGACATCATTTGTTAAATTTGGATACGCATCGAGCAGATATATATGTACGAGAGAAAATCACGGAAAATTGTAGTTTAAAAGCAGTAAAATCGACCTTGCTAATCGAGACGATTTTCTGTGGCTAAATCGATAAAGCACGTCAGGCTATATAACGGTTCCGTATAGGATACAGGTTCGAATCCTGTCGGAGGACGCAAATTTTCTATGAATATTTCTCGGACATTCAGACCGGTAAATGTTGTTAATACTGTTTATTATGAACAGAGCATTTACTTAAATATTTGTATCTATAAAACGAACGTATAAACATAAAAATGTCTTCACACGCACACACACATATATATATATATATATATATATATATATATATATATATTGCGAGAGAGATTGGTAGAGATCTTTTGGTAGGGAAAATCATCTTTATTCCTTAGACTTACCGAATCTTGAAGGCCATTAGCCGACTATATCTTTGTTGTCGACTTTTGAGCGTTGTTTCCGGGTGTGGACCCAGCCGCCGACAACGATTCAATGTTGTATCGATCCGATTGAATCTTGTGTTGTGTGGTTCAATCTAGTATATCTGAACGTGTAATATGATTGAATAGATGCATCAATAACAACCCGAGAAGACGAGGTAGGCGGCGTCGAAAGAGAGGGAAACCAGAGACACCAACTCTAACTACAATAAGTACAACATCAAAGACGACAAGGTCCATAATAAAATAAAAGTAAGAAAATCGCAGTAGAAGACAATGAGAACAGCTTTGATTTTAGTCGGAAAAACGAAAAGGAATTTAGAAAAGGGAAGGAAATGAAGACGTGGTCGTCATTGAATAGTGAGCGGGAAAAGGAAATCCCTGGAAAATACGGCGAAAGGAAAGGGAAGTAAAAGGTGGCGGTGTATATAATAATGTTGGTGTTATTGTTGGTAATGTTATTAGTCGTAGTACTAATAAGAACGGCAGTTGCTATGACATTAATATAAAGAAATGGAAAGAAAAGTATAAAGAGTATAATTAAAGAAGAATAAAAGAAAGAAAGAAAGAAAGAAAGAAAGAAAGAAACAAATAATCGGTGGATATACGTATGAAAATAGGGACATTTAGAAAGAAAGAAAGAAAGAAAGAAAGAAAGAAAGAAGAGGAAAAGGAAAAAGAAAATAAGTGTGGAGTTGGGGTAGAAAAGAATATTTCAAATGCAGAAAGAAAGAAAGAAAGAAAGAAAGAAAGAAAGAAAGACAGAAACAAAGAAAGAAAGAAACAAAGAAGAGGAAAAGGAAAAAGAAAATAAGTGTGGAGTTGGGGTAGAAAAGAATATTTCAAATGCAGAAAGAAAGAAAGAAAGAAAGAAAGAAAGAAAGAAAGACAGAAACAAAGAAACAAAGAAACAAAGAAGAGGAAAAGGAAAAGAAAATAAGTGTGGAGTTGGGGTAGAAAAGAATATTTCAAATGCAGAAAGAAAGAAAGAAAGAAAGAAAGAAAGAAAGAAAGAAAGATAGAAACAAAGAAACAAAGAAGAGGAAAAGGAAAAAGAAAATAAGTGTGGAGTTGGGGTAGAAAAGAATATTTCAAATGCAGAAAGAAAGAAAGAAAGAAAGAAAGAAAGAAAGAAAGACAGAAACAAAGAAACAAAGAAACAAAGAAGAGGAAAAGGAAAAAGAAAATAAGTGTGGAGTTGGGGTAGAAAAGAATATTTCAAATGCAGAAAGAAAGAAAGAAAGAAAGAAAGAAAGAAAGAAAGAAAGAAAGAAAATATGGGTGGTGTTGGTCAGAAAAAGATTTTGAAAATAATTAAATAAATAAATACATAAATAAAGAAGGGGAGAGAGAAAAAGATGTCAGTGGAGTTGGACAGAAAGATATTATTATTATTAGAAAGAAAGAAAGAAAGAAAGAAAGAAAGAAACAAACAAACAAATAATCGGTGGATATACGTATGAAAATAGGGACATTTAGAAAGAAAGAAAGAAAGAAAGAAAGATAGAAACAAAGAAACAAAGAAGAGGAAAAGGAAAAAGAAAATAAGTGTGGAGTTGGGGTAGAAAAGAATATTTCAAATGCAGAAAGAAAGAAAGAAAGAAAGAAAATATGGGTGGTGTTGGTCAGAAAAAGATTTTTAAAATAATTAAATAAATAAATACATAAATAAAGAAGAGGAGAGAGAAAAAGATGTGAGTGGAGTTGGACAGAAAGATATTATTATTATTAGAAAGAAAGAAAGAAAGAAAGAAAGAAAGAAAGAAAGAAAGAAAGAAAATATGGGTAAAGTTGGACAGACAAAGATTATTTGAAAGAAAGAAAATAAGGTTGGACCTGGACAGAAAAAAGAATATTAAAAATGCTTAATAAAAGAAAGAAAGGAGAGAGAAAGAAAATGTAGGTGGAGATAAACAGAAAAATAATATGAAAAATGCAGAAAGAAAGAAAGAAAGAAAAAAAGAAAAAAGAAAGATAGAAAGAAAGAAAGAGAAAGAAAGAAAGAAAGAAAGAAAGAAAGAAAATATGGCTGGAGTTGGGCATAAAAATAAAATAAATTTTTACAAGTTATAAAGAAAGAAAGAAAAAAGAAAGACAGAAAGAATGAAAGAAAGAAAAAGAAAGAGTAGACAAACAGGACAAAAAAGAATGAGTAAATTTGATGATGAAAAAAGACTAGTAAGCTGAAAAAATCGAGTAAGAAAAGAAAGAAAAAGAAAAAGAGAAACAAAGGAAGAAAGAAAAATGATGAAGAAGAATGAAAAAAATACTTTATAAAAGAAAAAGAATAAGTTTTCAAAATACTGAGAGAGTGCAATTGTAAAAGAATAGAACATAATTATTTGTCATTGTATGACGTACAAGAAATCTGTAATCATTAATTCTGGGAATCATTTGTTTAATTCTAGGGCTCATTCTGACTACCAAATTTATATCCCCATAATCCGTAAGCCCAAACACTGAATCAAGGCCTTCGTGGCGTCAGGTATAACGAGGAATTGAAATAATTTAGATAAGAAAATGTAAGCACGGAGTATATGGAAAAGCATTCAACTGGAAATAATATTAGAAAGAAATTATAAAAACAGACAAAAGATTAAGAAATATGGAAAATATTTTTTTTTAAATCATTAACGAAAAAGAAAGTGTAATATCGTATGCATTCGTAACTTGAATCAGAAAATATTAATATTAAGATCATTGAGCGACTTCCATTGTCATAAAATGTTTTTTATCACCTATTTTTTAAAAATAAAACAATTTGACTGGACCACATCTATTTTTACCTGAAAGATTGCGGGAAATTTTTCTGCATCTTCGTTGAAAATCCTTTCTGATTCACCAATTTTTAATTTCCGAGGATTTTAAAACGCTTTTTTTTTCTTTCTTTTTTTTTTTTTTAATCGTGTACCGAAAATGACTTATTCTCGTCAGGTGATTGCAAGCATTGTGGAATAAAAATTTCTGTACCGTCGAATGAGACACTTTCCATTTTTACATGGTTCTTGGTTCTGTTTGTCGAGTGATGTGTGTTGCTTCTTCTACTACGAATTCCTTTGGGCAATGATGATGTCTGTGGGCTAAAAGCTCTTGTCTAGTAACAACACTTTATTAATTTACGGAGTTGTTGTACATATATTTCAGTAGGCAAAACACTAAAGTAGACTGGAGACACTAGTATGGCTTACCCGTGTTTGAATACAATTATCATTAGGGGTTCTTCTGTTAGCTACGATGGCCATAATCAATCTTTTTGGTCTTATTCTCGCTCACAGCAGAAACTGGCCTGATTGTCAC
>OZ010572.1:118566860-118596860 GCA_963932145.1 Acanthosepion lycidas | reverse complement strand
ATTTCGTACCAGAGAACATTTCTCGTTAGAATCCATCTTGCACATTTAGAAATCTGTCATTCGTCAGTGCACTGAATACTAATGACATATGTAGTCTGGTGATCCTGCTGTTCATCTCGAAGTCGTTGACAAAATCCAAAGAAGGATCTGTAATGTAATCGATCTTGACCTGGCATCTCGACTTCAGTCACTTTCACACCGATATGTCGTCTCTTCCGTCTATCTTTTCTACAAATATTTTCATGGAAATTTCCCTGACAAGATATTTTGCCTCGGTTCCCCAAATGAATTTAAGCGTGCTACTAGATTAGCATCTAGTTTCCATCCGTTTACTGTTGACAGTTATACTCTGACAATGTATTTTCTCGCACTTCACATCTGCGGAACATCATTGCGTTTACTTGCTTCCCCGATAACTACAAACTTCAAAAATTTAAATGCAAAATCAATCGCCATCTTCTATCGTCTCGAAACTCCCTTCATCTTTTATCCTTTCCTCAATACTCTCTATACTCAATTTTTCTCTAACTTTTCCTGTCTGTAACTCCCTTCGTATTAGTGAAATGATTATATATATATATATATATATATATATATATAGAGAGAGAGAGAGAGAGAGAGTGAGAGAGAGGTGAGCAAGGGAGAGTTTATTTTCTCGTGTCTGTAGAATAACCTTCTGTTTAATTGATTCCATGATAACTACAATCTTCAAAAATTTAAATGCAGTATCAATCGCCATTTCTGTCATCTCGAACCCCATTCATCTTTTGTCCTTTCAAAATCTTCCCTATACTCAGTCTTTTCCCTCAATTTCATCCATTCTAACCCCCTGCGTACTAGTGGAATTCGCGCTTTTGGTTTTAGTGGATACCCATATTTGAGTAGATGCTCCGTTTATTTATGAAATAGTGTATTTATTTATTTTATTTTATTAATTTTTTTAATTTTTTTGCAGGCCTGAATATTCGAGACGTCCTATTAAAGAGATATATGCGCTCTTTGGTAGGACTCAAACCTGCGTCCCCCTTGGCTGTAGAAAACGTAGATTTAACGAGATTATCACGAATCAACCACGGAGTGTGGAGTCGATCAGGCATAGCTGCATACCGCCTTATAAACGCAAATCTTTCTCCGAATGTCGGATCGACCGATGGTTTCTCCGATCAAGAGGGACATTGGGTCAAGTCCTAGTTGATAGCGCATACTCGGTATACGAGAGACGTTATTAAATAAAAATATATGCTCTCAGGCATATTTACCTTTAACAAGATTTTTAAAATATTCAAGCCCAGATAAGAAAATAAATAAATTATACTGTTTAATAAATAGAGCCTCTTCTCAAATATGATGTGAATCCGCAAATAACGTTTAAGTAATAAAATATGACGGATTAATAAATAAAAATATCCATTAATTCTTTTGAAACGTATATATATATATATATATATATATATATATATATATATATAGAGAGAGAGAGAGAGAGAGAGAGAGGTGGGGGAACAGACAAACACTTAAGAGCTGAAGACAGCTGTGTTAAGATCAGCCAGAAATAGACTATTCTCATGCTGAGGTAATTTTGTTTTTAACGTTATATATATATATATATATATATATATATATATATATATATAAACCTAGCTTTTCAGTCAGCTTTCCCTGATGATCGGCTTAGGTGAAACCTGGGTAGGTTTGTCTGGCTCACTAGGTTTATCTAGGTCTGCTCTACGGTTGTATTGAGCTCTTTTCGTTAGTTGTTTACTCGTGTCGGGGTTTTTTCTTTGGGCTTTAAACCTGTATCTGTGCGATTTTTTTCGACAGACTTTCATGTTTCTAGCTCTTTCTTTTTTTAAAACCTTTTTTTCCTTCGAGATTGATTTGATTATTGGCAAATCAAAAATTCGAAGGTTTTTCGAAACGAGTATAGTTACCTATATATATATATATATATATATATATATATATATATATATATATATATATATATATATATATATGTGTGTGTGTGTGTGTGGAGAGAGAGAGAGGGAGCAGAGGGGGAACGTAAGATAAATGAAGAATAAAAATAAAACTGCCGTAACTTCCCACTCAAATATAAAGACACGTTCTAAACACTTCCACCTAGCTTGATGATCTTTCATATATGGCGATTTTCTAAGCGCATCTTACAATATGACACAAGGCTGAAAATATGAGGTGAACATCTAAATCACTTTTTCTTATACTGCCATGCGTGATACACTCTTCCGTGATCAGGTATCTTTCGATATATGACTGACCGAGCAGAATTTTTTCCCGCAGTATTTTGCCATTTCTTTCTGCGATAGACCATTAACCATCAAATGCTATAGAACCCGGTTTGTCCTGCTATTTACCCATAGCTGGCGGAAGAAAAAAGAATTCATACCTTTCCCAAAGGTATTAGCATGTACGTGAATGCAATGGACTCGATTTGAATTCGAACTCGGCTCTTCAATTCCTCAATCCGAACTGCTTTCCACTACGCCACCGTCTCATTTATGGGATTCCTAAAGAGACATACCAGATAACCATTACACCACGTCGAGGTGCCTATAGCGACTACTAGTCGTAGCGTAGATGTGGTACAATACTGTACGTATGGGGCACGCAGTGAGGATTAATCTCACTACTCGATCTTAATTGATCTAGCAAGACAAGCTTGCTAACCATTACACCACGCCGAAGTTCGCTTCAATTTCCTAACCCTAGCTTCGATGTAGCACAAGGTCGAAAGTGTGGAGCACCCAGTGAGAATTAAATTCACTACTCAGTTGTAATTGATCTAACAAGATAATCATGTTAACCATCACACAGTCGAAGTGCCCAAAGATCCTTCGTACATAAGAGTGAAACTTGAATTGGTTCGGTTCTAGTTTTTATTCTTTATTTAACTCGTTTTATAGCTTTATAGAGTTCCACTGCTGGGAAGTGCGAGAAAAGTAACTGTTGGAGTAGAAGAAGCAGTTGCATTTAACTGTTTCAACAATAAAATGCGGGACCGAGATGCTGATGTAATGACTATGCATACACCTGGTTTCCCCCTCAAAGTAATATGATTGGCTAGTGTCAGCCATAAATACAGACTGATGTGGAGGTACATGAGCTACGCCTATTGCCTACGCCTATTGCTTACCACTACGATGAGGACCAGTCCATTACAGTTACCTGCTAGATTGCCCTACCCGGTTACAGTAGTCAACAACCACCTTGCGACTTCGAACAAATAATATCCCTTTCCGGGACATATCAGATGCTTACCTAGTAGCACGCTTAACTTCCTGGCGTCGGAGAACCAGTGAAAATAGCTCGTCAGATGTCATTAAAATATTTATAGAAAAGGCAGAGGGAAGTCACATTCCGTCGGTGAGAAAGTGACTGGAGTCGAGACACCAAGCCAGGACAGATCACACTGCATATCCCTCTTTGGATTTTGGCGAGAACCTCGAGATAAATAGCGGGGACAGCAGAGCATATATGGCAACAGTATTCCATGTATGGACGAATGGTAGATTTTTAGATGTGAAGGATGGTCTCAGACGAGGAAAAAACCTTCTGGTATGACACAGAGAAGCAACTAAACTTGCTGTAGACGCATCCATTGATTCAATGTAATTATTCCACCTCAGGTCAGTGAATAATGTAAAACCAAGAAATGGCAGTGAGGCGTTCTCGTGAATTGAGCATCGACCATACTGATAGGAGGCAAGGAGGTTTCTCTATGGTGGTCAAATGAGAGCAAATTCTTTTGGGGGCATTAAAATTCACAAGCCATCTTCTGTCCCACTCAACCACAGATTGGAGGTCTTTTTCTTGACCAACAGCTAGGTTACCTTTGTCAGCAATGCCGTATTTACTATTGAGACAGGAGTAAATGGCAGTGTCGTCTGCGTAGATACCTCCTGATGACATCAGGTAGATCATTGATGAAGATCAGAAAGAGTGTAGGTCTCAAGATATAGACTTGGAGAACACCAGCGTTCGTATGAAAATAATGGAAGAAAACCTATTCAGGACGACCTTCATTTCACGATTTGATAAGAATGAAAGGATTAAATCAAATAATCGTCCTGTAATACTGTATCTCTGAAGCTTACAGGGAATTCCAGCATGCCAAAGCCTGTGAAACGCCTTCGAAATATCTAAAACTACAGATCGAACATCGCCGTTATTATCAAAAGATTGGTATACATATTCAGTTATGACTGTAAGCACATCGGCTGGAGACCGGGCAAAGAGGAAGCCATATTGTTTGTCAGACAGTAAGCAATTTGTCAGCAATTTCGGTTCGACTGTTTTATCGTTATCAAGAACAGTGTTTTTGTTTGTTTAGCAAACCATCTTTTGCTTAGAAACGGCGAATAGAAAGCGAATTCAAAAAAAAAAAAAAGAAAGCAAAAACATTTTTTATAGATTTTTACAACTTTCAACTAGGTGATTTTATAGTATTCGTAAATACTATAAAATGACCTAGTTGAAAGTTGTAAAAACCTATAAAAAACTTGAGAGACCTTTTTTAAAAATAATTTTTGCTGCCTGATATATATATATATATATATATATATATATATATATATATATATATATATATATCCGTGGGTAAGTAATTCAAGTGAATCCTAATAATATAAAAGCATAAAAACTAGCTCCTGCGCCGGGCAATGGGCCATCAGCTTGTTCAGGAGTGTGGGAATCCCTAAGTCTTCACATATTCTCAGCATTGCATGCTCTCCTGGTTGCCATTTGATCTGAATTTTTATTTTTCCTCGTCTCAGCCTTGGCTTTTTTAATAGAAATCTGGACCGCTGTTGACGGAGATTTCTTTTTGCACGTCATACTGCTGCCATGTCCGATAGGCATAAATAAGCTACAGGACACAAAATTGATCGACGCATTTAAATATTGCATTAATATTTAAGCATACCTTTTAAAGGTCCAACGATAATTCTTTTGTCGTCACTAAATTCAATGGCAATTTGATGCACGTGGGTCCTTACTTTTTGTACAATTATTTTTACTTCAACGGTGACTTTCGTTGGATTTCGCAAATAATTTCGATTATTTCCAAATTTAAATCACGTAAAAATCCTGGAAAACAATCGCAGTATGGAAAACTCGGAAATCCAAAATATCTATAACATGAGCTATTGAAAGTAAGAGAGTTCTGCCCCTTTAATTGGAAAGTGACACAGAGTGATACACTGACATTGGCATCTGTTATATAGAAGTAGGAGAGTTGTGTCCCTTTGATTGAAAAAGTGTGATAAAATGGTACAATGACATTGGCGTTTATTATATATATATGGAATCTATTACACACACACACACATATATATATATATATATATATATATATATATATATATATATATTTATATATATATATATATATAACATATATATATAATGTTTTTACATATATATGTATATATATATATATATATAAAACAAAAAAAAATTGTAAAAAAAAATATTTCATGGGTGATTTTCATTGGATTTTGTAAATAATTTCGATCATTTCCAAATTTACCAAAAAAAAATTTTTTAAATTGAAAATAATTTGCTAGAAATATTCTGTATAAAAACTTATTGTAAAGCCTAAAATGAGGATTGGAATAAAGGCTCCTAATATTTAATATAGTGTTATTTATTTATAACATATGACATTTTACAGAGAATAATTGAATTTTTATTACTTACAATTGGATTCTCAGTGTTTTTTTTTCTTACAAAAATAATTTGTATATTCGCTTCTTTAAAAAATTTTTTAGTTTAACCGGTTTCGCTTAGCTTTTCTAAAAGTTTCTCTCTCCACATGTTGTTATGTTTTGTACCTATAAAAAACTGAAAATCAAGGGGCGTAACTGTCTATATATGTCGTTTATGGTAAGGGTAATTGGGTAGAATCTATTTATACAATGAATTAGGTATGGGTTTGAAGTTGTTGATGAAAAATGTTTTCTTATTAATCCACCTTTGTTCAGTGGTCTTGTAGTAGCATTGGTAGAATGGCAAGATACTACAATTTGGCAGATTTTGTCCTCCGCATTCCTCTACATGTTCGCTAAGAGGTATTTTTCTGGTGTGCGGGTCCATAGTTTGTTGGCGATGAACATTCTTTACTAGAGTGACTGGCCAGTTTGGCCAATGTAATGTTCATGGCAACCTTTGCATGTAATTATGTATATTAAATTCTCTGAGTCGCATTATATATATATATATATATATATATATATATATATATATATATATATATATATATAGTTTATGGAAAACTAGGAAATCCTTATGGGTAGACCCAAGGAGGATAAAATCCAGAGAACTCAATGTAAATCCAGAGCAAATAATTTAAATAAAAACGGACCACTTTAAGGTTCCATGTAATAAATTATTTCACCACAGCCCTTTTAAAAGGACTGCGGATCATCAGACTTTACTTCCAAAGGCTGAAACAAAAATGAAAAGAAATTTGCACATTTTTGACGGGCCGTATTAAGCATATGTAAATTAACGAAGTAAAGAAGTGAGTGGGGAGAGAGAAGACATGAGTGAGATGTAATTTGATATTTCTATTCTTTCATACTTAAAATTAAATATATATATATATATATATATATATATATATATATATATATATATATATATTCATGTACAGGCATATGTTGATATCATTGGCCGTAGTCAGTCTATCAGTATAGAGTCTCTGGTACGTCAGGGCCGGTTGAGATGAAGTGGCCATGTGATTAGTATAAATGACGATAAGAGGCCTAAGCAGTTTTATGCAATGACATAGCTGAATAAAAAAGCCCTGGACATAAACCGAAATTATGTGATAAAGATTATATCAACAACATACCGTACGAGGTCAAAGTCATGTAAAATGACTGGGAAAACATCGCTTTAGCTGTAGATCGTATCTCTTAGAGGAAAGCACTCAACAATGGTAAGTAATACTTTGAACAGAACCGAGATAAGGATGAACAACACAAGAGAGATATTCGTAAGAATCTTGATGTTAATTTCCCTGCAAATATTGCCAAAGATTTTGATTTAGCATCTAATGAATAGGGTCGTGTCTAAGTAGGACATACCTGAAAAATAATCAATTACCCCCCACACAGTGATTCTTTAACGATATGTGCTATTTATGCAACAACTTATACAAAAGATGTCCAACGTTGCCGCGTCTACACAAGAGAATATAAGGCCCTAGCTGGACTATAAAGTGAAAATTACTATTTGTATTTTCCTCGTATAAGTTTTAAAAGTTACATTAATCCTATTTTCGGTATTAATAATATAAGATGTCTTCTCTATAATAAGCATATCTTGTGGCATTTGAGGTACATTACTGTCGTTTAAATCTTCAAAATTAAATTTTCACAATTAAAAGCATCAAATTAAAGATAACTCGAAACGCAGAAATAAAAAGCAAAGTATAAAGGATCTGTTCTGAATAATTATGAGACATTCGCTTGTTATTCCTGTTTATTGGCATCGGTCACTACTACTTATCATAATAACGAAATCTCTCATTTGTAGAGAGGATCAGTAAGTGCGACCGATAAATTACATTCTTCAATATTATTGAATAAATTATAATTATAGTGATCTTTATAATATAGTCTTTATTGAAAATGATTTGACAGCAAATCGCCTGTAAAATTAAGTACACTTTTTCTTCTTGTTCTACATCATCTTTTTCTTTTTTTGCCTTCTTTTTGTTTTTGTTCTCCTACTTCTTCTTTATTAACAATAACAATTCTCGAGTTATTATTATTATTATTATTATTATTATTAATAATAATAATAATAATAATAATAATAATAAATACAAGAATAATAATACTACTAAAATATAAATACAAAAAATTCTACTCACAAATCCAGCCCCAAAATACAAAAAATTACTTAAGGATTTGACCAGAAATCAAAGGAAATATAACAACAACAGCAACAACAACAATAATAATAACAATAATAATAACAATAATAATAATAATAATAATAATAATAATAATAATAAGAAGAAGAAGAAGAAGAAGAAGAAGAAGAAGAAGAATTAATGTGTAATGTATCTTTGATGATCTTCAAAAAACTATCAAACGGATTTGAAATCGAAATCTCTGAAATGTGGCTCTTGAAGACATTAACAATTCCAATTGTAGTTGGATCCCTCGGATTGATTGGAAAAGATTCCAATAAACGTATTGAAGGAATCCCTTATAGCCCATGCATTAAAAAAAATATAAAAATGTACTCACAAGTACAGCCCACACCTTACGAAGGACTGTATCCATGTAAAATATGTGCCATTTTTTTTTAAAGTGCTCAGTGGAAAATGTCATGGTGCCATTTCTGACCTTAGGTCTTTGGTCGAGACCCGGAAAGAAATGAGTATATACCATAAATCAAAGAAAATAAAACAATAATAATAATAATTTTAGTTCGCAAAACCAGACGTTACCATTGCTGACAAGAAAAAACATCCTCATCGCCGTGGTTGTTTATTGCTGACCATAATATCAAGGTCAAAGAAATCGTAAATATTAAGAAATACACCGATCTGTTCGAGATTATATGAATGGAAAACACTGATAACATAAGATCTAGGCTGAAGAAAAAACCGTGCAAATACTCACAGGGTGGATAGAGGAAATAAGAGACAAGAGAAAAAAGTATAAAACCCTGCAACTTCTACGGGAAGGAAACTGAAAGAAAATTGTATGAACACCACCCAGACCCGGTTATGGAGATAGGACCTGTTACAAAACTATGGGACTACACAATTCACACTGACAGAACAATCAAAGCCAACCGCCCAGATATTGTTATTAAAGACCACAAACAAAAAAAAAGTGCCTGCTTATTGATATGGCAGTCCCTGCAGACTGCAGTGTATCTTTGAAGATCTTCAATAAGCAATCAAAATACAAGGACCTTGAAATAGAAATCTCAAAAATGTGGCACATGCAAACATCAACAATCCCTGTTGTAGTTGGAGCCCTAAGATTAGTTGGAAAATATTCCAGTAGACTAATTGAAGGGATTCCTGGAAGTCCATGCCTAAAAGAGTTACAAAAAATTGTTCTGACAAGTACAGCCCACACTTTACGAAGGGCTTTATCTATGTATTTTTTTTTTTTTTTGTCAGTGGAATGTGTCATGATGCCATCTCTAACTTAAGGTCGTTGGGCGGGAAACGCCAGAAATCAAAGGAAATAATAATAATAATAATAATAATAATAATAATAATAATAATAATAATAACAATAATAATATATGCACTGGAAAATATGCAAGAAGCCCTGAGAGATGATATGAGCACAAACCAGACTGTTAGCCAAAATAACGTTGTAACTATCATTTGAGACATGCCAATTTAAACTGACAGGTAAACAAAAGCCAACAGACGTGATATTATCATAAAAGAAAATTCAGGAATTGTATGCTTATTGACATAGAGAGAAACACCTCCATGAAAATTATCGAGACATTTTCCAAATACAAAGACCTGGAGATCGAGATTAACAGAATGTGGGGAATGAAAACTGAGACTGTACCAATAGTGATTGGAACTCTGGGCCACATGGGAAAACGAATAGACAATTTTACTAACAATGTCCCAGGTAACATCAACATACAAGTTGCCCAGAAAATCGCCTTACAAGAAACATCCAATATACTAAGAAAAGTACTATCAATTAAATGTCAATTCCCGTATAGGGCCTAAAGACTATAGTTTGGACTCAACTCTACAGGATAGAAAGCAGGAATCATAACATTCACAAATAACAATAATAATAATAATAATAATATCACGAATTTCAAGCAGAAATATAAAATGAAAGTAGGAAATGAAATTCCACCACTCAAGGAAAATTTCAAACAAAAACTGCAAACAAAGTCACAGAAAACATGACTGTATGAAAACCATTATAGATTTTATTAACAAAAGATATTTCAAAAGACCTCAAGAAATTTTACAAGTAAATTGGAAAGAAGTTATAAAAGTCAAATTGTTCTGTGTACAGCTGAAACCCCACGAAGGACTTTGTCTATGTACAATGGCTGTGATCTAAGGTCGTTTTATATTGTTTTTAGAAAAATGTTCGGTAGAAAATGTCAGGAAGCTATTTTTGACCTTAGGTCTCTTGTTGGGACCCGGAAGGAAATAAGTCTACAATAAAATCAATGGAAAACAACAATAACAGCAACATTACTACTAGTACTACTACTACTAAAAATAATAATTTTTTGATTAGCTTCTCGGGTTGTGCATGAATAATGACCGATCGGTGATGAGTATAGTAAAAAAAAACAACAACAACAACCGAAACGATACGTACTGCAGCGAAACGAACGGCCTTTTACGTATATCCCTCCAGCTAAACATCCGCTCAACCGCGACAGTAAGCCGAGAAAGTCGCTCTCCAAGATCACAATTGAATGAGAAACTTCTGTTAATAAAATTCTAATCGATATAGTGACCTGCAAAAGAGTGTGTGTGATGTGTGTGTGTGTGTGTGTGTGAGAGAGAGAGAGAGAGAGAGAGAGAGAAAGAGAATTGTTTCCTAAGCAAACACGCAGATGTGTTCGCCGTTGTAGCCCCTCCGTTACCGTAAACAAGCAATACTTTACACACTGTCCGAAATTGTTTGCTTTCTCTGTTTCTTTTCACTGTAGTATTTAAATTCATTCTTTTTTTTTTCATTCATTATTATTCAACGCATTTAGTAAATCAATTCACATAGGCAGGGACATACGCGCACCTTACATATATTTTAAGTATTGCACCTAACCTGAATCGTTCATAAAAGTTCAGGATGTGAAATTAATAAACGCAAAAAAATTCAAATACGTCCGTTTACGGATCAGTTATAAGAACTAGAGTATCGGGGAGAAGGAAATTGAACATAGAATGGGTTGCACGAGAGATAGTTTCGCCCAACACTGCAAGTTGTTACATAACTAAAACATTAACTATTAGGTTGGTGCAAAAATAATGTCGTTTTCTCACATAGTAACATATGTGTGAAAACGACATTATTTTTGCACCAACCTAATAGATCATATATATATATATATATATATATATATATATATATATATATAAAGAAATATAGTCTTAAGGTGTGCTATATTTATGGAATAAAGTGCTCAATATCAGAGATAGAGCGTGTGTAAATATAAAAGTGAACATAGAAGTCAACACTTAGAGGCGACAGTCTGTTTAATGCTATGTGCAATGGTCAGGCCACCAACTGTCGCCTCAAAGTGTTGACTTCTATGTTCACTTTTATATATATATATATATATATATATATATATATATATATATATATATATATATAAACTATCAGCTATTATTATTAGCAATAATACTCGCACATTCGAACAATAAAAAGAACCTTCAGATATTAAAGTCCATCTACATTAAAACGAAGCAACCCACACATTTTTTTACATTTCAAACTAGTCACAACACATTAAAATGCATCTGGACATTATTGGTTCTGCTGTAATACTTCCGTCTATCACGTGGTATGACGTCATAGAACCGCACCTTGAACTTACGATCTGCGTCTGCTATTCCGCGACCGTTATTGTCGCATAGCAATTTTCTACGTGAAAATACCAAAATATCATCTTTGACGGTGGATATCGTTGTTTTATGTCTGTATAGCCATTGTGAGGATGGCTCATGCGAGCCGAAAGCTTAGGGCCAACTTAATAAAAAAATCTTCAAATGTTGGACAATTTTTGTCTTTATTTTCCTCAGAAGCTCAAGCAAACATTCGAACATTAGAACGGTTGATGATCAGACATAATAAACTTTCATTGTCCGTTATATTTAATAATATATGTTTAAACACACACACACACACACACACACACACACATATATATATATATATATTATATGAGTTTTAAGATAGAATATTTAACATATATATATATATATATATATATATATATATATATATATATATATATATATATATGAAGATGGCTCATGCTATATATTAAGCTTAGGACCAAGTTAATAAAAAATACCCAAATGATGGACAATTTTTGTCTTTATTTTCTCGAGAAATTAAAAGAAACATTCGAATATTAGAACGGCTCATAATCAGACAATATAGACATTTATTGTCTGTTACATCTAATAACATATGTTTACATAATGATCTGCTGCTCCAATACACTAAACTATTAGCTGTATACAGCTACTATCTCAGACCAATTGTTAATATGGTTTCAACGTATGAAACCTGAAAATATTAGCGAGAACCATTTTTGTTCAAATCTTGTGGAACGACAACAGAATCACTAAGAATTGTACCGAATAAGAGAAAACATATAACTTGTATAGCGCTGAAGAAATTTTATGACGAAATCAAGATGATGATGTTCAACACTTGTTCGAACAAAAAGTTAGGAAGGAAACTCCCAACAATTGTGGAAAGAGCGATAACAGCTACTGGACTTGAGACATACGTTTTGCTGAAAAAAGTATTTAAGAGAAAGATTGTATAAATTTCAACTGACAACAGCACAGGTTGCTCGCTCAACCGAAAGCCAAGTGTTTCCTTATCAGAAAACCGTTAATATTACCATTACCAATAAAGCTTCCCAACAGTGAAACTCCCTTCCAGTTACTCGCTTCCCTGATAATACATTTTAATGCAACGTCAATTGCCATCTTCTGTAGCCTTGATCCCACTTCTTTTATCCTTTCCCTAATCTCCACTATACACAGTCTTTTCCCGCACTTTCTCTCCCTGTAACCCCTTGCGTACAAGTGGCACTTCCGCCGTGATTCAGGTGAATTGCTAAAAAAAAAGAAGAAAAGATAAAAGGAACAGATATTACATTTGTTATCCCCCCCAAACACACACAGTTATATGGCATAAGGCCGGTTTAAAATGGGGAACTCAAGCGCATGAACATTGGTTAAGACCAATCGATATTCCATCGCTCCCACTTTTGATTTAATGAAGGAAGTAGAAAAACATAACTGAGAGATAAAATGTAAAATTTTCCTAGTAGGGAAATATTGCCGACTACTTGTCAGTGATGGTGTGAGGAAAGTGAGTAAAAGAAACTTCCAAGCTTGAACCATTTGCAGATCCTGTACTCCAACCAACCGAATATTTCTCAAAAATTTTGGAGGATGGACGTGGTTTTTTTCCACGAAATCTGCTAATTGCAAAGTCGCATTCGCTACATCCCTCTTTTTTCTGTTTATTGTCGTTGTTTATTGGTTATCAGATTTTTATTTCTGTTTATTCCTGTGCCTTAACTTACATTTTTTTTTCGACAACAATATTCAAAGTTTCCTTATTTTCAAATATCTCATT
The DNA here is from genome assembly GCA_963932145.1 of Acanthosepion lycidas. Lineage (NCBI taxonomy): Eukaryota > Metazoa > Mollusca > Cephalopoda > Sepiida > Sepiidae > Acanthosepion > Acanthosepion lycidas. The sequence goes on along the minus strand of OZ010572.1, from coordinate 118,583,478 downwards.
TCCGTTTTCTCTTTTCCGCTTGTCGTTTTTTTCCGTTGCAGTTGTTTTATTATATTTTTCTTTGACTTCTGTTGTTTAAACACTTGATTCCGGGTCACAACCAGAGAGCTAAGGTCAGAAATGTCTTCATGGGATTTTCCACTAATTATTTTTTGTGAAATAAAAAAAAAAAAGCTACAAAAATACTAAGATCACACACATGTTATATAAATAAAGCTCTTCGTAATGTGTGAGCTATGTCAATGCGAGTACAATATTTTTTTTATTTCTTTTAGACTTCGGCTACCAGGAATTCCTTTAGTGAGCCCATTCAATCAATTTGTGGGTTCCATATACAACTGGAATTATTGATGTCCTCATGTGTTATATTTTTCTTTTTGATTTCCAATTTAAAATCCTTGTATTTTTATATTTTCGAAGATCTTCAAATATACACTAGAATCTGAAGAGACTGCCATTTCAATAAGAGATTATTATTATTATCATTTAAATATATTCTTAATGCTTCTCGTCCTTGTAACTGTGCTTTATGTGGTATAGAACCTTCGTGTATCTATCCATTTTATTGACCCCAAGAGTACATATGTACAGGTAGGTAAATATACTTATTTGTATCGGGTCCATTCAGGATGTGAGTGATCATGGCTCTCCATAATTTCTTATATGCAGATCTTAGGAACGTTTGTCTATTACGATCTTTCCAAACCACCCTCCTTTCATTCTTTCAGATATGCTAGTCTTATAGGTGGATCGCTGCATTCTCCTGTACTTTTTGGCTTTTAGCCATGTGAGGATCAGATATTAAAAGACCTCTTTCCTCAGTATGTTAGGCGAATATCATAGGAAAACGTATGGGAGAGGGGAGAAAGATTTTAGCGTTTCTGTAACTTAGAGATGGTTACTGAATGAGGAATAATCAAAACAGACGTTGGAAATGAAATGATAATCTTTATAACATCAACAAAATAAAATACTCGCCAGCGGCGTGAAGTAGGTAAACCACTGCTAGGTTGGACTACTTAGACAGAATATTACGATATTTACCTGCCTCCCCACGAAGTAAGATGTGGCACAAGGCTAAGTTTAATGTGGGGTAACCCGAGCCGGTGATCTCAGACAAAAATTGCCTGTAGACTCCGCAAACGTGGGATCGGGTATCTGCCTACCTCCCCGAACGAGACTCTGCCCTTCAGCATAGCCACGTCAGGGTTCCTCTGTGCCCGGAGGCAGAGAGTTCGACACGGCAACAGTTTCCCACGCTGACAGCTCATGCTGCCAGCGAAGACAACCTATTAAGATATTTATTTCTGTTAAAAATACAACAAATATGGCTCAAGGCCGAAAAAAGAGGATGGGGAAAAGGACGGTCTTCGTCTGTCTTAATTTTAAACTTAGCTAGCCACAAGCACTGACACAAACATACAAACAATATTCCTAACACCAAAACAACACATTCTTACTAACCTTTCTGACTACATCCACTATAATACCTCATTGTCTCAATGAAAATCCTAAATAGTCCCTATATATAAAAATCGTCGTAGAAACGCTATTACCCCCACTTAGAATAGTGTCTAACGTGTTTATGTGGATTGGGACATACCCATTTCTGTTCATAGACAGGGCATATAACACGTGTGCAGTTTTTTGTCTTTTATGATTTGATCGCATTAAGGTGATGTTTACGTTGGTGTGATCATATTTGTATGGAGGCGAGAGGACGCTGAAATTTTAAATTGCTTTTTATGTTATCTAGCCGATTTCATTTAGTTTCTTTTTCATTTTGTATATGATTTTGTCACTTTTGTTATGCCGCATTGTAATTGCAAAAGGGGGTCGAATGCGTTTGTGTAAGTTAGCCCGTTGTTATATACATTTCTAGTAGTAGTTGATAGCGGAATAATTTTTATTTTTTATACTGAAAAACGAAATCAATTAAAACATACAACAATAGACAATAATGCCCGAGATATTGGAATATATGCTAATATTCCATTTATATTACATTAATAATCATCTGCGTAAAATATAATAAGACATTGATGCCAATTGTTGATAATGTCGTCAGATTTAAAGTGTTTTCATATTATAATAATAACGAATGAAATTCGTGTGTTTTACTGTGTAATATATATTCATCGACAGAGTTATCAATATTTACTTATATTTGACAAATTTTATTTAGCACAAAATATATCATGATCTAGCGAAATTTTCTACTGGTTAAAAATGAACAAATTTCACACAACTTGAAATAAAAACAATACTAAATTACACAGGCGTACTGCCGTGATCAGGATTCGAACCTGGGTTACCACGACCACATCATGGGTGGGGGGGGTCATAACCACTAGACGATCACGGCAACTCACATACCATATAAATGACTCTTTTTTCAAAATTCTACCTATATAAAAATTTTAAAAATCGAAAGATATCTTTCGATATGTAATGTCGCTGTCAATTGAACACATATTGAGAAATTGCAGGCAATGTAATTTACAACAGGTTATCCTGTAAGATTTTAAATTATATTTTCTTTAACTTTAATTTTTGAATATTAAATTTGAATTTATTGCGATATATGCTGATATTACATTTATATTACATTAATAATCATCTGCGTAAAATATAATAAAACATTGATGTCAGTTGTTGATAATGTCGACAGATTTAAATTGTTTCTATATAACATCGAAAGAATTATTAATATTTACTTCCGATGTTGAAATTAATAACAAGAATTAATATTTTTCTTTTTCGTGATGTGAATTACAGTTATTTGTAAGGTGTGTGTTAAAAATGTTTTCACTATTAGTGTCTCTTTGTTTATTTAAAAGTTTGTGCTTACTTGTTTTTTTTTTATTTCCGATAATTTCGTTGGTAATAATAACCTTTGCGATTACCAGTTTTCGATTTTTACGGAGGGATGCTGATACGTGTATATTGGACCTTTTACTACTGCTACTGCCACTTGCTAATCTACCGTACTCTACTCTACTGACTGCCGCCGCTTATGGTAAAAGGTCGTTTTTATAATCAGATTTTAGAATGATGAAATATCTTTCTCGTCTTCTATCATTGGTGGCATGGTTGATTTTAGTATGATCAATTTTTTTTTATCTTTATTTCAAGCACGATGAAATATGGTTATTTGCTGTCAACACTGATGACAAGGTTATTTTTAGAATGATGAAATATCAAACTCATTCTAAGAATTTAGATATAAACTTACTGTGTATGCTCTAGAGATTAAAGCACTTTCTATAGATTTCAGTTTTAGTCAATTGCTTTTTCATTAATTAAAGTGGCATTTCTAAATAAAGATTATGGACAGATTCATTACGATGTACAACTTATACAGTGAGTGCGTTGTTTTGTAAAAGATCTCTGCTGTGTTCATATAATATTGTATTTAAATTTATTGGAGTTTCTCTGTGTATTCCTAATGGCAGTTGGATTACAGATTAGATGAAAACAACGGTTCTTGTACGGTAACTGAAGTTAAGCAACGTTGACCCGTGTCACTACCAAAATGGGTAACTCCATTAGAATACCAGGTTATGTAAACTTGGATGCGTAGGTGATGTAATGGATAACAATTCTGAAGTCGAAATCAGAGAGACAAGTTCAATATCCAGTCAAGTTTATTATATTCACTTATGAATACAAACAAAAGGAAAATTTATTTTAGTCGACGCGTTTCATCTTCTGAGGAACTTTGTTAAGGCAAATGTAAGGATTTTATTTTGTGACAAGTATTTATATACAAAAGCAAAAAATGTTATTGGTTTTTCAATTTTTTGGTATAGGAGTGATCATGAATAGTCGTCAGTTTGGCAAAAATGTCTGCAACAACATGGACCTGAGGTGATACAATTAAATCCTAATGTCTACGCAAATAACCTTAGGGAAGTTATGAATCTACCTTTTTTCTCTCTCCAGCTATGGGTTAATTGGTAGGATAAAGTAAAAGTAAATTATTATTATCTCCCCTGCAAATTCTTACAATCTAAAAATATTTTCTGTCTTTAAATACCATACAAATGATTGGTAAGCCATAAAAAGCAAAACGATCGAATAATCAAGCCCCTGTGGCAATAAGGTAAATATACACAAGAACATTGATATCTGAAATAGAATTTCTGATAGATTAGGTTGGTGCCAAAAATAACGACGCAATAATGTCGTTTTTTGCCGTATTTTTAACGTCAAAAAACGACATTATTACGTCATTATTTTTGCACCAACCTAATATATTTAAATTCATAGAATTTACAAAGCGCCAAATATTTAAACCATAAGAACACAAATCCCAGAAAAATCACATGGCATCGAGATTATCTAAAGCTAATAGCTGTCCTGGGTGTGACGATAAACTAAATCCGCATCATGGGTAAAACGATGAACTACGTTCAACAAAAAGGCCTCAGATCTGGAGGTTTTGAGAAGCGCTGAATTGCTGATGTTCCCAGGTCAACCCTGACCTGGGGCAGTAGCATCTGTTAGGGTGGCAGTTATGGATAAATAAGTAACACCCAAACTGGGGTCAAAAGACTATGTAAATGTAAAAATAGGTTTTAATACAAGAAATACTTTGAAAAAAATATATATTACCAGCAATAAATTTTTGAAAAAATAAATATTACCAGCAATAGAGTTTTGGGGGGAAAAAAAAAAGAAGATATTCCCAGCAATACATTTAAAAAAGAAATTAACAGCTATACATTTTTGAAGTAAAACATATTACCAGTAATATATTTTGAAGGAAAAAAGAGCTTAACAGAAATAAATTTGTGAGGAAAAAACGGTATTACCAGCATTAGAGATTTTGTCGACATTAAATTTGAGGTTGATATGCCGTAAAACAAAGCAAAGCAAACCAACCCAAACTAAAGCTTGTGGCTCTTGGGTCAGTTTATATAATTTACTGTACTTGAAGTATATTAATGAGCACGGACTTTTATTTTGATTAAGTGGATATCTCACATTTTATGACTCCAAGGCTGACTACTGATTCCCTTGAAATAATTCCGAAAGGATTTTGCCTTTTATTTATTTCTGTTCGGGCTACAGGTTGTAAAGAATGAGTTGGACTTAAAAAAAAATCCCTTTTTCGTTAATGGGACCCAAACGACAGCGCAGAAGCGGGATGTTTATGAAGAGGAAAGGAGAACAAAATCCGGAGGAAAAGGTGAAGGGCACTTTTTGTATTTTATTGTTCTTTTTTTATTTTCTTTGCTCGCATCGTGTATTTAATATATATATATATATATATATATATATATATATATATATATATATATATATATATATATATATATATATATATATATATATATATGTACAAAAAAGAACCCGAAAAATCAGTTTAACAATAATGGAAGAACATGGGCAAAAATGATGTCCGAACAGAAAAAAAATATATGTTATAGCCCTTCGTGTATATAAATAAATATAAAATGTAAAAGATAAAATAGTGTATGTGAAATTACTTGCGGCAATAAAAAAAAAAAAAAATGAATTGAAAATAGATATGCGAATATAGATTTTCACATACACGCAAGAATATGAATGCAAAACATACCTCGACCATGACGCACAGACATACACTGACTAATATATATATATATATATATATATATATATATATATATATATATATATAGTCGGATGAATAGAGCACGAATTTATGAATACAAACGCAAGAGCATTTGGAAAACATAGGTGACCAATTTTTTGTCAGTTATCAAGATTTTTAGATATATTGATAATAGCAAAAATACACACACATACAAGAAACGCACTCAGAGACACGTAAAACACACACTGAAACACATATACGCACATATAAACAAACACATACAAAACACACATACACAAGCAGACACACACACATATATGTATGTATATATATATATATATATATATATATATATATATATATATATATATATATATATATATAATGCATTTATTCATATAAAGATGACTTATAGAACTATTAGAATAATCCGAAGATGGGAATAGAATTCTAAAGGAGCCGACTTCTGAGATAGATGAATATATAAATGCTATCGCATATACACACCAAATTGAAAATATATATATATATATATATATATATATATATATATATATATATATATATATATATATATATATATATATATTTATATATATTTATTTATTTATATGTGTGTGTGTGCGCGTATGTTTCTTTATGTGTGTGTGTATCTATGTATTTGTATAAGTATAGCTATGTATATATATAAATATATATATATATATATATATATATATATATATATATATATATATATTTATATATATTTATATATATATATATATATATATATATATATATATATATATATGGGTGTGTGCATTATCATTCAGGCGACGGTGTTACGTAAATATTGATGAAACACTAAAACAGTTTCTTTGAAATAAAGAAAATATCAAAATAAAAAGCCAATAAAAAAGAAAGTATGGGGAATATGCAAGAAGCAAGGTTAATAATAATGTCTGCATCTTGGTTGATCGGTTAGAAAGTTGCGTATTGAACAAAGATGGCTGTCGTTGATTCCTGAGATAAATGAAAAAAAAAAAAAAAGACAGCATTCTGAACATTGATTCTTAAAAAAAGAAGTTTCTTTCCAATTAAAAGATTGGCGCAAGAAAATTTTCATGTCCCTATTCTTCTATTTTGGACCCATGCCATACAAAGTAAATACATATAATAATGACGTGAAAATAAACGACGTTTTAATAATAATAATAATAATAATAATAATAATAATAATAATAATAATAATAATAATAATTATAATAATTTTTTTCTCCCCCCACTTCCTGAGTTCACACGGTTCATACGACCTGCCAGCACTTCATAAATAGTGGACTATTCCGTTTTGATCGTATGGAAAAATGGGAAAAAAACACTACTTCATTTCATTGAAAAAAAGGAAGGAAGGAGTGAATGAATGAATGAATGAATGAAGGAAGGAAGGAAGGAAGGAAGGAATGAAGGGAGGAAGGGATAGTTAACAACTACTGCAAATACGTCGTAAATAATGGACTATTCCGTTTTGATCACGGTGAAAGTATGGAAAAGATGCTACTTGGTTTCACTGAGAAAGAAAGAAAGAAAGAAAGAAAGAAAGAAAGAAAAGTTTATTGTCTCCTGCCATTAGCTCATAAATAATAGACCCTTTCTTTTTGTTTGCGTGGAAATAAGGGAAAATACCTTACTTTGTAAGTAGAGTCATTCCAGTTAAACCTCGAGAGCCAGACAAACCTACCAAGGTTTCACCTAAGCGGAAGGCTTTCTCTGACGATCCACTTAGATGAAACCTCGGTAGCTTTGCCTGGCTCTCTATATTTAATATATATATATATATATATATATATATATATATATATATATATATATATGAACAATTTCTCAGAGTTAACCGGTAGAAAAAGATAATATTTATAAATGTAAAAGAGAATAGGAAAACTGTAATAGTTGCCGACACATTTCGTCCGATGTGAACTTTCTCAAGTTTCTTTGTTTAATAAATTCATTTCGTTTTTTGCCTTGAGAAAGCCCACATCGGACGAAACGTGTCGGCAACTATTAAAGTTTTCCTATTTTCTTTTACATATATATATATATATATATATATATATATATATATATATATATATATATATATATATATATATATATAGAAAGAAAGAGAGATAGATAGATACATAGATAGATAGATGAGGTTCGTATGCAACAAAAGAAATAATGAAAATAATAGCGAGGGAAAAAAAAAATGAAATCATAATAAAGAAAGGGAAAACAAAACAAATGTGAGGAATAATGAAAGAAAAGCAATGTGTTGTTGAATGAAAGACAGAAATGAAAAAAAGAAAGAAAAGACAACAGTAATTAATAATGAAAAATAATACAGAAATGAATGAAAAAACAAGAAGATGCAGTTCAATAAATGGATAGCGACTCGACTTGAGGAATTTCAATCGAATCCATTAGATTCACTTACGTACTAAGACCCTTGGGAAAGGTATAAATCCTATTCTTCTCCCTCAACTAAATATAGCCTTGGGTGGTAAGCAATCTAGTGGTGTACAGTGGATGAAAGGAAATAAGAGATATTTAAATGAAACGAGTAAACCGGAAGTGGATTGAATAAATTGTCCAAGAAAAAGCACAAATGAAGAAGCACTCTTCGTTATGTCGTGGTACAAAAACTCTGAATTCAAAACTGTTTGTAGCTCTGGTATAGCACATGCTATACAGCAAAAGAAAGGATTGTTCGAATTGGCTCGATGATCCTGACTGCGAATGATGATGATTAGCGCCATACCTAATAAGGTTGTTGTATGCACATAAGAGGATGAAGTGGTAATAAATACAGATTATGAGGATATGTAGGATATATAACGGTTGAACTTGAAGAAGTTAAGATTATAGAAATCGGGGTTGCTTCTTCATCCTCTCTGGAGTCTGTTCCATAAAGTTGAGGTTCTCGAAATGAAGATGTATTTCATTCTTACTAATAGAATCCATAGGGAATGAGATTATTCGTCTCGGTATCGTACGTGACATGTTGCTATTAATGAATGTAGCGCGTCAGAACATTTGCCATGGATATAGCTATAGAGTAACCCGATGCTTGCAACACTTCGGCTGGGGGAAAGAGGTTGTACGCAGGAGTAACAGAGAGTGAAAGTAAGAGAAAGTAAGTAGGGGTAACAGAGAGTGAAAGTAAGAGAAAATACTGGGTATAGGGAGGACTGAAGAAAGGAAATTGTATGACGATGTATTTAAATTTGGAAGTACGGTGGTGTAATGGATAACGGCTCGGATTGAGAAAATCGGAAAGACGAGTTCGAATTCCAATTGCATCCGTTACATTCACTTATGTGCTAATACCCTTGGAAAAGGTATGGATCCCTTTCTTTTCCTCCCACTATGGGTAAATAGCAGGACAGACAGGGATCCATAGCCTATGATGGCAACCGGTCTAGGAGAAAATAACTCTGAATTCAAAATTGTATGTAGTCTTGGCGCGGCACATACTTTACAGCTAAAGAAAGGATTGTTCGCATTGGCTCTATGATCCCGCCTAAGGTCGAATGATGATGTTGAAATAAGAAGAGAGACGATAAACACTTTCTTTTTTTAATGCAACCGTCCGATCTTCGGGAAATGAAGGAAAAATAAACTGAAAAGAAAGAAAAAATAAAGAAACTATTTAAGAAACAAGTGTTGATGAAAAGGACAAAAAGAGATTTAAAAAAAAATAGCAAAGAAAAAACGAAAAACATTGTCAAAAGCAAAAACGAAAATCGATAATAGAAACGGAAAACGAAAATCAATAATAGCAACGGAAAACGAAACGAAACTAATACCGATGGAGAAAAAGTAAGAGTAAAAACAATTAAAGCAAAAACGATGGAATTTTTTTTTAAATCCTCACGGGTCTTTTTGAGGGCAAAAGAGATAGGCGAAGGTAGCGAGCCACTTACCTGACGAGTTTGCCTGCGGGGAACGCGGGGCGGAGACCTTAGCAAAAGGAGAAAAACAGCTAAGAGCCATGATTGCCTGTGCCGTGAAGGGATGTGGCGCAATACAAGGAGAAAAGAAAGATTTTTAACAGTAAAGAAAACTGAACGAAGAAGTGAATGAAAAAATGAAATACATTATTAAATAGAAGAATGAAAATAAAATAAAAAAAACATGAAGGAAAATTAAATAAACGAAAAATTAAACGACAAAATATTTTTGGGAAAAATATGAACCGTTATCTATCGTAGAACAAAAGAAATACAAAGAAAGAAAGAAAGAAAGAAAGAAAGAAAGAAAGAAAGAAAGAAAGAAAAAAGAAAAAGATAAAAAGAAAGAAAGAAAGAAAGAAAGAATAATAATTTGAGAAAAGTATGAATTTAAAGTGAATACAAAAAAGAAACAAATAAACAACTTTAAAGGCATGAAACCGTTTTCAACAGATTGAGAACGAAAATAAAAGAAAGGAAGGATAAAACGAAAAAAATTTTGAAGAAGTGTGAAGAAATAAATATGGTAGAAAGCAAGCAAGAAAGAAAGTCAATAAGAAAGATATTAACGGTGGATAGGTACGAATAAAAAGAAAGAAAAAAAAGAAAAAAGAAAGAAAGAAAGAAATTATCGGTTGATATACACATACATTGAGAATGAGTAAAAAGAAAGAAAATATTGATTGAATTGGGCAGAAAAAGAAAAGTAACGTTTAAAATTCATAATGGAAGATATATAGATAGATAGATAGATAGATAGATAGATAGATAGATTATTCTGGTCGATATCAATGCTCACTGTGAAAAAAGAAAGTTACCAAGCTAAATATTGTATTTTTAGAAAGGTGATGGTCTCTTTTGAAAATTGAAAAGTCCTCATTTGGAGCACCTGGAGAAATTTATTTATGTGGGGTAATTTGCAAAACAGATGTGAAATAATAAACCGTAAGTAAAACGTAGCCATAATTCACCATTATCAGCCGGCATATATCAGTAGTCATGTATATAGCAGTGAAACAGTAGATCACATAAAAACTATAGGGTGCGATGGATAAATTGTCGTCTAAATGATACCAGAATGAAAACAACTTTGACATCTCATTTTAACAGATATACAGGGTGCGATGGATATATTGTCGTCTGAATGATGCCGAAATGAAAATAACAGTGACATCACATTTTAAGAGAGATATATTTACCAAAATTACACAAAAAATATCTTGACATACGAAGGAGTAAATTTGTTCAATAAAATCGCCATTGGTTCCAACCACCGTCTCCAGACGACTTCGGGATCTTCTGCTTCTCTTCTGGACGGTCTTCTTGTTTATGTTGGTGAAGGCTGCCATAATCCTTGCCTTCAGTTCATCTTTGGTGTTACAAGGAGTTTTGTTGGTCTCTCGCTTCACTGCGTTCCACAAATAATAATCAACATGGTTCCAGTCTGAGACCCGCAGCAATAAATACGGGAGTTCTATTCTTATCAGAACGATTAGAGTGAGTTTTTCGAGCTGTCATACCTTCGTAATCATCATTAGACTCATCCAGCTCTTTCCGAATGCTCTGCATTGTCCTCAGACTGTCACCCAAACACTCTGAAATGTCCGTATCGGAGCTTCCGGCACGAATGCCATGCAGTACAACATGCCGTTTCCAAATTTCCCGTGGAGTGAATTGCATGATGGTACTCTTTTTTCACAGACACTTCCCACCCGATTCTACTTTCAACAAAATCAAAAATAAATAACGCGCATGCGCGAAGTTGAAAATATAAAACGGCGACAATTTACCCATCGCACACTTTTTATTCCAATAAAAGTTCTGTCAAAATGAATTTGACAAATAACACAGTCTGCAAGGAGAGATAGAAAGAGAGAGGTGACAGTTGGGCAAATATTTTAGAATATTTCTGGTCAACCTATATGTTGCTCTTACACCTGTGTGGGGCTTTCAAGGTGACCACGTGATATTGGTATATTTTGACAACCAGACTTCAAAGTAAGGAACCACTGATGCTGAGAATATAAAACTTTGCACGGTTTTAATTGTTGTTAATAGAGGCATATTGGCAGCATAATGTTATCTTGACTGATTTCTTTCTTTTTGGCAGTCTGGTCAGTAAAACCACGAAAGACTTGGCGGTCTTGTGTGCTCCAAGCAAGTTATGACTAGATAATGAAGAAAACAACTACATAGCAATAACTCATTACGTCAAACAACCGACTAAGCAACTTGAGGCCCGAAAGTCCTGTTTTGCTTACCAAACTGATGGCTCACACTGATAATAGAGGTGCTTATTTTAAAAAAAGACGTGTTCTTGATGCCTGCTAAAAATATGATCCTTGGTACAAAAAAAAAAAAGAAAATTATAGAATTTGAAATCTTTAATTAAAACACTCGCAAAAATACTAGGTCCAGATTATAGACTCCATCAAAAAAAGTTATATGAAACCACGAACGAGTATTGAAACGCCAACTCCATCACCAAAAATAGATAACAGATCAATATAAATGGCCTGATATAAATTAAAATAAACATTAAATAAATTTGCATCGTGTGCCAATTCGTCTTCTTCTTTTAGAGCTAGACTAATTGTAATGGTCCAGGTTAGGACCAAGGAGAACAACACGAACACAAGAGTAGAAATAACGAAGGTATATTACACGAAATAATAATACAAGATGTGGAAGGTGTTAGTATGACTGTCAGTCTGGCTTGGAGTGAACTACTATCGGCTCATCTCGATTCCCCCCCTCTCTTGAGAGGCGTAGTATACATAGTGTTAGGAAGAGTTCATTCTGTAGTAATAAGTAAGGACCCATGACACTAATTTTGTTATCGGTGTCCCTGCAATGATGCGACCATGTTTGCGGCAAGAGCAGGTGTTTGCGCTTTAAGGAATCTTTGAAGAATATTTGCAAAAATCTCAGTAGTTTATCAGGTGCATAATAAAGATCGGGAAGAACTGGGGTTAAATATCGTTTCTCAGTTACCAAACCCAGCTGCAAGGATCGAATTGGCAATGACCTAAAACCTTTCAAATCATAGCTTGAATATGGACACGGAGACTGTGCGACAAAACTGACCTTTCATTTGGAGACAGTCTTTCTACCTGCAACATCTTCTTCGATGTTGCGGCATACTCCTTGCACCGGATGCAAGTTGGGCAGGTGAAGCAGTTGTATCGGCTAAAGTAGAGTAACAACACGGGACCTACATTGATTTATGAATAAGCCTAATTATCTCACATTTCCACCGCCCAAATACAGCTGACATTGAGTCACATTCACCTTATGCGTTGGTGACTGGCAAGTTTTGCAGAACATAGCGGTGAGTCTTCTCTGTGATTTCACTGATGATGAACAGCAACTTCATGTTTCTCCCAGACTTCTTTCCCTCAGAAGGAATCTAGATATCAGCCATGTCAGGGGAAAAGTGGAAAAGTAAAAGAACAAGGACATCTGTTTCATCAGCTGTTGCAGTCACTATTAGTCCTTCAGTAGCTAGTCTGAGCGTTTCAGAAACAATCTACGTGTCTGCGTCTCCTTCCCTTTGAACCACTCGAAGACCGTCTGCTTCTATCGAACGACATAACATCTTGCAAAACGGTTCTTCTCGTCTGAGAGAAAGACCTCTTGATGAATAGAAATTTACAATCCATCTTCTATTTGTATGTTAGCAGCGGTTCGAGCTGCCCTTTGCTGATGTTCATGGTGTTTTATGGACGGGCCTGCATAGCTATAAAAATGATGCTTGATGGCAAATACTTTCCCTTCACGTACCTCAGGTACTGTACAACCACGTCACTGTATATCCCTAGAGGCAACCACTTCACCCGGTGGAGGAGAGCATCTCCATCTAAAACACTGTGTCATTTACTAGCTGATATTCAGGCACGTCAGGGATCAGATTTTTTTTCGGCACGTCTTTCTCATTTGAAAATTCTTGAAATTTGAAGTCTAGAATGTAGCGAGTTTGAACTTGAAGAACGGAATCACATCTTCACATCCTTCTCTAACAGAAAAAACAGCCTTGGAACCAAAGTATAAGGATCAAGATAAACATTTTCACCATCGATCATTGCACATTTGTCAAGCTCAACAAGCGTTCTCACTTGGGAACTTATTTTCAATGAGCTCTCTAAAAGTTTGCCGTTGTCAAGCATCTTCTGGATAATGTGTCCAATCTCCGCGGCTATGCCACTTTTACTTCCAGTATCATGTCAATCCAGGTTCATTCTTGCTTGGTTCATTCTTGCTTGGTTTATTCTTGGGTGGTTTACTCTCACTTGGTTCATTCTTGGTTGGTTCTTTCTCGGTGGGTTATGTCTTGGGTATTTCACTATCGCTTAGTTGGTTTATGCTTGGTTGGTTCATTCTCACTTGGTTCATTCTCGCTTGGTTCTTTCTTGGGTGTTTCATTCTAGCTTGGTTCATTCTAGCTTGGTTCATTCTTATTTCGTTTACTCCCGGTTGTTCATTCTTGGTTGGTTCATTATTGGGTGTTTCATTCTCGCTTGGTTCATTCTTGTTTGGTTTACACTCGGTTGTTCATTCTTGGTTGGTTTTTCTTGGGTGGTTCACTCTCGCTTAGTTAATTCTTGGTTGGTTCATTCTCGGGGGTTCAGTCTTGGGTGTTTCACTATCACTTGGTTGGTCTATATTTGGTTCATACTTGGGTCGTTCATTATCGCTTGGTTCATTACCGCTTGGTTCATTCTCGCTTGGTTCATTCTCGCTTGGTTCATTCTTATTTGGTTTACTTTCGGTTGTTCAGTCTTGGTTGGTTCATTCTTGGGTGGTTCATTCTCAGCTGTTCATTCTTGATTGTTTCATTCTTGGGTGGTTAATTCGTGCTTGGTTCATTCTTGGTTGGTCCACTCTCAGTTGTTCATTCTTAGTTGGTTTATTCTTGGTCGGTTATTCACTTCACTGATACAGAACAGTCCAAATAAAGTCCACGTTCAAATATGTTTCTGTATCTTGAATCAATCCATTAGCTGATACTATGTGATCTATAAGAATATGAAGCAGTTACAGATTAGATTACACAAACTGAAACATAACTTTAAGTAATAAACATTAGAAGTTGAAATAATAATTTTCGACTAACACGTAAGGCTCGTTCAAAATGACTTGTCCACGAAAACCACTTACAAGTGTAAACTACTCAAGTGTTTAAGAAACATGTTCCACCTTATAGCACCTGATTTATCTGTAAAGAAAATAGTGCTCAGAAAATGGCCGTGAAAAATTCTCCAAGGTAAGTGTGAGAGGAATTTTTCATTTTCTTGCAGAATATAAAATTCCGCTCCCAATGATATAAAACATTTTTCTCGGTTACATCTTATGTTCGGTGAAAAACGACCAGTCTAGCTAGCTATCTAGATTTTAACTGCTTTTGACAGGTAGAAAGACAGATAAATAGTCAGATAGATAGATAGATAGATAGATAGATAGATAGATAGAATATATAAGAGCATATGTTAATGCAAGATTTTAAGTTTCTGCGAATGGCTTTCGAGAAACAAATGCGGAAATGTAATGAATAAGCGAAAAACAAAGACAGATATGATTAAAGAAATGAATGAAAGTAAAAAGGAATAAAAAAAATGAAATAATAATCTTAAACAAACGCAACTGAAAAAATTTGAAAAGGAAAATAAAACAAGAAAGTTACTTTTGAAAAAATCAATAAGTATAGGAGAAAGAAAGACAAAAAAGGGAGCGAGATAAATAAAATGTAAGAGTGTGTGTTGGTAGAAGGTTCTAAGTGTGTGCATATGGCTTTTGAGAGTCAAATTCGGAAGTCGGCGCAAGGTAGGTGGGTACATGCTGCTTGTAGATCTATACAAACTCGGCGTCCAGTGACCCGATGGCGGGAAGTCGACCGAAAGCTTTCCCGCCGGAAATGAATGAAACTTCAACATGCCTGATCGGTCGGTTTCGAGTTTGAATGGGAAGCAGAAAGGGGAATTTCATCCGATGGAGGCATCTGACTATATTTTGTATCGACTGCCTGTGGTGAGATACGTTCATCTTGTGCTCTTCAACTTCCCCAATAAGTACGCGCATCTTTTAGGGCTTGCTGAGTGAAAAGATTCTGCCTATGATGTGGGTGGACGTGGACACCTGCCTGAAAATGTATTTAAGATGGAAGCTGTTCGTGTCTGAATGTGGCTATATATATATATATATATATATATATATATATATATATATATATATATATATATATATATTATGGCAGATACATATTTAGGAGTCAGTAATCATACGCATATATAGGTAATGCAATAAGTAGTTCCTTGTAATAATAAATATGAAAAATACTAAATCACGAACTTGTCAAGATACTAAATCTGAAAATATCCATATATATATATTTACATGCACATACAGACACACACACACATATATATATATATATATATGTGTGTGTGTATGTATGTATGTATGTATATATATGCCAGATACATATTTAAGAGTCAGTAATTATACGCATATATAGGGAATGCAATACGTAGTTCCTTGTAATACTAAATCAAATAATTGTCTTTGAGATACTAAATCTGAAAATATTTGTATATATATATATATATATATATATATATATATATATATATATATATATATATATATATATATATATATATATATATATATGTCACATAATAATTCATCGAGTCTAGAGCAAGAATCCTCAACAGAATGTAGAAAGCACTGAACGGCCGTTTCGTCCCTTTTAGGACTACAACAGCAGTGCGCATGCACTAACAAAAATAGAACCCGGGCCGTTGTGTTACAACGCAAGCGTCATACCAATATCCTTCGGTGGCGAAAAGAAACCTAATTGAACTCAATATAGCGCATAGCGGAGCTACTACTAATTCCGTAACGGTACGGGTTCGATTCTTGGTAGCGGATGCTCACTGCCGATGATTACCTAAAAAAAGTCAAAACGACCGTCCAGCGCTTTTGCCATTCGATGAATTATTATGTGAAATTATTCAAATCTCTAAAATTTCTATTAAATATATATATATATATATATATATATATA
>OZ010572.1:118399360-118561860 GCA_963932145.1 Acanthosepion lycidas | reverse complement strand
GCATGCGTTAAATATTAAGCAAGCGTTACAAGAGCTGAGTGAGTGAATGCTGTTAAATCTCCCCACAGATAACGAAGAGATTTGAATTCTGAGAATAACATTAATCGAAAATGTGACCAATGACGAAGTTTTAGAGAAAATGAAACACAAAAGGCACACTTATACGTAACATCAAAAAAAGACAGTTGATATTTCTAGAGCACATGAAGAAGAAAAGACGGGAGGATAGACGACTTGGAAAATTTGATACGCAAAGGACAGATTGAAAATATTAGCGACAGATGAAAACAACACTTAACCTATCTCGTGTGCTTGAGTAAATGGATGACAGAACAATTTTTAGGTGAGATAACATAGAGACAGTATTTAATACCGTGTAAACTAACTAATGACAGGAAGTGGTGGAGAGCCATGATCGCCAAAGTCCTGAACAGACACAGCATATGGAAGAAGATCCGGTATTCTCAAAAGAAAACATGTTTGAATACTGACAAGGCTCGATGCTCCTTAACCATAGCGATCGAACTAGAATCGGGGGTTTTCAGTGTTATGCTTTGTCTGGTATATCTCTTGCTAAAAGGGGAGTCTGTTGGAACAAGAAGTCGTCAAAAAAGAATAGAATCGGGGTGGGGGAGAAGTCAAATGGGCAAGCAAGCTTAAACTTGTGTGTATGGGTAGGAGAAATATGGGAGAGTGATAACCTAGCCTTAAAAATAAGAAAATGGTGGATGTTAGTCTTCACAAAATACTATGGCTCTCCACAACTTACCATCTTTTGTAATTCTTAGCAAGATGTGTCTTCTCGACATCCCTCCCACCTCCTGTTCTCCTATCTATTTACACGGGTTCGCTATAGAGGTTACTCGTTTCTTTCGTCTGTTTTACTTGCCTTCTGAGTGTCAAATTTTCCAAGCCCTCTTTTCTCATTTCACGTTCTAGAAATTTCAACCGTGTCTTTCTGATTCTATGTCTAAGCGTACTTTTCATCTCTATTTTCCTTAAAACGTCCTCGTTACTCACATGTTTAGTTCTTGGTATCTCAGTATTATTCGGTAAAATTATATTGTTTTTTCTGTTGCATCAAGTCTCTACTTCATCTACAAGTATTCACAGTGATAGAAATAACAGTCCAAAACTATTTTTGTTCGTTCTAACGAACTTTTCCTGTTTCATAATGCTTTGCTTATCTTTCAAAAGGCATCTTTCACTATTCCGATAGGTCTTTCTGTGTATCGTTTTCTGTCTTCACACACCCAAAATGTTTAAATTGTGGTTAATTCTCCAAGTATAAGTACGTATCGTTGGCATTTTGCAATTACTGAAAACTTTATAAAATGTCTTTTTACAATTTATCACTAGGCCTTGTTACAGTTTTTTGTGTATATGTGTGTAACTAGTGAGCCAGTCAAAATGACTTAACTCCCTTTATAGTCCACCAATAGAAGGTTAACCAATCAGAAGACGTAGAACATTCTATCCGTCGTGTATAAAGGCGGCCATTTTTGTTCACTCTGCCCGAATGTCCAGTCCAGCTTGTCAGGCGAAGAGAACCAGAAGGACGAACTATGCTCTGCTACTTTTATCAAAATATCCACTGCTAACCTGAACAACGCTTTCCTACTGTCTTCGAAATATTCACTGCTAACCTCTGGATTCTATATGCAAAGACGACCGTCATGATGAATAACAGGCCTTTTCAAATCCATGTCTTCATTACCTTTGCTAGTAGTCTCTGTTATTTATTTTTCCTATCTGCCATCATCAATACATTTTCCACAAAGTGATAAAAGAACACTTTATGTTCTTTCTAATAACCCATCAACTTGAAATAAAAAAATAAGTACTAAACTTCAAAATACAAAAGAAACACAAGAACTTAATGCAAATTCACGAAATATTCCATTTGTAATGGAAATAAGAGTTAAATAGTTGAAAATAAGGAAGGTGTATATAGTTTAATATAAGGAACTAATGGAAAAGTAGTTTAATATAAAGAACTAAGGAGTAAATCATACTTATTATAAAACCCAGGCTCTGTGTGTGTGTGTGTCTGTACGTTTATATATTGGATCGGATTTCCTACATTTTTCAACCGGTTTCAGAAAAAACTTCACAGGACTACGTAAAATTACCTTGCGGTGGTTCTGACAGCGCCAAAAATTGAAAAACCCAATTGTTTTTGCACGAAATCAATTTGAAAACACGATTAAGAGGCATCACGATAATGAAAGGGGGACAACTCATATCGAGTTATACCTATTATAAAACCCAGGTTGTTTGTGTGTGTCTATGTTCGTTTATATATGGATCGGATTTCCTACATTTTTCAACCGATTTCAACAAAACTTCACTTTTGTTTTGGCAGGTAGTGTTTCTTATTGTCTTGCACACCTTTTTCTTTATTTTTACATTCAGAATGCTTTAAAAATTCCATTTACAAGACAATTGTTTATAATAAAATTCTATTCAATCGGTAGACTCATAACAATTGAAAAGAATGTTTTTGTTTGAGTTTGGGTTTGACCAATTCGTAAAAAAAAAAAAAATCTAATTCAGACATGCGTGTCCGTCAACCTTAAACTATAGTCTTTGTCAATTTTATTTTTCAGTCTTTATGATGGTCGATACTTGATCTATCTCTTACTGTTACATCTCCGGGCAACGCCCGGCTCTACTGCTAGTAGTTTAATATAATGAACTAAGTGACAAGTCTTGCTGTCTTTAAATTCAGCTTTGAAAGTCTGCGGCTTTTAATTCGGTTCGAACATTGATATCAACGTGTAACAAAAATTTTAGTCTTTTTATGCCTGGTCAATAAATGTTATTTCCTGATTGATTCTGTCAATGAAGGAAAGAAAATACCTAACATTCTCTGCAAACTTTGTTTTGTGACCTGGACATCAAGGTTTTGAAACTAACCTATTTTGCATTACATTCCAGACAGATTCAGCGCTGATTTTTTGACGGAGAATTTTCTATAACTTTCTAGAAGTTTCAAGATTTTCGAGAAGTTTTTAAGTGTCTCAAGAATTTCTAGAACGTTCTGGGCTTCAAGGATCGTATACAGAAGACATGAAGGGAGACTATATTCTCGGGCTGATCTGTGGAAGTAATTTACAGTATAAATGTATATAGTGAAAAACTACTCACTTCTAAATATATTATGTTCTCTCTTGTGTAGTCCTAGAATAAATAAATGCTACTTTTTAATTATATGTTCTTTTGTTCCTAATTTGCGTGAACAAAAATGAGGACATCCGCCATTATTTCCCTTCTAGCATGACGAGTTTGTTGTGGCCTTGTTGGGGACAGAAGTAAAGACATAAAGAGAGAAATAAAGACACAAAGAGAAGAATTGCGTTAAACAAATATATTAACAGAAACCGTAACACAAACATATACAAACGAGAGTGTTACAGCAAGAATGTTTGGTCCCACTGTCATAGCTGACTACTGGAAACTTCCCACTCTGAAAAAGGCAGTAACTGCTCCTATTTATAGCTATTTATATCATGTGTGCGTAGGTAAATTACCATAACAGAGTTCTAGCTCTAAAGGTATGAACCGGTGTAATTAAGTAATGGAGCTTGTCTGAATATTCTTTTCATGGAACTAGATATAGAGTAGCCAGAAAACTGTTGTTGGCACTTGTTGCAGAGTCGAAAATGATTATTATTGAGCATATCAAACACAAATATGACAGCCTTATTCTATGTTGGATCTGATGTGACTCCTGTGAAAGTAGAACATGGCAGGAGGAGTCAGATTCTTTCTGGAGCGATACAAAAAACCAACTATTCTTCTCCAGAATCTTTAGCGATTGATCATATATATGAGTACGACTTGAAGTCTTAGACGAACTTGAGTTCAAACAGTCTCTCAAATCAAGAAGTTTCATTGAGAGTATCGTTGTTCATCATGACATGGTATGTTTAAATGTTTGCTTTGTGGTTGATAAATCATTACTAGGTTGGTTTTGGAAATATTGGATCTTACAAGCTAGTCTCCACGTTCGTTGATATGTTAGGACTAGGTCCGATGTTTGATCAATCCCCAGGAACTGGGCATCTAGTTGTCACCTAAGTTTAGAGAGTACAATCAATGCCGACAGTCAAGCACTAGCTCGAGGGCAAAAGGAGAGACGGAATCACAACTTTCACGGCGGCATTTTGGTCAAAAGTGAACATAACTACCTAAACAAAGACTTGAACTCCACACTCTGATTTCGCTTTCAGCGGTGACATTAGTTGTACCATCAGCATCTAGTGTGTAAATCGCTCCCTTGAGTGGTTTATGACACATTATTTATCATCTCTCAGTTGCGTCTCTGTCCTTGGGCAGATTGCACCCAGGGATGACTATGTCAAAGGACAGAGTCGCAACTGAGAAAAATTATACTGACAGGTGCCCAGCACTGGGGAAGAGATGCCCGATGCCGTGCACTCTCATTGCACCAGAGAGAGGATTCGGTGATCGCACCGTGGCCAGCGCAGCCGACTGAGGGCAGTTTTTGTTCCTAGCCCGGGTGTACGCGCTCGGGGTCCCCACCTTAAAAAAGACTTTGTGTTACAATTCGTCTTAGTGGGGAGACAGAGTAAATACCTAGTTATACCATCTGCATATCCAATGTTGATTACGTAAGTAAGACTATTAGATAGAACACTTTTTACAGGTCTCTTAGTTAAGACTAATATAATATTATTCTTCTAAGTGTGATGTTTTGCGACAGAATTAATAACCAAACTACCTTACATATAAACCAATACCTATATTCAAGATCACAACTTTGCTAAATTGAATTTACATTTAAACTACATTTACTCCTGGTGCAAAACTAGAATTTTTCCAATTACATTGACCCAGAATACTACTCGATGCGTATAAAAGTAAGTCAAAACCAATTCACATCGCATTTTTTTCATTCTGTATTCGCTGACAACAGTCGATAGGCAATATTCAATCAGGAAAATGACTCCCAACACAGTTCTATCGCTTAACAGCAATTGATTTTTATTAAATTTATTATCACAAGGAGTCAAGCTGACAGTCTATCAATGTATGGTACCTACCAACCCGACTTGTCCTACATTCGATAGAAATGTGATGATCGAATGGATGTCTTATTAGTAAGTTTGAAATAAAAATAATCTATTTTTTCCTGTCAGTTCAGTCAGTATTTTAATGATTTCAAAATCAGAAAAGACTTGTAGTTTCCATACATTGATTATATGAAAATATACATTATTTTCTGGCATCGAAGAAGACGATATTTTATTAAAATAATTCTTAAAAAATTATGATGCTACTTCGATTCCAAATTTTACCAAACCATTGAGGCTTATTGATAAATCTAGAGAAAGCGTACACTTCTACAGAAACGCAGAGCATCAGGATTTTGTTCATATTACTATCGAATAACAACTTTAGATCACGAATATCGGAAGAAAGAGATTTTTTTATTTTCGAAATTTTTAGCGGGGGTACAGTTTGCTACGTAGATTAACTGTAAATTGATCCCACTATAAAATAAAAAATGATTATATCACGCGTTAAATCATATACTTACTTATAAAATAAAATAAAAATCAAAGAATTGCAACAATTTAGATATCTGGGAAGCGTATTAACAGGGGACAGAAAATGCGAAAATTACCTTCCAAAAGCTAAGCAGAGTATTAAGAAACAGGAAAATTTTGTCAGAAAAAAGAAGTGAGTACTGAACTGTTACGTTCTCTATAGCAGCGAATGCTACACAATCTCCTTACTGATAAAGAAGAGACCTGAAGCAACTCAAATGTGGTTCTACGGAAGGATGCTGAGAATACCATGGACCAAACATGTGAGCAACGACGAAATTATTGAGAAGATGGCAACAAAAAGAACATTTATAATTGACATCAAAGAATAGAGACCGAAATTTCTACGCAGATAATGCTGAAAGACCACATACGGAAAATTTGCCGTAAACATTATTGCCATAGAAAAACTCGCCTCAGAATTTTTCACCGTAGGAAACTTCACCGTATAGGATTTTTGCCGTAAGACAATTTTGCTGCAGTTTTTCGTATATTTCAATATTTAGGTAATTACTGTGAAATTAAAACAGTTTATAGCTAAATTCCCAGATCAGATTGTGGACAAGACAGAATTGATCTGGGAATTTAACTATATTGTCGACATGGAAAAAAAATCCCTTACTATAAAGGTAATTTACATTAACCAGAAAAAAAGAAGCGTCTATCTTTTTAAATTTGGATTTTTTTAATGTAACTATAACAACAAAAACATTTCGATTTCATTTTTGCCTTGAAAAAGTCGGAAGACGAAACGCGTCGGCAAAATCTAAGATTTTTTTTCCAATTGATATTTTATAACAAAACAGTTTATGTTTGCAAATAATTTGTGCAAATTTCAAAAGTCTTACTGAGAGTTTGTAACGGTTATCTTTCTTTGATCAGATATTTTATACTGAAGTCGGTTATTCAAATAGTAAGTTTGTTTGAAATAATATATATTGCTTGAGTTAGAATTATTGAGTGATATTATATTAAAATAAAGTTTAACGTTAAGTCTAAAATATGAAATTGCATGACGTAGGTCGTGGTGTCAAGTTGAAATTTTTGCGCTGCTCACTGACGAGAATCAATTATGTAGGATTTTAATCCTATAACTTCCCTTATTAAAATATTTAAATCGAAGTAACAATTGCGTGAGCCAGATAAACAAGGTATTTCGCATACTAAAAAAAAAAAAAATGCGACGAAATTGTCTAACGCAAAGATCCTATATGGCAAAGTATTCTACGGTAAAAATTCCTGAAGGTATGTTTTCCTACGGCAAAAATGTCTACGGCGAATGTTCCTACAACCATGAAAGTCGATTTGGAAAATTTGATACTCAGAGGATGGGTTGAAAATAAGAGAGATAGAGAAAAAAGACGCATAACCTACTTGACAAAAGGCAAACTTACTGGGATTCCCAACTGGCAAAACTAAGGGAAGAGCCTTGGACTGCATGGAAGGCCTCTCTGGAGAATCTCCACAGCTCTTTAGTTATAGCTGTTTTTCATGATGACGTTCGTCTTTGAGTATAGAATCCAGAGATTAGCAGTGAATATTTCGAAGACAGTAGGGAAGCGTAGTTCAGGTTAGCAGGGGATATCCTGGTAAAGTAGCAAAGCATAGTTCAGTAGTTCTTCCTTCTGTTCCTCTTCGCCTGACAAGCTGGCACTGGACATTCGGAGAGAGTAAACAAAATGGCCGCCTTTATACACGACGGATTGAATATTTTACGTCTTCTGATTGGTTAACCTATTGGTGGACTATAAAGTGAGTCAAGTCATTTAGGCTAGCTCACTAGTACATTCATACCCCAAAAACTACAACAATAGCGTCTTCTTCAGAAGTTTTCTATAAGAACTACACATTTTCTGCGATGCATGCACTAAAAACTTAGCCGCTGTCGCTTAAATGAAAATAATTGATAGCAGCAGAAACGGTCAAATAGACTTTGTTATGAGAAAGGAACGACCTGAACACTACATTCCCAGGCTTGTTTTTTGTGCTGTCATCTTAGCATTCGAATTGGCCGAGGTTATTTCTTCAGAAATTGATACATGGATCGACAACAACACTACCTTCTAACTGACAGTAAGACGATCCTTGTTTACATCTACAATGAAACGAGGCGATTTTTACGCCTATATCAGCAACCGAGTTCAACGGATACAGGAATCATTCCACCCCGAACAGGGACGATACATGCACACTGATCATATCTCCGTAGTCTGTGCGCCACAAAGTCCCTGCTGCTCATCTTCAAAATACCACTTGGCTATGTGGCTCAACCTTCCTGCCGCGTCCAACCTCAAATACAGATATCCGATCCCAAGTGTCCACTCTGAGCATATCCTCTTCATTTACGGGCTAGAGTTTCCCAAAATCTTTCAATTTGGACGTTACTGTACCGTGAGATAGTTCGTCTGGTTGCGCGATATTGATACGTTCCGTAAGAATCCAACTATTGGAGATACCACAATCGGTAAAGGATGTTGCTTCTCTCGTACAGCATGCACAGTTGATGAACTTTCACGGTCAAAGAGTTTGATCATTTGATAAGTAGAAGAAGCTTATGCCAGAGAAATGGCATGCATAAAGAATACTGAGGAAATACGTAAAGGTATTTATGACTAAAATCTCATAAATGACATAAATCTCATAAATGGCATATATTTCATAAATGAAATAAATCGCATAAATGACATTTATCTCATAAATGACATAAATTTCATAAGTGACATATATCTCATGAATGACATAAATCTAATAAATGACATATATTTAAAAAATGACATAAATCTCATAAATGTCATATATCTCATGAATTACATCAAATTTATAAATGACATATATCTCATAAATGACATAAATCTCATAAATGGCATATATTTCATAAATGAAATAAATCGCATAAATGACATTTATCTCATAAATGACATAAATTTCATAAGTGACATATATCTCATGAATAATACAAGAAAGCTATACCTAAAACATTCTTATATAAGTAAATACATAAATGTAAATAAGAATCCTGAAGAAATACCTAAATGTATAGGACCACGGTGGTGATATCCGGGGATCAAAACTTGGGCATCAACCGCGACAAGTCTGTGGCCTTGTGGTTGAGCGTATACAAGACAATCTTTCTTCCCAAACCCTACACTTGGACGAACGGGCCTCTCAAGATACTCTGTGTCTGGTTTGGCCCCAACCTCCAGTCGTAAAAGAATTGATTGCGGGTCTGAGAAAAGGCAGAGACTGCAGTTCGTCTGTTGTCTCTGAGAAGGCTTTCCTTAAATGCAACGGTAGAAGTTTCTTTACCGGTTCTCAGTATTCCTAGAAATGTCCGACTTTGAGATTCGTCAACAGAAGCTGCGGTTCAATTGTATGGAAAGTGAGGGTAAAGGCCGCTTCTGTAATGAAGACGCTAAGAAAGCATCTTCGTTTTGTTGACGAGGAGGAGGCTCGCCGTACTCCTCTAGCTGAATGTTGATTTGCTCTGAAAGACTTTACACAAGTTAAGGAAGGCCTCTGCGACATCTAACTGTTGTCCCCTTATCATGTGTTAGTGCAGGGGGTGGGGTCTCAAGATACCCTAAGGGATGAGCGCAGTTTGACGAATGATGATTTAAGCTCTCTGTGGTCTTAAGCGTCCAGGTGGTGTTGTCTCAATAACTACGAGACATCACTCACCTCGCTGATGTTTTGGAAGGTCTTCTACGTCGTCAAAAAGCTCTGTGCAACGTGGCTGGCACTTACGCCAAAGTGCGTGCGTAGTGGTCAGGCGTTTGAGTCCTTGGGGCATAACTTCTTTCACTGTAGCGTTGTACGGCCGATATGTGAACTTATTGAATGTGACATGGTTCGCCTCCTGGAGGGAAAGTATTTTTGTGATCGAGGCCAGTTCCGTTTGTAGCAATGTCGTGCCTCAGTTGAAGAGGCATGAACACTATGTTTACTTGACATTATGAAAGTCATGATTTGGACGACGTGATGGAGGGTGTGTTATGGAGTTGAGAAGTTTTCCTCTTCTCAAATAGTTTTCTTCGTTACGCACCAGCATAAGTTAAAATTACAGCGGAAAGGAGGCGACTTGCTTCATCAAATTTCGGAGAAAGAGGTTGAATTATTCGCGTTTGGTTCGTTTGAGAGGAGCTAATTTAGAGTGGCGTCTAGAGGTGACCTAAGAATGAAAATATTGGTCGCTTGATTTAAGCATTTGACATTTCAGTTTAGGTTATCGTAAGTAGTTTTTCATTTTGATTCAAGACACTGAATTTAACTTCGTTATTGTATAGATGATCATCAGCCGTTCCCCATTTAGGTGACAGGGATTTCAATTCTCTGGTAACTGTAAGATGTCTTTCATTTTCGAATGTGAATTGCGTCATTGTTATTGTGTCTAAATGTGTGAGTACTTGTGTGATTGATTGTAGAACGGGAGCATGGAAATCTTTTTATAAATCCTGCAGAATTTATTTCGTCCAGTTAACTGTTATTTCTGCCATGCTTAGACTGTGGTGGTGCCCATTGTTAAAACTATTTTTCTTCATCTGTGTAGATAGTTTTTACATCATGAACATTGGGGATATATATTTTGAGATGTTCGTCAACCCAGATCCTCCACAAAGACTGTGTATAGAATTAGGTAGGAATTCTTAGAATAAATGTGGCATTGTCGTGTTCGGGTATAGCAGCGCTGTGTAGATGAGATATTGTTGCGTAAAAGCAATGTGTTAGCTATTGGACAGCAAATGAGGCTAGCTAAGTTAGTGATAGGATAGGACAAATGAAAAACAGCATCCTCACAATCCAATTTTCCCGTATGGCTTATTTGTATTTTTGTGCAATACGTATTAGGAGTAAACAAGTAAAGAGAGATCTAGCTTACCTGCTTACTACCTATTTCAACAAGACTACGTCGACTCCATGTGACCTACTATTTCTTGGTTGTGTCATCTTTATTCGAAGCAATGATGACATAAAACGTAGTGACAAGAGTTCGAGTTCACATACAAAACATTGCTTCCTCTCGCTTAGCATAAATAGCCAGAGAAATTCAAAATTCGCGGAAAAAAATCATGGAGTACGTGTATATTGATAGTGCGATGCAAAAGCAAATCAACATCAAGGCTATATGATATATAGCTATCAGGGGAGAAAAGCAAAGATTTTTCTTCCTAGTTAAGGACTACTGGTACAAGGTGGAACTCAATGGAAGTGTTGAAGATATTTATTCAGCAACATCTACCAATTTGTCTTACATTTTTCTCCAATACTGTTCTTGATATATAAAAATTGCATGTCGTTATCTCATATATATATATATATATATATATATATATATATATATATATATATATATATTGTCATCAACAGACAAACTCTTTCGCTGTATCACAGCACATCAGTGTAGCTAGATGTCCGATTGCCGCTAGCTAGGACCGAAATCCCGACTGAATTGGCGTCAGTCTGGGATTCTACCACTAAGCCGATGGCGCACGGCAGGGGTGAAGGCGAATTTAAGCGTATTTATTTTTAGATGAACACATTGACTGAGAGAACACGATTCGATTTACCGAAGAGTCATGCAATATTAGCCGTAATAGTCACTGTTTACAAACTCACACTTCCTCCCCAGAGAGCTCAACCGAAATAATTTTTTCAGAAGCATACGATCGCTGTACGGACCACACCACCGTTAATGTCCCCGAAATTTGTGGTAAGTGTCGGGGTGCCAGTCTGTTGTGGACGTCGACTGCTCCGGTCGCGCGCACGTTTTTTTTTTACTTCTTCTTTCTAACCACTGATACCGTCTGTTCACTGCACCTCCTGTACCGGTCGTACACCTGATGGATTGATTCACGCTGTCAGGAACAGAAATCTTTTTGCACTGTTCCCCGACGGCTGCGGTTCTCAACCTTCTATCTTGCTCCTCCTACACATTATATATATATATATATATATATATATATATATATATATATGGTTGGGAATAAACTTGTTATGGTTTCTAAACGAATGCTATTGTTTGGAAACCACAAAAAGATTCCTTCTAACCAGATATATATCATCGTCAAGACCTAACATGCGCAAATGAAATATTTGCGTGGTCGTCTATAACGATTTTTACGAGCGCGTTAATAACGGCAAACGCGTTCAGGAAACTTTCATTACGGATAGAATTTACTTAAAGGAACGATCAATTAGCTTATCTTCATACCCTGCCTGGTGGCAAACGCTGCTGATGGCGCCAGGGGTGGCGGTACTGCCATAGCCACCGAAACTGTGATATTACCCCTGGTCGGCGGCCGATGAAGACAGGGTATCGCACGTGCTAATACACGTTGTATGTTAGAAATATTAACATATTTCCAAATGCTTCAAGTGGCTTTTAAAGAATAATGTTAAATAAAAATATATTCAGCATTCTCTTTAACCAAAATACCGCCCGGTCAACACTCCTCCCCCTTCTCTTGGACATGAGTAGAGTTTTACGCCTTGTTTCTTGTTTAGGAAGGGGTTCCCAGTTCTCTCTCTCTCTCTCTCTCTGTGCAGCTCTGTTCCCACGTGATGTGTGCAGTCTGTGGCATCACCTCTTCATTCTGAGGGTACACAGTTGACGTTTCTCTGGTTGCTGTTTCCGACTGGTAGTTAGGAGCCCTAACTCTTGCGTAGCGTCTTGAGCGGCCGCTCTGATCAACGGTTGTATAATACCGGGGTGTCTGTAGTGCCATGTCCCTACAGTCACCTCCGGTGGGCAGCCCTGAGGCCAAATTATGACGCAGGTTGTTCCAACTCCTCTCTGCCCACGTCACGGTCGTAACTGTCTGCTTCTTTTACTTCGGACCTTCTCATCTTCCAACGTAAATTCAACATGACTTACAAAGACCTAAAAAGTATGTCTCGCACCTCTCACCTGTGGAACTCCCTTCCCTATTCTAGTTTCCTTGAGAGCTATAATCTCCAGCTATTCAAATGTATTGTCAATCGACATCTCCAGTTGCCTTGATCTATCCACTACCCTTCTCCTCATCCTTTCTTCTTTCACTCCTATTTGCTCTCACTCCAACTCTCTGTAACCCCTTGCGTCCTAGTGGCTTCCCGCCTTGCTTGGGGTGAAACGCGTAAAAAAAATATATAATAATAATAATTTTCAAAATACTGATTTTTGACAAAGTCTAACTTCGTTAATATTGTATTGTTGTGGAGATGAACACATATCTCCAGAAGAGGATTTGGACTTATCCAAATACATAAATACGGACACCGAGAATTGTCAGTGGAAGAAGTAAACAATTTTATTTGCCTACTACCTATTTCAGCAAGTAGACTCCATGTGACATACTGCTTCTTGATTATGTCATCTTCATTCAATGTAATGAAGGCATAACAGTGGCGATGAGAATTCAAATTCACAGACACACACACATTGTTTCCTATCGCTTAGAATAAATAACTCACGAAATTCAAAATTCATAGGAAAAAAATTAGGTAGATTTCGAGTTTATTCATTGCACAACGTGGAAGTCGATAAACATCAAGGCCAATATTGTACTGATCAGGGAAGCATCCTCTTGGGAGTCGGTTTTCCAAAGCTTTGGTTTTCTGGAAGAAGCTGCTTGAGTGAAACTTACATCTCAATAATGGAAAACAAAGGGAATGAGGGTGTTTTGCTATAATGTGCTCGGCATGTCGGCTCTTAGCCGTGAACGTTAAAGTTGCTGATTTGTTTTGTTTTACGGCATACCAATCGCAATGGGATATTAAATGCCGACAAGATTTTTATTGTTAGTATTTTTTTTTTCTAAAAATGTATTGCTGATAATATTTTTTTTTCTTTAAAAATTATTGCTGGATATAATGTATTGCTGGTAATAATTATTTACAAAAATGTATTTCTGGTAATATCTTTTTCCATCAAATATGCTGGTAATATTTTTTTCTTCAAAAATGTATATCTGGTAATATTTATTCCACAAAAAATTTATTGATTGTATTAAAACCTAGTCATAGTTTTTTTTACCTTTTTTTGGGGATTAACTATTTGCCCATAGCTGGGATCCTAACTACCCCGGGTAAGGTTGAACCTGCGAACACTAGCAATTAAGACGTGGTTCCGCGCTCCTCAAAAATTCCTGAAAATAATCCTTGCTGTTGGATGTAGTTTATCGTCTTACCCAAGTCGCGGATGTAGTCTTTCGTTATACCCAGACCGGTTAAAACTGATGGTAGAACTAAAGAATGTCGTTCGTCTGAACAGTTTCCATGGAAACAGTGAAAGAGCAGCGACTGGCTTGCGGCCATTCGTTTGTGAGTTTTTTCATGATACAAGCTTTCTAAGCAAAACATATTAAATGTTTCGAAAAACTGAAATTGAATTTCCAACTACTTAGGTAATTAAGAAGAAAATGATATATAAAATGTTGAAATTGTTAAAGCCCTTTAGCAGAGTTGTTCTATCCACAAAGTACGCCTCTGTGGTCATACGCGTGCATAATTTCGAAGCCTTAAGTCAATTAAATCTCAGAAGAAGGCGAAATCGAGTTCATCGGCAGGTTTATTACTAACCAAAAAAGTAAAACTAGAATAGAAATATATATATATATATATATATATATATATATATATATATATATATATATATATATATATATATATAGGACGAGTAAATATGAAAATACAAACACAGGTAAAAAGAAATGACAACAACCGCCGGAAACTTTTATATAAAACAAAAAAACATTTCTTTAATACATAGGTAAAAGAAGGTAGCGTG
The DNA here is from genome assembly GCA_963932145.1 of Acanthosepion lycidas. Lineage (NCBI taxonomy): Eukaryota > Metazoa > Mollusca > Cephalopoda > Sepiida > Sepiidae > Acanthosepion > Acanthosepion lycidas. The sequence continues at coordinate 118,547,520 of OZ010572.1, read as the reverse complement.
TACTCCGTTTAAATGAATATGTATAAAGTTTCTTACAGGAATAATTGTCAAGTTTTCGGTGTGTTCGCGAAGAAAGAAGGTTTGTTGGACTATTATTATTATTATTATTATTATTATTATTATTATAAATAAAAATAAAGTATAAAATAAAAATAATAATAATAAAATGTAACTAAAACAATACTATAAAACCATTGTATGAAACAAATTAAAGAAAAAATAAAGAAAAAAATACTACCAGCATGCAAAAAACTGTTTTTGCCGGAAATACGGACATCCTGCCAAAAGACGTTAGATTCAATCTTTTCATCACAAGCCTTGGTACGGGCAACACGTGTCCAACTTTCCTCTGTGATATGGCGTGTAATAATACGGAGTAATTTCTCCCTTTTATCACATGTACCATAAAACAATTGTGAACTAAAAAAGACACCCACCAATACACACAAAAATATAAATAAATTGTAGTAATACAAGGCTAATTTCTGCTCATATGACGTGAATGAATCCCCCAGAACATTTTGGTGACCGCCGACGTGTACAAAAAGCCTACTACTAACCACATCATTTGATAACTTCTGATGTGTAAAAAACAAAACAAAACAAAACAAAAAAACAACAACATCATTCATTTTTGTGACCGACGTTAAAAAAAACTATTCTGCACTTCATAAATGTTTTTTTATAAATGAAAACGCTTTCTTGAACCTTTCACTTTAGCTTTAATTCAAAGCTAACGGATTACATTTACTATTTCCAGTAAGCAAAATACTCTGCTGTATTTCAAACAGAAATTATATTGATTGGAATCGATTTCTTTCTAAAATAGCTGATTAGCATCCTTTTTAGTCGTCTTTCATCGCAGTGTAATTCTCTGTATTAAAAAAATCTTCCAAAAATAAAATATGCATTTCTGAAATTTTACTTGAGGAATATTAACTTGTTTAAGGCATAATTAATCTGACTAAAAAAAGTACAGTTTACTTTAAGTTTAAAATAACGAAGAAATGGACTTTACAAACAAAACTTACTTACTTTTCATCACTCATCATTCACGTAAAAAGTGCTGATAAAGTTGTTGAGAGTTTTATTGTTGTTCTACGGAGTCTTTATCAGTTAAAACTTAATTTGAGAAAATGACGGATGTGCCCCTTTTTTATATAATTTTTAAGTAATGAGTAAAAATGTTGGAAAATACTCTACGTAATCTTATTTGAGGAATGTTGACTTTAAATTTACTGTAGTCATCGCTCTTATTTAATAAAATAATTGTTACGATCGACAATACTTTAAAAAATGGTACTCTACGTAATATTTTAGAAACATAAAAAAAACAAAAATAATTTAAAAAATCTTGGAGTAAAATGCTTTGTACTAAGCTTTTTTTTTCACTCAATAACTATATCTCCTAACCCGATGAATGTAATGCTGAATTTTAATTTTTTAAATTTAAGGCATTTTTTTAATTATGCTATACTGTGTTGTATTTTTTAGCAAAAAAATGGAGGTACCGAATGTATTATAAATTATTATAATGATTTTTTTTTTAAATTAAAAGATATCTTATAAAAATCGAGAAATTTTGTCCTTATACAATAGTGTACTTATTACATCTTATTTATAAAAGTAATTAAAAGTTTTCCTAATTAAATAGTAGCAGAGATTTATTCCATTTCTTATTTAAAGATTAAGAGCAGATTTTCCTGAAATGTCCAGTCGCTTGAAAAAAGAAAAAAAAAATTGAAGAGTTACATTCTCCAAGGTGTCACGCTTTTAACTAAAAAAAAAAATTTCGGATAAAAATTTAATTTCTCGAAATTTTCTGAAATTAAGTAAGTTAACATATGTAAAAAGAAAATAATATTTTTATCAAGATTTTCTAAGAAGAAAATTTCAAAAATAATTTTATTCATTCGTGAAAGTTTCATTAAAATTCGATAATTATTTGATTTTTGCAAGAATTTCCAAAATGGTAAATTGTTTGAAATTTTGACCAGTTTCTAAGTCATATACGCAGAAACTACTGTTTCATAAGTGCCTCCATCACTGGCTGAAACAGATAAAACCCTGTCCGCTCCTGTGTAGTTTGTAAATATTCTTTGAATCTACTTTGTACCACATTTCTGGCAATAGAATGATTTATTTACAGGCATTCACAAGATTTTGAAATAGTCTTACCTTGGGGGGATACAATGAGAATATAATAAATCTGAAGATGATAATGTCTTTGTTTTTGTTTTTTTATCATTTCACCCCAGACAAGGCGATAACGTCACTAAGACGAAAGGAGATACTGGGATTGAAAGAAAGACTTTAGAGAGGAAAATGACAATAAAATACGGGAGTCAAGTAGATGGAAGACAATGATTGCATTTTATATATTTTTTAAAGATTTTAAGTAGCAGGGAAGTAAGAAAACCGAAGAGAGATACACAGGCGAGAAGTACGAGAGAAGAAACTATTAGAATAGGACATACGGTTACATTTAGCTAGTACAACAGTAAAACGGTGAGACCTAATTGCCAATCTAGTAGCGTGCTTACACTCATGCAGTTGAGGCACTAAGGGACAAAAAACTCATGAGAATAATTGCCATGGAAATATTTGTAGAACAGACTGAGAGAAGCCACGTTAGGGAGTTGGGGATGTGACTGAAGTCCAGATAAGTCGAATGCATTACAATGGGATTTGGTGAAGAATCTCAAGATATATCTTAGAAGCACCAGACCAGATATGGCTGCAATATTCCATGCATGCACGAATGGCAGATTTTTAAATATGCAAGATTAATTCCGTCAAGAACAATTGTCTTACACGACACGGTGAAGAATCTTTCCCATCAACAGATGTAGCAATTGATTTAATATAATGACTCCACTTCACGTCAGTGATAAATGAGTTATTCGGCCGGGGGTTGGCATCAGCCATGTTGAACGAAATCAGAAAAGGTTATCTATGGCAATTTTATTGTAGTGGAGTTAAAATCTTCGAGCCGTTTCTTGCCCCAGTTAACAACTGATTGGATATCATTTTTGAGAGCAGCTGCTAATTTTACTTTGTTGGTCCTGTCGAAGTTTCTACTAACGTAGGAATAAATAATGCCATAAGCACAAATACTTATTTAGGACATTTTGTGATGTCAACGAATACTCGTTGTCACTTTCGTGATGCTCGTTGTAGTAGAGACTTTGTAATCGCAGATACAACTATAGTAACGCCGTTGAACAATACTGGTGTCAGACGCCTTCGAATAACACTCGAACTACTAGTACTTGCTCGATAGTAATCCGAATAGTAATCAGTTAGACGCCACGCAAATTCCGATATATACATTTCGTTTTCCTTCACGTGATGGCATCGGGAAGGTCATTGATGAAGATGATAAACAACGTAATCCAAGGAGAAATATGGAAGTATTAACACGTATATGGGCTTTTTATCTTAATGTCTGATTAATGTCATGTTAGTCGACAGGAAACTACGTAAATTTAAAATAGAAGGAGCATTACTTTTTGAATGACCATCCTTTAATATCTTTGTGTTGGTTGTTTACGAATATTTGTCTAATATTCGTAGGAATATAATTGCCTTGTATTCTTTATTGATTGATATGAACTTTTATGACACCAAGTGACATGTTAGTTGACGCGAAAGCGTATTAATCGTGTCACCAACGAATATTGCATCATTATAAGAATTACCTTGTTACCTACCCTCATAGAATAAATGTATTCACTCATTAGTCATTAAAATAATTTCTTAACGGTACAAAACCTATACATATTTTGACGTGGAGAATACTTATTGAAATTAACTGAAAAAAATTACTGTAGTATAATTCCTATTAAGAGGCCGGTTTTTCGATCAACACTCGTCAAAGCGGAAAGTTGATAAATTTTAAAATGTTAAAACATAAAACATTATCAATAGAATAAAAATAAAACTGTTTAAGAATAGACTTTATCTGTTATCTGACAGACTGAAAAAGTTACAAGTGGATAAGAAAATCCTTCTTTCTGCGGAGTGACTGTTGGTGTGTTGATGTGAAAATATCCCCAAATCCTTAAGTATACTAGCAAACGTGACACACAGACTTCTGAATCTGTTGAATGAGAAGGCCTTGGCAATTCGAGATTTGGAAATTCGAAAATCCAGTTATTTCGCTAGCGGGCAAAAGGAAATATGAATTTGACAGAACCGAATAAAAAACTGATTTTTATCTCAATTTTCCATGTATTTTCAACAATTTATTCAATAATTTTTTCTGCATATATTTAAATAATTACTCAGTGGCACGATTCTAAGAATACCATGAACCGAACGTGAAAGCAAAACAGACACGTATACTTCAGAGCGAGCAACAGATGAAATTTCTTGAAGAAAGAAGGCATGGAAAATGTGACACTCAAAAGAGAGATTGAAGGTAAAAGGGACAGAGGAAAACAACTAGCAAGCTTGAACAAGTGGAAGGCTGGACAAGGTTTCGGACAGATAAAGAAAAAATATTAAGAGCTACAAAGAACGGGAAGTTGTGGAGAGACATGATTGACAACGTCTTGAACGGACGCGTCACATAAAAGAAGTAGTTTATATCTAATTTTACACTGTGCATCCTCTTTTCCCCAGATGTTACCCTATCGCTATTTCCATGGTAATTGTTCAGATGGGCCACCATTCTTAACTTCCACTATGTAAGAGTTTAATAGCGAAGATTTTCCATGCTAGGAAGGAGAAAGTTTCATTCAGTTCCATTTTTTCAAGACTCCCGGTTGGATGCTTCCCTACATTCTTAAATTTTTCAAGTCAACATTTGTCTATCCTCCTCATCCTCATAATCTTCATTCCTTCTAGTCTACTCTTAGGTACATATCATCAACCTGATCCAGTAATCAATTAATATATGTGCCTGTCGAGACGTGGATTTAGTGAACTTTAGGAAAAAAAGAAAAGTTCAGAATAGTGCTTATAAATTCTCATTGGGTGCTCATATAATATGTCCCTGTGGCAGACTATACATTCAATTACTATGGAGTGATGCTGATCCGTAATAAAAAAAAAAAAAAAAAAGTATTATGTTGAATGCTAATTTTCAACGTAGGCAGATCTTCCCCATTTGAAAATGTAACGCTACACAATCTTTCTACATGCTCATGCTTTCGAACGCGTACCGGATTAAGCTGGATTAACTAAACGAGTATTTAATGAAACGGAGATATGTTGAAATTATCTTTAAAGGCAAAATAAAAAAAAAAAAACAGTTTGTATAATTCATCTAATAAACTATCAGCAAAGAGGATCGTTGATAAATTTCAAAAGACAAAGCCATTTCAAAAGACAAAGCCGCAGGTAAAATTACTATTAACAATGAATAAAGAGGATAAAAGTAGACTTTATCTGTCATTTCGCAGAAAACAGTCCAATATATTCCCGCTTCTTCAAGTTCCCAGATATTTCAATTGTTGTACTTGTTCGATTTTGTTATCACCATTAATGGGCTGTTCATTTTGCATGAATTCTATCAAGGCTGGAAATGAGGAAATGGCAGCAAAGGTTCATTTTTGGTTTAATCTTATTCTTGTAAAGATAAAGCAATAAAGATAGAAGTCTGTGAGTCGAGTTGAATAAGATTCTAGCTCTCAGTGTCGAAAGCTAAATTACTGTAATAATCAAAAGTCATGCGTCACTAATTAAAGTGATGCCATATTTGCTTTTGTAAAAAAAAAAAAAAAAAAAAAATACGCCGGAAAACTGAATGAATTTAATACCTGTTAAATCTAAAGGTAACGCCCTTTTTTTTAAATTTGAATTTTGTTTTGTTAACCATTTAAAAGGCAGAGTCACCGACCCAGTACTAAATATAGAATACAACGCCCATTTTCTTTTCGTCTTCTGCTCCTATAGTTAATCAGAACAGGTCTGTGTGCCATCGCTTGCTTGTTTTTCAACTGGTGACGATCAATCAGCGACCACCGTTACTATGACTACGAGGTCTGTATTGAAACGGAGAAGCGGACAGCTGAGGTCTGTGAGGCCATTTGGCGGTGCGACGAGCCGCAGAATTTTCTACGTTACATTAATTGGGCTAAAAATGGATGTTCGTCAAGGGCACAAGACGCGTCGCTGTTTCCGCCCCTTCCTGATACACACCCAGCCAGAGGCGGTAAGGAAGTCGATCGAAGGGGAAGCAGAGAGGCAAACATGCGTGAATAAAATCCTAACAGCCAACATTAACTGGAGATTTCCAAAGGATATGTAAGGCTGAAAAAATCACAGCCCAAATTTTTAAAAAAATTGATGTCAGCCCTAGAAATTTTCAGCCAGACCTATATATATATATATATATATATATATATATATATATATATATATATGCTAGCTTGATCGGTTGACATTTAAGCCAGCTTCTGCGAAGAGATTTTATTGGGCCTTCATTACAATAGGTAGGGAGGAGTGTAGATACGATAGGCAGCAATAAACTACAGAGGTGCTCAAAACTGATTGCCGCATTTAAGTACTACATTAATGTTTAAGCTTGCCTTTTAAAAGTTCAACGATAAGTCTTCAACTGAAGCTATATTAAAGACAGTTTGATGTACGTAGGTCCTTACCTTCCATACATAAAATTGTTTTTTTTTTTTTACTTCAGCGGTGACTTTCAATGGATTTCGCAATTAATTTTGATTATTCTCAAATTTATTTTCAAGTTATAAAAATTGTTGTCGTAAAAAACCTACGTCGCAAAAAAATCACCGAAAACTATCGCAGTAATGAAAACTTGAGAATCCAAAATTTCAGGATTGCGAGTCTGGATCCACCCCGGAATGTTTTTAATTTGCTCACGGAGTCGGCCAGATTCCAAAATGGTATGATATATCGGGCTACGGCTTCTAGGAGTAAAGTTGAAAAAGTGTGACACAATGATACACTGATATATATATGAATCCATCTTTTCTCCGCCGCCCAGTTATGGGTTGAATAGCAGGACAGACTGGGTTCTTTAGCCTTGGTTGGCAACCAGTCTGCTACTGAAAGAAATAGCAACCAACCAATTTCGTAAGGCGTGTATCAGGTGTGGCACTTTACTGACTGATTTTATTCAAACTAAAAAGTTTTTTTATATGTTGGATTTTTTTTTTTCACCATCTAAAATTTCCGCTTTTTTTTTTGCTTTTGTTTTTTTTCGGAGCACCCTGTATATTTATAAATCTGGCAAATATAAATTTTTAATATATTTTAATATCATATATCTGACATGAAATAAAATATTCAAATAATTTAATCGATTTATCATGTTTAACCATTCTTTGATTTTATTTATTTGTGAATATTGAATGATTTTAAAGTAAAAACAAGCATTTTAGTGATTTACCGACCCCACTATAAGGATATGATTAGACACGCGGTCGTTTTTAATGTCAGTCCCTAGACGTGAAAGTACATAACAAGGAGAAACATTACAGTACCCATGATCGCTGTCATACTAACGTTTGTATTACACATACCCCGCCTTTTTAATTCGGCAATTTTGGTATCCCCTGGGGGCAATTAAAGAGAACTGATATTACGCCTTGATTTCGTATAAGTTAAGGTGAACAAGGGAAAATATTGCACAGTCTGCGCGATCACTGACATCAATACGACATCAACATTATCGTTCTTAGTGCAATGAGATAGGTGCTGCAGCACGGTTAGAATAACAGCGTCCAGTCGCCTCCCCCACCCGCTTTCTATAAAGACAAGAGCTACGCGAAATTGTGCGATCTTGTTCCTCTTAACCGTTGCATATATCGTCACTTTGAACTATTACAAAATTTCAGCACTCTAAAAAAAATGAGACGATGTACATAATGAATCTTGCCTACCACACTTGACAACACATTGTTCTTGATAATAACCGAGATGGTCGAAAGTACTTGAACACAAACAACGATCCTGTTATAAATTGAAAAAATACAATAAAAATTAAACAGACATACCACATGAAATGAATTTAATAAAAAGTGTTTAGATGAATACTCCCAGCACACACACACACACACACACATACATATATATATATATATATATATATATATATATATATATATATATATATATATATATGAGAAAAATACAGTTTTAAGGTATGTTATATTTATTGGTTAAGATGGTCAATATCAGGGATGGAGCGTTTGTAAATATATAAGTGTACATTGAATTCAACGTCTAGCCGAGAAAGACTGTTTAATGCTTAAACGGAATCTGCCTTTTTTTGAAGATGGCATTTAAACATGATATATACTATCGCGGCGGGGTGTTGCCCTCAATTTCCACTTTTATATGATATATATATATATATATATATATATATATATATATATGTATTATATTTTTAAAAAAATTATTGTTAATGTTAACACTAATTTTTTTTTAAATCCCAGACGACATCCATTTAACGGATGTCAGAATTCGTTGAAAAATACATCCCTACCCTACATAAACATAACCCCTTTTTCGAACGTAACTAATAACTTCCACAACAAAAGTTAATAAAAATGAACACGCTGCCACCCCTTGTCTGAATGATTGGATTTCCCTGTATCCTTGGGAACAGTGAATTATGAATTTTTCTGTGCCTTTAAAACCCAGTAAATTTTAAAAAATAAGTTACTTCAAAATTCGCTTGAGGATGAAATGTAACTAATGTTTTTAATTTAATTACAAAATTAAATTCGAAGCTTTCATCTTCCATGTTTGAAACATGGTTAATACTGTGTAGCGAAAAACATTTTAAATCAGTTAATTTATAATATTAATGCTCTGTAAATTTACATTGAGCACTATTTTGTAAAAATACCAATAAGAACACCGGATTATATATCTTCCTGTTCTTTCTTTCTATATATATATATACATATATATATATATATATATATATATATATATATATGTCATGGATGCTAATATACGCCCAGTCCCACACTGTTCATATATGTTTTGTGTGAGCTGCAATGAATGTATATATGTCTGCATATATACGAGTGGAGTTTCGACGACAATTTTTCATCCCACTACGATAAAACACCGATACCAGTCAGCTATGTGCCATGTGTAATACACGCTTAGGCGATCATGTTAACTTGAGGAAGGACGAGGGAGATTTTTTTGCCGCAGTAGGTTGCCATCCAGGGCTATAGAACCCGGTCTGTCCTGCTATTTAACCATAGCTTGAGAAGAAGAGTATTAATGCCTTTCCCAAGGGTATTAGCGCTTAAGTGAATGTAATGGATTTGACTGGAATTCGAACTTGGCTCTCCGATTTCTCCAACGTGCTGATATACGCAACCACAAATTAATCCAAAATTTAAAAACTAATCAGTTTGTCTGACGATCACAAAGGACATGAAAGCCACGGTCACAAACTCATGTCAATCGAAGAAATATGTTAGCTCTGTCACTGATATTAAGCGTTTTTCAATAACCATCGCGCATATATAAAAAAATTGTGTATATATATATATATATATATATATATATATATATATATGCATACACATTATATATATATATATATATGTATACGTATATATTTATATGCATACACATTATATATATATATATATATATATATATATATATATATATATATATATATATATATATAACATTCCGTTTAAGAATGTCGCTGCTGTTAACTTCATTGTCCATTAATTATTATTCCATTGTTTATTATTAGACTTTTCATATGTGATGTATGTATGCATATATATATATATATATATATATATATATATATATATATATATATATATATATATATATAGTTTAAATATAACAGAAAAAGAATATCTATTATGTTTTTTCATGAGCCGTTCACGTTGTCATCTTTGATGGTGAATATCTCTGTTGTAATGTCCATATAACTATTCTGATGATGGCTAATGGGACCCGAAACGTTAGATCGATGAACAACACAATAAAGCTGAACAGTTTTTGACTTTATTTTTCCTGAAACTAAAGACGCTATACGAAACTTAGAACGCCTCATGATCAAACGTAATAGGCATTATTTGACTTTTATATTTAACCACATATCTTTGAATAATGATCTGCTGTCTCTATACACAATATATATATATATATATATATATATATATATATATATATATATATATATATATATATATATATATATATATATATATATATATAGTCATTGAAAAGTAGCTGCCTACTTTATGTATGGTGACTTACACATCTCGTAAAATATATTATAGTTAAACGGGAGAGTCCATCATACCTTATATAGGGAGTTAAATTTCAATGACTGAGTTGTAATGTCCATATAACTACCCTAATGATGGCTCATGGGAGCCGAAAGCTTAGATCGATTAACGGTATAATAAAAAATATCCAAATGTTTTTGTCTTTATTTTCTCTCGAAACTAAAAACACTATACAAGCTTAGAACGGCACATAATCAAACTTAATAGACATTCGTTGCCTGTTATATTTAAAAATATATATTTGAATAATAATCTGCTGTCCCAATACACTATATATATATATATATATATATATATATATATATATATATATATATACACACAAATATACAATTCTAAGGAGCCAGGCAAATCTAACCTAGGTTTCACGTAAACGGATCTTGAGGGTAAAACTAGGTAGGTTTGCTTGGCTCCTTATGTTTGTGTTAGTTTTGCTCTACTTAGTGTATTGAGCAATTTACGTTAAGTCTTTTACTCGTTTTGTATGTTTATTTCTTCTAACTTGGAGCTTGAGCACTTGACAAGAGGATTCGCTCTGTGTTATGTTCTTGGTTTTTTCTTTCTTTGTTTCCAAGTTATTATATTACAAAGTAAGCCAACCAAGGTTTTTCAAAACGAGTATTACATATATATTTAAATCTAGTGAGCCAGACAAACCTACCCACCTGACGATCCGCTTAGGTGAAACCTGGGTAGGTTTGTCTGGCTCACTCGTTTTATCTAGGTCTGCTCTACGGTTGTATCGAGCTCTTTTGTTAGTTAATTGTTTACTCGTGTCGGGGTTTTTTCTTTGGGATTTAAACCTGTATCTGTTCGATTTTTTTCGACAGACTTTCATGTGTATAGATCTTTCTTTTTTTAAAACCTTTTTTCCTTCGAGATTGATTTGATTATTGGCAAATCAAAAATTCGAAGGTTTTTCGAAACGAGTATAGTTACCTATATATATATATATATATATATATATATATATATATATATATATATATACGTATATTTTTCCATGCCGACTATGGTCGTTGCTGAGGCTCTGATAAAAATTTAGCTTTTCAATGCTGATTTTCAGCTTTTACTGAGTGAAATAATTAACACAACTCTTTTAAACATGTTTACTGAACTACTTTATCATATTATTACTACTGCCGAGTGTATTCGAACTGTTGTCTTATAACTGCAACCTTTTGTCGTAATAAACAAATATACCATACTATCGATATATATGATTTTACAAGCCAGTCGTATCTATTGCCATTAAGCAACAATCTTCAATTACAGGGATTTATTTAACTCAAAAAGTGAATACATACATTAAAAAATGTTGGTATTTTATAGCTAAAGAGGTTGTCTTTTTTTTCTGTAAAAGAGTAACCATTCAATCGGAAAAAAAACCCTCGTCCCACAGCTACATATATGTATATAACAACACTAATGAGATTGTTGTGCAAGTTAATCAAATCATATTAACACAATCTCCAATTTTTTCCCAATTACTGACAAAAGCGTACTATAAACTCTCGTTCGTGATGTTGGAAAGAGATTGCTCTCATCTGTTCACCGGCTTGCACCGTTGCATATCTGTCTCTGTAATCCAGTTCATTCTCACGCTTGCAAAATAAGATGCAGGTGTGAGGGCACGTAAACATTCAATCGGCGGCCGGCAGTTCACTTCATGTCAACTTTGCACCTGGCGCCTTTCACTATCTGATGGATATCCAGTGCAAATTATATTTTGGTATGACATCAAATGCCTCCCACATATTGTTTTTAAGTTCATTATTTGCCAATGTTGGGAATTATTTTCTTTTCTTTTTTTAATGGATTAAAAACTGTATTTTTGTTGAGACGGACAAGTTTTAGGAAAAGGAAAAAAGTCAAACAATTATGTCTTGACCCCAAAAAGATATACTGATCAAAATATCATGGGAAAATTAGCTAATTGGGAGGAGTTCTAATGGAATGTCCCACACTCCCTATCACCTATGTGGACTGACTATATCAGTAGCTATATATAGTGAGTACAATATATACTTGAGGGCTTTCTTCGGACATTAGTTGGAGATTCGTCTCCAGCTGTGTTGGTCGAACTCTGCCTTCGGGCGGAAAGGAACCCAGATGAGGTTATGCTGAAGGGCAGAATCTTTTCTGCGGAGGAAGCACTCAAGTAGGAGCTCTTGGGAAAATGCTGTATGTGTGGAATTTTCTCTTTACAATTGGGATACAGAGAAAATGAAAATGATTCGACGCCGTGATCTAATCTTGAATTCTGAACTGATGGAATAAAAGAATGAAGTTCGTCCGAAAATTTGCCATTTGCCAATTTGAATTACCGATAGAGTATCGATAGGCTTGTAAGGCTGTGTCTGTGGGAATGTGGTTGCAGATTGGAAATAAGTCTTTCCTCACAAGACCGCATCAATGATTGTGGTCTCAAGCATTGAAAGTTAGGATTGAACAGCTCTAGCACAGATATGGCGGTAATATTTTATTTTCGTTCTACTTTAGTCTCTTCATATCTATCTATCTATCTATCTATCTATCTATCTCAGTCTCTTCATATCTATCTATCTATCTATATATATATATATATATATCTGTCTCAACTAAAATCTATCTGAATGGGTTCAAAGTTATTACATTGTATTATATCTGGCTGTCATTTTTTCTGTCTCAGTTAAGACCTGTTTAATCAAAGATATTATCTATCTGTTCATTTTTCTGTCCATCTCAGTTCACACCTGTTTTAATCTATTCAAAGATATTATCTATCTATCTATCTATCTATCTATCTATCTATCTATCTATCTATCTGACTATCCTTTTTTCTCTCCCTCAGTTCAAACGTGTTTTATTCTGTTCAAAGATATCTCTCTCTTTCTTTCTCTCTCTCTCTCTATCTATCTATCTGTCTTTTTCTGCCTCAGTTCACACCTGTTTTAATATGTTCAAAGATATTATCTATCTATCTATCTATCTATCTATTAAGTTGGTGGGAAAATAATGACGTAATAATGTCGTTTTTTGACGTTAAAAATACGTCAAAAAAAGATATTATTACGTCATTATTTTTCCACCAACCTAATATCTATCTATCCTTTTTTCTCTCCATCAGTTCAGACCAGTTTTATTCAGTTCAAAGATATAATCTCTCTCTCTCTCTTTCTCTCTCCCTCTATCTATCTATCTATCTATCTATCTATCTGTCTTTTTCTGTCTCAGTTCAAACCTGTTTTAATACGTTCAAAGATATTATCTATCTATCTATCTATCTATCTACTTCGGACATATAATTATTTAGATACTTTCCCGCCAAACGCCTACGACTGTCAACCATTCCGTACACACGGATAGATTTACAATCTAGCGGGCAACTTAAAAATAGCTTTAGTCTCAATTCCATACGCCTAGATGCCCAGCTCAAAAAGAAAACCGAAGACAAAAAATAAAAAATAGAATACGGCAGACAAAGTTACAATTTAGTATTTGGTGTGAAACGATTTTTTAGGAAGCACTCAAGCTTACATAGTGACATTGTTTGCCGATCCCTGATAATTCAGAATGAGATGATTTGTGGCAGCAGAAGCGTTTGATAAAGATCAGAAGATGGAAACAAATCTTGTTTTCCCATCACTTTGCCCTTGGACGGAAAGCGAACAAATGTCGATCATTATTCAGATGGGGTCGATCGAAAATAAATAGATAGTATTCTGCGCTTCACACGTCAAAGATTTAATACAGAACGATAAGTAAGAAGGTTCGATTGATGGATGACTACTTTTTATGTCTATCTATCGAAACATCATCGTGTGTTTACGTACGTCTCTTCCGAACAGCGATCTATCGCGCTATCAACATTTGTTTACGCGTATTTATTAACAGTATAGCCCTACCGACCTATCATAGCCCGTTTATGCGTAGTTATCAATACCGTTTAACAGAAATTTAAAGCAAGCAATCATGACTCTCCACAGATTTGTGAATTTGCATAGTGAGCCGCGAAGGGGGCGCTTCTGGCCAAGTTTGTGGGCTTCTCCGCCGCACAGTGTTGTCCACCATCATCAAATTCACGCGAATGGCCTCGTCAAAATCTCTTCAGGAGTAGGCTGGGCCTTCACAGCCATCTCTAGCACCTCACCAGAGGGGAGAAAAAGAATAAATAAGTAGAGGGGATGACGATCCTGATGTCCGAATGCGAGCGGGTGCCGGCAAACGTGAATCGCCATGCATTCCCGCGAAAGTCAGTGAATCGATTTACCATTGGCTTTTCCACGGTTTTGGAAATTACAGTTTTTCCACGCAAGGCTAAAGTGTCTCGTCTACCATACAAATTAACTACTCTGGAACTTGAGCTCGGCTCACCGTTTTCTTTTTATGCGCCGATATTCGTTAGACTACAAGTACACCACTTCTCTATCTCCCTCCCTCTCTCGCTCTCGCTGAACGTCTGTCTCTCTCTGTCGCTCTTTACCACTCTTTATATATATATATATATATATATATATATATATATATATATATATATATGCATGTGTGTGCGCGCGCACGTGTGTGTGTGTGTAAAAGTAAAAATTAAAGTCAACACCCAGCGTTGATCGTCTGTTTCATGGTGATATACAATCGTCAGACCATATGCCTTGTGTTCTTACTCGACTATTCGGTCAGTGATGTATTGTGAGTAGCAGTGATTGCATTTCTCTAACGGTTATTTTGGTGCGCGGTAACGGTTATGCTTCAGATTATTGTAGGAGGTATTGGCTGGAAATAATTGTGGATCCGGATGCAGTTTTATCACACACACACACACACACACACACACACACACACACATATATATATATATATATATATATATATATATATATATAACGTCATCCACTGACAGACTGTTTCGCTGTTTCCCAGCTCATCGGTGTGGCTAGACATCCGGTTGCCTCTAGCTCGGATCGAAACCCGACTGAATTGGTATCAGCCGGAGATTCTACCACTAAGCCGTCGAAGTAGGGAAGCAGATGGATTTTTAGCGTATTTATTTTTAGAAACACGCCCAGTGACTGACAGTGACTCAATTCGCTATGCGAAGAGTCTCGCTATATATAAGCTATAATAGTCACTGTTTAGAAACCCAAACCTACTCCCTAGAGAGCTCAACTGAAATTAATATTTATTTCAGGAGCCAATATATATATATATTATGAAATGGATAAAGTTCGAAAATTATTTTAAGACATTTTATGTTTATATATTTTCTTTTATAGATACAAATATTTAAGTAAATGCTTTGTTTATAATAAACAGTATTAACATCATTTACTGGCGGGAATGTCCGAGAAATTTACATAGAAATATGTGTCCTCCGACAGGAATCGAAACTGTATATTTTACTGTTTTTCATCTATAATTCTTCATGATTTTCTCTCGTACATTCATAGCTGCTCAATGCGTATCCAAATGTAAACAAATGACATCAAATCATTCCAGTCATTTTCACAAACCCATTAGACAGCTTATCCTCTGCTTTCATCTGTCCCACTTATCACCTCTCCTCCTCCTCCGCCTCCTCCTCCTCCTCCTCCTTCTTCTTCTTCTTCTTCTTCTTCTTCTTCTATGCCATATCGCTTCAGGATTCGTGTGATAACGGCTCTCCACAAATTCATGTCCTATCTAGCTGTTAATAAGGTTTTTTTGTTATCTATACGAGTCCCTGTTTTGTTAATGATTTACCCATGCTCGTTAGATAAGTTATTCAATGCTTTCTATTGACCCCTTTGCATTAAATATACCGCTCTAAAATCGCTTGTTTCTTTGTGCTTCATTCACAAACAAAACAGCGATCAAGGGGAACTCATCGGCTTAAGTTCTCTGTCCACTGACCTTGGATAAATGCGGCGCAGATCGATTCTTCATCATAATGCCTGAACAAGAGACAACCATTCCTCAATACACGACGTTTTTCGATGCTCATACGCCAGTTGTTTGGTGTTCCGTGATGATAATGATGGGCGTCGATTAAAATAAAACGATGATGCGGTTATCAGCGAGTCCTTGGTATGATGATAAACTACAACCAGCAGCAAGGCGTTTGATTGGGAGATTGGAGGTTTTGAAGAGCCTGGGACCACCTCTTAACTGTTGTTGTTCAAAAGTTCAACCGTGATTTTTATTTGAGCTAGATTTAAGAAAATCACCTAAATAATAATTTTTTTCCTTGCCCCGCACTCACATCCGGGGGATCAAGTTTTGACGTGGAACCCAAAAAGTCTTTTTTTAATCTTCGGGTTTTTGTCGGTCATTTTAATCTATTTTTAGAATATATATTTTTCTTTTCTTTTTAAATTTAACGTCAACACGCACAGAGTATCCAAAATTAGAAAATAATTAAAAGAAAAACAAAAAAAAAAGTCCGAAAAAATACCCCAAAATATTAATATATGAAAAAAAAAAGGCTGAAAAATGAACTTTGGGAACGTCATGTCACAATAAAATGGTAGCAAAACGGTCAGCTCCTTACTGCCGTATATGAACTGGAGCTACTCACGATCTTACGACATATTTCCAACTCTGTAATCTCTTACGCAGAGATGCAAAATCACAAACCTGACGCTTCTCGATGATTTAATATTTGTTAGGTTGGTGCAAAAATAATGACGTAATAATGTCGTTTTTTGACTTATTTTTTAACATCAAAAACGACATTATTACGTCATCATTTTTGCACCAACCTAATACTTAGTCTTTAAATTGCTTACGTCATTTTCTGTTAAATTTACTAGATTTTTTATTTACATCCTTTTCTTTTAATTATTCTTAGTTTTGAAGCTGTTTATGTTATCTTTTAATTCGCCTTTCGTTTTTACTTGTCTGTTTTATCTTTTAATTCGCTTGCCTAACTTTTAATTCTCTTGTCTTCTTTTGAAATTGCATATCTTTTAATTTGCCGTAATTTCTCAAGAATAATACGCATTTTTCTACTGAAAATTACAGGTGATAATAGGGGTGCGTATTATAATTAGGTTTAAAGAAAAATATTTTTCCGTTATTGATTTAAAATACGTCAGTTATGTGCCATGCGTGATACACGCTTAGGCAATCATGTATCTTTCGATTCATGACTGACGAGACAGATTTTTTCTCGCAGGAGTCTGTGGTAGACCAGCTGCCATCCCAGACTATAGAACACAGTCTGTCCTGCTATTTACCCATAGCTGGTGGAGAGAATAGGAGGATTCATACAATTCTCAAGTGTATTAACACGTAAATGAATGTAATGGATTCGACTGGAATTCGAACTCGGCTCTCCGAACCCGCAATCCGAGCCGCTATCCATTATTCCTCCTAATACGTACTTGTTGTACTAAAATAAGAAAGATATTACCCCAATTTTTATTTTAATTCAACAATAATTATCGTAGCATTTTTGTCAATAAATTTATGTTTATTAATAACCGCATCTTTTATTTGGGGAAAAAAGAAAAAAATCTATAAAGAAAAGAGGATATCAATTTAACAAATGAAATTTTAATTTTCCTCATCACCACAACTTTCTGTTGATTCTATAATCAATATCTAAATTGTCATAAAACAAACTATCATTCACAATATTTTCTTCGTCCTGTTCAAAATTATTTTCGGCCTTTTCATTCTCATATTCTCTAGCTGCGGCTATGTTTCCTATTCTTTCTGCTTATTGCTATTACTTTTTCGTTTAAAATTTACACTATAACTTTTTGACGAGATTTTGGCGGTAACATAAAATGTTATATTTATCGGAAAAACCGCATGGTAATTTTCAACATTATTTTAGCAGCTAAATTTCGATTTTATTTTAATGTCGAGATCGGTAAAATGTCTTCGCAATTATTTTTCTTTTCTTTTTTTTTTTTTTGACAAAACTCATAGATGCGTAATATACATAGGGATAGATATATTTCTTCATTTTTGGATCATTTGTTGGGGTGCGTATTATTTAGTGGTGAGCATTATTTTCGAGAAATTACGTTAATAGAAATATTAAATTTCATTTTTTTTGGTAAATAATTTCGTTTTGATTTGTATGTTATATATTTTTTTTAATTTATTGTCCTATCTTTTGTTTTGATTTGTAAGCTTTTTAATTTCACCACTTTCAATTTTAATTGGCGTAATGTTTAAGTTACCTGTCTGAGCTTTTCATTTATTTGCATCACTTTTTAATAGGTGATATTTCTTTTCGAGTTTCGACATTTCTTTTCGATTTTCAATATTGCTTTTCGATTTTCGACATTTCTTTTCGATTTTCAACATTTCTTTTCGATTTTCGACATTTCTTTTTGATTTTCGACATTTCTTTTTGATTTTCAACATTTCTTTTCGATTTTCGACATTTCTTTTTGATTTTCGACATTTCTTTTCGATTTTCAATATTGCTTTTCGATTTTCGACATTTCTTTTCGATTTTTGAGATTTCTTTTTGATTTTCGACATTTCTTTTCGATTTTCAATATTGCTTTTCGATTTTCGACATTTCTTTTCGATTTTCGACATTTCTTTTTGATTTTCGACATTTCTTTTGATTTTCAACATTTCTTTTCGATTTTCGACATTTCTTTTTGATTTTCGACATTTCTTTTCGATTTTCAATATTGCTTTTCGATTTTCGACATTTCTTTTCGATTTTCGACATTTCTTTTCGATTTTCAATATTGCTTTTCGATTTAATTAGGTTGAAGCTATATTAAATTATCTTTTTTTTAATTGGCCTCATCGGCTTTTTTAATATATTCGCCTTATTTTTTATTTGAAAGCCTTACGTAATTTGCTTATTTATTTTTTTAACTTACTCGCCTTATTTTTAATTTGTTGATTTTTGTAATTTGCTTCTGGCATTATTTAAAACCACCTTAAAAGCTGCACACCAGTGGAGGGCTAACTGGTCCTCCAACCCAAAACTAAAGGAACACCCGGTCAGTTTAGAAACAGCAATGATAATTTTGAAGAAATAAGTTTGAATTTCTCAATTCACTCTAAGGTACATCAAAACTTCACTTTACCTCGGATTCGGTCTATAAGTTCAATCCGATTTGGGTTGAAATTCCAATTAAGGCCGAAAACTGAGTTCTTCAAATCACAATCTTCGTGGAACTTCAATTGAGTTAGCTTCTTCAAATAATAAACTCTGAGGAACTTCAAAAATCTCACATTACGAAACCTCTTACTTTAACTCTGATACCTTGAAATTTTGAAGAAATCAAATTGATTTTCTCAGTTCACAAAGTTTTGGAGATATTTTAAACTGTATTTAAAACCAAACTTTAAATTTCACAAAGTTTTTGTGTTACTTTAAACTCGACATGTATTAAAAAGTCACTATTTTTTTTCAGTTATTTTAAAATTCGAATTTTTAACCGTTCCCTCCTCATCAGGATCCAAATCTAAATGCTGGATGGTCAAGCACCAGATTTAAAATTACATAATCTTTAATATGTTTGCCTTACTTTCTCATTGGTTGCCTTGCCTTTGCTTCGCTTGCCTTACGCTTGAATACAATTTGCCTGCGTTGATTTTTGAATTAGGTGACTTGCTTTTTAACCTATTCATCCCTGCGTTCCTGGATAATTTGAACCCTTCTCCCTGAGCTCCTGATTCAAAATTGACAAATAATTGGTATGTAATGTTTCACTGTAGATATAAAAAATAGTTATGAGTGTATACCCACCGTTCAACCGGTAGCTGGGCATTAAGTTATTTTTCTCTACCACTGTTCAACCGGTGGCTGGACATTACGTCATTTTTCTCTAACCACCGGTAAAGCGATGGTCATGGCTCAAATGGTTAATTGTCTTGTCTTTTTAATTCGTTTGATTTGCTGTTTATTTTGCCTGAATAGTGTATTGATTCATTATAATTTCATAATGGCTTCAGGATTTTACGAGCATATAACGGTGAAACACCTATTCTCGTACGATTAATTTCATCAAACCTGGTCACTACCTAGATGAGTAACAGCTAGGTAACGCTTGGATGTGCAGATGGTATAACGGCTCCGAATTTGGAATTGGAGAACCGAGATCGAATTCCAGTTATGTTCGTTATATTCATTTACGAGCAAATGCCCTTGGGTAAGGTATGAATCCAACTCTCATCCCCCAGCTATGGGTTAATTAATACGACTTGCATCAGTAATATCATTATTATCTTCAGAAAAGTACTATAACGTACAAACTATAATCTGGCTTAAATTGACCTGTAAATGGTTGATAAACCTTAAAAAATATTAATCAAACGAAAAGAATGTGTATTATAGAAATTAATGAGAAACCGTTTTAATTATCTGTGCTTACAGATCGTTTCGTTTTTTTTTAATAATAACAGAAATTGTAAAATTTTCAATTTAATTTTCGAATAATATTTTGATTACTACTTTCATTTTTTTTTTGTTTATTTTCGAAAATGGCTTACGTGTAACAAACATTTAGCTAGCGTGATGACTAAATAAAGAGCAGTGTTAGGATTAACGTTTCATTTCTAAGTCAATTGCTTCGCTTCTGCAACATGTGCAAATCGTGTGACTGAAAACGCCATCTTGGGAAATCGTGTTTCGTTTCAATTCTCCGTGACGGAATAACAGATGATCCCCGAATCGGAATAACATTCTTCTTCTTCCTTGCCAACGATATTGTTATCGACATGATAAAAGTTCATTAAACCCTGTAGAAGTCATGCGTTCTTTGTACAGTTCGTCAAGACACGAACACGTCATTGTCAGAATAAGAATAACAAGCGAACATTATTATTATTTTTATTATTATTATTATTATTATTATACAATATGCGATGGATAAATTGTCGTCTAACGCAAAAAATCAAAAATGGCAGAGGATAGGAAAAAACATTATTTTTATTATTTTTTTCAGTAAACAATTCACCATTGAAAGAATTGAAATATTAGCAATGATGATATAAAAAAGGAGATTTTATATGGTTATTAGTGCACATTTACTTAAGAGACTGCATCCTCAAAATCTATATTCAACTGTCAATAAATAGCATAATATTGATATTTCATTTTAACATATATGTTTATTAAAATTCCACAAAAATATCTTGAAATACTAAAGAGTAACTGTCTATATTTCCGAGATGACGTATTACGTACACTATTTACATTATTCGGACTCGGCCGTTGTACGCTCCGGCCTTCTTCAGGTGGTTGGAAACGTTGTGATAAATATGGCGACAAAGATGAGGACAACAGTCCGAATAATGTAAATAGTGTACTAAAGAGTAAATTCATTCAATAAAATCGCTATTTGCTTCAACCGCGGCGACTTTGGAATATCCTGCATCTCTTCTGGACGGTCTCCTTCTTTACACTGCCTTCCAGTTCATCTTTGGTGTTACAAGGAGTTTTGTTGCTTTCTTGCTCAACTGCGTCGCACACCTAATAATCAAGCAGGGTTGAAACCTGGGAAGTTAGGTGGCCAGATGTACGAGGCAATGTGGTCTCAGAAATTAATTGACAACCCTCATTACTGCCAGACATAAGGTTTTCCAAAAGCCACCCTCTTGACCCAAAGCAGCAGTACCTCCTCAAAGCACTTGATGTAAGCATCGTGTTGTGTCTGAAGCCCTTACCAAAAATCTTGGAGTTATTTTCTTATCAGAACGACCAGTTTTTTCCGAACTCACGTACCTTCGTAATCTTCCAGCTTTTTCTGAATCCTCTTCACTTTCCTTGTATTTACACTCATTCACTCTGAAATTTTCGTATCGGAGCTTCCGGTTCGAATGCTAAAGAGTACAGCATGTCATTCCCAAATTTTTGGCGGCGTGAATTGCACCATGATGCCCTTTTTCTCAAAGGTGATGTCTAACTCACCCTACTATAATGTGAATTCGACAAAATCAAAAACAATGCGCATTAAATAAAAAATATAAATGGCGACAATTTACCTATCAAATTTACCCTGTCAAACACATTGTTGAGGAACGCAATACTCCTCCACTATCCCAAGACTTCGTCCAAGACTTCCAACAACGCGGCTGATCGATAAAGATCGCTTCGATCACAGACCTGCCCTTATCCCACGTTGTGATTTAATTTTGATCATAAGGAGGCCAAAACCAAATCGTCTCAGTTATCTTCGTGTTAGGCGCGAACAAATAGGGCGGAGACGTACAGGAAAAAAAAAATAACACTTGAATAAATTGAACAAAAAGTAAATGCTTTTATATCAGTCTTTCGTACAATAATTGGATATATGCAATAATTGTCAGCCCGACCCGCGTCTAAATCGGGAGTGATACTATCGTTGTTTACTTGGCAAAGTTTAGTTTGCAGCGTTGGTAAAGTTTGGCACAAGGCTGAAGTCGGAGGCTTTCGTCGGCAGATAATCACGTGTGCCTCTCTTCTTTCTCTGGTATCGTCTCCGTCTCTTTTGACTTTCTTTTCATTTCTGCTTAATCCGCTTCCTGCATTCACATTTATGGACATTCGCCCAAACTGCCAAAGTAAGAGAATTCGGTAATTCTTGAGAATTCCCTTTTCCACTCTCTCATATTATTACCTCTCACTCAATCTCCTCAGGGAGAGTGGGTGGATTATCCACCCTTTCCTGGTATTCCAACTGAACTTTCGATCGGGGGATTCAATTCCAAATTCGTTGTTTCCGAAAAATGAAATTTTCGCTTTACAGCTTGCATTTTCAACTGCGTAGAACGCATGTCAGTCATCATTGTCTCCTAAGTCTGGGTCAGTTTTCCACTGTTCAAACTGCTCAACAGACAATTCAAGTTTATGTGTGAATCAAATTCTCAATTCTGTCCACAATTTTTCGGTATTGACCATTCCTCGTTTCGATGTCTCCCAGTACATAAATCTTATGTTTTAACAAATGGTTCTTCCGTTTTACTGCGACAAAGACAAATAATATCACACTCCAGTTATGTTCTTCTCTCAATAAAAAACAGGACCAGGACAATAAAGCTAACTTTTTAAATGTTAAGCTTAACAGAATTTTCATAACTAACCTGACATTTTCTTTGTTGGTTAATTAGCAAACACAGAAAGTACTTAATATTTGCAGTAATAATGTTTAGCGTAAATATGTTTTATAAGTATGGACGGATTTTACCTAGCTTCATTAATTTAACAATGTTCATTATTTTCATTAGACGTGATTTGATCTGAGTTCCTTCATGTGGCCAGCTTGCAACTCTTGCGAATAATTTTCGCCTTGTTTTTTACCTCAGGGTAAAACAGTTTGTAGCAAGTTCATGATTGGAAATTTACATCATAGATACGTTGTATTTTGGTTGCGCGTTTTGCGATGTGATCGTATTACAGTAACGTTGTAATCAAATATTTTTGTGACCCAAAACTGACCTGTCATCCCCAACATTGTCACAATGCATTGGTCACTTTGCAAAAGATTCTACTTGAAAAGTTCAACACTTTGGTTAAATAATATCAGAATACTCTTTCTTAAATATGTATAAAAGTATTTACACTATTTACATAGTTCAGACTGTTGTCCTCAACTTTATTGCCACATTCACCACGTTTTGGCCGTTGTACGTTCCCGCCTTCTTCAGGATCTGTCTATATTTCTGAGATGACGTAGTTTAACTATTTACACTATTTACATTGTTCGGAGTGTTGTACACATCTTTATTATCACGTTTCGGCTGATTTACGCTCCGGCCTTCTGGAGGTGATACCTTTTGGAATTTTGAACCTGCCATTTCTCCGATAAAATATTGAGAACTTGCCGCGGATTTCGTACTGAGATTAAATTCATAAAGCCTAAGTACCACAGATTAAAGCTTCTCAGAACAATTATCATGATAATACTTATAGAAAAGACACAGGTAATTTACATTACATCAGTAAATATTAGGTTGGTGCAAAAATAATGACGTAATAATGTCGTTTTTTTGACGTATTTTTTAGCGTCAAAAACGACATTATTACGTCATTATTTTTGCACCAACCTAATAAATAACTGAATCCGAGATGCCAGGTCAGATTTCAGATTTTTTTATTTGTGTTATATCTAGAATATCTAGATATACAAACTCCAGAGCAAATATATAGAAACTCCAGATGAAATATATAGAAAAACCAGATGAAATGTAACAACAATATTCTATGCATGGTTGAATGCTAGACTTATAATTGACGAAAGCAAGAAGCCGGAAAAGAGTTCCACAAGCGAGAAGGGCAAGAGAAGAAACAGTAAGCATGGCGCTTATAGTTATATTCTCCCATTGAGACTTAACAGCCAATCTAGTACAGCGCTTAAATTCATGTCTAGGTACCATGCAGGAAAATTCATGCGAACAATTACCCTGAAACTATTTACAGAAATATCACAGGGAATCTACATTAGGGCTGTAAGAAAGTGGGTAAAGCCAAGATACCAGGTCAGGACAAATAACATTGCAAATTCTTCTTTGGATTTTATCAAGGATCTTTAAATATATAGCAAGAGCACCAGGTCATATGTGGCAAAAATATGCGAGGAATGGAAGATTGGTAGACTTATAAATATGTAAGATAGGTTCTGGCGAGAAAAAATTGTCTAGGACGACGCAGCGACGCAACATTCCTAGCAGCAGAGCTAGGAATATGTTCAGTATAACCTCGCTCTTCATGTCAGCAGAAAACATTAAGCCGAGAAGGCTTAACGAGTCACTCGACTGGAGGAAAGCGAAAAGGGATCTCTTAGACGGTTGATAAAGAGCAGTTTCGTTTTTGAGGCGTCATTTTGCGGATCAGCTACCGATTTCATTTTATCTAATTTTCGCCGCCGCTTAAAGAAACAAAAGCAAAAAAAAAAACTGTTAAAACTACAAAACTACCGCCGTATCAGTGACGAAAAATCGATCAGAATCGAATTATCTAGTGAAGATCGAACATAAGCCAAAGAAACCTCTTGATCACTATTTTGTTTATAAATGAAACATGAAAAAAAAAAACAATGATTTCAGAGCGACATATTGGAGGAAAGAGGGACACTGGAATGCAGCCTGGTAAGTGCTTGACACAGTGGACAGAGAGTTGCATATTTTACATTTGCCTCCCGGACAATTGCTTACCAGAAAGTGCCTCCATGGACATTTGCGTCCCTAGACAAAAGCGTCGCTGGATAATTATGTAGCTCTGATAATTTTTGATGGGTTTTTTTTTTTAATATAGAAAATTGCATACCAATACCTTTAATTACTCTAAAAAAGCAAAACGGGAGTTAACATGTATAAAAAAAAATCAGAGAAAAAAATCTTTTTTAAAACAAGAGAAAATTAAGCTAGCAATTTCAGTTTACTCCAACAGTGCGTACCACAAACATCTAATACATTCTAGATTTTATAGATTATATTTTTATTTGGAAACCATGGCTAACTTCCGAATATCAAGCACTCGTGGAAAAACATTTGTGAACGAGGAAAATTACAGCTACTATTATCATAAAAAAACACCGATGAAACAAAGACATACTGGCGATGTTTAAAGCGATCTTGCAACACAGTGTTAATCATGTCATTGCATTTTAAACTAAAATAAACTTTTAATTTTTTTTTATTTTATTCCTTTTTTTTAAAAAATATGATTAGTAACTATAATTTTTTCATAATTTATTGTAATTTCCTTTGAAATCATCAAAAAATTATCAGATGTACACAATTATCCTAGGACGCATGCGTCAAAGAAGGTAAATGTCTAGGGACGTAAATTGCCAGGAACGCAATTGTCTGGTACTCAATTGTACAGGATGCAAATGTCCAAAATGTAACTGTTCTGGAACCGCTTGACACAACACGACAGGTATAAGAAGACATAACAAAAGGACAAACATTACTAACAGTTACAAAAGACAGGATGTTGTAGAGAGTTATGATCGCCCACGTCCTGAACGGAATCATTATATACAAGAAATATATGTAGGGCTGCAGAGACGTTTTAGCATGTCTATTTTGTCAGCTGAGTAAGCGTTGTGCTTTGTATTAATGCCACAAAGAAATGTGGACGCTTGTATCTCGAGCCTCGTTGAATCAGAACAATACATAACATATTTTATAGCAGGGTTTTTACTCTTTGCAATCATAATTTATCGAAGGTTTTATTCTCTCCGAAACAGTAAGTGAAATGAGGAAAGAGAATAAATGTAATAATAACAACAGCAAAAAGGAGGGAAAGGAATGCGAATATTTACAAAAGAAAACTATAAAAAGAGAATAGCATATCTTCCATTTATTTTCTTAAATCGTCTGAGAAAGTTGAAACATTCGGAATCTACTGTTTTCGCTTGTTCTACAAGCGTGCGAAGTGATATGGAATACAATGAAATGGGAGTAATAAAAAGATTCTATTCTGTGACTACAGTTTGTTTTTTGGGTTTTTTTTGGGGTTTTTTTTGCGGAAGGCAGCAAGGTGGGGTGCGGGAATTCGGGTTGATTCGAAGGTAATTGTCAATGAAAAGAGAGAAGCCGGAAAATATACGTAAAATACAGGTAACAGTAATGATGGGAACAAAGGAAAAGGGGAAGACGGAGAGAAATAGAAAAGAAGCTTCCGAGGAACTGGAAAGAAAGTAATTTAAAGAAAGAAAGAAAGAAAGAAAGAAAGAAAGAAAGAAAAAAAGAAAGAAAAAAAGAAAGAATGAAAGAAAGAAAAGGAAAAGAAAGAAAAAATAGAGAGAAATATGGATAAAAATAAAGAAGGAAGAAGAAAAAAGAAAGACGGAAGAATGATAGACGAAAAAGAAGAAAGAAAGAAAATAGAGAGCAAGAAATTAAGACAGATAAAAAGAAAGAAAGAAAGAAAGAAGATCGAAAGAAGAAATATAGAAAGATAGAAGAAAAATAGAGAAAAAAATTGATAGATAGATAGAAAGGAAGAAAAAAGAAAGAAAGATAGAAAAAAGAAACAAGAAAGAAAAATAGAAATATACATAAAAATAAATAAATAAAGACAGAAAGAAAGACAGAAAGAAAGAAAGAAAGAAAGAAAGAAAGAAAGAAAGAAGTACGAAAAAAGAAACAGAAAAATAGAAGAATGGAAGAAAAATAAAGAAAAAAGTGATAGATAGATAGAAAGAAAGAAAGAAAGGAAGTAGAACGAAAGAGGAAAAATAGAAGAAAAGAAACAAAAAAAAATAGAGAGAACTATAGATAAAAATAAAGAAAGAAGGAAGGAAAGAAAAAAAGAGATGGTACACATGTAAAACTAAAGAAAGAAAAATCTAAATGAAAGAACGAATAAAAAAGAAAAGAAAACAGAACTGTAAATAAAGAGGAACACACAAGGAAATAAAAAACAAATGAACAAGTAAAAGTAAAAATATAAGTAAAAAACAAATAATTTAAGAAAGAAAAAAGAACGTAAGTGATCGTATACCTGAAATGGAAAGGTAAAAAATAAAAACAATGAACAGTATTAGGAAAAACGAAAATAAATCGAAAAAGAATATATATATATATATATATATATATATATATATATATATATATATATATATATATATATATATATATGTTCCTTTTCAGGAAAAGGTATAGCTAAAACAAGAAACAGAAAAAAAAAGAATGAATGTTAAACAATAAGAAAAAATATATGCGAAAAATATATATATACACTGCGTTCCAAATTATTATCGAGATAACTTTTTTTCTAATATTTCAAAACTCCTCCAATCAATTCACACAAAATTTCCGCACAATGTTGGCAACACAAACCTGCGCAATCAGTAAAATTTTCGTACTGATCTGCGCAATGTAAACAAACTGGCGCCGTATTTGTTATCAGCACGGTGATTTGAGAGTGCCAAATTATTAGAAAAGTGTAAGAATTTAGTGAAAAGATGGGTCGTAAAAGCAGTTTAAGTGATGCTTAAAAGAAAATTATCACCTCAGAACTCTCAAAAGGTAAATCTACCCTAGAAATTTCTAAAATGAAAGGGAGGTGTCATCAAAAAAAGCCGAATGTTATTTCACGTCGTCTCATGTCACGACTTAAACGAGAGGCCACGAAGGACCCTGGACTTACCAGTCAAGAGCTTTTCAGTCGCACTGGGGATCCTACTGTGTCTAAAAGTACTCGGTGTCTGTATCTGAGGGAAATAGCAACAGCAGTCAAACTTGTATCGAAGACTCCGACGACGAGAAATCACATTCAAAATTGGTTGAAATGGACCGAGGACAATATGAAGATTGACTTCTCTAAAGTTTTGTCCACAGACGAAACTCGAGCAACACTTGATGGGCCAGATAGCTGGTGCAAAGGCTGGGTAATGAACGGACAGAATGGCCATCAGCGTTTGAGACGCCAACAAGGTGGTGGAGGCATAATGATCTGAGGTGGTATTATTGGAAAAACATTAGTGGGCCCATGGAGAGTACCAGATGGCGTCAAAATGACTGCTGATACATACATAGCGTTTATGAAGGAGCATCTTGAACCGTGGATGAAAAGGCAAAGACTTGCCTTCAGAAGGGCAAATTGTTTTTATGCAAGATAATGCTCCCTCACATGCTGCTCACAAGACTACTGAATATTTGAAACAGTTAGGCTTCGATGGACCTCAAAAAATGAAGTGGCCAGCAAATTCTCCGGATTTGAACCCAATCGAAAACCTTTGGAGCATCATGAAGCGAAGACTGTACGCCAACGGACAACAATTCAGGAGCAACGATGAGTTGTGGGAAGCAATTCTTGACATATCTCGCGGCATTACAGCAGATGATATCCTACAATTAACAAATTCTATGGATCGTCGATTTTTCAAAACAGGGAAAGCACATTCCCTATTAATTTGTTTAAACCTATGCCTTTGTTTGTATCTGCTATTATTTGTTTGATTATCTTATTTATTAGGTTCTTTTGATCATAAACATTCACGTGCAACATTAATAAACGTCTTGTTTGCTCAATTCTGAAATTTTTGCTAAACCTTTCTAATAATTTGGCACTCTCAAATTACCGTGCTGATAACAAATATGGCGCCAGTTTGTGTACCTTGCGCAGATCAGTACGAAAAATTGAGTGATTTCGCAGGTCAGAATTGCCAACGTTCTGTGAAAATTCTGTGTGAATTGATTGGACTGTTTTTGAAAAATTAGAAAAAAAGTTATCTCAATAATCATTTGGCACGCAGTGCAAAATAGAAGGAAAGAAGAAAATAGAGAGATATATTGTAATAAAGCAACAACGCTTTCCATGAAAGATGTTAAGGTGTGCAACATTCCTTATTTCGACCAGTTCAATGATTAGCATACCTTTCATATTCCATTCGTAAGGTGGAAGTCCCATTTACACAGATTCTTCCCCAGAACTTCTGCATTGTGGAACAGATTCTCGAGAGGCTATTTTCCCGCTCACTAGAATCTTAACCTCTTCAAGGGTCAACCGTTTTCTATCCTAATTAGCCTTATAATATGCATATTTTGCGCTCTTTTCGTACGCCCATACAACAACGTCATTTAGCAAATCTGTAAATTGGGTGGCTCTTAGGCCATGTATTCGGTGATCAATGATAATAAAATAATAAACGAAACCACTGAAAGTAATTTTAGAAAGAAAGACAATATTGACTCAGCTTCGTCTGACAGAAAATCGGAACAAAATGACACAGAGTACGAGGGGGGGAAACCTCACCAACAATAGTTTGAAAAGCAAATCATAACGATTCGGACGGCTATTTTCATAATCCAAAACGTAAACTTGGGCTTAAATCTTTTCAAGGGCTGTCGGTGGGAAGGTTTCGTTTGATAATCGAATTTCGTAGTTCATGAGGTCACATTACTCAAGAAAAACTGAAATTAAAACTTATGATTCATTTATAAACATGATTTTTTTCTTAATTATCATGGCTTTATTGAAATATATAAATACTAGCCGAATTACACGCGCCTTGTTGCGGGTCACACATTTTTGTAAGAAAATACTGATTAATTTTAAATCATTGTTATGATTTGAGTAGGAAAATGATGCATTTCAATATTACTCAATGATCCTGCCGATGTGACCTCCATCTTCTGGATTTCTCTTTCTATAATTTGGATAGGAGTCATTCCCTTGTTCAAAGTTAAATTTAATTAAAATCAGCGGGAAAATATTAGTAAAGAGGGTGCAAAAACAGCTTGATCTGATAGCTTTGATATGCATTTGATGCAATAATTGAGTGAATGAATTGATGAGCAGATTTCAACATTGATATGACATTTGAATTGTCGCAACAGATATGTATTGTAAGTGGTGATTTTTTGCTCAACTTGACGTACATATTTCCTCATTTTAATCTTGCCGATGTGACCTCCATCTTCTAGCTTTCTCCTTCCATATTTTGGATAGGAATCATTCCCTTGTTCAAATTTAAATTTAATTTAAATCAAAGGAAAAACAAATTTTCAGTGGAGCTTTGTGCATACAACTCCCCGGTAATCCTTTGATCAAAATATCTTGCCAATGTGATCTCCACCTTCTGTCTTTCTCCTATATTTTGTATAGGATTCATTCCTCGTTCAAATTTCAATTTAATTTAAATCAAAGGGAGAAAACAGATTTCAGTTGGGGGTACCCCCTCCACCGGGACCTATTTGATCAAAATGAAATATACTTATCCAAGTGCCCTGAACAATGTATTTTCGGAATAGATATGCTTATGAAGGTCTATTTCCAAAAACTTGGAAGGAGTTCGTTAAAAAAAACAGACGGACAGAGGCTACAACTTTCATTATATAGACAACTGCGGATAAAATATTTTGATCCAATTTTTATCTGATTAATAAACGCTCTGAAATATGGGAGATTAGAGTAGAAAGTTTATAAGATTAACATGAACAGGCAAATGCACAAAACACTGAATGGTGGGATATACAAATAAATCGATTTTAATCATGAATAAGAAGAAAAACTAATCTTGTTAATGTAACACAGATAGGAAGATACAAAAAAATTCTACTTGTAATATGGATAAGCTGATACACAAATATTCTGTGACATAAATAGTGTTTCATTAAGTGGGATTATATTTAAGGGTGTTTCGTTAACACGGATCAAAGTCAGCAGTAAATAAATCAGTATTATTGGTGAAAATTTATTTATTTCTCTATTGGATCATGTTATTTAAGTCATGGCAATTATGTGTGAAAAATAATATCGCCCAAATATCCGCCAAATCTGAAAGAAAAAGAAAAAAATTATTAGGCGCTTAAACTTAATACACATGTAAATTCGGTTCAAGTTATTGGAACACCCTTCACGAAGACACGGAAAGGTGCTGCGGGTAACAAGGATAAGTAGAGACCAAAATTTCGTACCTGCAAAATAAATGGGATGTTACCGAAAGCTTCTAATTGCAACATAAATAAATAGATATATCAATCTTATAACTGTAAAATAGAAAGGAAAATACAGATGATGCAGAAGGCTTCTATTTGTAAAGGAGATAAGTAAGGACTCAAATTTGGTAACTGTAAAATAGGAAGACAGGGAATACTCTTATCTGTAACAGAGATAAGTAAATTCACAATCTCGTAACAGTAAGATAGATGGTAAGATACACAATGCTTCTACGCGTGACAAGGATAAGTAGATATTCAAATAGTGTAACTATAAAAAAAAAAGATATGAAGGTAAAGATGATTTCTATTTGTCTATATTTCTGAGATGAGGTATTATGTACATTATTTACATTACTCGGACTATTGTCATCATCTTTGTCGCTATATTTATAAACGGATAAAGGCGTTGGTTAGATCCAGTGACAAGACCCAAAGAGTGTGAGTTCAATACCCGGTTAAGGCAGTGGAGAACTTTCAGAGGGAAAATTAACAGGAGATAATTGATAGCTGACATCCATCAAACATTCCACGTGGAACTAGAACAGTCTACCCCAGTGAGCGAAATAAAGGGTTCATTTCGACATTTCAATCACCTGAAGAAGGCCGGAGCGTACAACGGCCGAAACGTTGTGATAAGTATGGCGACAAAGATGAGGACAATAGTCCGGGTAATGTAAATAATGATTTCTATTTCTAACATGGATAAGCACATACAAAAATTTTGTATCTATAATATGGATCAGAGTATTATGAAATGTTATTTATTTTTTAAGCATTTCACCTCAAGCAAGACGGGAGTGCCACTAGAACAGAAGGGGTTACAGTTTGTGAGAGCAAGAGCAAAGAGACGTGATTGAGGAAAAGATGAAAAGAAAAGGACGTGGAATTAAATCAAGGCATCAGAAGATGTCGATTGGCATTACATTTGAATATTTGAAGACTTTAACTGTCAGGGAAGCAACTAAGGAGAAGGTAGTTCCACAGATGGGAAGTGCGAGAGTTGAAGAGACGACTATATTTAACCGTTTCAGCAGTGAAAGGGTTGGACCGA
The DNA here is from genome assembly GCA_963932145.1 of Acanthosepion lycidas. Lineage (NCBI taxonomy): Eukaryota > Metazoa > Mollusca > Cephalopoda > Sepiida > Sepiidae > Acanthosepion > Acanthosepion lycidas. The sequence goes on along the minus strand of OZ010572.1, from coordinate 118,514,889 downwards.
GATGCCAAACAATAAGGTTGGTGCAAAAATAATGACGTAATAATGTCGTTTTTTGACGTATTTTTTAACATCAAAAAACGACATTATTACGTCATTATTTTTGCACCAACCTAATAGTAACACGCTTAAATACATGTAGTTTGGGAATCACCGAAAATAGCTCATCGGAGCAGTTACCGTGAAAGTACTTTTAGAAAAGACAGAGAGAAGCGATGACATGTCTGTGAGGAAGTGAATGTAGACGAGATGCCAGACCATGGCCAACCATATTGCATATCCATATCTGGATTTTGTCGAGGACTTGAGACGAACAGTAGGGGCTCCAGACCCTATATGGCATCAGTATTCCATGCAAGGGCGAATGGTTGATTTACAGATTTCAAGGATGGACTCAGTCGAGAAGAAAACTTTCTGGAGACTAAGTAAGGATATGAAGATATAGAACATTGCTTTCTGTAATATGGATTGGAAGTTATACAAATCTACTGTATGTAACATGGATAGTTAGTTAAACACAGAAAGAGTAAAACTCTAATTTCGGTCAGTTTCCGTTCAAATGAATAGTAGATATACAATATGCCCTGTAAGCTAACATTATTCTGACTCAAATTTATCATAGTGTGTCACCTAATGGAGGTGAAATTCAATGTACACGTTAATGAATGTCGAGTTAAGCAGAAAAAGAGAAAGAAAGAGAGAGAGAAAGAGAAAGAAAGAGAGAGAGAGAGAAAGAAAGAAAGAGAGAAGAAGAGACAAAATGGAAGAATAAAAAAGGATGTGGACTGGAAATCATGTGAAGCCGTGCAGATGAGAATCTCGCAATGAAGACGAAAGAAAAGTTGATTGGCAATTATGCCGGAAGAAGAAAACAACAACAACAAAAAAGAATGGATGGAATAATTAGACTAACGAAAAAAAAAAGGAAGAATACCAAATGCAGAGTGAAAAAAGAAAGAAAGAAACACTGAGAATGAACGAATAAAGAAAAAGAAAGAAACCCATCGACCCCCTCTCCAAAAACCAAAAAACGAAAATAAACGTAACACACACACATAGTAATAACGAATGGAATTAATACACAGAAAAGAATAATCTAGAAAAGTCCATTTGTGACTGCCTCACAGACATTAACATGTTTGATAGCATTTGACGCAAGTGTTTACTGAGATTTTTTCTGCGGGGGGTGGGGAGGGATAGAAAAACGAAGAAGTTTTCAGAAATAACCTTTAATCGTTTCAAAGTCGATTTGGTGGGGGGGAAACTCTCGTAAAGTATTGAACGTTAATGTTTCTTCTCTACATGTTTGTTGTCATTATCACAACGTTCCGACCATTGTACATTCTATCTTCATCAGATGTTTATCGATTCAGGGAGCCATCACTGAAACTGAACCCATTATTTAATCTCCAGTGGTAAATTGTTCTTGCTCCGCATGTTTAGGGGTGTATCTTGTCGAGTACTTTTTTCTAGTACTGCTGACTTATTGATCGTCCTGTTTCGCGTCCGTGTATACATACCCGCCCAGGGATTGATCTTACAACGACTACAATTCACGGACCTATGGTTTTAATCCCGTTTTTTTTTTTTCTTTCACTGCATTTGAAATTTTTTTTACCTTTTATAAAGGACGAGGTTTGGACACCTCGCCGTGGTGTAATGGTTAGCAATGATTAAAAAGCGACACAAACGAGAAAAAGAATGCAGAAATTTCTGTATTTTTTTATGAAACAAGAATAAAATAAAATAAATTAGAAAATAAATAAATTATCAAAAAACGAACAAAAGAAAGAAAAAAGAAGATGGAAGCGAGTACCAAAAAGATGTATTGGGACATAAGCTCAGATAAAATGGAATAAAATTTTAGACAGCTATTTCAAGAAGAAATGGTAATCTTGAACCATTCTCGCTATAAAAATGTAAGATTACAACGGATAATGTTTACTAAAGAATTATTTTGTGTACCCCAAGCTTGTCTCGCTGAAGCAGTTACGACTGAATAGTCAGTTCGGTCATCACCGGGTGTCCCATACTTTCATCCTTGTGCCACATCTAAGGTACGCTTAAAAATATCATTGTAATGAATGACGGTTTCAAAATATTATTTTAATGATCATATTTAGCCTCTGATCAACTACACACTTGAGTCGCACTATTTCATCGACGTTTAATTGACATTTCAATCGTGATTACGTAGCCTTGTGAGTGATGAATTGTTTTCCAACTTACAACCCCTAGACGAATCGTCCCTCGACTATTATCTCTCACTATTTCCATGGCAAATGTTGAGACGAGTCTCATTCCTTACTTTTACCAGTTCAGACCATTACAGCTAAGACACATCACTCATTTCCTGCATACTCCATGGACAAAAAAGAAATTCTAGTCAGGCATCTTCTTCCCGAGAACCGCTACTTTCCGAAACAAAATCCCGAGAGACACTTTTCCAATCACTGCAACCGTAACATGTTAAAGTCTATGGTCAGCCGTTATTTATTCTACATATCTGCTAATCTAGGTATACCTCACCCATTAAGTAAATACATCACTCCACTTCCCTAAGCCTCTACCTTGGGTGGCTCTTGGATATTATATTGGGTGAACACACACACACACACACACATATATATATATATATATATAATAAAAGTATAGCAATATATTGGTACATTGATGACGATCTGTTTACTCCGACATCCAGTCTAATATATATATATATATATATATATATATATATATATATATATATCCCGCAGAGCTATGTAAAGTACCAGGTTGAGAACTGTCATGGTCTAGCTTCCCTTGATGAGGGTGAAAGGAGTCTCTGTGAGCTTTGGTTAGGAATCCTTTTAGTGTTGGTTTCACGATTAAAAAAACAAAAACAAACTTCAGATGGGAAAGAAAACTTATGCCAGCTTAACCCGGTCACTATACTGCATGTGTACTGGCTAGTATTGACTGTGATCCGGAGAGGTTAAACTCCGCGATAATAACACATGAGGACTGTCGTTCGGAGTTTCCGTGGCAAGTCCTTTGCACCGTAACTTTCTTATTGACAGATCCCCAAAGTATGGATGATCTGACACAAGCCTTCGCCACTTGAAACAAATCATTGTGTTGAATGTCTGACAATTACATATAATTAGTTCCAGACATATCTGGCTACTGCGAAAAACTCTACGAAACATCAACTTCATCGTGGTACTTGGAATGTACAAACTCTCCAGGACAACAACACAGCACCAGAAAGAAAAACATCTCTAGTCGCATTGGAGTTAAAGTACAGCATTGATATAGCCGCACTGAGAAGTAATCATCACTCGGCTACATGAAACAAGAAAGCAAAATAAGACATCTAACAGTGTTTCTGCTGCCCTTGGATACAATACCTTCTCCTGTACTGTTGGTGGTCTTTTGTGCAATTCTCGAGCCGGTCTCAAAAGCCATGCCCTTGATAGGTATGCAGATAATTAGTTTGTGGTCGTCGGAATCTCATACATGGAACACGATGGGAGAGTCTGTCATATATATATATAAAGGATTGTATGTATGTATGCATGTATGTATGTATATATATATATATATATATATATATATATATATTAAAAAAATCCTCTTTTGCACATATGAGGCTGGATAAAAAAAACCTTATATATCAATTAAACCCCACTGAGACAATTATAATACCCTTGCTTTTCTTTTCTTCCCACTTCTTCTTCTTCTTCTTCTTCTTCTTCTTCCTTCTTCACATCCTCCCCTTCCCTTTCTATCACACCTAACGTCATGCGTTTGTTTATTTTTTTAAAATAATATGGCATTTATTATTTTTTTTAAATAAAGCGTTTGGATGTCAATTGCTAAAAATCTCCTGAGGATACCGTAAGGTTAAACCAAGGCAGAGGATTCAAGAGATTCATAATAAGCTTCAAATAACCAAACGAAAATAATCTGATTATTGATTAATCAAGGCACTATGCAGGTTAAACTCGTACCTTTGTTAAAAAAAGTATTAAACCTAAAATTGATGATTTGATAATGAACCAAATATGAGAAAAAAGATACAGAAATAAATAAAGATATAACAATAAAAAAAAGCGACGAAAAGAATGCAAGAAATTTCTGTATTTTTTTTATGAAACAAGAATGATTAAAATAAATTAGAAAATAAATAAATTATCAAAGAACGAACGAAAGAAAGAAAAAAGAAGATGGAAGCGAGTAAGAAAATGACGTATTGGGACATAAACTCAGATAAAATGGAATAAAATTATTGACAGCTATTTCAAGAAGAAATGGTAAACTCGCACCATTCTCGCTCTCAGAATTACAGCGGATAATGAAGATTACAGCGGATAATGAAGATTACAGCGGATAATGAAGATTACAGCGGATAATGGTTATAAAGAACTATTTCGTGTCACAATTATTTATGGGCAGGAACCATTTTAATGACAGAAAGAAAAAAATTACCTATCTATCATTTTTTAAAATTTAAATATTCGATTATAAGCCACGGAATTTAGGTATGAAAATTTAAGACATTTTATAACTACGATTTAAGTTTTAAAAATTCTTATAAGAAATTGAACATTTTAATTTCTGGAGAAAATATATTTTAAATATATCAAGGTTATTCTGCTCAGAACCACCATACCACGTTTACTGGGTCGAATCGTCTTCATACTCTTCGTATTCCATTGATAAAGACGAAGTTCCATTCGGTTTGCTTCTTCCCCTGAACTGGTACTTTATGAAACAGGCACCCGATAAATACAACATTAAATTCTTCACATCTTAGAAGAATCGCTACCTACTTTCAACAACCTCATTCATTCACCCTCTGGAGCTTGTATTGGGTGAATAGCAGAAGAAAACTAAAAATGTAGTTTTTTTTTTTTAGTTTATTATGACTTCATAAGTAATCTGAAATTCCCATTAAAGGAAACATTTCCGCAGTATCTTATCCAAAGAAGGATTTTATTAAATAAGTCCAGCAACTACAGCCATAAGCATGAGAAAGTTTATTAAATTACGATCAAAGAAAAGAATACTGAACTGTTTCTAATGTAAATCCTCTTTTAGAATAGTCAATATTGGACAATTTCCGTACGGATGTTCAGCCGTTTGTGATCACATAATCAAAAAACGCCCACCTCACAAATTCTATTTTCATTGCTGAAGCTATGACCATAGACTTAACTTTAGACATGATAAATGACAATGGACCAGACAACTTCATAATTTTTTTTTTTTTTTCAGATTCATTATCCGTACTTACATCATTGAAAAAACAAAATCAAAAAATAATCCTTTCATAGTTAAATTACAAAACAGTATAAATCTAATCCGTAAGAGAAAATGTTTTCTCTTGGGTACATATCCATATCGGGATGCGCGGTAAGGAAAAAGCTGACATGGAAGCAAAGTCATTCCTAAAAATGAACATTTCAAATCTGAAAATCCCTTACACAGATTTTAAAGTAACTATAAACTTGTATATTCTAAAAAGTGACAAGAGTTATGGAACGATTACCCAAGAAACAAACTTTACAAAATTAAGAAATTTGCTAGAATGAAGAATTTGCTAGAATGAAGAATTTACTAGAATTTGACAGAATGAAGAAATTGCTCCAATGAAGATGTATCGTTTCTATTTCTTTCCATATGAAAATTTGGTATTTTAAATTATTTTATTTGAAAAAAAAATCCTGTTTTTATTTATTTATTTATTATTATCATTATCATTATTATTATTATTATCATTATTATTATTATTATTATTATTATTATTATTATTCATTCATTCATTTTGCATTTTGACGATTTCATTAACGCTGAAGAACAAGAAACGGAACTCTCTACCGTCCTAGAATCTTTGCTGGTTTCCACATTAATCGCAACAGGAAATAGCCAATTTTAATATCGGACCCATTGGCGACAGTCAAAGAATTGAAAATTATAGCATTTCTTAAAGAGAAATAAACATTTACTCACACACAAGCACATATATACAGCGGAAGAGAATGTGAAAGAGAGAATGAAGAGGACGACCAAATGAATGAGATAAAAAAAAAGAGAAAGTGAATATATATATATATATATATATATATATATTTGTGTGTATTTATTAAATAGTGCAATATATACGTTATATTATAAAGAGGTAATCATACAAAGAATTAATCTGTAAAGTCAATGTAATTAATGGCGTAATCTCTTCGCTAACAACTTTAATAAATCTTTAACCTACTAACCATTTGTTGAGTGACGCGATCCTTATTTTTTTTTAAATTCTAAGTTGGATTTGATGTTCCGGTGCTAGTACTTTCTAAAATTATCACATTGTCATTGTCAAGCTTTAATATTCATATGTATTTCGTCTTGGATTTTTTCTGAAATGGAAAAAAATATTAAAGCTCCTCGACCTTTTTCTAACATCCTGACCTGCCCAGCAAAATATTTACCCACCCTCCACTTACAGGCACATGAGACCATTCCCTAATCAGTGTCCAGATTGATTCCAACTCAATGACATCCCCTGATTTTTCGTTCTCTAGAAGAGTCTTTTTTTTTGCTATGCGAAGGCAGATTGGGGCAGATTTCACTTCAATATGACGGAAGCTTCTTTCCGAAAAACTGTTGTCTTAATGATTCCTTTCTGTAATGGAGGGCTTTATACCCTATAAAAAAATGAAATTTTTGTTAGTAAAAAGCTTTCCTCGCCTGAAGGTGGCCTTTGCACATTTATCTAACCCAAATCCCATGCATATATCGTGGCTGAAACGTTTTATTATTATTGCTATTATTATTATTACTATTGTACCCTTGTCGTCAAAAATGAAGCCGACTAATAGAAGGTTTTAATAATGAAATGCAATTAAACAAAAGTCTTGAACCATTTTATTACGATTCGATAAAGAATTCATTAAAATAGGATCCAGTAAACCAATTAATTAATCTGTTTCTTTTATAATTTCTGGATGTTCAATTGTATCTATGATTCATTGATTGTTCCTGGTATTATGCAAATCGCTTTTATTCTCAATATGTTTGTAGGATAAAAACAATATGTGTTTAATACAACAGTGAAATGGAATTATCTCTTGGAAGACAAAGATTAGCAACAGAACGACAAAGTCGGCAAATGAAAAAGTCTATTTCAATACCGAGTTGAAGCAAAACGATTAATAATACACAAAGGTATCCGAGTACCTGACATGAAAGACTAGGACAAATAAGACTGCAATCTGAGAAACATAAGATTAAAGGAACTGATTAATTAAACTCTTTTTTCTGATTGGGAACTAATTTTGTTTAAATGCAGATAAATATTTTATTTGTATAGATTATGAAAAACGACTAAGAGAAAGTATATAAAATTACTAACTTAAGTTAATTTACCTCTATTAACCCTGCACATTTATATAAATAAATATACACTGATAAATATAATACGGTTTATTATTATTATTATTATTATTATTATCATTATTATTATTATTATACAATGTATCTTTATACACTTTACATTGTTAGGACTGTTCTAATAATTATTGTCATATTTACGACGTTTCGACCGTTGTACGTTCTGGCCTTCATACGGTGATATACTTTGGAATTTCGAACGGAACTATTTAGTTCACTGGGGTAGATTGTTCTTGTCCACGTGCCATGCGCTGTCGTAAATACTACAGTAATGATGAGGACAGGAGAACCCTTTTATCGTACACAGCGCTCCAATTAATATTGGTATAAAAGTAGATTTAAGGTATCATATCTTTTATCCAGATTCAAGATGCTTGTATTTACTTATTATGCAATATACTTTCACAGAAATATTTCTGCCTTATGGAACTGTTATATTTATGAGAAGATATTTCTTTTTTTATAGTCATTAGTCACTATGGTTCATTTATTTGCTTTTATATGTCTGTTAATATAAATGAAAAAAATTCGGAGTCTAGTCATTTCATAGACCTCTATGCCTAGTTCGGAGGAATGATCATATCATTTGTTAGCAAATATTGCATGAAAATACTGTCATGTTTTACTATGTATATAATGCTGAATTTTATTGTCAAGTTTATAATCCACTTTGGTATTGTTTGGTCTTAAGAATAGAAAACCGGATTATTATTATTATTATTATTATTATTATTATTATTATTATTATTATTATTATTATTATTATTATTATTATTATTATTATTATTATTATTATTATTATTATTATTATTATTATTATTATTATTATTATTATTATTATTATTATTATTATTATTATTATTATTATTATTATTATTATTATTATTATTATTATTATTATTATTATTATTATTATTATTATTATTATTATTATTATTATTATTATTATTATTATTATTATTATTATTATTATTATTATTATTATTATTATTATTATTATTATTATTATTATTATTATTATTATTATTATTATTATTATTATTATTATTATTATTATTATTATTATTATTATTATTATTATTATTATTATTATTATTATTATTATTATTATTATTATTATTATTATTATTATTATTATTATTATTATTATTATTATTATTATTATTATTATTATTATTATTATTATTATTATTATTATTATTATTATTATTATTATTATTATTATTATTATTATTATTATTATTATTATTATTATTATTATTATTATTATTATTATTATTATTATTATTATTATTATTATTATTATTATTATTATTATTATTATTATTATTATTATTATTATTATTATTATTATTATTATTATTATTATTATTATTATTATTATTATTATTATTATTATTATTATTATTATTATTATTATTATTATTATTATTATTATTATTATTATTATTATTATTATTATTATTATTATTATTATTATTATTATTATTATTATTATTATTATTATTATTATTATTATTATTATTATTATTATTATTATTATTATTATTATTATTATTATTATTATTATTATTATTATTATTATTATTATTATTATTATTATTATTATTATTATTATTATTATTATTATTATTATTATTATTATTATTATTATTATTATTATTATTATTATTATTATTATTATTATTATTATTATTATTATTATTATTATTATTATTATTATTATTATTATTATTATTATTATTATTATTATTATTATTATTATTATTATTATTATTATTATTATTATTATTATTATTATTATTATTATTATTATTATTATTATTATTATTATTATTATTATTATTATTATTATTATTATTATTATTATTATTATTATTATTATTATTATTATTATTATTATTATTATTATTATTATTATTATTATTATTATTATTATTATTATTATTATTATTATTATTATTATTATTATTATTATTATTATTATTATTATTATTATTATTATTATTATTATTATTATTATTATTATTATTATTATTATTATTATTATTATTATTATTATTATTATTATTATTATTATTATTATTATTATTATTATTATTATTATTATTATTATTATTATTATTATTATTATTATTATTATTATTATTATTATTATTATTATTATTATTATTATTATTATTATTATTATTATTATTATTATTATTATTATTATTATTATTATTATTATTATTATTATTATTATTATTATTATTATTATTATTATTATTATTATTATTATTATTATTATTATTATTATTATTATTATTATTATTATTATTATTATTATTATTATTATTATTATTATTATTATTATTATTATTATTATTATTATTATTATTATTATTATTATTATTATTATTATTATTATTATTATTATTATTATTATTATTATTATTATTATTATTATTATTATTATTATTATTATTATTATTATTATTATTATTATTATTATTATTATTATTATTATTATTATTATTATTATTATTGCTGCAACTTGAATATCCGTATTAATCAACATGTCTAATCATCTGTAAAACTTAAGCAAAATAGATATCGTATTATGGCTTTTGCTTACCCAGATAATAATGTCAACAGAACATTCAGTTTATTATCATTCTGTGTGATATCATCTTGCCTGAGAATAATTTGAAGGGCCTAATTACCAAGTTCCCTCCGGGGTTTATAAGTAAAAAAGGTGATGTAGGAAAATTATCTATACATATTTGGAACTTTTCGTTTTGATGGCGATATTTCGTGGATGATGCGTGTAGTTGTGCACAAACTAATCTTTTGTATCTCTGAGGTGCTGATGTATCGATGAATTTTACTCGAAAGTTTTTCTGTAGCCTTCATTATCATGCCCAAGCGCCCCTATCGCAAGACAGATAATCGTAGTTTTAAGTTTCTACATCTTTGTTACATCGATTTGCAGGTTCTTAAAATTTGACAGTTTTTGAAAATCTTTCTTAGGAGTATTGGAAGTCTGTGGGCACGTCTTGTCGCAAGTTCCGATTTATAAAATCCTTTATGATTATGCCTGGCCTGTTTGTATCAATGTTCCTGTCTGTGAGGATTGGGAAATCCCAGGGTGTCGTCACTATCACCATTTGTAACATCACTCGGGAAGTGTTTGTAATTTATATCCGTGACTTCAATGCCAGAGTTAGAACAGACATCATTATCATTATTATTATTATTATTATTACTATTATTATTATTACTATTATTATTATTACTATTATTATTATTATTACTATTATTATTATTACTATTATTATTATTACTATTATTATTACTATTATTATTATTACTATTATTACTATTATTATTATTACTATTATTACTATTATTATTATTACTATTATTATTACTATTATTATTATTGTTGTTGTTGTTGTTGTTGTTTTTTTTTTTTTGTTTTTTTTTTTTTCAGTGTTATGATTCCTGCTTTGTATCCTGTAGAGAAGGGTTCAAACTATGACCTTTAGTCTATAGGAGAATTATCATTTAACAGCACTTTTCTTAGTATATAGGATGTTCCTAGTAGGATGATTTTCTGAGAAACTTGTATGTTGATGTTACCTGGGACACTATTAGTAAAATTGTCCATTCTTTTTCTCACGAGGCCCAGTGCTCCGATTACTATTGGTACAGTCTCAGTCTTCATTCCCCACATTCTGTTAATCTCGATCTCCAGGTCCTTGCATTTGAACAATTTGATAATTTTTAAGGAGATATTTCTCTCAGATGGTACTGCTATCTCAATAAGCATACACTTCCTGAATTTCTTGTCTTTTATGATAATATCACGTCTGTTGGGCTTTATTTTCCTGTCATTTTGAATTGGCATGCCCCAAAGGATAGGTACATCGTTATTTCGGGGAACTGTGTCTGGTTGATGCGCATACCATCTCTCAGTGGTTTCGATTTTGTTTGTTGTTATTATTATTATTATTATTATTATTATTATTCCCGGGGCGCTGTAATATAGCCATTGGAACTGTGTCTTGAAACCATTAAATAATCAAAGACCTGTCGTTAGTAACCGGAAGTCGTTGATGGCTTCAACTAGCCCTGACCGGATGTAAGTGTTGAACACGCATTATGCGCGTATGTCACGACACAACGTGTTAAGTCCTGCTGATCACGTGAAGGACGAATTGTTCATTTGATTGGCTGATATTTCAGTGACTGCACAGACAAATACTCTTCCAGCCAATTAAATACCAGACATCTTTTTACCGAATCAAAATCAATAAAAATGTTATAATCGATATTTCGACCGTTTATAGGAACGGCTTCGCAATGAGGATTGTAAGACAAGATTTTTCAGAATTGTGTATATATATATATATATATATATATATATATATATATAATGTGATAAGAATCTGTTGGATTAATAAATAAAATGCATTACTCCTTTAGAAGCCATTTTGTTTATGTCTGGATAAGAAACTGTGTAGATATGAAGCTGCAAAGATAAAGAATTCATTTAGAGGCACTATTCAGCCTTGCAAGATCGGCAGGGTTCTTCGTAGCTGAGTAGGTATATGCACGTCAGATCTAACGACAATTTCTGCTGCCAAAGAAGATACAGGTTCGAATCTATGCTGGACGGTGCATATTTTCTTTAATAAGACTTTTCGAATCGTCAGGCTAGATCATAAATGTCGCATTTAAAAATATACAAAAAAAAACTACTTCACAAACATAATTATCTACTAAAAATGGCCAAGTGACACACACGCACACACACACATCTATCTATCTATCTATATATATATATATATATATATATATATATATATATATATATATATATATTTATATATATATATATATTAAGAAATGGAAAAAGTCCGCCAATTTATTTATTAAAGATATTTTTATGTTTATCTATAAAAAGAACGTTAAATATAAAAATGTCTTTAATAAATAAATTGTCGGACTTTGTCCATTTCTTAATGTATGACGTCATTTGTTTATGTTTGATACACCAGGAGCAGTTATGAATGTACGAGATTCATGGAAGATTGAAGTTTATAAGCAGTAAATTCGAGCTTGCCTACCGAACGCTCCTTTGTGGCAGAGTCGGTTAAGGCACGTCAGCGTAAATGACGGTTCCGTATAGGATACAGGTTCGAATCCTGTCAAAGGACGAATATTTTCGATGAAAATTTCTCGGAAAAATGTTATTTAATACTGTTTGTTAAAAACAGAGCATTTACTTAAATACTTGTATCTATAAAAAGAACGTTAAACATAAAAATGTCTTTAATATATATATATATCATAGCAACATTCGAAGCAATTTACACACTCAGCGAGGCATGCCAACCACCGTCCGCAACATACTCGGGGAAAATACGATTATAATATACTAATCCACATGCAAAACAAAACGGTTAAACATAATGGAAGAATTAATAATAACAAAGACTAATATCAACAGAAATTTAATAAGAAAAAATATTTATATCCTTGTGTGTGTGTATATATATATATATATATATTAACAAATCGGAGACATCAGAAATCCATTGTAATATTTTATTTCGTGAGACTGATAAATTCGATTTCGCTAGGTCAGACACACAAACACAAATATTTGTGGGTGTGTGTGCATGTTGTGTAATGTGCGCGCACCTGCCTGTATGCGTATGTGCGTAACTACTTTTAAATGCATATATATATATATATATATATATATATATATATATATATATATATATGCACGCACACACAACTCGGTGTTTCATGTAAAACGCAATCTGCACGTGTTGAGAACAACAAAAAAAATTTAAATAAAAAATATATATATATATATATGACACACACACATATATATATATATATATATATATATGTCAGCGAGTACAATTATTGATATTTAATATTAATTTCATATATATATATATATATATATATATATATATGTATGTATGTGTGTGTTTAGGCAGCATTTTTCCATTCATACATGTTTCATTAAATAATATAGGCGAGTTTTGTCTATTTATTTTATGTAAATTCTTTTCATAACGTCTGAAAAGCTTAGTAACAGATACAAACGGGTTCCTATGCTTAATATTTCTATTAATATTTATTCTTAATATTTCTCGAATTCACTCTTGCGTGGTCATGTGTGACGTCATGAGCTGTGGTGCGATTTTCGCTTCCAGCATCTTATATGCACGTGTTTATAGTTGCTTGGAAATCATCCATGTAAACAGAAACAGACTATCATCGCATTCTTGCCCGTGTATTGCTTAATATATTGTACAGTAATTGTCATCTTTGATAATGGCTTATGTAAGCCGAAAGCTTAGATTGGATTAAAAAATATGGATCAATATTGTGATTTTCTTTCTTCGTTTAATGATAATGTTATTATTGCTTATCAGATGATATGAAAAGAATTTACATAAAATAAATAGCCAACACTTGTCTATATTGTTTAATGAAACATGCATGAATATATATATATATATATATATATATATATATATATATATATATATATTACATTGCATCTAGACATATGGTTCTGTTGTTCATATTTCGACGTCTCATGTGCCACAATGTCATAGAACTGCATTATGAATTTACGACCTGAGTCTGCTATCCCGCGGCCCTTATCGTCGCATAGCAATTTTGTCTGTCAACATAACAGAATATCACCTTTGCTCTAAGCTTTTGCCTGACGTGAGCCATCTTCAGAGTGGGCATACGGACATTTAAAAAAAGATATTCACCATCAAAGATGATATTCTGATATGTGACATATCTTTGCTTAAATGTCCGTATAAGAAGATGAAGATTGCTCATGTCAACCGAAAGCTTTGATCAAGGACCAGCTCAATAAAAAAATATCACATTGTAGAAAAATCTTTGTCTTTATTTTCACCCGAAATTAAAGCGACATCACGAAGATTAGAATGGATCATAGTCAAACATGATTGACATTCAGTGCCTCCTATATTAAGAATATATATATATATATATATATATATATATATATATATGTATGTATGTATGTATGCATGTATATGTGTGTCTCTCTGTGGGAATATGCGTATGTGTAAATAATTTATAAAGGATCAGTGGATGCCTTATTCGTCAAAGTGTAAATTTTCATTATTAAGTCTTTCTTGATTGCATGGGGCAATAGATTTTGTTCATATTGATTAAAAACAGGGCGTCTACTTAAAGATGCATATCCACAAAATAATGTTTAAAGGAATCATATATATATATATATATATATACATATATATATATATATATATATATATATATATATATATATATATATATATATATATGTGTGTGTGTGTGTTTGTCTGTGTGTGTTTGTGTGTGTGCATGTATGTGGGAATATATATATATATATATATATATATGTATATATATATATATATATATATATATATATATTATATATGTATATATATATGTTGGCTTGACGACCACAATATTAAAAAAAACGTCTTACACTTCATATGTTGGATACAAGTTCCATTGCATCACATGTATAAATAGATACCTGTCATTCTTCATAATACAGGTAAATAATTGTTGACAACACTACAGGAAAATAGAAAACAAAAACCCCAACTTCTCGAGGTCCAAATATACACAAAAATCCATCAGCAGTCAACAAAATTTATCACGAATATAGCAACAAAATACTAAAGTTCATATAGCATTTAATTTAATGTCATTTAAGATTTCTGCCATTTTCAAGTCAGCTCCCTCATAATGAAACGCTTGTTTTGGCAAAGATTACCTATCTTCAAGAGATAAAACCAAAAATTCTAAAATAACTCTATCAACGCTTGTTTATAAAAATCATTAAACAAACGAATGAAGAAGTTATCGCCGTTACAGAAAGTTCATCTTTGTAATTTACTTCTGAAGATAAAACAACTACTGCAACTTGCTTCTTGAATTTAATTTTAATTTTTACATATTATTGGTAAGTTAAATTTTAGGTTTGCCCCTTCCTATATAACTTCCTTACAGTCAGCTTTTTACTTTCTGCTTCCTCTAGCTCTACGGACGTGAATTTCATTCCATATCGGGTTTGAAAAGAAAGACGACCACATTTATCGTCTGCTGAAGTAGCATATTCACCACATGAGGTAAAAAGAATTTTTTTGATTATTGATAATATATATATATATATATATATATATATATATATATATTATAATTATTTTTTAAAAATATGATTCCATCGCTACATAATTGTTCTCATGTTACATGTTGGTTCAAAAAATTTCGCTTAAAGATGAAACAGAAATTGATACTTGAATTCAATTTATTTTTTATAATTAAACTGAAGATTTTTGCTGCTGTTTTTGAAACATGAGAACTCTTATGTAGCGATGAAATCATATTTTAAAAAAAAATTAATTCTAATTTAGGCTGTACTTGTATTGAACACTGTTTTTTTAGGTAAAAGCATTAAAGAAGTTCGGATTATTAACCTAATATGTTCTTTCTTATTTGTCCATACACTCACGCATATATATATATATATATATATATATATATATATGTGTGTGTGTGTGTGTCATTCGCAGACAGTACTATTTCGCCGGTCCTTCAGTGCTACTAGACAACCGAATGCCTCAAGCACGTATCGAAACCCAACCCATTTAGTATTAGGCAGGACTTCTACCACTAAGCCATCTTCACTCGGCAGGATGTATTAACCAAATCTAGCGTATTGTTTTTACAAACGTAATCAAATGCCAAGCAGCCATAGTGCTCCATTTATTTTACTGAAGAGCTTCGCATTTACGCAGGTCACCGTTGTTTTTAGAATTAACTTGTCATTCAACCGTGTTAAATTGAAAATATTTTTTCAAGAGCTAAATTATGTCATTCGCAGACAGTACTATTTTGCTGTATTACTGCAAAATAGTACTGTTTTTGTTAATAATGTGGATATTTTTTATGTATTAATATTTTAAAAATATATATTACACTTTATTTTCTGAAAACGGAGATAGGTTTAAAAAGATACAGAGGTCATAAAAAGATAAGAACAAAGACCTCTTCCCTTCCATCTTTCTCTGACCAAACCTAATTGTTTTATTGTCCTTTAAGCTTAGGAACATCTACACCACCAATCCAAGAAGATTTTGTTTTTATATAGTTATATAGCAAACATAGTAGAAATTGAATAAAACATAATAATAAATTATCAGACAAAAAGATAATGGTTAAACATAGGAAAACAAAGAAAAAAATGATTACTTTAAATAATCTGTAGAAATAAACATTCTTCGCCTGAGGAATAACACAATGTCTGAAACCTGTGTAGCAAAAAATGTGTAAAATAATGTATAATATATAGTTTTTTTTAAAAAGTAAAAAATAAAAAGTCAACATTATAACCAAAAACATTTTCGGTTTCTCTTTAACGTCAAAAAACGACATTATTACGTCATTATTTTTGCACCAACCTAATATATATATATATTCTTTAGTAAGTCAACGTCCTTCGCCAGATTTTCCCAGCATTCCTTTAATTCGCGAAAAAGCTCATCTGTTTTAACTTTCCGATTTCGGGCACGCTTGTCCATTATTGCCCAAAGATTTTCAATTGGGTTAAGAACCCTCCAAACCGGAAGGTTACTTTCTCCTGTAAATGTTTTTTTTTTTTTTTTTTTTTTTTTCCTCTCTCTCTCTCTCTCTCTCTCTCTCTCTCTCTCTCTCAAGCATGAGCGTTTATCTATCCATAAAGTTTTCCCCATGTGTGCACATCTCTCATATAAAACATCTTATTCAAATTCATACTTTGTCGTCCAGTGAGTGTGACCTCCTTGCGCTTATTTCAATGTGGGCCTAGATTCTCATATGAATGTATGATATTCATTTTTTTGTGTTGTTTTTCTTTTTATATTTATATCTTATAGGATTTTCTCACACATGCACATCCTAGGCGCAGTTGGGTCGATCGCATGTTTTCATATCATGGGGCAGCTACTGACATTTTATAAGTCCCGCATCTGCTCTCGGTGGTCAAAAGGACAACTGTCACATCACTCCACCGATGCACATGGCTTCTTTGGCTTACGGCCTCATCACGTTAAGACACCGTCTCCCGTACAAACACTGAAGTTAAGCAGCGTTGTGCTTGGTCTGTACTTAGATGGCTGACCGCTTGGGAATAACAGATACTGTAAGCTTGGATGTGTTAGTAATGTAATAGATAACGATATCTGAATTGTAAATCGGAGACCCGAGTTCTAATTCCAGTTGTGTTCTTTATATTCTCTGAAGCGGAAATAACATTGGGAAAGTTATGAATCCTCATCTTCTTCCCCAGGCTATCGTTTAATTAGAATGACCTGTATAAGTAAACCATTATTATCTAAAAAAGAAAAAAAAATTACAATGTAAAAGAAATTCTGGCTTTAAATAACTTGAAAAGGGTTGATAAACCGTGGAAAACAATAAACCAACAATCAAAACAGTGCACTGTTTAGCATAAGCTGGTGTGTGTCACACGCTGTACTTGTTTTAAAATCTGAATCTTATTATTTATCAAGAATTAGCATTTTGCACAAATTGTAAACTCGATGTTAATTAATTTTAAAATTTCGGATAATTTAGAAGAGATGTTTGTAAGGGTCACGCTGGTGCTTCACAAAACCGTTCTTTCTAAAGCGTTGCAATATATTTGCCAAAGAACTAAACACTTATACATGAACCGTAAGAAAAGAATAATGTTTCCGCGCTATCAAGGAAATCAACAACATCCACATCTGTTATTCGTTCGACAACTAAGCACTTATAAAATCTATGACAACAATTTCGCGATATTGCAATGCATGAAAGAAAAAGTAGAAATAAGACTTCTTTTTTTTTTTTCACTTTCTCTTTTCCCATTCAATTGTCACGATGCTGATATGCTTTTCATTTGAAACGTCTTTGAAGTATTTTTTGCAATATTCTCTGTGTAGTTATCAGATTTTGCTTTGCGAACTATTCCATTGCCAAGCATTAAGCATATAATATGGCCATCGAGACGCCTCTGACGTCACCAACATTCTGCAACCTTGACAAAATAATGATATAAAGCGCCATCTTGGCTTGTTTTACGAACATTAATTACCATTAGCGCTAGATGTATTAATGCATAATAAACTAAACATTATCAAGACACATTTGAAATAACATATTTCCCATTTATTTTCCAATACTTCGTTTTTGAATTCGAAAAAAAAAAAGTCGAATATTGAATTAAATCCTCAGATATTCATTTATTATTCATGGATATTTGAAAAGTTATAGAATTTTCTTCTTTTTCGGTGCTGTTTATTCTACTTGACAGATACGGTACGGTGGCTTATGGAAGTCTTCATACTCAATAAACGGGGAAGGAGCGTCATTTCTTCATTTTTGTGGGGAGGATTTTATTTGATTGCTCATGGCAGTGTAGGGGAATGGGTGAAGATATATCAGCAAAGTTCTGCTGCCAGAAAAAAAACCCGAAAACGCATGAATATACGGACACGCGCCGAGAGAAATTTTTCTTTCTCAATACACACACATATATATATATATATATATATATATATATATATATATATATATATATTTGGTTGGATTGATGTGAGTTTATGACTCTGGGTTTCACACTTTTGCGATCGTCAGGGTTTTGTCTGACGATCGCAAAAGCGTGAAACCCAGGGTCACAAACTCACATCAATCCAACCAAATATGTTAGCTCTATCTTTGATATTGAGCGCTTTCTAATAAGTACCGCGCATATAATATATAAATAATTATATATATATATTTATTTATATTTATATACACACACTTCTCATATATATATATATATATATATATATATATATATATATATATATGAGTATTTTATATGTATATGCGTATATACCGATGTATATCGATGCATGTGTAAGTGGTTAAAAAGCATGAAACCGACTTTGTTTTGAATTCACTGTACACACACACTTATGTATACATATATACATATATATATATGTATATATAGTTATAATAGACCACTGAAAAAAATCGAGTGATACAAAAACAACCAAAATAATAATATTAATAGTAAGACTAATAATATTTACTGTATTTAGTTGGTGCATAATTATCAGGCGTTTTTTAAATATTTATTATGATAAAAAGATACACAACAATTCAACAATAACTTTTTCAAATGATTATTCCAGAGTATATGATTATCAACACGCGTTTTCATAACGTGAAAATAAAATATTTTTATTTAAAAACAAGAAAACAAAACAGCAATTTTTATTAACAAATAATTCGCTTGCAAAAACGCCTGACAATTACGCATCAGCCTAATATATTGGTAGGCATTATGACAAAAATGGAAACATGATGGGAAAGATGTTAAAAATCGGAATTTTCGGAAAAGTCTGCCGCCTTTTTAAACGATACGAGAAATGAAAAATGAAGTGGGACATTTTTTCTAGGGAGATTTATTTTCGGCAAGTGCTATATTACTGAAGAGATCTTGTAGTTTTGATCTCGTTCTTTGCAACGATTATTTTGGAGATAGGTTTTTTATAGAATCAGTATTTACTAAGTATGCTAAAAAATTTTATTTAAACATAAAACGTCTGGATTTATTTTAAATATTTATTTAGACTGATTCTCGGCGTTCTTGTTGGCATTTAAATGACGACGCTAAAAGGACGCATCTAACATCATCAATGCTATGTCCCGGTTGGTTGAAATGTGCAGCTACAGTGAAATTGATGTTGTTGTCTTTGATAGATCTTTTATAATTATAGGTTTCTACTTAAGAGTATTAAGAATTTGAAGCTCCTAATATTACACAAAAATTATTCCTATCACTTCATCCACTACGCACAGAGAAATACACAAAAGATACACAACCGCAACAAAAATAACAACATTATCCACAATAATAAACTAAGCAAAAAGAGATATTACACTACCTACCGACTCCATAATATCCACTATCACAAACATCTTATCCTATCTAAGCAACATCCAAATAGACACAGTCACTTCCAAATCCGTTAACAACTAAAAACACCCATAACAATTATAATTCAGAAGCAGTCTATTGGCAAAACTGTTCCTCACATTACATTGGTAAAACATGCAGAAATTTAAAAAAGTGTATTTATGAACATAAAAGGGGCTTCATAAATAACAGTTTAACAAATGCACTAGTCATACAAACAAAAACAAATTCGGCCACAAGTTTGATCCAAATAATGCACTCAGCAAAAGGGAAAATAATTTACTCAGAAGGAAAATCCTTCAGAGTGTCGCCATCGAATATTATCAAAATATATATCTCGTTTTTGTTTTTCAGTCTTACCTTTCCTGAAAGAATTATTACTTTCCCAAACCAACATAAATAACAACAAATATTTCTACGTATTCGTGTCAGATCTTCCGTTCTTTGTCAAATTTAGCAAGTCAAGCACATAGTAAATATTTTTGCTTGCAAAATATTCGTTTTTGTTGACTGCTTTTTTTGCTATAGTAGTTATTTGGAGATGTCCAAATAATACAGTTTATATATATATATATATATATATATATATAGATATATATATATATATATATATATATATATAAAATTTATATATGAGAATTGTTTTAACATAGGAGAGAAAATGTGACAAGGAAATCCAAACGCGAACTCGAATAGTAAATGATACCTTACGTTATGGGATCTTAGCCATAATAATAATAATGGACTATTCCATACTTAATAAATACTGCGCCTCAGGAGTAGGCAGGGAGCCGTCGCTCAACTCTTGAACGACAGATCGGTTGAACTCTCTGCCTTCCGGCGAAAGGAACCCGAACGAGGCTACGCCGAGAGGCGGAATCTCGTTCGGGGAGGTAAACCGGCCCCGAGTCCGTTTATACGGGTTCAATGGGCATATTTTTTGGCCGAGCCCACGGGCTTGGAAATCCAACGTTAAACCGGCCTTGTGCCACATGATGCCCACGTGGGGGCGGTGACTAAATATAGTCAGTCGTTCAATCCTTGACTGGCTGTTTGGTTGAACTCTCTGGCTTCGGGCGGGGAGGAAATCGAACGAGGCTCCGCCGAAGGGCGGAGTCTCTTTCAGGGAGGTAAACCGGCCCTAAAACCGTTTATACGGCTTCAATGGGCATATTTTGGGGCCGAGCCCACGGGCTCGGGGATCCCACGTTAAAAACGGCCTTGTGCCACATGATCCCTCAGTGGTGGGAGTAACTGAATATCGTCAATAGTTTATGTCTAGTCAAGAGTCGAGTCAGAGGCAGTCCGAAACAGAGTCGCGTTCAGACAATTACTACAAGACTTTGAAATAGTGATACTGATCGAGACTACATTGTTCTCTCTACTAAACCTAATTGTTCATACTAACACTTCTACTTCTCTGTATAGAAGTGTTTTTTTTTTGTAATATATCTGTGTTATTCTGAATCTGCCTTCGAGTTCTTCTTTATTGGTTCTACCTTGGACTATCACCGTGGTACAAGGAACCGGACCATAACTTTTCTAAAATCTAAACGAAGTACTAATAAGCAGGAAAATTTCGTTTAAAAGAAAGAAAACGATACTGAACGGCTTTAGGAAATCCTGAAGAAAATGGAAGCAAAAAGAACACTTGCACTTAAAATCACAAGTGGATAGCTTGGCAATAACGAAGATTGAGTGTTTGGAGAATATGACACTCACAGGATATAACGAAGGTAAACGTGAGAAGAGAGAACAGTCACTGTGTTAAAGCATGTGTGAATAAATGTTGGTGCGTGAGGTGGGAGAGATTGCAAAAAAAAGTAGTTACCAAGTGCTAAAAGGGAAGTTTTGAAGAGTCATGATCACCTTGAATGGACGCGCTGCCTAGAAGAAGGAGGAACTGTAGAAAGTAAGTCAGTTTTTGTCTTCGTCTTTACAGAAATATCTCTAAATTGTTGTTTTATACTTGGGTTTCTCCAGATCAGGGTTGTCTAACCTTTTTTCCTAATATACCAAATCATAAAATTAAGTATATTCATCGGGCCACAAAAGTACTTTATATAAATATGCTTTTACAATCGTTGTGAATATCAAATTATATATATATATATACATATATATATATATATACTACAAAAGTATGTATATACTACAAAAGTGCTGTATTATTGACAGTAAAAAAAAGAAATTGTACATACTCATGATAAAATAAATTCATCGTGATTTTCGACATGGCTTTCCTTTAATAATATTGTCAATATCAGCTTTTTTAGTCAGTCAGTTATGTGCCCTGCGTGATCATGTATCTTTCGATACATGACTGATGAGGCTGAATTTTTTCCCGCAGTAGACCAGTTTCCATACAAGGCTATAGAACGCGGTCTGTCCTGCTATTTACCCATAGAAGAGGATTCATACCTTTCCCAAGGGTATTAGCACGTAAGTGAATGTAATGGAGTTCGAACTCGGATCTTCGATTACACAGTCCGAGCCGCTATCCATTACTTATATATACTTTTATGGTGCTAGTCTTTATTCTAAGAATGTTAGTTAAATGGGAATCACTTAACCTATTTCTATCTGCAGTTTTGATGTTTTTCATTCACAAAAGGAATTGTTCACTGAAATCTGTACTACCCTACACGCATAAAACGTTACTAGATAAGTGTTGTGGATTCCGGGAATGGAATCCTGCACAAATAAATAATCAACGTCAGTAATTGAGATAGAAAAATAAGTGTACTAAACGTAAGAATACAGACTTGAAGTGAAGATTAGTATTCCAGGAATGCGGGTTAGTAGAAAGTATATGTACAAGTCTCTGTAAGAAAGCCGTGATCTCTCAATCTCTCTCTCTCTCAGAAAAGCCTGTGTCTGTCTCCGTATCTTTCCACGTATCTCAACAGCAGGTATTCTCTCTGTCCGTATAAGTATACTTTTGATGAGTCCATCTTATGTAAAAAGGAGAGAGCCCCACAACAATAAGTTAAATATTTTTTGTTTTATTTAGATCTGGCTTCTGTCCCACGCACCAGCCGGTGTGTCTCTGTAAAGACCCCTTACTCTTTTAGTGAAATGGGTAGCACAATCTGATGATAATTTTCTCGACATACGTGACTAAATAAAGTGAAAATACGCCTAAAGATTCTAGGGTGCAGCGGGCCGCATAAAAATATGAAGTGAGACGCGGGTTTGACGTCCCTGCTATAAGATCGCAGAGTAATGGTGAATCATTTACTTTGCCGAGAAAATAGATATTTTTCAATACTATCACATTTCGTGTTAATGCAATTAATCCATATTGTATATACGTATATATAAACCTACTTCATGCATAATGCGACCCCTGAATTTTTTTTCATATAACTCGTGTACGATGCAATCCCAGCTCCAGAGTTATTAGGCCTACCGTAGATAAATATTGCAGCGTATCAACCTCCAAATATTTTATAGCAAATGAATGGTCTTCATTCTTTTTTTGTGCAATGCTACGCGAAAGTGGTTAAAAAAAAAATCACTTATCGTAATATATCTGATAAGAAGGTTTTTGTTCATGCCTGACTAAATTAAATCACCTAAAAAACAAAGATGTAATAGTTTTTATCAGGTCAAACTAATGGCGAAGTAGTAGACAGAACTTACTTTGAAGAAAAGTGAAGTCACTTGTGGACATAGATAAAAAAACCCAAAAATAACAAGAGAGCTACCATTTTTCCAGTGTCTTGATAAATCCTAATATTTGACACATTATGTTGCGTAAACCAATCATTCCATTCTGATTACGAAGCATAATTTACATTGTCTATAGTTTATGTTGAAAATTAGCAGGAATTTTAATAATGCTGTCAGGACTTATTACCAGGGGTTTTAATCGTAACAAAATAAGTTACGCTGGAGAAATAGTGTTCATAGTAGTTTCTAAGCGAACACTGAAAGAGCCTGATTAGGTAGCAGACAAAAGCGAGAAGAAAAGGATTAATCGTTAAGAAGACATAATTCACATTCGTCAAAATTTGAGGGTGACAGTGGTGTGAGCTTTGAACCAGACATATTAGGTTGGTGCAAAAATAATGACGTAATAATGTCGTTTTTTGACGTATTTTTAAGGTCAAAAAACGACATTATTACGTCATTATTTTTTGCACCAACCTAATAATTACACAAATACAAATATTTAATTATCGCTATAGATTATCAGATATTGGAGTCTTTTTTTTTTTAATCATTTCATCCCAGGCAAGGCGCTAATGACGGTAGTACTCAGGAGGTTTACATAAAATCTACTTGAAGACATGGCCCTTTCTCCTAGGGAGCCTAAGTTCGTTACCTTTTACCGCTACACGAAGAGCAAAACCTCGTCTACTAGGTATGCCTCTTAAAATAAACAAATAGCTTATATAAATGAAAAATTAATACATTTTTTTTCTATTTCAAATTTGCATTCATCTTCGTTTTAAAATGTTTACATTACTGAATGAGGTTCACCTGTTCATTTACCAACAGAAATAAAGTAACGGGAGTCATGTTAAAGGAGATTACCTGTAATCTTAATCTTACCTGGGAGCTTAACCTTATCTGTAAGTTTAAAGCAAGTTAGCGTATGAATGTAAACCTGTCAAAAATGTATAAATTTTAAACCCACAAGAAAAAAATATGATCTGTGTTTAGTCCAACCGATCACCGAAAATGAATGATTTTTACCTCGTTAAAAAGAATTACCTGTGTACAATACGACCCCCTTATTTTCTGCGTAAAAACTGATCCTAACATTCTCACTATACCCGATTATATACAGGTAAAAGTTCATATTAAAATTGAACTACTCTCAGACCGTACACCTCCGCGTGGGTTAATGGTTAGCGAGATTGTTTCGTTGTCGATTACAAATGATTAGTAAGTTTGTAGTGTGCGTTCAGTCAAATAATTAATCATTAAGCTTCTAATGACTTGAATTTCGGCTCGTAGCAGAAATAGGAAAGAGGACATGAAAATTCTGACAGGAAAAAGTTTCAAAATAGCGCTTATTTACGTTCAGAGTTCTATCAGAGACATGGGAGTTAAATAAAATTACTGAGGCAACACGCAACAAGAAAGATTTGAAAAACACCAAAATCGACAAAACGGTACTCATTTCTACGTGTAAACAGTCGCGCGAACACTCACAGACATAAAATAATACGCATGGTAATATTAACCGTTTCCTTAAAATCAAATATTCGAAATCTATTGGACAAGCAGCCTGTACTTGAAATATATGACGCGTTCGGCGCAGGTGGGGGGGGGAGTGGAGGTGCGATTCAACAAGAAATCGAAAATTGCATTTTTTCTACAAATTATTCTTTATATCAAATCCGCGTATTTTACAAAGAAAATAGAGCCGATTACACAAATTTGCAAGCTCAGTTGATGTTTATAGTTCACAACCATGCAATGAGATGGGGTAACATAAAACGTAGATTTATCTGCGGAATATCATCACGTTATTGTTACAAACTTATAGTGAAATCATTAAAGTCTTTTTGTCAAAATCATTTTTGGTGTGATGGTATATTAATTTAAAATGTTTCTTTTTACAGTCATTATATTTTAAATGGAATAAGATCATTCTAGATTTCAGAATTTCGCTCTTGCCCATCAAAATGACTGGAAGAAAGCGATCTAAAAAAAACAACAATGAAAAAGAGGGGTAACAAAGCGTAAACGAAATAGCTCGAGTTTGTTCATTAGGAAACTTAGCATTGCAGCCAAATTATTCTAAAATGCTGCCAATAACAAAGAAGAAAATGAAAAATACCTAACAAAAATCGAATATAATATCTGCTATGTTTTGGCTATCACTCTTCGTAGTAGTACAGGTCTCCGTGTCCTGAATAGCCATTGAGTTTGCTAGGTTTAGCTGTTTCCTATGTTTGCCAGTTCTTCTCTATTTATACTAGTCTATCTAATTTGCATACGATACTACACCTCTCTGAATCGGAGAGGTCGTACACCCTTGTTGTTTTCTTTTACTATTCCTGATTATTCTCGCACGGTAATTGCCTTCCTCTTGTCTTTCTTGTTTTTTCTTTTTTTTTTTTTTTTTAGCTAATTACAAAAAATAAAAATAAAGTACAATAAAAGAAACACAAATTCGTAACTATGCAATGCGATGAAGTAACATAAACCGTAGATTTGTCTGCGGAATGTCATTGCATTATTGTTACATAATTATAGGGAAATCATTAAGGTTTTTTTTTAGTAAAAGCATTTAATTTTTGGTCGTATATTAATTTAAAATATTCCTTTATACAGGCTTTATTTTTAAATGAAATACGATCATTCTAAATTTCAGAATTTTCCTATTGTCCAACAAAATGACTGCAAAAAAAGCGATCTAATGGCAACAATGGAAAAGATAAGTAACAAAGCGTAAACGAAATATATCCCGTTTTCTTAACTTGGGAAACTTAGCATTGCAGCCAAATTATTCTAAACTGCTGCCATTAACAAAAGAGTAAATGAAAAATACCTAACAACAAATTGAATATAGCATCAAAATTTATATTATTTTTATTTATTTGTTATGTAACTAAATTGTCAACAATATTTCCGTAAAAATTGATATTTACTGCAATAAATTCTTAAATAAATATTATTATTGTTATTACTTTATTTAAATGTGAGGTAATCCTACTTTTGCAATCCCTTACGGCTGTTAGGAATAATCAAGAGTGGTCTCCCCTTGTTTTGTTACTCTCCTCTTTGAGAGAGCTACTTCTGTTTACTGGGACTATAAAAGGACACTATACGTACAACTGCTTACTTTTGTCATTACACTAACCATGAAAAGATATGTTTATCAAAACTGCCTAAAATCTTTAAGTGTGTATTGCAAAAAAATTTATTAAATGTTGAATCCCCGCTTCCTCTGCCAATCGCGTCATTTATTTTTAATGCGGGTGTATTTTATGAGGACATGTAAAAAAGATAACGGTTGATCCTAGACTTGAAGAGGTTCAGATTTTATCGATCGGGGAAGAATCCTCTCAGGTGTGTGTATTGCAATGATTTACATCTAGGGGAAGAACCTGTATTAGAAGGACTTTTCCTTTACTAAAGGAATTTGAAGAATCAAAAAGTGTTAAAGTTATGCATATGGCATGACGGGACTTAGGTGTTAAATTCGAGACTTGTGGAACCAAGGAGAGTAATTCACCCGACCATCGTGTTACGAAAATAGCGCTACAGCAGCGTGAGACTGGTAACGTTTTCTCAGAAAGCGGCTGTAGTGTGGAAAGTAATTCAGCGCCCACAAAGCCGCTGATACGCTTTCGAAATCTGTCAAAGCTGGGAACCGTATATTTGGAAAACCGGACGCATCCCGTGGCATACATCCTTGCAATCGACAAAATTCATCTCAGTTCAGCAAGCACTTACTTTTTTTTTTAATGAAAAAAAAACATTTCTCAACTAGTTCTAGATATTTATGAGTTAGGATTACGTTTTAAATTTGGCATCTCTTATATCAGGGGACACGTCGAATTTAGATGGATTACCATATGCTATATTTAAACGTTGTAAATAGATTAGTATTCTTTAATCATTTCACCCCTAACAATGGAATAAAGGCACTAAGCAGCAAATGGTTACCAATTTGAGAGAATATGAGAAAAAGAAAACTTTATTAAGGAAAAAAACCAAAAAACAAAACCAGCAAAATCACAAGAAGACAGATGATAGCGATTGATATTACATTAAAATGTTTGAACGTCAAAGTTGACTGAAAATCAGAAGAGTGTTCCACAAGCGAGAAGTGCGATAGAAGAAACTGTTAGCATATAACTTACGGTTAAATTTAGCCATTTCAGGAGGTAAGGTTGAGTAATGTGTAGCGGTTCGAATTGAGAAATCGGAGAGCCGAATTCAAATTCCAGTCGAACCCATTACATTTACTTACGTGCTAATACCCTTGGGAAAGGTATGAATTCTCTTCTTCTCCCTCCAGCTATAGGTAAAATACCAGGACAGACTATAACCTTGGATGGCAACCTGTCTAGAAGAAATTAACGCTGAATTCAAAAATTCTATGTAGACCTGGACACATGCTATATACTATGTAGTAGATATTTTACAACAAAAATAAAGAATAGTTCGTATTGGCTCGATGCTCCCAACATGGAGGGGCTCCCTTCTTGTGAGTTAACTTATTTAGGTTGTATGAAGATACAACAAAATTCAAATGTAAAATGATGAGACCTTGTCGCCAATCTAGTTAAATTCGTAAAGACTAAGAAGGAAGGAGGAAAACCCATCAGAACAATTACCATGAAAATATTTATAGAAAAGGCAAAGGGAACCTACGTTTCGGCGGTGGGAAAGTAACTGAGGCCGAGATGCCAGGTCAAAACTAATAACAGTGCAGATCCTTCATCAATATTCAAGGCTAGGACGGATGCCAAACTTGTAAATATGAACGATAAATTCGGGGGTGAATAATTGTCTAGCAAAACTCAGTGAAGTAATTTTCGTAATTGATTCGATTTTCTACTTCATGTCAGCGGAAAACCTTAACCCGAGAAATTAATGACTAAACGGAAAACTTCTGGACAACTTAGAAACTTATTAAAAATCAACAGATGTCTTTAAAGTACAATAAGTCATTTGAAAAAAAAGAAGAAAACGCGGGAAAATATTTATAACAACTCTTAATCCATTTTAAATCTGTAAGTTAGATTAGAACCGTTAACGTTTATCTAAAGTAGAAACATTCAAAGTTTACTATATGGAATCTCAGCACGCTAAAATACATTTTACACAAAATCTGTTTTTTTTCCTATTGTATTATTGGTTACTCAGATAAAACAATACGGTTGGAAATGTCATGAAAAGAAATAGCAAATAATGAAAAAAATCTATTGTATCCTCGGACACTTAAATCTTCAGAATTTTATGAGCGGTCAGATCAACTTTGTTGCTGCCATGCTAAAAATCTTGAGAATTGTAGTCGTTATGGGAACATTGGTAATTAAATTGGTCGTTTTGTTAAGAACATTTTAAGGAGTTTCTTTTCAGTTTTAATTAAATTTAAAAAAAAAAATCTCCTCAGTGGTGAAGGCATGACCGGCAAATATTTTGATTGTCGCATGTAAAAAAAAAACCCAGAATGAATGTATTTTTATTCAAGTAAATCTGATTCCTTTTATTCGAAATTCTATGAGTCAAAAAAGATATAAATTCGTATCTTACAAAATATCTTAATTTAGAAATTAATGCGATTTTTTAAAATGAATTATAGCAGACCTATCTTCGTAGCGCTGCTTAAGAAGCTAGGCGAAGATCAATGCGAGCTCCATTGGAAGATTAGCTTAACGAACCACAAAACTAAGCAATTCAATTGTATGACGATAAACTACACCCTGCAACGAGGCCTCTGATCGGGAGACTGGAAGTTTAGACGAGCGTGGAATCACCTCTTAATTGTTGTTGTTGTCCCCAGGTCTACCCAGAAAATATTAGGTCCTAGCTAAGGACAAAAAAAAAAAAAAAACTTTATGTAAGTATACAAAACAAAATGTATAGTAAAAATACCAGCAATACATATGTATATGAAAAACATACCAACAACTTACCAGCAATGCAAATTTACAATAAAATGACGAGCAATCCATTTTATAGTAAAATTATCAACAATATCATTTATAGAAAATGGCGAATACATTTTATACCAAAATGATCACGAATACATTTTATCTGTAGTCGAAGTTTAAAATATATTTACTCGAAGCCAGAAAATTGTGCTAAAATATTTCAATTAAATTTCGACGTTAAATGACCCATAAGGTGTTGATATGCCGTTAAATAAAGAAACATAAACATAACTAAACTTATCATTTAGATTCAAATTAATAGAACGCTTAGTATAATTAGACAGTCCTTATTTTTTCATAGTAAGAATAACAGCAATACATTTATCTATAAGAAAAATTACCAACAATATCTATTTATAGCAAAATGAACAACAATACATTTTATTTGTATTTGAAGGCATACAATTGCGTTGAAGTATTTAGATTTTGGCCATAAATAACGCAGAGAGGTTGAAATGCCGTTAATCAACCAACCAATATAAAAGTAATCTTTTATGACATTAATCCATATAATATGCAACAATTTCTTAAATCAAACTGTATTCCAAAATATAAGTTCAACAAAACTACAACATATAACACACATCACCGCCTTTAGTAATTTTGTCCTTCCAAAAAAATGTATATGTACGAAGGCTGTGTATTATCTACCATGTATTCAATTGTGAAAGCAGAATGACATATTTTTATTACTTCAAAACTCCCAAGAAAATTATTAGGTTGGTGCAAAAATAATATCGTTTCTTGACGTATTTTTTAACGTCAAAAAACGATATTATTTTTGCACCAACCTAATAGGTTTTAGCAATAAATGACCGATAAGGACTTGATATGCCGTTAAACAAACAAATCATATCTGTTTATATTTCTGAGATAAGGTCTTGTAATTTTTTCACATTATTTACATTGTTCGGAATGTTGTCCTCATCTTTCTTGCTATATTCACAGTGAACGTAAAAAAAAAATATCTTTATATATACAAATAGAAAAAAATGCCGTAAGAATTTTTGCCGTTAAAAATAAAATTAAAAAAAAAATCCAGACGACATGCATTTAACGGATGTCAGATTTCATTGAAGAATACATCCCTACCTGCCTACCAAAACGTAGCTAATAACGGATACATCAAAATATAGACATATAGAACACGCAAACACCCCTGTCTAGTAGAAGTGAATTAATCTGTAACCTTGGAAACGTGAATTATGATTTTAGCTGAGTCTTTAAAACCCAGTAACTTTAGAAGCTACTCCAAAATTCGCTTGAGGATGAAATGGAACTAATGTCTTTAATTTAATTACAAAATTAAATTCGGACCTTCCATTTTTGAAACATGGTTAGAACTGTGTAGCGGAAAAAACATATTTTAAATCAATTAATTTATAAAATATATATATATATATATATATATATATATATATATATATATATATAAACTGAGAGCGAGAGAGAGAGAAGTAATAATCTGTTGTTATATGAGAGCTATATAAGAGCTCAACGTATTTATTATAACAGATCACAGAAATAATAAATTTAGAAATCCAATTTTAACCCATTAAAATAGCTATTTCAAGCAACAAGAAGACCTATATTGGCATTGAAAACACAGAAGTATATTATTATTTCATTTAGATTCCTTGACTTTTTTCGGCCAACATGGCCATCATCAGGAGAAAAAAAATACTTACTGGTAGCAGTGAACTACAGAATATATATATATATATATATATATATATATATATATATATATATATATATATGGTAAGGTATAAATAGGACAATCTGGAAATGTTTATAAATCTAAATATTTCGACTTTATTAAAACTTCATCAGAGAATAAGATATGGAGAAAAAGAAAGAAAGAGAGAAGAAGCTTCTGGTATTTTTAATATTTCTATGGTTTAATTTAAACATAGAACTTTTTTTCAATGATTGTTCTGATGTTTTTTTTTAATTTTCGGCGTTCTCATGTTTGATGGACCCAATTCCAAGTCATTGAAAGTAAAGTCATTTAAACTCTATTATTTTTTCCGAGCACTTTCGAATGTTGCTACATTCGTTTGTTCTTTGTATATTGACACAACTGCTTTTTTTTTTTTTTAATGGCGATGTTTTCACGCTTGATGGAACCAAATTCAAGTCACTCAAGTTGACGTTATATCAACAGTCAAATTGATTTTTTTAAAACAAACTTCAATACATGGACCCCTATGGAGAAATATAGCTTATTTAATGTTGGTTTCTTCTCTATTATTACACCAGCCTACACAATTTGGAATCTTTGTTTGTACTGATATAAACAAAAATAAAATAAAAAAACTCTATTAAAATGTTTTATTGTAACAAGATGCATGAATAGAATTATATGGAAAAGGCGATTAAAATTATAATCCGCCGGTTTCTAAAATTTATTGATCCTAACAAATAAATTAGATTAGATTATCAGGTATAAGCAAAAATTCAAAACGTCTAATCCAATTCTTAGAAATAATTCATCACCTCAAAAATCTACCTTATATAAAAAATAATGTTGCTTGTGAATTCTTATGTATCTCCAACACTAACATTCCAC
The DNA here is from genome assembly GCA_963932145.1 of Acanthosepion lycidas. Lineage (NCBI taxonomy): Eukaryota > Metazoa > Mollusca > Cephalopoda > Sepiida > Sepiidae > Acanthosepion > Acanthosepion lycidas. The sequence continues at coordinate 118,482,215 of OZ010572.1, read as the reverse complement.
AAACAACATTAAACACTTACATTGACAACAAATCACCACATTCTCCAGCAGTCTGACTTGACATTTGTCAAAATTTAGTGTAATTTGCGCAAGTATGGATGGGCATATAACAAATAAGGAAAGTAATATTAAAATCAAACAAATTTTAGTCGTTATAATAGAGAAACAAGTAACATTAAATGAGGTATCATTCTCCATAGTGGACATTACAATGAAGTGGATTTAAAAAAAAAAGTAATTGTTCTGATTAAATTTCATCTATGCTAACTAGACTTAATAAATTTAAACGCATTACTGGATTGGCGGTAAGGTCCCATCATTTTACAGTTGAAATAGCTAGATATAACCGTAAATTTATTCTATTGCACTTCTCGCTTGTGGAAATCGCTTTTGGCTTCTTGCTTCCTGTTATGGCCCGGTTCCTTGTACCACGGTGATAGTCCAAGGTAGAACCAATAAAGAAGAACTCGAACACAGGTATGGAATAACATAGATATATTACAAACAGGAATATGTACCGAGAAGTAGAAAGTGTTAGTACGAACAATCAGGTTTAGTAGGGAAAACAATGTAGTCTGGACCAGTATCACTATTCCAATGTCTTGTATTAATTGTCTGAACGCGACTCTGTTTCGGACTGCCTCTGACTCGACTGACTGACTCGCTCTGACTGACTGACTGACAGACTTCTGACGGACCTCCCTCCAGACTTCAGACTGAACTCTATGCTTCCTCTTGAGGCCCAGAATTTATTACGTATGGAATAGTCTATTATGTTATTACTAACATTACTAACACTTCCCAATCAACTTAGATCTCCAAACATTTGCATGTAATATCAATCGATATCTTCAGTCTTCTTAATTTCTGTTCTTTTATTGTCCTTTCTTCTTAATAGTATATTTTTCTTATATTCTCTAACAATCAGTAACCGCTTGCGGCTTAGTGGCTTTATTGCCTTGCTTAGGGTGAAATCAATAAAAAAAACACGTGAGAGCAAGGTGAATCGCGGCTTGGATTGAATAATCCAACTCTCCCACTCCTCCAGTATTTGGTAGATAGTAGGACAAACGAGGTCCTATAACCTTGGGTGGCAATCGGTCTATCAGAACTTCTTTGAATTCAAAACACGGGAACTAAATATACGGACCGAGAACAACCCACATAATCTACCGTAATCTTCGGCTGTCGATCAAAAGGCAAACTATCTGAACGCCCACTGAACTGATGACGATGAAGAAGAATCAGTCGCACACCACCGCCGATGATTGAAGCTTTCGATTGGCTGCTGATGATGATGATATGCACATATATCATGATGATGATATGCATATATTTTTAAACCAGGAGAGAAAGAGCAACAATAAATGCATACCGTAAAATGGTTAATGGGAAACTGACTGTCGCAAGCAGCTAACAAGCAGATGGAAGACAAGTTTAGTAAAATAAAATTAGCAGTGGCACAAGTATATATTTAAAAAGAACAACGATTGGATTCAAATAGACTAGAAGACCAATCGGTATTTTTACCCACGAACATAAACTTCACTCGCATGCGCTGAGCAGATGACAGTCAGTTGCTAGCTGACTGGCAAGTAAAACTGTAGGAAGCATAACACAAGATCGTTACGAAAAGAAAAAAGTCCTGCCCATTATATATATATATATATATAGATAATATATTAGTGGTCAATATATATATATATATATGAATAGCGTTGTAGGTTCTATCGACAAAATAAGATATTCCTAACGAATCTTAAGAAATTTTACAGCTAAATTAGAAAAGCAGTTATAGAAGTGAAAAAGCCACCATCTGTTGAAAAAGTGCAACATTTTGGAGTAGCCCAAAGGAATATAATCCCAATGCAGAATGGATTCAGCAAGAAGAAAGAATAGAGTATAAACCTCTACAAGAATGGAAAAATATAAACAAGAATTATGTTAGACAAGCTTTAACGAAATCCTCAAAATGGAAATCCCCGAGAAATGACAAGGTACCCAATTTCCAGTTCAATCATCTGTCATCAAATCCATAAGACCCTTTCACAAAAGGATCACTGAAGGTATTACATTTCTCCTACAAAAACGGCTCAAACAGATGTTCCTAAAAATTACAGTCCAAAAACATGTCTGTCCACCACATATAAATTGATAACATCTGCCTTGAAGAACTGCAGTTACGCTTTTCTCGTTGAAAAGATTCTTCATTTGGAACAGAAGGGATGTCAGAAAGGTTCATATGGTTGAAAAGATCAACATGTGATAAACAAAATGATCCTGGAAAATTGCAGGAAAAGAGGCAGGACTCTCAGTACAGCATGGATACATCACTGTAAAGTCTTTGATAGAATGTCACTCTCTTGAATGAATAAGAATATGGAAATGTACAGAGTCTCCTTAAATTTCCTTAAAAACAGGATGGGGATGTGGAAAACCACATTATACCTAAGTCACAGATGCAATACAGCATATCCAAATGAAGGGCCGTCCTGGGTATGACGATAAACTACATCCGCGTCCAGAGTAAGACGATAAACTAGGTCCAACAGCAAGACCTCTGATCAGGAGGTTTTGAGGAGCGCGGAACCACCTTTTAATTGCTAGTGTTCCCAGGTCCACCCTGACCCGGGGTGGTTGCACCTGTTAGGGTCCCAGCTATCGGAAAATAGTTAACACTTGTCTAAAAATACCAGAAATACTTTGTAATAAAAAAATTATTACCAGCAATAATTTTTGAAGGAAAAATTATTATTATTATTAATACTTAAAAAAAAATAGCAGCAATACAAACAGCTATATATACTTTGGAAAAAATATGACCAGCTATAGATTTCTTCAAGGAAAAATATTCCCAGAAATAGATTTCTGAAGAAAAACATATTACTAGCAATAAAAATTTTGTCGGCATTAAATAACTTATTGAGGTTGATATGCCGTAAAACAAAATAAACCAAACCAATGTATACTGAGATAGATAGATGAAAATATTATCAACAATAAAAATTTCGCCGGCATTAAATAACCTATTGAAGTTGATATGACGTAAAACAAACCAAACCAATATATACTGGGATAGATAGATAGATAGATAGATAGATAGATAGATAGATAGATGAAAATATTACCAGTAGTAAAAATGTTATCGGTATTAAATAACACATTGAGGTTGATATGCCGTAAAACAAAATAAACCAAACCAATGTATACCGAGATAGAGAGATAGATAGATAGATAGATAGATAGATAGATAGATAGATAGATAGATAGATACAAAAAAAATATTACCTGCAATAAAAATTTTGTCAGCATTAAATAACCTATTGAGGTTGATATACCGTAAAACAAAATAAACCAAACCAATATATAATGAGATAGATAAAAATATTACTAGCAATAAAAATTTTGTCGGCATTCAATAAACCAATGAGTATGATATGCCGTAAAACAAAACAAAAACAAAAAGCAAATGAAAGGATAAGTTAGAAAAGAATACTATAGACGTGGGTGCATGGTATTGAATACCGAGTGGAATTAAAAGAATAATAATATCAGCCATAAACACCCTTGCCTTTAACTGTGTTGCGATGCACTTTCAATATCTTTAACTGGACCATAATTATCGTAATTAACTATATATGTATATATATATATATATTTATATATATATATCCACTGCCTTAACCGGATGTTGAACTCACACTCTTTGGGTCCTGTCACTGGAACTAACCAACGCCTTTATCCTTGAGGATATCTGGGTTGAATTTCTGGGTATTATAAACCTAATGTCTTCAGCAACCATTTTTACCAGTGCTCATATTGCAATTTTGCTGTTATCATTTTCATGTTTTTACAAGAGCTCATTTTGTTGTTATCATTGCTTTTCTCTGGCACTCCTTATTACTGGTTCCCATATTGTATTTATTTCTATGCTTGGTCGGCTCAGGAGATTTTTGTGGCCTAGCATATGTGCTGATTCCTTAAGTTTAACGGTTCAGTTCGACATTCCAACCACCTGAAGAAGGTACAGTGGATAACTTGTCAATAGTCCGAATAATGTAAATAATGTACATAATACCTCATCTCAGAAATATAGAAAAATTCTACTGAGTTATTATTCAAGTTTGGTAGGGTACTTCGTCTTGGTGTAATGGTTAACAAGTTTATCTCACTAGAACTAACAACTGACACTGAGTAGTGAGTTCGCTTAGAAAATCGTCATGTTCAAGATTGGAAAGTATACAAATTATAAATATATTAAGTAAAAAAATTAGAAAATATTTTTTATTTTCCTATAGAAATATGCAGACATAAGGAAAGCGTAACAATTCTTTTGCAATGCGAATCTTCATGCGATTGTCTGAATACAGAAAACAATTAAGAATGGTGCAATTATTCCACTGAACATGAGAAGGCCAAATCCGAAAATAATATACCGAATATGAGTACATTTACGTGCCTGTGATTGTATGCGTGTATTCGGGCAGGCGTGCTTAGTTTTAAGGGCTTTTAAATTCACACAAGAAGCCATGCTTGAAACTCCTGGAAACCAAGCATTTTTTTTTCTTTGGTTTTGGTTTGTTTTCGTTTTTGTCTTTTTTTCACGAAGCAACTGTTTCGCTGTAGTTCTCCCGCTGGTGCAAGAGCGCATTATTACCCTCGTGGTAGCCATGGCGACCGATTAGTCTTTTCAGCTGTACTGTCACAAGTTCTGCGTTGTCCAATGCAGCGTGAAGCACTTGGCGAAACGAATGAAGCTGTAACAGGATAACTTGTCAAGCGAGTCGAAACGACGCGGTCAGCACAAAAGCACTCGGTGATTTCATTAATATCCATCGACCAACGCCTTGCACACACAATCAGGCTAGACAATTTGGAACTTCTACCACGAGATACTTGAATATGTGTATACTGTGTATCTATGCATAGAAAAGCACCATCTTCATATATATATATATATATATATATATATATATATATATATATGTATGTATGTATAGAAAAGCACCATCTTCATATATATATATATATATATATATATATATATATATATATGAAGATGGTGCTTTTCTATGCATAGATACACAGTATACACATACATACATACATACATACATACATATATATGTATATATATATATATATATATATATATATATATATAGAGAGAGAGAGAGAGAGAGAAAGTAGAAGGAAAGGGGGCTTTGTCAAAGAAGAATTGAAATAGATATTAATAGAGTGAGATAGATAGATAGATAGATAGATAGATAGATAGATAGATAGATAGATATTGGAATATATGTAACAAGTATGTGTAAATAAGCGTGATAATGTGGGAAAATTAGGGAATCGTTTAATAGTAAACACACTCGCGCGTGCACACACACACACACACACACACACATATATATATATATATATGGAAAAAGTATGAGAAAGACTGAAATAAATATTAATAAAGATAGATAAATAGATATATAGAGCGCAGCAAATATAGATAGATAGATAGATACAAATGAAAAGACTAAAAGTAGAAAAGTGATAGATCTGGGCAGTTTGAGATAGATAGATCTGCAATGGATTATTTTAAAAGAATGCTTGAATAATATCCCATTTTTAAATACGTTGGAAAGGCAACCCATCTGAAACATTATTTACCGTATGAAATCTTAAGTTTTCATTATATAATTATATATCCATGAAGAGAAGTAGCCTCATGCTTAATGTTCAGAACGACACGCCAAAGAGCAAAAGGTCCTACTTTTGGACGTCTTCTATTGTATTGCCGTTAATATATTTTAAAAATCACTGTCTTCCTAACGACATAATATATTCGCTGTCATAGAATATCCAAATTTGGTTTAAAATAGTATTATGTACATTATTTACATTATTCGGACTATTGTCCTCATCTTTGTCGCCATATTTATTACAACGTTTCGGCCGTTGTACGTTCTGGCCTTCTTCAGCTGGTTGGAATTTTCAGCTGACCCTTTATTTCGCTCGCTGGGGTAGACTATTCTAGTTCCACGTGCCATGTTTAATCAAGCTATGACTTGTTTAGACGAGATCTGACTTCGTTAAAAACCTGATTCAATAGGGGACATCAAGTAAATCTCTACTAGATTGGAAGCGATTCTTACCTGGTACACGTCAGTGGGTATCACGTGTATGACTAGCTTAGACGAACTCTGACCAGCTTGAACAAACTATGACTAGTTTAGACGAGGTCTTACTAGCTTGGATAAGCTATGACCAGCAAAGAACAGCGGCCCGAGTGAAAACACTCGGGTCCCCATGTTAAAATCCTGATACAGTGGGGAGCATCAAGTAAATCTATATTGGTGGTAATATCTCATTAGTTCACAGTTCAGTTAGCTAGATGTAACTGTATGTTCTATGCTAACAGTTTATTTACTCACTTTTCGCATGTGGAACTCTCTTCCGGCTCCATTATATCCACCCAACTTTGATCTTCCAAAATGTAAATGCTATTTCAACCGTTAACAACTATCTTCTTGATTACCCTTCCATTGTTCTCGCTCCTTAGTAACGCTTCTCTATTTTTATTTTTATTTTTTTTTACTATTCTTTCAGCCCCAGTAACCCCTTGTGTTTAATAGCTTTACTGCCTTGTTTGGGGTGAAATTGATCAAAAAGCAAAACATATATCTATATCAATCAATTAAGAAAGCAATGCTTTCTTCTATTTGGTTATTACCTCGAAGTCCCTCGAAACCATCTTAATGTCTGGTCATTCATTTTCGAAAATGGCTTGAAATCAGCATCAGCATTGAATCGGACAACACTGACATTTCATTCTGTAAAATCCTTTCTGTAATTTTACGCACAAATTATTTGAAAGAGATCAAACGAAAAGAGTCATATCCTACAAAGATATTTTTATCTCTTGGACGCTTGTAGATTAACTAACAGTGTTAAGGTTTGCGTTAGGGTTATTATTAGGTTGGCGCAAAAATAATATCGTTTTTTGACGTATAACGTCAAAAAACGATATTATTTGTTCACCAACCTAATATTATTGTAACTATTCTGTTAACTTCTCCAAAATCTGTCCGAAAGAAAGTGGGTTTGAAATCTCAGCTTGGATAATCACTGGATCTGGCCCCACTTGAAAACATCCGTAGTTCTTATACATTCAGAGGAGGTTACTTGGATGTCGTCCAGGAGCAACATGGTGTTTTCACCTTTGATTTGTTTTTGAAGGAGTTCACCGATTAAATGCTTAATAAAAGCAAACAGTTGAAAGTTCTTTTTTAAAAGCGCAGCAGCAAACTATATAATAATTATCAATGTGTATTTATTTTATATTTCCTCTCCGATGTGGAAGGAAAATAAATCAACTTAAGTTAGTAAATTTTTGAGTCATTACATCCCTTAGTAATTATAATAATCTTTCCGAATAAAATATTTATCTGCATTTGTATAAAATAAGTTCCCGGGCAAAATGAAACGTTTCATTAATCAGTTCCTTTTCTATGAGGTTTCTTAGATTACAATCTTATTTGGTCAAGACTTTCATGTGGGGCAGTCAGATAACATTGTCTGTTAAGTAATCATTTCGCTTCAATCTGGCCTTGTCATTGCCGTCTTTGTCGTTCTGTAGCTAATCTGTTTCTTCTCAGAGATATTTCCAATTGATTGTTATATCAAACACATACAATTTTTAACATGCAATGCTACTGAGCAAAAAGGGATTTATATAATAACATATCATAGATACCATTGAAAGTCGAAAATCTATCAAGGGAACGGATGAATTAAACGTTTCAGTGGATACTATTTTAGTTGCGAATACTTTATCTTCGTTTTATTGAATCGCAGTATATTGTTACAAATCCTTTCTTTCATTGCATCTCACCTTGTAATAAATGCCGTCATTTTTTACACTAGTATTAAATATTAAACTACTAAAAGTATGTATCTCATTTGTCGACAATATTACAGCGTTACTGAAGCGTATATTAATGTCGAAACGTTGACTCAAACATACAAGGAGGTGTATAGATGAAAAGGGTATCAGGGTAAGAATAAGAAAACAAATTGTTACTACGCTATCTACAACCATATAATAACCCAAAAGTATAAATAAAATCTAACCTAAACCTAATTAACTTTATTTTTTTGAAAAGTATTTCAAGATGAATGAATTATATGAATAAATAAAATAAATTTGAAATGCTAAATACAAGGACTAAACTAAATAAATTACTTAAAACATCGAAAATCGAAAAAAAATGAGAAGAACCATTTTCTTTCTTCCAACATTTCCCTTAATCCAGCAATGTATATTCCATATGTATTGTATCAAACACACACACAAACACACACACACACACACACACACACACACATATATATATATATATATATATATATATATATGAATTTTATCATAAAGTCTCAGTTCGGTGAACTGGTCATGTCTTGAGAATGTCTAATGACAGGATACCCAAGATCTTAATATACAGCCAGTTAGATCAGAGCTACAGGAATGTAGGACGCCCATGGCTAAGATACAAAGACAAGCTGAAAAGCAACTTGTCAGCAGTCAATATACCACATAACACCCTTGAGTGCTTAGCCTTGGAGCGGATAGAATGGACATCAACGTGTTTTAGTGGACTCAGCAATTTTCAATCTGCTTGTCTGAATCATCTTCAAGGAGCGAGAACAAGGTCAGCCAATCGAACAGTGATCTCATCTCATATCCCTAACACTTGCTCCATATGTGGCCTCTTTTGTAAATCACTAGCGAGTCTTAAATGCCACTTAAGATTATCACACAAAATTTCGTAACTGAATCAATAAGCTGTTAGAGCCTCATACGTCGAAACCGACTGGAGAGTCCACCATTATATATATATATATATATATATATATATATATATATATATATATGAGAAATATGTATGTTATATGCATGTTAATTCATATGCATATAAATATATATATATATATATATATATATATATATATATATATAAGCATTTCACCCCAAGCAAGGCGGGTGTGCCACTAGCACGCGACGGGTTTACAGCTAGTGAAAGCAAAATTAAATAGGTTATTTTGAGGAAAGGATATAGAGAAGGAGAAGGAGAAGGATCGAGGCATCAGAAGATTCGATTGACATTACATTTGAGTATTTAAAGATTATATTTATCAGGGAAGAAAGTACGAGGAATGTATAAAGGGATTTGTAGTTATCGCTTAATCACCTAATATTTTTAAATTCAAAAACTCGGATCAATAATTATGTATATATATATATATATATATATATATATATATATATATATATATATATATGTATGTATGTGTGTGTGTGTGTGTGTGAAAGATTAATACAAACATCAAATTTGTCACTGATGTAATTTTATGTTACATACACCCCCTCATCTCTTGAGTTTCGTAGACGAATACTTATTGTAATTGTTCAGCCCACTCATCAGGAATTTTCAAGAAACTGTACACACACACGCACATACGCACACACATAGGCACACACACACACACCCACACACACACATATATATATATCACTTGATAAGACACCGTAGGTGTTGAAACAAAATGGCTATTTTTGTAGTGATTTTATAACATATTTATGTTATAAATTTTTTTTTCTTTAAAAATAAATAATTATATATATATATATATATATATATATATATATATATATATATATATATATATATATATATATAATTTCGCTATATGTACGTAATTATATGAGGATATAATTATAAGAACACAAATATAAAAACAACAAAGACATACACAGAGTATGAATGTTGTGTGTGTCTTCGGCATTTTTATATTCCTCTTAATTTGTATATAATTACGTTCATATATCGAAATTATGTTTTTAATATAGGCGTGTTTGTGTGTGTATGTATGTGTTTCTCTGCGTGTGTACGTATATATTCTTTTAGGTGAAAACGCAGCTGTCTGGTTGTTTGAATTTGAATGAAAGCGTTGCCATTTTTGTTAGTCTGTCTGTAGATATGTTGAACTTCCATTTTCTTTCCATCTTCATTAAAAAAAAAAAGTCTTCTTGTTCGCGTCGCCATGGTTCTCTCTCCTGTTGTTGTTGTTACACGTGAGAAATTGCTTCTTTGATTAAGCCATACTGACCTGGCTTGATGACATGAACTTCTTCCTGCACTTTCTCATTCACCACCGTCAGCCGGTCGATCGCGATTGTGTGTTTGAGAAGGTATTGTCACATTATCGAACAACCCAACCCCCATCTTGTGTCAACTCTTTCCCCGTTTTCATTAACGTGCGTTATTTCTTGTCACAGAAAAACTTAAATGTTGATCAAGATGTGTCATGACATTTTTTTTTTCCTAATTTTCTTTCAACCGGACGTTTCTTTCTTTCTTCTTATCTTTCTAGACCCAGTTCTTATCCTCTTTTTTTGTGAATTTAGCAAAGATTCGTTTTCAAAATAGAAAACTTCTTAAATTATCGTAAGAAAAACAAAAACAAAAGGAAAACATTAGCTTAGGCCAATAAAACTTTACTGCACTTTCGGCATCACCATCGCCTGCTTGCACAAATCCTCTTTATTCTCAACCAACATCTTAAATTAACTCAGGGAAATGACGCAATGGTTTGTTTGTTTGTTTTGTTTTGTTTAACGGCATATCAACCTCAATGGGTCATTTAATGCCGACAACCTTTTTTATTTCCTGTTAATATTTTTGCTTTGTCAAAAATCTATTTCTGTTAATATTTTTTCCTGGAAAATGTATAGCTGGTAATATTATTTTTTAAAAACGTATAGCTGGTAATATTTTTTTACAAAAACGCACAGCTGGTAATTTTTTTCCTTCAAAAATTTATTTCTGTTAATAATCTTTTACAAAATATTTCTGGAATTAAAACCTATTTTTACACTTTTATAATGCTTTTTACCTCAGTTTCGAGGTGAACTATTTGCCCATAGCTGGGGCCCTAACAGGTGCTACCAACCCCGGTCAGGGTGGACCTGGGAACGCCAGCAATTAAGAGGAGGTTCCACGCTCCTCAAAACCTCCTGATCAGAGACTTTCTGTTGGACGTAGTTTATCGTCATACCCAGGACGCGGATGTAGTCTCAGTTTCGGGGTTAAATATTTGCCCACAGCTGGGATCGTAACAGGTGCTAACACCACGGATCAGGGCGGACCTGGGAACATCAGAAATTAAGAGGTGGTTCCACGCTGCTCAAAGTCTCCTGATCAGAGGTCTTGCTGCTGGACGTAGTTTATCGTCCTACCCTGGACGCGGATGTAGTTTATCGTCGTACGCAGGACGAGTGTAAATGGTGCATAGTGTTAACTAAAAGTCGTATCTCATGCAAGAAGAAGTAGAAGAGGAGGAGGGGAAAGAAGATGAAGAGGAGGAGGGAAAAGAAGAAGGAAAAAGAAGTTATGATAAGCAACGTCGAGTCTCGTCAGTACCACAATCGGTGTTCACTTCGGAATATGAGGTACTGTAACCTTGAATCTGCCGGTGGTCTTAATCTATTACGCCACCAGCAGATTCAAGATTACATTCAGATTCGCAATTCCAATCGGATTAGTTAGCTTCACTTACTTGAAAATATTCTTGGGAAAGCGATCAATCCACCTCTTCTGAGATAATTAGTAAGATTTAGTATCAATAAATATTTATTATCACCGCAAATGCCTTACAACCTCAAAATATTTTCTGGCTTTAAATGTCCTGCAGATGGTTGATAAGCCGTAAAAAATATCAATTATTCAAGAAGTTATGATCGAAACAAAGTGTAACAAAGATTTCAAATCACAAAGAAAATACTGCATTTGTTAAAAATATTCACATAGACATTAAGCATACAGTGTGCGTCTGTATATTGAGGACAGGTCCTTCAAAAATTCTGTTTTCTACCATTCCTTCTCTTTTCTGATAAATAATGAGAGTTATCAAGGATACTCAGCAATGGAAAATGTACGGCTGTAGTGGTACGTCGAGAGGTCTCGTCCTGAAAGTTGCTCGAACTTTCGTTATCAAAGTTCAAAGGAACTGGAAGCAAAACGCATGTTAAGGGTCACAAAACCACCAGAACTCTTGACCTTGTACAAAAAGTTTCAGAAACTAATCAATATGCCCCTCAGTTGAAAGAATGACAATCAAAGTCATTGCAAAGGTGCGCATGGTGTCTGGGTACAAATCCAATAGCAGCAGCTAAGCGCAAAACACATTTAAGGGTCCTAATAACATCACAACGTTTAACCTTGTACAAAAGGATAAGAAACTAATCGGTACGCCCACCCTCACCCTCACAAAGTTAATCAGACCCATTGTAAAAAACCACAGGGTGCACCGTCAAAAAGTTTGTCAAGAAGAATAACCAGTACAAGTTATAGTGATTTTCCAAGCGTAGCTTTGACGAGCACAAGATCGAAAGTATTGGGCACACAGTGAGGATCGAACTCCCTACTCAACTGTAATTGTTCTAGCTAGACAAGTTTGCTAAACATCACACCGCCTTGGGGTGCCCAATCGGTACAAGTCGTATGCAATGCGGAGAGGACAGTCCATGTAAAAAATGACAAGAGAGAATCGTTTCATCCGTGTGAAGCGCTTGCTAAACAAGATCACATCAGGCTGGAATGCGTTGGTTTTAATCAGGATCAAGATAAAGAGACTCTGTACGACACATAGTTAAGCAGAGACCCAATAGAAGATCCAAGGATCATGGAGGCAAGTTACCATCAACTGTGATGATTCTGGGTATCGTCAGCAATGAGGGAAGTACCTTGTTTCCTCATTTCTTTCCTCAGGGTTTAATAGTCAATGCTGCTGTGTATCAAGAGACGCTGGAGAGAGTTGAGAAGTCGCAGACCAACATGATACGCAATAGATGACAACACATCTTCCAACAAGTCTCTACACCTTCTCATAAACGTTAAAATTTCCATTATCATGTTCTTGCAAATACACGTGAATGCGCTTCAATATGGGGCTTAGTAGAGAGGGGGAGAAAGAGTTCAACCCTCACATGACACCATAAATCTCTAAAGTACGTCATATCTGAGACATTGCCCAAATTTTGATACTGGCCTGTTTGCGCTTCCATATCTTCGCATCGAAGTAGCCATCGATGCAGGCGGTCGTCACATTGAATAAAGGCTATGAAAAGCCCGTCAACACTATTTGCACCAATGTGTTCCCAAATAAAGCTCTTCATTCATGAAGTCATTTTCTAAATTCAAGAGAATGGTCTCAAAAAAATTGACCTACTTGAATTTAAGTTTGTGCCACCCTTCAGGAATAGCCGTGGATTTTTTTTTTTTTTAGATATTTTCACCATTTTTCTGATGGTGCCAAAATCATCGACACTTCTATTCTATGCCTATACAGATAAATATCCATGGCAATGTGTTTCATTATAATTTTATTTCTCCTTGCAAACGTGTTGAATGTCCGGCTTGTGCTCGAAAAACCGTGTAAATTTTATTTTAAAATGTGACTTATATTATTAGGTTAAGTAATTTTCCCTTATGAGGCGCCAGTTGTAATGACAAATATATAACAGATGATTAAAATTGCTTATATACGACGTTGTTCAAAGCAAAAGAAAATTGACAAGGATAAGTCTCCAAAACCGACTACAAAGTCTGAGTTCCATGGAAGAAAAATATGATGGGGTAGCCGAAGTATTATTCACAGTGAGTTCTTGCTTAATGATACGTCTGTAAGATGCAACGTAACGATAATGGTTTGGATGAATATCGCCCCGTGTTTGTTAAGAGGAAGAAATGTTGTCCTACTCCATGACGATCCAAGCAAGAATAACACGAGAAAGCACACATATAACAAGAATATAACAGGAGGCACACATACAGAAAGAATTATGACAGAAGAACGCATACAGAAAGAATTATGACAAGAAGGCCGAATACGGCAAGAATATGAGAGCAAGCACGCATACGGCAACAATATGACAGGAAGCACGCACACGGCAAGAATTATGACAGGAAGACCGCATACGGCAAGAATTATGACAGGAAGCTCGTATACGGCAAGAATTATGACAGGAACCACGCACACTGCAAGAATATGACAGGAAGCACGCATACACCAAGACGTATGACTGGAATCCCGCATATGGCAGTAATATGACAGGAAGCACGCATACGGCGAGAATTAAGACAGGAAGCACGCATACGGCAGGAATATGACAGGAAGCACGTATATGGCAAGAATATGATAGGAAGTACTGATAGGGAAAGAATTATGATAGGAAGCACTCATATGGCAAGACGTATGACAGGAAGTACGCATACGGTAAGAATTATCACAAGAAGCACGCATAAGGCAAGAATAACAAAATAAACACGCATACAGCAAGAATACCAGAGGAAAAACATACATCAAGAATATGAGATGACACACGTACAAAGCTAGAATAACACAGGAAACACGTGTACAGGAAGAATAATACAGGAAAAAGCATACTGCAAGAATATCATAAGACACACGCATACTGTTAGAAAACACAAGAAAAACACACTGAAAGGATATCAAAGGATACACGCGTACTGCAAGAATAATACAGGACGCACGCATACAACAAGAATAACAGCCGAAACACGCATGCAGGAAGAATAATACAAGGAGACACGTATAGCAAAAATAAAACAGAACGCAGGCATACATCAAGTATAACACAGGAAGCACTTATACTGTAAGAATAACAAAGGAGGCATGTGTAAAGCACGAATGAAACAGGAAACACGCATACAGCAACAAGAGAAGAAGTACACATACAGCAAGTATAACTGAGGAAGTATGCATACAGCAAGTATAACAAAAAAAGCCCGCATACAGCAAGAAGAACGCAAGAAACCCGCATACAGCAATAATAACACGGGAAGCACGTTCACTGTAAGAAAAACTGACGGCACTCACACATCAAGAATAAAACTGGAAGTACGCATACAGCAAGAATAACACAGCAAGAAAGCATACAGCTAATATAATACAGGAAGCATATATAATACATGAATAACGTAAACAAGTATGCAGCTAGAATAACACAGGAAAAAAGAGATATTGCAAGAATGCCACACGAAAAAAATATTGCAAGAATGACACGGGAAAAAAGGATATTGAAAGAATGACAGAGGAATAAATGATAGTGCAAGAATAACAGGAACAAAAGATATTGCAAGATTAACACAAGAAAAAAGGATATTGCAAGAATGACACAGAAAAAAAAAGAAAATTGCCAGAATGACACAGGAAAAAAAGATATTTCAAGAATGACAGGTAAAAAAGATATTGCAAGAAAAACACAGGAAAAGAGGATATTACAAGAATGACAGAGGAAAAAAAGTATATTGAAAGAATGACAGAGGAAAAAAAGGATATTGCAAGAATGACAGAGGAAAAAAAGGATATTGCAAGAATGACACGGGAAAAAAAAAGATATTGCAAGAATGACAGAGGAAAAAAAGGATATTGCAAGAATAACAAAAAAAAAAGGATATTGCAAGAATGACACGGGAAAAAAATATATTGCAAGAATGACATAGGAAAGAAAGGATATTGCAAGAATGACAGAGGAAAAAAAGGATAATCAAGAATGACAGAGGAAAAAAAGGATATTGCAAGAATGACAGAGGAAAAAAAGGATATTGCAAGAATGACATAGGAAAGAAAGGATATTGCAAGAATGACAGAGGAAAAAAAGGATATTGCAAGAATGACAGAGGAAAAAAAGGATATTGCAAGAATAACACAAAAAAAGGATATTGCAAGAATGGCACGGGAAAAAAAAGATATTGCAAGAATGACATAGGAAAAAAAGGATATTGCACGAATGACAGAGGAAAAAGAGGATATTGCAAGAATGACAGAGGAAAAAGAGGATATTGCAAGAATAACACAAAAAAGGATATTGTAAGAATGACACGGGAAAAAAAGGATATTACAAGAATGATACAGGAAAAAGGATATTTCAAGAATGATACAGGAAAAAAACGATATCGCAGGAATTACACAGAAAAAAAGTATAATAAAGAATAACACAGGAAAAAAGGATATTGCAAGAATAGCACAGGAAAAAGAATGATATTGCAACAATGACACATGCAGAAAGGATAACACAGGGAAAAAGAATAACACAGGGAAAAAGGATATTGCAAGAATGACAGAGGAAAAAAGGATATTGCAAGAATGACACAGGAGAAAAAAATATTGCAAGAATGACACAGGAAAAAAGAATATTACAAGAATAACAGAAAAAAATATATGGCAAGAATAACACAGGAAAAAAAGATATTGCAAGAATAACAGGAAAGAAGATATTGCAGGAATAACACAGGAAAACGGATATTGCAAGAAATACACAGGAGAAAAGGATATTGCAAGAATTACACAGGAAAAAAAAGATATGGCAAGAATGACAAAGGAAAAAAGGATATTGCAAGAATAACAGGAAAAAAGATATTGCAGGAATAACACAGGGAAACGGATATTGCAAGAAATACAGAGGAGAAAAGGATATTGCAAGAATTACACAGGAAAAAAAAGATATTGCAAGAATGACAAAGGAAAAAAGGATATTGCAAGAATAACAGGAAAAAAGATATTGCAGGAATAACACAGGAAAACGGATATTGCAAGAATGACAGAGGAAAAAAGGATATTGCATGAATGACACAGGAAAAAAAGGATATTGCAAGAGTAACAGGAAAACAATATTAAAAGTATAACAAAGGAAAAGAATATTGCAAGAATGACACATGAGAAAATTTTTATTGCAAGAAAGGCACAGTAAAATGGATATTGCAAGAATAACAGGAAAAAAGATATTGCAGGAATAACACATGATAAAGGATATTGCAAGAATGACAGAGGAAAAAAGGATATTGCAAGAATAACACAGGAAAAAAAAGATATTGCAAGAATGACACAGGAAAAAAGGATATTACAAGAATAACAGGAAAAAAGATATTGCAGAAATAACACAGGAAAACGGATATTGCAAGAAATACACAGGAGAAAAGGATATTGCAAGAAATACACAGGAGAAAAGGATATTGCAAGAATGACACAGGAAAAAAAAGATATTGCAAGAATGACAGGAAAAATCATATTGCAAGAATGACACAGGAAAAAAGGATATTACAAGAATAACAGGAAAAAATATATGGCAAGAATGACACAGGAAAAAAGGATATTGCAAGAATAACAGGAAAAAAGATATTGCAGGAATAACACAGGAAAACGGATATTGCAAGAAATACAGAGGAGAAAAGGATATTGCAAGAATGACACAGGAAAATGGATATTGCATGAATGACACAGGAAAAAAGGATATTGCAAGAATGACACAGGAAAAAAGGATATTGTATGAATGACACAGGAAAAAAAGGATATTGCAAGAGTAACAATAAAACAAAATTAAAAGTATAACACAGGAAAAGGATATTGCAAGAATGACACAGGAGAAAATGTATATTGCAAGAATGACACAGGAAAAATGGATATTACAAGAATAACAGGAATAAAGATATTGCGGGAATAACACAGGATAAAGGATATTGCAAGAATAACAGTAAAAAAGATATTGCGGGAATAACACAGGATAAAGGATATTGAATGAATAACAGGAAAAAAGATATTGAAGGAATAACACAGGATAAAGGATATTGCAAGAATAACAGTAAAAAAGATATTGCGGGAATAACACAGGATAAAGGATATTGCATGAATAACAGGAAAAAAGATATTGCAGGAATAACACAGGAAAACGTATATTGCAGGAATGACAGAGGAAAAAAAAGATATTGCATGAATGACACAGGAAAAAAGCATATTGCATGAATGACACAGGAAAAAAAGGATATTGCAAGAGTAACAGGAAAACAATATTAAAAGTATAACACAGGAAAAGGATATTGCAAGAATGACACAGGAAAAAAGATATTGCAGGAATAACACAGGAAAAAGGATATTGCAAGAATGACAGTGGAAAAAAGGATATTGCAAGAATGACACAGGAAAAAAAGATATTGCAAGAATGACAGAGGAAAAATCATATTGCAAGAATGACACAGGAAAAAAGGATATTACAAGAATAACAGGAAAAAAGATATTGCAGGAATAACACAGGAAAAGGGATATTGCAAGAATGACACAGGAAAAAAGATATTGCAGGAATAACACAGGAAAAAGGATATTGCAAGAATGACAGTGGAAAAAAGGATATTGCAAGAATGACACAGGAAAAAAAGATATTGCAAGAATGACAGAGGAAAAATCATATTGCAAGAATGACACAGGAAAAAAGGATATTACAAGAATAACAGGAAAAAATATATGGCAAGAATAACACAGGAAAAAAGGTTATTGCAAGAATAACAGGAAAAACGATATTGCAGGAATAACACAGGAAAACGTATATTGCAGGAATGACAGAGGAAAAAAGATATTGCAAGAATGACACAGGAAAAATGGATATTGCAAGAATAACAGGAAAATAGATATTGCAGGAATAACACAGGATAAAGGATATTGCAAGAATGACAGAGGAAAAAAGGATATTGCAAGAATAACACAGGAAAAAAAAGATATTGCAAGAATGACACAGGAAAAAAGGATATTACAAGAATAACAGGAAAAAAGATATTGCAGAAATAACACAGGAAAACGGATATTGCAAGAAATACACAGGAGAAAAGGATATTGCAAGAAATACACAGGAGAAAAGGATATTGCAAGAATGACACAGGAAAAAAAAGATATTGCAAGAATGACAGGAAAAATCATATTGCAAGAATGACACAGGAAAAAAGGATATTACAAGAATAACAGGAAAAAATATATGGCAAGAATGACACAGGAAAAAAGGATATTGCAAGAATAACAGGAAAAAAGATATTGCAGGAATAACACAGGAAAACGGATATTGCAAGAAATACAGAGGAGAAAAGGATATTGCAAGAATGACACAGGAAAATGGATATTGCATGAATGACACAGGAAAAAAGGATATTGCAAGAATGACACAGGAAAAAAGGATATTGTATGAATGACACAGGAAAAAAAGGATATTGCAAGAGTAACAATAAAACAAAATTAAAAGTATAACACAGGAAAAGGATATTGCAAGAATGACACAGGAGAAAATGTATATTGCAAGAATGACACAGGAAAAATGGATATTACAAGAATAACAGGAATAAAGATATTGCGGGAATAACACAGGATAAAGGATATTGCAAGAATAACAGTAAAAAAGATATTGCGGGAATAACACAGGATAAAGGATATTGAATGAATAACAGGAAAAAAGATATTGAAGGAATAACACAGGATAAAGGATATTGCAAGAATAACAGTAAAAAAGATATTGCGGGAATAACACAGGATAAAGGATATTGCATGAATAACAGGAAAAAAGATATTGCAGGAATAACACAGGAAAACGTATATTGCAGGAATGACAGAGGAAAAAAAAGATATTGCATGAATGACACAGGAAAAAAGCATATTGCATGAATGACACAGGAAAAAAAGGATATTGCAAGAGTAACAGGAAAACAATATTAAAAGTATAACACAGGAAAAGGATATTGCAAGAATGACACAGGAAAAAAGATATTGCAGGAATAACACAGGAAAAAGGATATTGCAAGAATGACAGTGGAAAAAAGGATATTGCAAGAATGACACAGGAAAAAAAGATATTGCAAGAATGACAGAGGAAAAATCATATTGCAAGAATGACACAGGAAAAAAGGATATTACAAGAATAACAGGAAAAAAGATATTGCAGGAATAACACAGGAAAAGGGATATTGCAAGAATGACACAGGAAAAAAGATATTGCAGGAATAACACAGGAAAAAGGATATTGCAAGAATGACAGTGGAAAAAAGGATATTGCAAGAATGACACAGGAAAAAAAGATATTGCAAGAATGACAGAGGAAAAATCATATTGCAAGAATGACACAGGAAAAAAGGATATTACAAGAATAACAGGAAAAAATATATGGCAAGAATAACACAGGAAAAAAGGTTATTGCAAGAATAACAGGAAAAAAGATATTGCAGGAATAACACAGGAAAACGTATATTGCAGGAATGACAGAGGAAAAAAGATATTGCAAGAATGACACAGGAAAAATGGATATTGCAAGAATAACAGGAAAATAGATATTGCAGGAATAACACAGGATAAAGGATATTGCAAGAAGGACAGAGGTAAAAAAGATATTGCAAGAATGACACAGGAAAAAAAAAATATTGCTAGAATGAGACAGGAAAAATCATATTGCAAGCATGACACGGGAAAAAAGGATATTACAAGAATAACAGGAAAAAAGATATTTCAGGAATAACACAGGAAAACGTATATTGCAGGAATGACAGAGGAAAAAAGGATATTGCAAGAATGACACAGGAAAAAAAAGATATTGCAAGAATGACACAGGAAAAATCATATTGCAAGAATGACAGAGGAAAAAAGGATATTGCATGAATGACACAGGAAAAAAAGGATATTACAAGAGTAACAGGAAAACAATATTAAAAGTACAACACAGGAAAAGGATATTGCAAGTATGACACAGGAGAAAATGTATTTTGCAAGAATGACACAGGAAAAATGGATATTGCAAGAATAACAGGAAAAAAGATATTGCAGGAATAACACAGGAAAAAGGATATTGCAAGAATGACAGAGGAAAAAAGGATATTGCAAGAATGACACAGGAAAATGGATATTGCATGAATGACACAGGAAAAAAGGATATTGCAAGAATGACACAGGAAAAAAGGATATTGCATGAATGACACAGGAAAAAAAGGATATTACAAGAGTAACAGGAAAACAATATTAAAAGTATAACACGGGGAAAGGATATTGCAAGAATGACACAGGAGAAAATGTATTTTGCAAGAATGACACAGGAAAAATGGATATTGCAAGAATAACAGGAAAAAAGATATTGCAGGAATAACACAGGAAAAAGGATATTGCAAGAATGACCTGAGGAAAAAAGGATATTGCAAGAATGACACAAGAAAATGGATATTGCATGAATGACACAGGAAAAAAGAATATTGCAAGAATGACAGAGGAAAAATGGATATTGCAAGAATGACACAGGAAAAAAGGATATTGCATGAATGACACAGGAAAAAAAGGATATTACAAGAGTAACAGGAAAACAATATTAAAAGTACAACACAGGAAAAGGATATTGCAAGAATGACACAGGAGAAAATGTATTTTGCAAGAATGACACAGGAAAAATGGATATTGCAAGAATAACAGGAAAAAAGATATTGCAGGAATAACACAGGAAAAAGGATATTGCAAGAATGACAGAGGAAAAAAGTATATTGCAAGAATGACACAGGAAAAAAGGATATTGCATGAATGACACAGGAAAAAAAGGATATTACAAGAGTAACAGGAAAACAATTTGAAAAGTATAACACAGGAAAAGGATATTGCAAGAATGACACAGGAAAAATCATATTGCAAGAATAACACAGGAAAAAAGGATATTGCAAGAATAACAGGAAAAAGGATATTGCAGGAATAACACAGGGAAAACGGATATTGCAAGAATGACAGAGGAAAAAAGGATATTGCAAGAATGACACAGGAAAAAAGAAATATTGCAAGAGTAACAGGAAAACAATATTAAAAGTATAACACGGGAAAAGGATATTGCAAGAATGACACAGGAGAAAATGTATATTGCAAGAATGACACAGGAAAAATGGATATTGCAAGAATAACAGGAAAAAAGATATTGCAGGAATAGCACAGGATAAAGGATATTGCAAGAATGACAGAGGAAAAAAGGATATTGCATGAATGACACAGGAAAAAAAGGATATTGCAAGAGTTACAGGAAAACAATATTAAAAGTACAACACAGGAAAAGGATATTGCAAGAATGACACAGGAAAAATGGATATTGCAAGAATAACAGGAAAAAAGATATTGCAGGAATAACTCAGGATAAAGGATATTGCACGAATGACAGAGGAAAAAAGGATATTGCAAGAATGACACAGGAAAATAAGTATATTACAAGAGTAACAGGAAAACAATATTAAAAGTACAACACAGGAAAAGGATATTGCAAGAATGACACAGAAAAAAAGGATATTGCAAGAATGAAACAGGAAAAACGAATATTGCAAGAATAACAAGAAAAAAAGTTATTGCAAGAATAACACAGGAAAAAAGGATATTGCAAGAATAAAACCGGAAGCACTCATATTGTAAAAATAATAGTAGAAAATATTGGAATTCAGTTGGTCTATTTCACCCAAATTCCTGTATCCTCCTCTGATCTTTCACAAAGTTAGTAGGCTTTTTAATCGCTGAAAAAAACATCGACGTAGAAATCTTTTTCCTATGAAAACTAGATTCAAGACTTCGTCAGAAACATTTTCACATTGAAACCTTACTCATGTATGGAACGGTTGCCTGACAAGTGGCAATACTTCATTAACAATAATGATGAATATATTATTGAATAAAATATGATTTTATTTTATTTTCCGATGAATAAAGTTTATGAACAAGAATGGAATTATTTATGATTCAAACTAATAATTCAATTTCGTATTTTTAGTCGATACGAACCAGATAAAAAGTTGATAATATTTAAAATTATGGTTGCATTTAGTTGCTAAAATCTGTAAAATGTCTCTATTATGGCTAAGCGCGGAAGAACGTAGTAAACGGTCTTTTTTTTTTTTACTGATTTTGTCTCAAATTATCGCAATTACTGCGCAAGGGAACTATATTGCGTACGCAATAATCAAGATAAGTGAATAATCCACTCATAGCTTTTCCGCGACGAATGTATGCAAGGAACGCCATCAATGGCTACCGCGACGGGAATGAATCCGAAATTTTACTGTCGATAACTCTAAAACAGTAGATCTTATCAAATTTATCAAGTCATTTTCGAATGAAACATGTGCATTTACACCTAAATGTAAGCATTCGGGAATTTTTTATTGCAAACTGAGCGTGGGTTCTTACCTGCAAATTAACCCGTATTATATATAAATAAATTCTCCCAGTATTTCGCAGCCAATGTTACGAGAGAGTGTTTATTAAATACTAATAATTGTTACAAGAAACAATAGTTTTTCGAATGTTAATATTCTCCACATTACGAGGGTAGACTGAAAAATTCATAGGCTGAATATGAAGGAGTGATGCTAAAAGTGGGAGATTTTACATGTCTTGGACAAGAAAAATGTAGTTATTAATATAAAAAGTTGAAATTAGCGCGTTATATTTTTCACTCCTTCATCGTTACCTGTGGCTTTTCATCCCACCCTCATAGATCAGACTTGAAACCGAAACCTGAAGGTATTATTGTTTTTTTAACTAACAATTGTTAACTATCATTAGCGATCAACATCACGTCTATTTAATCATCCAGCACTCTCCGCAGTACTCTGATTTTAGTAAAGCTTTCATGTAGATGATTGCTAGCACCCATAGGATTTCCTGTTCTTCAAACATCCATGAAATATGCTTCAAAACTCTTCCCCGTTTACCAGTACAGACATTCGAAAACTCTTGCTCACATATTCTTTTTTATTTCCATTTCTTTCGCACTTTATTTAATTTTTTCAAAATGCCCGTGAAACGTACTCCGTTATAGTCAATTTGAAATTAACTGTTAAGAATATGTAAGGGAGATAAATTAATTTATATTTTTAATTATAAATGTTTTAAAATACTCAACCGCCAATTAAAAATATAATTACAATTCGAGTATCCCAAAACAGCGCTTTCGTAGGCATTTTAAAACGTTCCTGCTATAGTCATAATTAACTTTATTTAGAGTCGGTTGCTTATATATATATATATATATATATATATATATATATATATATATATATATATAAAGAGAGAGAGTGCTTCAAGAATTTTAAGTTTTTTATTTTATTTTCGCGGTTGTTTGCTTTGTGAATTGGTTTGTCTTATCAATCCAAACCTTGGATTAGATTGAAAGTACGTGGGAGAATAAAAAGAAATAAACAAAACTATGTCATCTTTCTTAATCAGTTTAATAACAATATAAAGAAATTGATCCGTGAAAGTGAGAGAATAAAAATAAATAGTTATATCTCAAAAATATTCAGCCAAATATGCCTGAAGGAAAAATATGTTGCCTATATGCATAGATATATATATAGGAGGCATGGAGTAGTGTTTATTGCAGAGTCGAGTTCAAATTTCAGTCTAATTCATTACATTCACTTACGTATTAATGCCCTTGGGAAATGTATGAATCCTCTTCTTCTCTCTCCATATGTAAATAGCATGACAGACTGTGTATTGTATCCTGGGATGGCAACTCTTCTAGGAAAAGGGCAACTCTGAATTGAAAACCTGTGCGGAGTTAACCAGGTCTTTGTATTTACCCCTTCAAAAGGGTGTGGTTGGTTCTGCACAAATCCTTCATTACTATAATCAAATCATATGCGCTTCTGTCTGGTCTGTCGGTTCCTATATGTATATACAAATAAAAACTTAAACCAATGAGAAAGAAAAAAAATTTAAATAAAGACGTCATTATCCCTTGAAAGAAAACTTTTCGGTCAACACTTTATCAAAAGGTGGGCGTTGGCAAAGAGTAATGTCGATACAATTTAATTTAAATTTAATAGACACTATTTTAATCCTGTTCCATTTTCTCTCTCCACATTCGCTATTTCTGTAATTGTGTCTACATTATATTGTTCTATTCGCGAACATCCACTTTTTTGATAAAGTGTTAGCAGACAGAGCTTACCTCAGGGGATAGTAATGTTTTTTAAACACACACACACACACACATATATATATATATATATATATATATATATATATATATATATATATATATATATATATAGTCATCCACACACAGCTCATCAGTATGACTAGACATCCGGTTGCCTCTAGCTAGGATCGAAACCCAACTGAAATGGCGTGATTCTACCAATAACCCATTGACGCACGGCAGGGATGAGGGTGAAATTAAGCGTATTTATTTTTAAATAAACACGCAGTGACTGAGAGAACTCGATTTGATTTACCGAAGAATCTTGTATTATTAGCCGCAATAGTCACTATTTAAAAACTCACACTTCCTCCCCAGTGAGCCCAACTAAAATAACCTTCTCAGGAGGATTGTTTCGCTGTATCACAGCTCATTAGGTAGACATCCGGTTGGTTCTAGCTACGATCGAAACCCAACTGAATTGGCGTCAGTCGGGGATTCTACCATTAACCCATTGACCGCAGAGATGAAGTGAATTTAAGCGTATTTATTTTTAGATAAACACACAGTGACTGAGAGAATTCGATTCGATTTACCGAAGAGTCTTGCATTATTAGCCGTAATAATCACCGTTTATATATATATATATATATATATATATATATATATATATATATATAGTAATCGAGTTCACACCAAGAAATGCAGCAACCCACCGAGACGCAAGGGGTTACTGGATGTGGGAGGTTTAGAAACAGGAGCATTGCTTAGTGGTCAGAAAACATGAGTAATCATGAGATCAACATGTAGCAATTGACTTGCATTTAAATTTTTGCAGATTAATGTTGGCTGGAAATCATGGAGACGGAAGGAACTGTCAGCATAGAATTTACGATTTCAACTAATCAGCTCAAGTGTAATTTAATGAGACCTTGGCGCCTGTCTAGTAGAGCGTTACATTCGAAGAGGTGAAGCACAATAGCAAGAAGCCCATCATTACTTTGCCCTCTCGTATCTTTCCTAGTTTATTCATTTCTACTTTTTTTTCTTTTCCCTCCTCACATTTTTCATCTTCTGCTATCTTTTCCTTGCTGTTAAATGTACTTTTTCGCACTTAATATATTATTTCTGGTTGCCCTTCTCTCTTTTTCAGTTTGATTTGTTTTCTATTATTCGCTAAACGAATTCCGTATGTTTCTTTTATGGACAAAAGTTAATTTCATCATGGCCATAATCATACAAAAATACTTATATACAGGCTGACCCCCCCCAAAATGGGAACTTTTAAACAATCCAATAAAACCAAGAATGATGGAAGAAAAATATTTTATTCATAATAATTGAAACCTTAAAACATGCCATTTAAGAAACAATGATGGAATTTTCATTTTTAAAAAATTACGTCCTGTAGATGTCGTCGTCCTGTACGAATGCATTCTTGAGAATCTGCTGTTGAGATTCTTCATTGACTGCTGCAACATCTCAGCTGGGATACTGTGAATTTCATCTCGAATTCTAAATGGCGAAATGTTTACTTGCTCAAGGTCACTGTCTCGCAGTGTTGCCACTTGCTCATTTCTGGCAATACGCACTTCAAAAATTCCCGTTTTTTGGGTCACACTATATTTACGAAGAATTATCAAGCTGCTCCATAAATAGTATTTAATATACTTAGAATTATATCTCCTGAGTAAACGGATTATTCAGTAAATAGGGATGCAAACCGCACACTATGAAATTGCAAATTAGAACGAAAACTGTGATAATCGCCAATTTAGAGCATTGTAATGTTATTGTGCGTTAACAAAAATCACGTTATGGTGTGCCGCTTTTACTAAGACTCAAGAGCCACTCATAGTAGAGGATTACAGAATGTAAGAAGGAAGTAGAAAGTAAAGAATGAAGGATAGAGATTGACCTTTAAGTTGAAGAGGTTTTGTAGTGTTCAGGTTGCGTATCTACGCGGGATGCTGTTCTACTAAGTAGCAGTTCTCAGGTTTAAAAAAAGATGTCTTAGTGGAACTTATTTCTTAAAACGGGAATACGTATGAAATGATGACAAGATAACGATCGATATTTAATTGCATTTAATTTTATTTTGGAAATCGAAGTTGACCGGAAAGCAAGAAGACAGAAAAGAGTTCCAGAAGGAAGAAGTTCGAGAGACGAAAATGTTAGCATAGAACTGGCGATCTCAACAGTAAAACTTTCCATAGATAATGTTATATGCGGTAAGGTTGCTAACCCCATGCCCGATAAGCTTTGTGCATTTAAATGCTGACCAGGCTGAACTTTGCATAACTTCGGTGATCGAAAAAGAATCGATATTGTAGTGTGACTTGATGGTTAGTCGAAATGTGTTAGAGGGGGGGGATATATTTTATTCTAATAGGATCACTAATAACTTACTGATTAATATAATCCTTTACTGCATTTTGACTGAAGAACTAGCTGTTTAGTTCATGTCATTAACACTTCCGCTGCTAACTACGGAGATCTTCGTTTTTCTTATCTTGCTCCAGCTGGCTAAGTACGGAAACCTACGTTTTTTTGCATATGAGTTTCCCGTTGCGGCATCTATCGTAAAATACGGGAAATTCTAACTGTTCTATCATGCAAATTATTAGTCAGCCTCCATTTTTCTCTACGTCATGGTAGTTTCGTATCTAATTTGAAAATATTCCTGTCGAAAATGCGGCTAGCATGGGGATGCTCCCAGCGCCCGTGACCGTATGTCCAAGGGCACCTAAAATTAATCCTGCCAATCGCCTGGTTGGCGGAATGAAAACTCATGACTTGGTAGAAATTCCACCAACCAATAAGAAAAGGTACCCTTCAAAGCCATGCAGAGTCGGCAAAAAAGCTGGAAAAATGCTCAGAAACAAGGTACTTCTGCAAAAAGTGTGAAGTCCCACTACACAAAGGACAATGCTTCAAAAGATATCATGTGTATACCCATTACTGATCTGGTAAGTCATTCCCAGGTATATCCATGAAAATGGAATGCTGTAAAACACACTGGTGCCAGTTTTCTGTGTAATAAAATATCTAAGTTGAAATTTAGCATTTTCTTTAAAAATTGCTGGCTGGATGGGGGCACCACTGGGCAAATGAGTAGCAGTGAAAGTGTTATGTGTTGGTGTTTGGGTTTAACTTAAGAGTTTGATGTGTATTGAAAAGGGAGAATAAATCTTTGAAGTAGTAGATGAGAATATGATTTAATAATAGTTAAACAATACCCTAAGAAAACATTTCGATATCTTACAAAAACAATTAGGCAAGTTTTAGACTTACATACTTCATATCTGTCTCGAAAAATTGCACAGTGCTATCTCAATTTATAAATAACTAAAGGTTTTTTAAAGTCATTAAATATTTTTAGATTGCAATAAATTTTCTTTCTTGAAGATCATAATTGTTTAGTAATAAAATCTTACTAATTAACCCTTAACTGGCGAGAGATAAGGTGGATTTCTTCCTTTCCCAAAAGTATTTTCACGTTAAGCAAATATAACGAAACCAATGCAAATTGGAACTCGGCACTCCGATTAACAATTCCGAGCCCTTATCCATTACACCATCCGCACATCCAACCTTACAGCATTCCAAGCCTGTCACTCGTCTAGTTACTTACCAGGATCGACGTTGCTTATCTTCGGTGATCACACGGAAACCGGTGTTTCAACCAGTTCTCGTATGGTCATTGAAGTTAAGCAACGTCGAGCATGGTCAGTACCTCGATGAGTCACTTCTTGGGAAAACCAGGAGCTGTTTGCTTTGAAGGGAAGGTTGTGAAATGCAAATCGGTAAATTCCCTTGGGATAGGTATAAACCTAACACTGCTCCCCAATCCTATGGGTTAATTAGAAAGACATACAAATTCTGACACTCTAAAATGTTTTTCCGGCTTTAAATAACCTGCAAAAAGTTTGATAAGTCGTAAAAATAAATGAATTACACACACACATCTACACGCATACACACACACACACACATACATATATATATATATTGATGCATGTTTCATTAAATAATATATACAAGTTTTGTCTATTTTTTTTTAAGTAAGTTAAAGGAAATATTGATACATGTTTAATCCTAGCTAAGCTTTCGGCATATATAAGCCATTATCAAAGATGACAATTACATTTCAATATATCAAACAATACACGGACAAAACAATAATGGTAGTCTGTTTTTGTTGCATGAAAAATTTCAAAGCAACGACAAACTCGTGTATACGATACGCGGAGGCGTAAATAGCATCGCTGCTCGTTATATATATATATATATATATATATATATATATATATATATATATATATATATATATATATAACTATCATTTAATTAAATATAGATGCATGCAACCATAAGTAGCTGAAGATTGTAATGAACATAAAACTTCCAGTCGTACTTTCAACGTAAGGTAATATGTATATTTATTAATATATATATATATATATATATATTTTCTTTATATATATATATATATATATAAAGAAATATAGTCTTAAGGTGTGATATATTTATGGAATAAAGTGCTCAATATCAGAGATAGAGCGTGTGTAAATATAAAACTGAACATAGAAGTCAACACTTAGAGGCGACAGTCTGTTTCATGCTATATGCAATCGTCAGGCCACTATATATATATATATATATATATATATATATATATATATATATATGTATGTATGTATGTATATATATATATTTTTTTCTCGTCGTCACCGATGCCTGTTGGTACAGTTGGTATGACGCTTGCGTTGTATCGAAGCGGCATCTGTTCGATTCTGGGTAGTGGATATGTACTGCAGATGTCTCACGGGCAGGACGAAACGGCCGTTCAATGCTTTCTTCATTCTGTTGAGGTTTTTTCTAGCATCGATAATTGTTCTATATGATTACTCTAATTCCTCAAAATTTTTTCACATATTTATATATGATTTTTCTACTTTTTCTTTTCCTCCACAGGTCTTTCTGTTGTCTTTACGTTCTTTTTTAATTATTTTTTTTTCCTCCTCAACGTATTTTTTGTTTGTTTCTTTGTTTGTTTGTTTCTTTTTTCATTTCTCTTTCCCTCCATCTTCTCTATCATTTTCCTCCTCACCTTTCTTTCTTTCATTCTTTCTTTTTTTCTTTCTCTTTTCCTCCATCTTCTCTATCATTTTCCTCCTCACCTTTCTTTCTTTCTTTCTTTCTTTCTTTCTTTCTCTTCATCTTCTCTGTCATTTTCCTCCTCACCTTTCTTTCTTTCTTTCTTTCTTTCTTTCTTTCTTTCCCTCCATCTTCTCTGTCATTTTCCTCCTCGCCTTTCTTTCTTTCTTTCTTTCTTTCTTTCTTTCTTTCTTTCTCTTCATCTTCTCTGTCATTTTCCTCCTCACCTTTCTTTCTTTCTTTCTTTCTTTCTTTCTTTCTTTCCCTCCATCTTCTCTGTCATTTTCCTCCTCGCCTTTCTTTCTTTCTTTCTTTCTGTCTTTCTTTCTTTCTTTCCCTCCATCTTCTCTGTCATTTTCCTCCTCACCTTTCTTTCTTTCTTTCTTTCTTTCTTTCTTTCTTTCTTTCTTTCTTTCTTTCTTTCTTTCTTTCTTTCTTTCTCCTCCATCTTCTCTGTCATTTTCCTTCTCACCTTTCTTTCTTTCTTTCTTTCTTTCTTTCTTTCTTTCTTTCTTTCTCATCTTCGCTGTCATTTTCCTCCTCACATTTCTTTCTTTCTTTCTTCTCTTTTCGGTTTCTTTGTCTTCCACGAATTTCTCTTATTCATCTTCGATTTCTTTGTTTCTTTTCTCTTTCTCATTCTTTTCTATTTCTTTTTTCTCTTTTTGTTTCTTTCCTTCTCTTTTCTATTTGTTCTTCCTCTTTCATTCTATTTTGCTTTTTTGTTTCTTTGATCATTTGCTTATTTCTATTTTTCTTTTTTTTTTCTCTTTCACCCGTTTGCCAACCATATTTTTTTGATCCTGTTTTTCTTCTTTGTATATCTTCCTCTCTTCCTTCTCCATATTTTTACTCTTATTCTGATATTAACTCTGTCGACACTGGTGAACATCGGCCTAATTTGTATTTTGTACTCACTGCGTTTTTCTCTGCCCTCATCCATCATTTGGTCAGCCATGTTGATCAGGAATGACAAGAAATTAGATGTGGATCCGTCTATTGTCGCTAAGCTAATTTATCACACGAGCAAAACACAAGATACGCGCATTGAATGCGATTAAATTGTTTAAAAAAATGCAAAAAAATCTACCGAGAGAAGTGCCGCGTTCTGTGACGTCTCTGGATCCCCACGCTACTACGTAAAACAGTATAAAGGAAAAGGGTCATTTTTTTTTTTGGTATTAGTTTTATTAAGAGTGGCAGTTTTGATCCTAAGAGGCAATGGGAGGAATGAAATCACATGGACGCATGTTCTCTCAGCGTCCCTCGGCGGGTGGTACTAGCTGGTCGCAAACCTGACTGTTAGAAGCATACTGACGCTTCAGAATTCTTGAGACCTGTTTTGGAGTTATATCCAAAACCCAAAGGTAACACATCACTATCAAAAGGCTCTGCCCACGAGGCACTCAGGCACCCGACCAATCGCTGACCAATATGGCCTTGGATTTTTCATTCTGTAACAGAAGCCAATTTACAGTTTTGAGAAAAAATTAACGTTTCTCTGATACATTTGATCGTCCAATATCTATTCTCACGGTGTTTTCAGGGTCTATTTCTGGTAACAATCCCACAGCAATCCAATCATATCAATGCAATGCGAACGGAAGAATAATATTGATCAGCGTGAACAAACTGTTACTTGCTCGAAATATTAGAATTTAATGATTGTGATGATATTCTCAAATCCGTCATAAAAATTCAAGAAATGCGACTCAGTTACTTTTTTACTCAGTTTTAATATTTATAAATCTACATAGCCTCTGTGCTATTCTTTCGAGACGATATATGAAAGCTAATAGTTCTTTATAAGATATCGAAATGTTTTCTTTGGGTATTGTTTAACTATTATTAAATCATATTCTCATCTACTACTTCAAAGATTTATTCTCCCTTTTCAATACACATCAAACTCTTAGGTTAAACCCAAACCCAAACACTTAATCACATGAACAAACTTGCTACTTCTTCAGTCAAAATGCACTCAAGGATTATATAAACCCTAGAACACTAACCATCAATTAAAGTTACACCACTACTAACCATGAGTGTATCATATGTCTTTCTAATTAACCCATAGGATTGCAGAACAGAGTTAGATATGTACCTATCCCTAGGGAATTTACCGATTTGCATTACACAACCTTCACTTCAAAGCTAACAGCTCCTGGTTTTCCCAACAAGTGACCCATCGAGGTATTGACCAAGCTCGACGTTGCTTAACTTCGGTGACCATACCAGAACTGGCGTTTCAACGTGATCCTCTCTGTGTGTGCGTACCGGTGTAGCAGTCCTGATTTATCTATTCTAGAATATACGCGAGTTAGGCTACAGCCACATCAAGTTGAAACATCGGTTCCCGTGTGATTACCGAAGATAAACAACGTCGATCCTGGTCAGTAACTAGACGAGTGACAGGCTGGGAATGCTGTAAGGTTGGATATGCGGATGGTGTAATGTATAATTGCTCGGAATTATTAATCGGAGGGCCGAGTTCCAATTTCCTTTGGCTTCGTTATATTTGCTTAACATGAAAAAACCTTTGGGAAACCCTAGAACACTAACCATCAATTAAAGTTACACCACTTAATAACCATGGGTATATCATACCCGATTTGAAAATATGAAAAAAAAAAAATAAATAAATATAAATCTTTATTTGAAATATTTTACATTTGTACTTTGGGTTAATTAGGAACTGAAAAATCTAATTTAGGTAAGAAAATCAGGTACTGAAAATTGTAATTAAAACTAGGAAAATTTGCGCTTGGGTACGATATACCCATGGTTAGTGTTCTAGGCTTAATCAGTAAGGTATTGGTGCTCCCATTAGTATAAAATGAATTTTCCCACCTCTCACTCATTTCAACTTACCATCATGTCACGCTACAATATCGACTGTTTTTCGATCATAGAATTTAAGCTACGTCGAGCACGGTCAACACTTAAATGTACCAAACTGATTGGGCATGGGGTAAGAAAACTCATCCCATAAAACTTTACCGGCTATGAAAAGTTTTACTGTTGAGATCGCCAGACGTAACCGTATGTTCAAGGCTAAGAGTTTCTTCTCTCGCATTTTGAACTCTCTTCTGGCTTCTTGCTTTCCACTCAACTTTGATCATCAAAAATTTAAATGAAATATCAATTAACTTATTACCTTGTCTTCATTTACGACGTATCTCTCTTTTAAGAAATAAGTTCCACTAAGGCACCTTTTTTGTAAGCTGAGAATTGCTACTTTGAAGAACAGACAGCCATGTAGATACTCACCAGAAAACTACAATTCAATCTCTTGAAATTAAAGTTTAATCGCTACCCTCCCTTCACTTCCTTGTACTTTCCTCTTACGCTCTGTAAGCCTCTACTCTGAGTGGCTCTTAAGTCTTGTATTAAACTTTATACTAAAAAAATATTCTATAATAATGCAGCTTCTGAGTTCGTTACTTTAATGCAGTAAAAACACAATAAAATTATAATGCCCTAAATTGGCGATTATCACAGTTTTTTTTTTCTATTTGGCAATTTCAAAGTGTGCGGTTTGCATCACTATTTACATCGAATAATCCGTTTTCTCAGGGGAGATAATTCTAGGTATATTAAAATTCATGTTGCAGCTTCATAATTCTTCTTAAATATATAAGTAAGTTTTCTTAAAAATAGACTTTTACGAAATTAGATTATATCAAATTCACTTTTACTATTCTTTCTATTATTGATGTGAATTTCCCGCCCCCGCCGCCAATCTTTTTGTTTAAAGCAGTATGGAAAGTCAGCATCATGATTATATCATTATCTTCGCTATTCATTTCTGTTATTGCTGTTGAAAGTGCTCATCCTGGATGTTGCTTCTTGTTTGGTAAAGTGCTTCGTAATTTTGTAGCACTAATCTGCGAAGGATTCTCTCAAAAATGACAAAAATGATACAGTCAGATGAAGCCATTTTAATCATTGCTCCGAGAAAATGCTTGCATATAGATTGTAGTCTGTACATTTCTGAATGTGTTGGTTGCCATGCGGGACATCCATGTGGCAGTTTAAGTGGTTTCATAACGAGCCTAATAGTCACCGATAGCTGTTTTTACTTAACTTTATTTCAGCTCTAGCAGCCGTATCATAAATTTACACATCTTTAAACGCAAATATTTGTAGATATCAAATACAAATATAGATAAAGAAGGAATTTAACTGATCAGTTCATTTTCGGGTCGGTGCTAGACGAACATCTTATAGACTGTTTTCAAAGATGAGTATTTTGATAATTTGGAAGGGCTGAAATGAATTCAACAAGGCAATTCGTTATGCGATAATTAAACTTAGCGCCTATTTTTTTTCGTAAATGAACATTACTTCAAATTCAGGGAGATTTTTTTTTTTTTCGGGCAAAGAAGTGTCTGCAATTTAATCGGTCCTGACCTGGCACCTCGACTTCAGTTACCGACTGAATGTGGCTTCTCTCTGTAGTCTTGATAAATTTAAACGGGCTATTAGGTTGGAAACTGGGTCTCATCGTTTTACAGTGGATCTAGCTAGATGCCACCGTATGTTCGATTTAAATATTTTATTTTCTCACACTCCTCACTTGTGCAACTCTTTTTTGAGTTCTTTCTTCCCTGTCAGCTATAGACTTAAAAAAAATGAAATTCAACGAAAATCGCCATGATACATCTTCCTTATAGCTTGGGTTGAAATGATAAAAAAAATACGAGGTCCGTCTGAAAAGTAACGGGATCCATCATAAGCAATTTATTTCAATTCCAAACAACAAAGTATAGGATTACCCCTTCAAATAACCACCCTCGAATTTAATGAACTTTTCCATCCTTCACTGACATGTCTCTCTGCTCTGTTGGAAGGATTCCTCTTGGACGCTTATCAGCTTCATCGTTAGGAACCTCTTAGTGACCTACACGCCTTCAAAACGGGCTCCACTGATGATGCCCTTGAGATTGGGGAAAAAAATATCATACGGAGCAAGATCAGGTGAATGGAAAGGTTGTTCTATTACGGCTATATTCTTCTCAGCCATGAACTGCCTGATGTCCAGGGCGTTGTGAGCAGTGGATTGTCCCTGTGAAGCAGCCACGATTCGTCTTACATAAGATCTCATCTATTCACGGGAACAGCAAAGCAAACATTAAGATTACAGTTATATACCCCCAACGTTTTATGTTTTAGTGGTTCCCATTTTTTTGTCTCTAGGCCGCATTTTCAGAATAAAGATTTGCTCGCAAATCACAAATTTTATGTGATAAAAAGTACATTTAAAAATTAAAAAAAAACATAGAGAGGGTTAAAGGGAGATAACCGCGAGTTCAATGTCAGAACATTATCATTGATAACTCTCTGCTCCAATTTGCAGACCCCAGTTACTATATTCTTAATACTTGATACTTGATATAATGCAAAAATACTACAACGATAAACTCTGTCAGTAATTTTTTTATATTAGGTTGGTGCTAAAATAATGACGTAATAATGTCGTTTTTTGACGTTAAAATACGTCAAAAAACGACATTATTACGTCATTATTTTTGCACCAACCTAATAGCTATTTATGCTGGGAGACATGCATGCAATTTCAAGTAATCCTTAATATCCTGAAATACTATTTATTATTGGCATATGGATTATTTGAAACTGTTTCTAAATCTTTGATTGTATTTCAATCATCCCGCCTCACCTGCTATCCTCTTCAGTCGCACCTATGATGCGCACCGTACCATTTTGAAACCACTTATTCTTCTCTGGCCCATAGCTCACACAGCACATCCAGACCCGTTACTCTTCAAGCAGGCCTCGTAGATAGTAAGATCCACATCTTCCTCCAGAAAAGAAAGGATTATCTCTAACAAGACAGTAAAATCCAATAAAGCTATTTTATTTAATTGCGACTGACTAGATTTGCAGGTTTTGGGTTGTATGTAATCAATGGGAATCTATCGATCGTTGCCAAATTGCTTCGGTATTATAAATTCTGCTGATATGAAAGAAGCCTGTAAAGCTTTTCTTTTCTATGCTTGGCATGCAAGCATTGCTTCTGTTTCGAAGCAACGGAGTAGGCGATGTTCCGCGCTAATCAAAATGAATCTCTTGCGTGAACAAAATCTCAACGTCCTGTTTATGACGATGGACTACATCCGGTAGCAAAGCCTCTGATCGGGAGAATTAGAGGATTGTGGAAAGGCACTTAATTGCTGTTGTTCACAGATCCATCCATACCCGTGGTGGTATCACCTGCTAGGGTCCCCGCTCTGGGAAAATAGTACCCCCCCCCCGCCAAAAAAAAAAAACTAGAGTAAAAACGTTGAAGTGTAAAAATATATTTTCATGGTAAAAAAATCCTCACCAGCAATAGATTAAAAAAATCCCAAAAACAGATTTTTGAAGAAAAAAAAATGCCAGCAATAGATTTTTGTCAAAAGAAAAAATACTCATACCATGAAGAAAATGAAATTTCATCATTAAATGACCCATAAGCAGTTGATATGCCGTTAAACAAACAAATTAAATCAAGGCACCCAAGAAAATGAAATTTCATCATTAAATGACCCATAAGCAGTTGATATGCCGTTAAACAAACAAATTAAATCAAGGCACCCAAGAAAACTAAATTTCAGCATTAAATGACCCATAAGCGGTTGATATGCCGTTAAACAAACAAATCAAATCTCCGAAGAAAACTAAATTTCGGCATTAAATGACCCATAAACGGTTGATACGCCGTTAAACAAACAAATCTAATCTCCCAAGAAAACAAAATTTCGGCATTAAATGACCCATAAGCGGTTGATATGCCGTTAAACAAGCAAATCAAATCTCCCAAGAAAATTAAATTTTGGTATTAAATGACCCATAAGCAGTTGATATGCTGTTAAACAAACAAATTATGTCAAGGCACCCAAGAAAATTACATTTCGGCATTAAATGAGTTAAACAAACTCACTCGTTTATCAAAAAATTCTAAGCAAACCAGGTTATGTGCAAAGTTATCGGCAAAATAAGAATGCGTACATTTTGCAACTGTAATATTTCAAAAAGAAAAAAAATCAGTGGTGATAGTTCCATGTATACACTGCGCACATTAGATACATGATTTAGAATTTTATCTCAAGATAAATAACGTTTCTTTTGATAATTTTAATATCCCCCTTGCATATGTGAAGTTTTTATTATCCTAGTCTCTTCACTCATGTTTAACCAATACACGGCTCAAGAGCCGTCCAAGGAAGAGGCTTATTTTCGTATGAGCGTAACTTTTGAGAAGGTAATAATTTCAGTATGTAGATAAAAGGTAAGCGTAGACTTGAAGAGGTAATGATTGCGGTAACCGAGAAAACACCCTCTAGGGAGATGCTCCCACAAAGTAGTTCTGTAGAAAAAGCTATCTGAGTTGAACTTCTTACTAATGACATACAAAGGGAATGACTATATTTCGTCCCAGTGTAAAGTGGCATGGCGGGTCTAAGCTACAAAGATCAGGTCTGATAGGGTCTAATGAATGTAGTTCGTCAGAACATTTGCCATGGAAATAGCGATAGAATAGTGAACTGTTTTCGACGTTTCGTCTGTGAGAAAGGAGTTGTAGGGTGGAAAATAATCCATCACCAACAAGGCCGTGTAGACGCTTTTGTATTCTCGCAACACAGGCGAATTAGGATTGTGCAACGCCAACCCAGATATGTCAACAATACTCAATTTTTTTATCTGAAAAAAAAAAAAAATTAGAGCATTTCAGAGGGAGTAAGATACTTATTGGAACCGAACAAAACTTCTAACATTTTTCCTCTTTGTACTCCTGGTAATTTCTTAAATATCCCTTTCCTTCAAAGTTTAGAATGAATTATGAAAAGGCATTCAATAATCTTTGGCTGTAGCCCGATCCGCCAAACATCTACAAATGTAGCTTGCTAGCCACTTCTCTGGATGATGGATTTTGTCTTAGCTTATAAAACGCCTGGCGACAGGAGTCTGGACATACACCGCATACACATCAGAAATAAGATGCATTATTATTTGTTGGAGAACTGGAAGAAGTGCTACAAGATGTTCACCTAGTTAAAAAATATTTTTAAAATAAATATATCACCTTTAGTTGTATTCCTTCCTGTGATCCGATATCATAATGTTCTCGACATGATCTTCAAAACAACGCGAGGTCTTCAAAACAGTGCGAGATCTTCAAAACAGTCTATAGGAATATCGATTCTGTAGTCTTTTATAGATTCTAAACAAAACGAAATAAAACTAATTTTTACTAAAATGTCAAAATATATTAATTACAGAAGAATTTAATTGATCTGTTAAATTTTTAAGTTGCAAGCAGCGGCTAAACATTGTATAAATTTCAACGAAATCAGAAACATTTCTGGTAATTTTTTTCATTCATGTCAAATCGATAGGTTGTCTGACAATTTCCTTCCGTCTTTGACAGAATGAGAGGATAAAAAACAAAATAAATGTTGGGAAGAGAGGAATTTAAAAAAAAAATCAAATCAACCCTAATTTGACTGAGTACAAACAACTTGCATTGCCAAAAACCGTTCAAAATACAAGTGATATACTTCGGGATGTTGGTGATCATAGCTCTCCAAACTCTCTGTCTTTTGTTACACTATGAAGCTTCTGACCGTTTAGCATCTCTATTTGTCTCTTGTTCTCCCCATACATTGATACGAAATAGAAGATTACTCACTGTATCCTTTGCTTGCTTTGCTTTAACTATCTGTTAATACTTTACCTTCTACTGACTCCCTTTCATCTTCATGTGTTTCAGAAATTGTCTCGTTCTGATTGTAAGTATAAGTTTGTTGTTTATATTTCCATTAAGTTTTCCTCGTATTCAACCTACAGTATTCTCTGTTATTATCTTTAATTTGTGTGATTATTTAACTTTCCCTTCCATATAGGAGATAACATATGAAATAGAATAGTATTATTTTGGTAGTATGAGATATTTTCCTATTTTTGTAAGACTTTACTTATATTCTGATATATATATATATATTCCGTTATTCTGATATATTCTGATCATTTTTGATTATTCTAATATATTCGTTATATTCATAAATATATATATATATATATATATATATATATATATATATATATATATATATATATATATATATATATATATATATATATATACACAACTGGAAATTCAAAGATAATAAAAAAAATGGATTCGAAGAAAGCCATGGATGCTCATACCCTAAAGGGACAACGTATTAATAAACTTCAAACTTTTATCTTCCATCTACGATAGAAAATATAAGACAGAAATCTGTAGACACATACGAATATATATATATATATATATATATATATATATATATATATATATATATATATATATATATATATTCCGTTATGCTGATATATTCTGAATATCCTTAATTATTCTGATATATTCGTTATTTTCTGATATATATATATATATATATATATATATATATATATATATATATATATATACATTCCGTTATTCTGATATATTCTGATCATTCTATATTATCTGATTTATTCTGATATATTCTTTATATTCATATATATATATATATATATATATATATATATATATATATATATATATATATATATATATTCCAATGTTTGTATAGATATCTGTCTTATATTTTCTATCGTAGATAGAAGATAAAAGTATGATGTTTTTTTAATACGTTGTCCCTTTGAGATTTGGGCAGCCATGGCTTTCTATGAATGTATTTCCAGTTGACTTTTCCATGATTTTGATTTTATAGTAGTTTGTCTAATAGAGTGGCTGTTGATATATCTATATAATAAATAGGAATATCAGTATGTCACTGTCACATTTTATCGACGTAACTCCTCGAGGTCCTAGCCCAACATATCATACCATTTTGAAAACCAGGTTGACTCCGTGAGCAAATTAAAAACAATTCGGACCGGATCCGAATTGGCGAACCTTAAATTTTGTATTCCCAAGTTTTCATTGCTGCGATTGCTTTAGGCGATTTTTTACGTGATTTTTTGCGAGGAATTTTTTGTACGATAACAATTTTTATAACTTGGAAATACATTTGGCAATAATCGAAATTAACTGCGAAAATCACCCATGAAATAAAAATAATTGCTTGCACGGAAAGTAACGACCTACTTACATGGGCATATCAACCTCAATGGGTTATTTAATGCCCATAAGACTTATTGCTGGCAATATTTTGTTTTCCAGAAATGTATTGCTGGTAATGTAATTTTTAAAAAAAATGTAGAGCTGGTAATACTTTTTTTCCAAAATGTATTGCTGGTGATTCTTTGTATTTCAAAAATGTATTGCTCGTAATATTTTCTTCAAAAATGTATTCCTGATAATATGTTTCTTCAAAATTTATTGCTGATAATAATTCTTACAAAGTATTTCTGGTATTAAAATCTATTTTTACACTTTCATATTGATGACCCCAGTTTGGGGGTTAAATATTTGCCCATAGCTGGGACCCTAACAGCTGCTACCACACTGGGGCATAGTGGACCTGGGAACACCAGCACGCTCGTCAAAACCTCCTGATCAGATGCCTTGCTGTTGGACGTAGTTTATCATCTTACCCAGGACGCGGATATAGTTTACCGTCTTACCAGGACTGTCAGATTTTTAAGCAATGGTGGAGATAAAATGATGGGAAATGGGAAATGTTCACATTAGATATTCCGGCGCGAATAATACAGCATGGCATGTCCAAAATTCTGGCGGAGTTAATTGCCTCATGGTGCTCGTTGTCTCACTCCGAAGTCGACCAAATCAAATACAAACAGCGTGTATGCACGAAATTAGAAATATAAAATGGCAACAATTTATTCATCCCAACGTGTATATTGGACATTCATCACTGATACTAGCGTATGTGATTGGATATGAATTTTGTGACGAAAATCTTGTTAATAATTGAGATGCACTCGTAAATTAGAGCTTATCGTTAGGAAAAGTGGGATTGGAGAGACAGTTCAAAAAATTATTCTTTGTTCTGAAGAGATGTCATGGGTTAAATAGCAGAAGGACTAGGCTTTCTGGACTTGTATGCAAAGAAAGCTTTAGTTTGTAATTCAAAATTGTAGAGATGGTAACGGGAAACCACACCACTATCTTTCCCGATAAGTCATAGCAATTCTCAGATAATAAAAGAAAAAGGAATTTGCGAAGATTCCTGATTGCCTACATCCTGATGAAACAAAGCATAGTACATGCATACAGATATATGTTTAAATAGATAGATAGATAGATAGATAGATAGATAGATAGATAGATAGATAGATTTATCAAACTGGGAGAATGATATTCGTGTTTATTTTACATAACTGACATTAATATTTTCACAAGGAGAAATGTAGGTCACAATTCAAAAAGAGATAAACGCTTTTTTAATGGCAATATTAACTATTTCCTTATAAAGAAACAATAATCATCCATTCATGGCCGTCGGTTGAAATTTATAAAAAAATTATTTTTGGTAGAAATAAAGAAAATACTCCTGAACTGCATACAGAAGTGGATGCTAAATTTGAGGCAAGATGGCTCGGTAAAAATTGTTTAGAACAACAAGGGATATGCTTCATTTTTACGGCTTATCAACCCTTTACAGATTATTAAAAGCCCGAAAATATGTTTTGATTTTAGGATTTTATTTTAATCTTTGGAGATAATAATGATTTATCAATACACGCCTTTCTAATTAGGGTGGCGACATAACTTTCCCAGAGTTATTTGCGCGTAAGTGAATATAACCAACGCAACTGGAACTCAGCTCTCCGATTAACAATTTCGAGCCATTATCCATTATATCACTCCCAAATCCAAGCATACAGCACTTAGTATTCCCAAACGGTCTAAGGATTGACAAGGCTCGACAAAAGCCCTAAAAATTAAATCAAATGTAACTATTTAAGGATTTATGCTCGTTTAATAAGCGGGACTTCCTAAGGTGCGAGGTGTGAATATGTTGTTGAGTAGTTTCACAGTGAAGGTTTGTTTTTGTACTAAGTCGGTCCTAAACTAGGTTTGACGTACAAAACGCTAGGAACTTGATATCATAGGTAATGACGCAGAGAAATCTAGTTGTGGTGGCTCATACTTTAATATCCGACTAACGGTCGTCCGACATCGACTGACTGACCAACTCACTGAGAGTATTTAGTCAACCCCACCCCACGAGGGAATCATGTGATACAAGGCCGGTTTAACGTGGGATCTCCGAGCCAGTGAGCTCGACCAAAAATATGCCCTTTTAAAACCAGTATAAACGGGTTCAGGGTCGGTTAACCTCCGAGAAAGAGACTCCGACCTTCGGCGTAGCCTCGTTCGGGTTCCTCCTCGAAGGCAGACAGTTCAACCGGTCAGCCGGTCGTCCGACTTCAGACTGAAATCAGACCACCTCACTGAGCGATCTAGAGACTCCTACTACTCCTACTTAATATAGGTGGGAGAGTCTATTAACTCTAGAATAGGTGTGCTCCACTATAACAGAATAAAAGACGAGAAATTACAAAGTCAGTCAGTCTCATGTATGATACACGCGTAGGCGATCATGTATCTTTCGATATATGACTGACAAGGCATTTTTTTCCGCGGTAGGTTGCCATTTCTTCTTGTGGTAGACCAGTTGCCATCCAAGGCTATAGAACCCGATCTGTCCTGCTATTCACCCATAGCTGGTGGGGATAAGAAGAGGATTCACACTTTTCCCAAGGGTATTAGCACGTAAGTGAATTCGACTGGAATTCGAACTCGGCTCTTCGATTCCTCAATCCGAGCCGCTATCCATTACTCCATCGTGCTTAGAAAGCACATAAATTTAACTGTCTAGAAAGAAATTTAATTGTCAATGGAAAATGTGGCACAGAAATTCGAAGGTGCATTAGAAAAGCTAAACTAAGTATTAAGGGACATGACATTTTCGTTAGAAACAAAGAAAACTGTGTAATATCATTTCTCACATGCAGAAGTGGATACTGAAGGATTTCTTCGTAAGAGAGATGTTCTATGAAAGGATCTTGTGGATACAAGGAATAGAGCGAAGAGGGATTAAAATGGAAACAAGAAGGTTTGTAATTAGAATCAGAAAGATTTGAAAATATTTGGGAATGATGCAAGATGGCTTGGAGAATCTCACATTCACAGGACATATTGACGTAAAGAGTTATTGAAGGAAGCAGCATTGACCTATCTGACTTGCGTAAATGAATGGTAGAATAAGGACAGGTAGTGACCAAAGACTTTTAAAACAGCAATGGATAGAAGGTTGTAGAGAGCCATTATCTCTTTGATCCTGAAAGAATACGGTGAACAAAAGAAGAAGTATTTCATAGTATTTAAACTATTATTTTTTGGTTACTTCTCTCATTTGAAACAGTTTTCACGCATTTTCCATGCCATCCCCTTCTGGAACACTTCGTTTTTGCTATTAGTTCTTTCAGCTTCTAGACGTAAGAGTGCATGGTTTAATGTTAATCAAACTTGTGCCGCTAAATCAGTTAGGACTGGATAGTGAGTTTGCTTCTCACTAGATGCATCATACATTCAGCCTTGTGTCATATCTACGCTACGGTTAGATAATCACTATACGCGCTTTCAAGATGGCCGCTTGATACGTAATGTTTCAGGGATGCTGAGATTTTAAATGATTCCACGCTTATGTATATATGTAGCTCTAAATAAATGATAAAAACCGTTCTTCTGATTCGGAAGGTTTTTTTCTGAGTTACGGGCCTGATAGATTTTGTGAATTTTTAGGAGACAGACAGGCAAAGACTTATGTATATATGTAGCACAAAATAAATGATACAAAACCTCTCCTTTGATGCTGATTCATAATGTTACTTTTATTGTTGCACGGGTTTTGCTCTCATAGCTTAAAAATAAATTAAGGACACAAACAAACAGACGCTTATTTATATATGTAGCTCTAAATGAATTATATAAAAATGTTCCTCTTACGCTGATTCAGGTTTTTTTTTTCATGTTTGACGGGTTTTGCTCTCATAGCATTTGAGAAAATACTGGAAACCGACAGACAAAGGCTTATGTAGCTCTAAATGAATGATGTATAACCTTTCCTCTGATGCTAATTCAGAATGTGACTTTTGCTGTTTCATGGTGTTTGCTCTCATAGCTTAAGAGAAAATTCAAGATACAAACAGACGTTTGTGTATCTCTATCTATAAAAGGCAGGATGTGTGTGCGTGTTTGTGTGTGCGTGTGTAACGAATGCACGGCCTCAATTTTTGACGGATTTGCACCAAAATTTACATGCACATGCTCCAGGTTAGCGGGAGGCCAAAACGGACTTTGCATTTCCCAACTCCCATCGATAGTGGAAATAATCGATTTTTTCAGGCTTCTACGGCACTTTTCATGTAGTTTACGGTTATTTTCTACTGGCCAGAGTGAGAGCCAATAGCTGGCTGCCACGAATAGGCATGATGTTTCTATTGGCCAGCGTGGGAGCTAACAGCTGACTGATATGAATGTTAACTAGCATGCTAGTTTTTTCCCTTTTTTTCCAGTTACGAGTCCTTTTTTTAAAGCTGATCGTTTTGTGTTCACATTTTCGTTAGAAACAAAGAAAACTACGTTTAAAAAAAGTTTAGTTCTTTTTTCGTAACATATTTAATGTTTAGTATAGAGCTTAGAAAAAATTTGCAGTGTGAGATAGGCAAGAAGTAAGGCATATAGCAACATCAGCACGGCAAAGGGCACTCCTTTAAAGGGAAGGAAGGGCAAAAATATTTTAAGTCAAGTGATAGCGATTGCTGTATGAGTCGTACGATTTTGAATCAAGCACGGGCAACGCCAGGCCATGCTGCTAGTATATATATATATAGCTCTAAATGAATGATACAAAACCTTTCCTCTGATACTGCTTCAGAAGGTGTCTTTTAAGGTTTTTGCTCTCATAGCTTTTGATAAAATTTGAGACAGATACAGACAGATGTTTATATTAGAGGCAC
Organism: Acanthosepion lycidas; assembly: GCA_963932145.1. Taxonomy (NCBI): domain Eukaryota; kingdom Metazoa; phylum Mollusca; class Cephalopoda; order Sepiida; family Sepiidae; genus Acanthosepion; species Acanthosepion lycidas. The sequence goes on along the minus strand of OZ010572.1, from coordinate 118,437,265 downwards.
ATTTAATGATTACTGTCGATTTTTGTCGTTTCTTATTTCAAATGCAACGTAATTTAATGTCTTATGTCGTGGTGGGGGCGGGAAGGAGTTTCTTCCGTGCTGATTTTTATATTCCATACGTATGTCCTACATACAGGGCAATCTTCAAAGTCCGAGAGAATATGTAGGTCAAGAGTAATGAAATGGTAATTTTGGAAGCGTTTTCAAAGTCAGCCAAAAACCTACCCTTTAACCTGTAAATCCGCTCAATATATTGAGAAAGGTTGTTGTTGTTTGAATAGCCAAAACAAACCCGTAGAGAAAGCGTAAAATTTAAGACAGTGATGAATACTTATGCGCCCCGTCTAAAGAAGAATTGGTATCATCTTTATCTTAGCCGGCACTGTTAAATAATAGTCTAGCAGACTATTCTTTTTTAAAGAATGGTATTTTCCTCTGATTTCTTCATTTTGACCTTAAGATCAGATGGTGGAAAAAACAAAGTCAGTCCTTTTTGATTGGTTAAAACTAGCGTGGGAAGATTAGAGAGATAGAAAGTTAATTTAGGGAGTTTTACACGTCATGCACATTAGACGTGGCTATTTCGTGTCTCGGGGAAGTTGCTTACCAGTGGCTCTGATAGGGAGACCCCGCTGGCTAGTAAAAAAATGTACTCGTGGACGTGTTTAATTAAGTAGTCAGTAAAATTTCCTTTTGTTGAAGTTCACATTTTACCTCCAATCAAACCAACTAGCGATCACCCGGCAGGAAGAAAACAGAAAAGAAAGCAACATATGACGGAATGAAAACCGTCGTCCCAAAACTACCCCAGCACGAAGGGGTATACAACAGCGCTACATAATCTTCATTTTTCTTTGATAGCTTTCAAAATCTTTTATGTAGCGTCAAAACTTAATTTTTTCAAGCGAGTGACGTGTATATGTTTCATCGAGGACCATCCTTCTTTGAACTTCATGAACTGGCGCTACAGGATCAAAAAGTACTGTACATGAAAGCATTTTTTTATTAACTCGTTTTTACGGCTTATCAACCTCTTACAGATTATTTGTGATTGATAGGAGCCCTACTTATTAATCCATAGTTGAGGTGAGAAGAAATGGATTCATACTTTTCCTAGAACTTGACTGGAATTGGAACTCGGCTCCGATTTCCACATCCGAGCCGTTATCGATGACACCACCTGCACATAGAAGCTTACAGCACTCGGTATTCCCAAGCGGTTACCCATTTGGATACAGAACAGGCTTAACTTCGATGATCATACGAGGAACTGTATTTTACCGCGATATGTCCGTAAGCCCAGAAAACAGAAACTTTGTCACTTGAGGACTCTCAACAGTTACAACAGCTAAAAAGGATAGCTCGTTTAACTTGAAGAGATAATAATGACATAATTTGTTTTACGTTCTACACTACTTCAAACAAAATGTTAGGAAGGAATCCCTAATCAGTACTGGAAAGAGCGATAACAGTTGCTTGATTGATAAACCTGTTTTTGCTCTGAACAGAATGATTTTATAAATTCTGATTGAAGGCTATATCTCTCTGCTCAGAATTCAATATGGACGCACTTAAACAACCATGGAATCGAAACAACTACAATAGTTAACATACTTATCGAAAACACGCATGTTATACATACCTCCTCCAGTGTATAAAATAGAGTTTATATGTACAAAATAGTTCAAATGAGTCGAGAAAAGAAATAATAAATAATAAAAATAGCATTTTTTATATAACGAAGGAATATATTTCAATGACAATTTATACACAATTAGTGGCATATACAAGGTACAAAAATCATACGATGTGGCCACTATGGTTTGATATCAGTGTTTCCAGGCGGAACCGGAAACTGATACATGTCTCGGCGACAGCGTCCCTGTTTATGTCTACTATGGCGTTCCTGATGGTTGTCTTAATGTTGTACAACCTGCTGTTCAGCTCCCTTTACAAGACTCCCCACGCAAAATACTTGAGATAATTGTAGTCCGGCGATCAGCGGTATGGTCAGCAAGTGGTGCCTCTTGAGTACATAAGATTTATAACCCAATTCATCTCTGACAATATGCTCCGAATGCTGGTGCCCATTTACTTGCTCATTTTCCTCATTCTTTGCTGCTGTTATTCCTGACGACTTCGGCAACGAACTCGAATTTCCTGGTGAGGCCAGAACGCTTCTTATGTGTTTTGCGTTCTAGCTTCAAATTGTCCTTGTCATATGAAGCCCCATGTGCCTTTGCAAGATCGTAGACCACAGTTTTATGTCATTTAAACCATTCAGCGATTGGATTGTCTTTGTGCCCCGTACGAAAGCACTCCACAACAGCAGCTCCATGATCATATCCTTAAGACATGTCCATTACTAAGCAACATGTGCGTCAATGTCCAGGCAGCTACTCATGTTTAGTACTTTCTAACGGCGCTCTCAAAACTTTTCTATGCTCTAACGTCATAGCACTGTTGTCACGTAAAAAATTACGGATTGATCTTCGCCACACTGTAATATATACTCTTATTATAAGACACGTTCGCCTAAAAAATTTAGACGCTACTTCTCTCCGACCATTGCTCCATACGGACACATTTAAACCATCATGGAATCGTACCAACTTCAATATGTAACATAAACATCATGAACACGCATAGGATAATAATCTCTAGTATAAAAAACGTAATAGATGTCCTTATTATAATAAACATAAAACAGTATGATATATTATGAACACGGCCACTATGTACTGACCGTATTTTAAATTGGTAAAGCCATTTTATACCATCTATTGGACACTTTCCTGTGCTTATTTCACCAGTTTTAACCTGCGAGTTTTTCGTCTAAACCACTGCAAGATGAATCGGTTGATGGTTCATTCCACTAATTCAGTACGCACAGAGTATCTGCTTGGGGCTGTCTGGACATACAGACACCCACATAGATGCACACGGCTTCTTGTGCTCATATAAACGTTCACAGTGAGGTTTCACATGCAGCCAATATCTTTAATGTTCTTATGATATCGCCCTCTCCGAAGAAGAATTAGTTCCGTCGAACGAAGATTAAACTAAGCCGATTAACGGGAGACATATCAAAGATGTTCCATTTGACGGATCACTGAGTTGTAAGTGCTGGGTTAGTCGGGAGCAGGACGACTTGTGAATAAATATATCGATAACAAAATGGGTATAATGAATTGTTTTTCCCCCTTTTCAAGAGAGCATAGGGAGTATGTGGTCAAGAGTGATATTAAGTAAAAGACTACATCGAGAAAGAAGATACTGCGAAAAGGTGACATAGAATAAGTTTAAAGTATAAAAAGTTTAAAACATCAAAGGAGAAAGAGAGAAAAATGGAGGGAAATTAAGGTTAAGAAGTCGTCAAGATGAAGAGGAAAAGAACGAAGACAAAGAAAATAAAGATGTGGGGAAAAAAACAGAGATAAAAATGGCGAAAATAGATGTAAAAGATATGTGGGGGAAAGATGCAATAGTTGTCGAGCTGCAAGAAGTATATGAAAGAGTTCAAAACGAAAGAGAAAGAGAAAAAGAAAAAAAGGAATGAGGACGAGGGGAGTAAAGAGAAGAAGAAGAAGAAGAAGAAGAAGAAGAAGAAGAAGAAGAAGAAGAAGAAGAAGAAGAAGAATAGAAAGCAAAAAAAAAACAGGAAATGCTTAGATAAAAAAAATAACATGAAATGTGAGAATTAGTAGAAGAAAGGAAACAAGCAAGCGAGGGAGAAAGAAAGAAAGAAAGAAAGAAAGAAAGAAAGAAAGAAAAAAAGAAAGAAAGAAAGAAACAGAGTATAAAAATGGAGGAACAAGTGACTTGAAACGATGGTAAAAACAAGGGAACATAATATTTGAGAACACTAGGAAGAACATAGGAAAAGAAAGCATATGAAAGATCATAGAAAGAAGGAGAATAAGACTAGGAGGAGGAGGAGAAGAGGAGAAGAAAAGAAGAAGAAGAAGAAGAAGAAGAAGAAGAAGAAGAAAAAGAAGAAGAAGAAGAAAGTAAGAATCGAAAGCAAATAATAAAACCAGATAGCTAAAATTGGGCCAGTTAGAAAGAAAGAAAGAAAGAAAGAAAGAAAGAAAGAAAGAAAGAAAGAAAGAGACAAACAAAGAAAAACTAAAAAAAAAACTGACGGTTAAGAAACAACAACAACAACAATAATAATAGTAATAATAATAATGATGATAATAATAATAATAATAATAATAATAATAATAATAATAATAATAATGATATTATTATTATTATTATTATTATTATAGAAGCAGGGAATGATGACAATTAAAGAAAAGTGAAAGAAAGGCTCGAAGAAAAGAAAAAAAACTAAGTCGAAGAAGTAAGAATATTAGAAAAATGATTGGATGCAGTACAGAGAGGAGATAGAAGAAGAAAAAAAGAGAAAAGAAGAAGAAAGAAAGAAAGAAAGAAAGAAAGAAAGAAAGAAAACAGAGAAACTAATATTTGAGTGAAATAAAAGTTTATGTAAAATGTACAAGAAAGAAAGAAAAGAAGAAGAAGAAGAGGAAGAAGAAGAGGCAAACGAAAAAAAGGATTAAATAAGAAAGAATGGAGTGAAAAACGATCAGAATAAGGCGAAAAAGAAGGAGAGTAAAAGAGAAAGAGTGAGAGAAAGAATTGGAAGCGGAATTGACGAGAGAATTTAATCCTTTCTAATTCATGCAAGTAGCTTATTGAGTGGTTTGGTCTCAGTCATTGGCGAAGTCTTTGGTGCTGGCCGACAACCGTGTTGACATGTGTGTCAAGCGGTCATGTTCACCGAAATTCAAGTCATCTCGACTATCAACAAGATGATGACGTACATTTTGCAAGATTTCACCGCACACGACTTTGTTTCGCTGAGATTGCTTTTCACTGCATCTGTCCTGCGATTTATAACCGCTTTTGAAAAATATGAGAAACATTTTCTAGCTAATATGACGCATTGCCTCATCGGATAGGATTTAGGCGAGATCCAGACGCGTTGATATTAATAAAAAAAAAATCATCATTTTATTTAATTGAATTTTCGTTTTGACTGGCCGGAAGGAAATCAACATATACACTACCAGATTTTGAAAAGCAAATTATTTAAAGATTACCGTTTACAGTCTTTATAATAAATGTATCACTATATTGTTGTCCTGATCTTTACTGACACATTCACTACGCTTTAGCCATTGTATGCTCACGCTTTCTTAAGATCTGTCCCTATATTTGAAATGAGGTATTTAAATATTTACCCTATTTACATTGTTCGGACAGTTGTCCTCGTTGTACGCTCTGGCTTTCTTCAAGATCTGTCCCTATATTTGAAATGAGGTATTTAAAAATTGACCCTATTTATATTGTTCGGACAGTTGCCATCGATGTACGCTCTGAACTTCTTCAAGATCTGTCCCTATATTTGAAATGAGGTATTTAAATATTTACCCTATATACATTGTTCGGACAGTTGTCCTCGTTGTACGCTCTGGCTTTCTTCAAGATCTGTCCCTATATTTGAAATGAAGTATTTAAATAGTTACCCTACATACATTGTTCGGACAGTTGTCCTCATTGTACGCTCTGGCTTTCTTCAAGATGTGTCCCAATATTTGAAATGAGTTATTTAAATATTTACCCTACTTAACTATTTGCCTTATTTACAATGTTCGGACTTTTGTCCTGATCGTCATTTCCACATTCTCGATGTATTTGCTGTTATACGCTCTGTCCTACTTCAGGACCTGTCCCTATATTTAAAATGAGGTATTTAACTATTTACCCTATTTACATTGTTCGGACTCTTGTCCGCATCTTTATTGCCAATTCAGGACGTTTTGGCCGCAGTACATTCCGTCCTTCTTCTGGATCTGTCTATATTTCTGAGAACGAAATATTTCAGTATTTACCCTATTTTCATTGTTCGGGCTGTTGTTCTCGTCTTTTTTGCCACATTCACGACGTTGCTCCCTCCGGTCTTCTTCAGGATCTGTCTATATTTCTTAGATGACGTAGTGTAACTATTTACCCTCTTTACATTATTCCGACTGTTGGCCTCATCTTTATTGCTACATTTATGACGTTTTGGCAGTCGTACGTTCCGGCCTTCTTCAGGATCTCTCTATATTTCTGAGATGAGGTATTTTCACTATTTACATTATTTACATTTTCGGACATGTCCTAATCTTTATTGCCAGAAAAAGGTGAGATCACCGCACTCTGGAAAATACGAAAACTTAAAGAATCAGCACATATGCTAAGCCACAAAAATCTCCTAAGCCGGCCAAACATAGGCATGACTACAATATGGGAACCAGTAATACAGAGTTCTAGAGAAAAACTACAATGACAATAGATTGCAATATGAGCTCCGATAAAAAAAATGGTTACAGAAATATTAAGTTTATGATCCCAAAAAATTAATTCACTGTTTTACCCAAGGACACATGGCTCGTCAGTAATCCAATGATTTGACCCAAAGAGATATCAGTTCAATGCCTGGTCACAGCAGTGGTGAACAATAACTTGGAGAGTTGAGAAAAATAAATAGAGGGAAATAGCTGAAATTGAGATGTCTAGAAGAGTCATGGTACGTGGAACTAGACCAATCTACTCCAGTTGAGTAAATAAAATATTCAGTTCGAAATTGCAATATATATCACCCAAAGAAGACCGGAGCTTACAGTGACCGAAGCGTTTTGAATATGACAATGAAACATGAAGGTCAACAGTCTGAACAAGGAAGATGTTTTTTGTTTTGTTGTTGCTTCAGCTGCAGATAAAATTTACTGCTGGTGATTTGCTATAAAATGTATCGTTGATCATTTTACTATAAAATGTATTGTTGGTCATTTTACTATAAATATGTACTGTTGGTCATTTTGCTATAAAAATTATTGTTGGTCATTTTGCTATAAAATTCATTGCTGTTCATTTTATTATAAAATGTATTGCTGGTCATTTGCTATAAAATGTATTGTCGGTCATTTTGCTATAAACTTTATTGTTGGTCATTTTGCTATAAAATGTATTGTCGATCATTTTTCTATAAAATGTATTGTTGGTCATTTTGCTGTAAAATGTATTGTTGGTCATTTTGCTATAAACTATATTGTTGGTCATTTGGCTATAAAATGTATTGTTGGTCATTTTGCTATAAAATGTATTGTTTGTCATTTTACTATTAAATGTATGGCTGGTCATTTTGCAATAAAATGTATTGTTGGTCATTTTACTATTAAATGTATGGCTGGTCATTTTGCTATAAAATGTATCGTTGGTCATTTTGCTATTAAATATATGGCTGGTCATTTTGCTATAAAATGTATTGTTGGTCATTTTGCTATAAAATGTATTGTTAGTAATTCTACTCTAAATATGTACCTATTGGTATTTTGACACAATTATTTTTATACTCTCATCATGTTTTGAGTGGCTTCACTATTCAGCCATAGCTGGGACCCATAGAAGTGCTACCATCTCGTGTTAGGGTGGATCTGTGAACAACATCACTTAAGATGTTCTTCCAAAAGCCAAATTCTTCTAACCAGAGGACTTGCTGTCGGATGTAGTTTATCGTCATACTCAACAGAATAAAAAAATGACTCTCTTACTTCACATCAGAAAGAGTCGTCTTAAATTTCTACGGCACAAAATGAGGAAATAGGGCTTGGAAAATTTGATACTCACAGGGTATATAGAGGAGAAAGAGGGACAGAGGAAAACAGCGCATAACATACTTGATGAGCTTAAGTAAATGGATGGCTGAACAGTGTTTAGGAGAGATAGGAAAAATACGAAAAGTTACTAACAGCTACAACAGACAGTAAATAATGGCGAGCCATGATAGCCAATATCCTGAATGACTTATGACACATAGAAAAATTAAATGGAATAGAGTTCTTTCTCCATCGCTGGATCGTTAAAGACATGTCTGGCAAAAAGGTGGTTTCCCATAAAAATATAATGCCGGTTCGTTCCCTGACGTGAAAATAGTATTTCTTTAATAAGACGTTCGATGATGGAACGGTAGACATTAATTTCACAGTCTGTAAATAATAATAATAATAATAATAATAATAATGATAATAATGATAATAATAATAATAATAAAATGCATTGCTGTGGAATAAGGGTTAGATAAGATTATTTAGTAGGCCACTGATAATGATTTAGATCCTCATTGGGTACCCAACACTTGTTGCGATTTTCCAAAGCAGAGTAAATAATACTTATTGAAAATTGAATTATGGTCTAAATAACAAATGAACAGAAATAATCCAGATGATTTTTTCAGCTATTGCATTGAACAGAATTATTTTAATCTATGACCGAAAGGGTAAAAACACATCTGTCTAAACTATGATTTCACACAAAAGATGAACGCAGTTTTATTCCTTCGATTTTCTTTAAAAAGATATTCGATGATCTAGACCGGTAAACGTTAATATCACAGTTTGTCAATAAGTAGGAATATCGACTCAAATGCGTAGTTACTCATATAATGTTTATATTAATAAAAAATAATGGTAGGTGAAAAAAAATAAAATAAAATTACATGACTTTATTTATGATTCATGTGCGAAACCAAATGTTCACTTTCAAAAAAAATCTACCTGATCTTGTGTCGGTGCTGTTGACGGATTGATCTCAAATCCACAGCTGAGTCCCACTGCCGCGAGTCGGAACTGATAAGTCAAAAGTCGTAATCATTTTCCCCAACATCTTCTTATGTGCTAAGTTCGTTCAGGACATGAGCAAACATGACGCTCTAAAATTTCCTATCCCGTGTGGCCCTTAGAACCTTTTTTTTTTGTCTCCCACACCATCATTCATTCACGCAGGCTCTTCCGGTAGGTGGTTCGCTGTCTTTATATTTCTCTATTGCTTTCAGTTTGCCTTGTGAGGTTTAAGTTTACCAAGCCCTCCTTCCCCATTATGGTGCCAAGAAATTTGAAATACCTCTTGCTGTTTTTTTTTTGTCGTCATTTTCTTTAAGATTCCCTATTTGCTTTCTTATTCCGTCCATGGAATTCTCAGTATCCTTCTGTAGAACCACATTTCTATTTTCAGTTTTCTCTTCTATTGTCCAGCATTCACTGCCATAGAAAAGGATCAATATCACGGAGCAATTCAGCACACTTTTTTTTTTTTCGTTTTTTACGAACTTTTTTCTGTTTCTTAGTACTTTGCTTAGCTTTTGTAATGGCCGCGTTTGTATTTCGAGGTTAAATTTTTCCATCCCCTGTTAAAACACTTGCCAGATGTTTAAACTTCTGTACTTGCTTGATGTTGATCTCTTCAATTTGTAACTCGCATTTTCTCCATCAATGATTAGAAAAAAGCGTACCCTTTTCTAGGGTCCCATTCTTCACAAACTACCAAAAATAGCAATAATAATAATAATAATAATAATAATAATGGATATTATCTTTACAGATTGTTTTAGGGTCATAGTTTTATAAACGCCCGACGCGGTAAAAAAAAAAAAAAAAAAAATGGGAACTTCGGTGGTGAAATCGGCATATTCGAAGATAAATATCAGGACGTTGACAATCACGGCTCTCCACAATCTCCTTTTTAGCACTTGATAAATTTTGTCTCTTTGTTATCTATCCTAAACCTTGTTCCGTCATCCATTTCGTTCAAATTTACTATGTAGATAACCTACATAGTGAACTTAGACGAAATGTTTTTCATCTATCCCTATTGCCTTCAATCTGTACCCTGAGTATCAAATTTACCAAGCTCTCTTTCCTCATTATGTGCTCTGGTTCTTCCGGTATATCGCCACTGTTGTATATTTCATTTATTCTGTTTAGAATCTCGTCAGTGCCGAAGTCATGTTTATTGACAATTTCGTCTGGTGTCACTGGGTTTTTTTTCTGTTCAATTTAACATTCCTTATCCTAATTATAGTTTTAATATTTCGGGTAAATCTTTATTTCTGTGTATGTTCTGTTATGTCGCCGGAGATTTTTCCGATGTATTTTTGAATATTTTTTTTTTTTTTTCATTCTCTCATGTCACCGTCCCGGTCTTGAATTTTATGTGTATTATTGATGAGTATCTATTTTGTTTTTCTTACTTCTCTTATTTCTTTAAGAATATCTGCTCTATTCTATTTCGGAAGATTTTTCGTTAAGTCATTCCTATTTCAGCTGCTTCCATTTCTTCCTGTTTTCTTTGCGCAGAGTCCTATTTTCTGAGCTGTTCCTTAGCATTGTCTTTTATTTATCTCCTCCTCATCGTGTCAAGAAATTCATATACCACTTTAATCTTCTCTTCATGTCCTACTTTGAATTCCCATTCTCATTTTGTCCAGTGTATTTACTTTTAACACTGTCCATATATTAGGTTAGGAAGGAATCCCTAATCAGTACTGGAAAGAGCGATAACAGTTACTTGATTGATAAACAAGTTTTTGCTAAAAAATTGTTTGAACAGAATGATTTTATTAATTATAATTGAAGGCTATATCTGTCTGCTCAGGATTCAATATGGACGCACTTAAACCACCATGGAATCGAAACAACCACAATAGGTAACATACTCACCGAGAACACGTTATGTTATACGTACATCCTCCAGTGTAGAAAAGCGTTTAGATGTACAGTGTAGCTCAGATCAGTCGAGAAAAAAATTAATGAATAAAAAAAATAGAATTTTTTATATAACAAAGGAATATATTTCAATGAAAATTTATGCACAATTAGTGACATATACAAGGTACAAAAATCACACGATGTGGCCATTATGGGCAGCCATCAATTTCTTCAGGCGGAACCGGAAACTGATGCATGCCTTGGCGTCAGCAGCAAAAGAATGAGGAAAATCAACAAGTAAATGGGCACCAGCATTCGAAGCGTATTGTCAGAGATTAATTGAATTCTAAATCTTATATGCTCAAGAGGCATCACTTGCTCACCATACAGCTGATGGACGGACTACAATTATCTCGACTATTTTGCGTGAGGAGTCTTGGAAAGGGAGCAGAACAGCAGGCCCTAAACATTAATGCAGCCATCAGGGACGCCATAGTAGACGTCACTTTCGAGCCATTCAGAGTCTTTCATATTGCAGTTTCGGTGCTAAATTTCCGTAGTTTGACAATAAGTTTACATGTCACTGGAAGATGGTCACTCAAGCAGTCGACATTAGCATATGTTTTGGTGTATATAAACTGCATTCCTGAATCTCTTATTTATAGCTATATAATCGATTTGGTTTTTCGTTTCTTCTCTTGGGTTTTTCCTTGTCTATATACGACTTTACTTGAAACCATATTTTGGTTACTGCCTGATCGTTTACCAGTGGTCCCATATTTCTTGCGTAACGATAAACTCGTTTTTGCTATTTTCGATCGCGAAATTGGAATATTCAACGATAAAAGCTACGTTTTATTACGCATACACATATATAGGTCCTTACTCTCTTTCGCTCACACTTTTTCATATAAACAAAAGAAAGAAAGAAATAGTAAATATTAGAAGAAGAGGAAGAAGACAAAAAAGAAGCTAGTCAGTATATTAGAGGCAAGGAAAGTAATGATGTAAAGTTGAATAAAGAAAACGAAGAATGAGTGTGAGTATGCAGATCAGGTGTATAGAAACGAGATAGTAGTAGTAATAGTAATAGAAGAAGATAAAGGAAATTAAAAGTGAGAGAGAAAGAAGAAGAAAATTAAGAAGAAGAAAGAAAAAAGACGAAGTAGATAAGGCGAAATGTGGAAAGAAAAAGAAAAAGCAAAAAAAGATAAAGAAAATAAATGGAGATATAGAAGAAGAAGAAGAAGAAGAAGAAGAAGAGGAGAAGGAGGAGATGGAAGAAGACGAAGAAGGAGAATAAGAAGAAAAAGAACAAGAAGAGAAGAGGAAGAAGGAGGAAGCAGACGAAGAATATCAATGAGAAAAAAAGAACAAGAAGAGAAGGGGAAGGAAGAAGCAAAGGAACAACAAGAAGAACAACATGAACAAGAACGGAAGGGGGAGGAGGAGGAGGAGGAGGAGGAGGAAGCAGATGAACGAGAAAAACAAGAAGAAGAAGAAGAAGAAGAAGAAGAAGAAAGAAAGAATAATAAAAATCAATGTGAGTAAGAAGACGAGATGTAAAGAAACTAGACAGTAGTAGTAGAAGAAAAAGAAAACGAAGAAGTTATGAGAGGGAACGACAAGAACGATTATATTAGAGAGTAGTAGTAGAAAAAAGGACAGGAAAACGAATATATAGGAGAAGATAAACGAAAAAAAAAACGTAAAAGAAGATAAAGAAAATGAAAAAGAAATAGAGAAAGAAGAAGAAAGAATAAAGAGGAAGGAAATAAAGCGAAATATGAAAAAGGAAAGGAGAAAGCAAAAAGATACAGAAAATAAAACACTGTTATAAAGAAGAAGAAGAAGGTGAAGAAGAAGAAGAAGAAGGTGAAGAAGAAGAAGAAGGTGAAGAAGAAGAAGAAGAAGAAGAAGAAAGAAGAAGAAGAAGAAGGAAGAAAAAGAAGAAGAAGAAAGTGAAGAAGGAAGATTTCTAATATAAAAGAGTTCTTTCTATGATAAAATAAATTCATGGTGAACATTGTATCGATTCTAAAGACACTGACTTTGACTAATCAAGTCGTGTTTCAGTCGGATTATGACGTTTAAAAATCTGTTGCTCAAAACGGTTATTTTTTTCTGTTGTAATCTTATATTAAAAATGATGTGCATGCATTTTAGTGAACACGCTGTATTTCCCTTAGCGTCCAACTATTCAATCAGACACAAATGAAAATTTGCTACAAGCACGACCAACTGGAAATATTCCGTTGAAAACTGTGCTCTTGCATCTGAAACATGTGTTGCGTTTAATCGATAAAAAAAACTCTTAGGATTCAGGTAATTTTTTTCCCTTTCCTATTTCTTTCAAAAAGAATTTCATTCGTGTGTAGGAATATCTGGAGCCGCTCCCTTTAACTCTTGTAAAATCTGTCATGTTTTTCTAAATAAAATGTTTGAGTCTGTTCTACGAGTTTCGTTTTGGTAGCGTCTTTTAGTTTAAGGATTCCAGGTTTTTACTAAACAAATTCCAGTGTCTAAAATCATTTGATTTAATTCAAAAATCAGATTTCATTGGCTGTAACAACCTTTCTGCGTGCCTGCTAATCTTGGGTATTAACAGCAGAATTAAAATTGAAGAATTCAGGCATTGCAAGTGCTTCATAAACATTGAGGCATCACCTACAGTGTCCGCATTATAAATAACGCATTGATTCACTATCAAACAAGAATCAGACCCTATTCGAAGACCACGTAACGACCTTTAAAATGTAAATGTTGAAATGGTATCGACACATAATAAGAACCAACGAAAATGATATGTGTCCCTTTTTTTTTTTTTGGCTAACGTGGAATTAGGCAAGGGCATTTTTTGTGATATCAACGAACACTCGTTGCCAATTTTGTAATGCTCATTGTAGTAGAGACTTTGTAATCGCAGATACAACTATAGTAACGCCGTTGAAAAATACTGGTGTCAAAGGTTTTCGAATAGCACTTGCACTAATAGTACTTGCTCGATAATACTCGCTGGAATAGTAATCTGTATAGTGGAATAGTACATCGAATAACGTTCAGTATAGTATTAGCTGATGGAGTAGAAATGGTGATCCCATTAGTGATAGAGGATAGAATAGAAATAACGATTCGAATAGTAATAGAGGATAGACTAGAAAATGCGATCGTTAGTCGTCAGCTACTTCTTATATATATACGTTTCGTCTATGGTCACGTAGTCTACTTAATTTAATAACGGGATCGCCCGTGTTTGCTCACTGGCGATCTATGTTCAAACTCAAGTGTTGGCAGCGACACTTTATTCCTATATAACACATAACAGCATTAGCTATGTAAATGATACAATGTCGATAAAAACCACAGAAATGAATATACAAGGACTCCTGCAGAAGGTAATTAAAGTAAGCAAAAAGGGTTGAACATTAATTGCAAGAGAGAATTATGGTTTTCAGCAAAAGGGGCAGCCTTACATGTGAAATACAGATTGCAGATACCAATCATCCCTCAGTCTTATGACATGGCCAGCTCATCTGGACTGTGATTGCAACAGAATGGATTCGATACATGTAGGATTCGTTATATATATATATATATATATATATATATATATATATATATATATATATATATATCGATCTAGGGAATGAAAGAATACATTAAGAGGCCAACAATCAGCTAGTTGACAAAAAACCTTACAAAAGCTTACCTACTGGCCCTCTTTCTGAATACCAAAACGAATTAACTATCTCACTAAACATAATGCTTCGCAACAATCTAAACTACAAGGAAACATGCAAAACACTTACACCCACAAGCGTCACCCCTGCTCGCTTCTATCTCATTCCCAGAATGCACAAAACAAACAACCCAGAAAGCCGGTCATTTTATCATTCAAATGTCAGACGATCTAAATTTCCAAATACGTAGACCATTGCATACAGCCCCTAGCTAAGGAAATAAAATGCTTCATGAGAGACACAACAGATCTACTAAACAAAATTAATCACATACAAACAGTACCAGAGAATGCTATTCTAGTGACTATGGACGTAAGGTCACTCTATTCAAACATTAAACACATGCAAGGACTAACCGCCCTTCAAGAAGCACTTACTAAAAGAAGAAAACAAGACCTCCCCCTACAGAAGTTATCATAAAACTCATGGAACATGTTCTTACATTAAATACTTTCAACTTCAATGGAGCACACTACCTGTAGGTAAGAGGCTCTGCCATGGGCACCATAGCAGCTCAATCATATGCTACAATATTCATGGGAAAATTTGAGGAGACCCATATCTATCCCATCATTGGTAGCGACTGCGTATTCTATGCAATATATATCGATGATATATTCTTTGTATACACGGGTAGTGATGACAAACTTACCCAATTCCTTATGACCCTAAACACAGTGCACGACTTAATTAAGTTTGACTATGAAAAATCCACAGCATCAGCAGCATTTTTAGACACTCGCATTTACATAGATGAAAACAGGAAACTACAAACGGCACTACACACTAAAATCTATCAACAGTTTAAGGCTTCCCACCCAAAACACCTCAAAGAGAACCTTCCCTACTCACAAGCACCTAGACTCAGAAGGATATCTTCAACAATGAAGAACTCAATAAACCCATTGAAAATCTGGAGCATCAATTCACAACACGTGGCTATAAGCAACACCTAATCAGGGAACAAATAAATAAAGCAATTTCCACACCTAGAGAAGGTACTCCTAATGTACAAGATTAAAAATAAATCTAGAAGGCATCCCTCTAGTAACCACTTTCAACTCCATTCTGCCTTCACTACCCCAAATAATGAAAAGTCGCTGGGAAATACTACATCTCAAACCAGACCTAAAAAATTGTTTGAGGAATCGGGCCTTCTAGCATATCGTAAACCTAAGAACCTTAAGGAAATTATAGATAGTAAACATATTTCAGAGGCTAAGCTAATCTGTTATGTTGTATGTCATTGATGATTTAGATCCTCATTGGGTACTCCACACATGCTGTATTGTCCTAAATCAGAGTAAATCGATATTATTAAAAACTGAATTGTGGCATGAAAGGCAAAGTAACAGAAATCACCAAGTCGAATTTTTCCAGTTAATATATTGAATAGAATTAGTTAATCTATGAAAAAATGGTAAAGGCACATCTGACTATAATGTGGCTTCGAAGACAAGGGGAAGATTTTCTTTAAAAAGACTTTCAATGATCAAGACCGGTAGACGTTAATATTTTTTTCAAAAAGTAAAAATTATCAACTCAAAGGCGTATAGCCACTTAAATAAGGTTTATAGCAATAAAAAACGATGTCAGATTTTTAAAAGTAATGTATTAATTGCTCACGTGGCTCTTTTATGTTTCATGTATGAAAATATAAGTTATATAGTCATCCAGGTGTCCTGACGAGAGATGTTAATTTCTTTAAAAATGGTATGTAAGAGTTGCTTTGCTGAAAGGACATCCGTGGCCAAAAAGTTAAAGTACTCCAGGTTAAAAGTAAATTCTTCTCTATTTTATAATCATTACTTAGATCGGGATTATCTTTTGTGGCGTTTAAGATTTCATTTTAAATTGATTAAGGAAAATATATTCTTCACTATATCAAGTAAAATCACACTGGATTTGAAACCAAAATGAGACAATGATTCTGAAACAGAAAGTGTTCTTCATTTTGAATAGTGTTTAGTATTTAAAGAAGAAACGGCAATTTTATCCATTCTAAACTGCTATGTCGCTTTCAATCGCGTTCCTATCGCCGTAACGTTCTCTCATGTGACTTTTCTACAAATATTTTTTTTATGGTAATTGATCTGATAACATTTCACGAATTTAAGCGTAGTACTATATTGCCAAATAGTTCTTATCATTTTACTGGTGAAATAGCTAGATGTAATAGTAGGTTCTAGTGTAGTAGTTTATTCTCTCGCACTTCTCCCTTGCGGAAATCTCCTTAAGTTTACCAGTTCAATACTATTTGCAAACTTTTAATTCCATGTGAGTCGCAATATTCTGTCTTTTTGAATCCCGTTCCTTTTTGTTATAATGGAATGTCCCACATTTCCTATCGCCTTTCTGGACTGACTATATCAGTAGCTATATATATATAGTGAGTACAGGATATACTTGGGGGCTAGCTTCGGCAATTAGTTGGAGATTCGTCTCCAGCTAAGCTGGTCGAACTCTCTGCCTTCGGGCAGAGAGGAACCCAGACGAGGCTATGTCGAAGGACAGAGTCTCGTCTGCGGTGGTAAACAGCTACCCGAACCAGTGTATACCGGATATACGGGGAATTTTTGCCCGAGCCTACGAGATCGGATACCCCACTTTAATTTCGGCCTTGTGCCACATCTGACCGCGTGGGGCGTTTAGCAAATATCCTTGCTTCGGCAATTAACTGTTTGTCGAACTCTCTGCTCGAAGGTGGAGAGGAACCAAGAAGAGGCTATGCCGAAAGGAAGAGTCTCGTCTTGGGTGGTAGACAGCTATCCGATCCCGTGTATACGTGGTCTACGGGGAATTTTTGCCCGAGCCTACCCCGCATGAAAAAAGGTCTTGTGCCACATCCTGTCTTGCGGGTAGGTAAGGTAACTAACCTCGCTTCGACAATTAGTTGTAGATTAGTCTCCAGCTGTGCTGGTGGAACTCTCTACTTTCATGAAGAGAAGAACCCAGACGAGGCTATGCCAAAGGGCAGAGCCTCATCCGGGGTGGTAGACAGATAACCGACCCTGTTTTTTACGTGGTTTACGGGGAATTTTTGCCCGAGCCAACGGGCTCGGTTTTAATCCCGCATTAAAAAGGGCCTTGTGTCACATCCAGCCACACGGTAGTGGGGGGGGGGATAAGGTAAATATCCTTGCTTCGGGAATTACTAGCCCGATTCCCTGTCTTTCAGTAGTGTATTCTCTTTTACAATAAACCTCTCTTCTTTCATCTACGCGCGTGTTGCTGTTCCTTCACTCGAGTTTCTTGTAGTAGTAGTGACTCTGTAGTAGTAGTAACTCTTTACATCTTAGTGGCTTTATCGCTTTGCTTGGGGTGAAGTGATTTAAAAGAAATGTTCATCTTTATTTTAGTTGTTTTTGATTGCAACTATTCAGGCCACCAATCTTCAGTAAGTCGATCAAAAATTATGGGCAAGCTTCGTTCTTAAAAAAAAAATAAAAATAAATAAATAAAAGAATGCAAATAAACGATATCTAATTTTAATAGCGTATTCTAATGTGATTCTATGTCTTGTAACTTTGCCGCAAAATATGCCTCGTTATTATTCCAACATGGCGTCTCAGTCTTGATGTACAATTCGCTTCTTTAAATAGTTTCCTGTCGTGATCGGTCTGGTCGAGGGAAATAGAGAGGAAGAGAGCCGGGAATCAAATGTCCTGGATTGTAGATTAGGCCCCAGTGTGTGTGTGTGTGTGTGTGTGTGTGTGTGTGCGTGTTAGTGTGTGTGTGTTTGTGTTTGACAGTATTTCGTTTTTTTTTTGCTTTATTTTCACTAGCTACTGAATATTTTCAACTTAATTAATATTCCAACAGGCTGATCAAATCGTTATTAATTGTTTGATCTCTGACCCTCATGAATTAATCTTACTTGACGTTGACATATTTCCAGGCGTTGGATTTTATGCCGTTAATATTCTGTATGTTTTCCCCTTGTTTTCATCTCTCATTCGTTTGTTTATTTTTGACGAGAGAGATTATACCCAGCGGCTGCAATTCGAGCTGGTCACATTTAGAAACGGGAAAAAAGGACCAAGAATACAAAATTGTATAAATTATTATATTTGATGTTTCTTTGAGGGCTTACAGCCATATCACTTTGATCACCGGAGTTAAGAAATATCGTGCCTGGTCAGTACCCAGAAGGGTGAACACTTAAAAATACCCGGGGCTGTAAGCTTATAAGTGCGGGTGGTGTAATGGTTAATGACTCGTAATTGGTAATTGGAGAGCCGAGTTCGAAATCTGGTTGGGTTCATTATAGTCCCATTCTATGTAAGCTTTAAGTCATGTTTGTCTTTTTGCTGTCCCTCCAAATCTCTGTTCTGACGTTATTTTCACAAGCTTATGTTAAATTACTGTTGAAACTTGACTAATGCATGGAATAATAATGCAACACAAAATGTACTTAGAACAAAATGTATTGAAACAAGAAAGTGTACACAATATTTACATATAGTCTTTTGTATATTCCTGGGAAAACCGTTCCTGTAGAATGTGTTGACTGAGTCGCAGTCGGGCAGAGTCTCTGGTTGGATCTCTTCCCGGTACCAACCATATTTATATGGTCGGTACTCCACTATGCAAATTAGGTGGATCCTACCACAACAATTACCCAAGCATTTCTTCCAACTAACATGCAACCCGAAATCCAGTTGATTAACTTATTTATTTGTATTAAAACGCTGACCATCCAATGGAGATCTCATATATATATATATATATATATATATATATATATATATATATATATATATATATATATATATATATATATATATATATATATATATATATATAACCTGACGTGCTTTACCGATTTAGCCACAGAGGAGCGTTTCGGTTGGCAAGGTGGATTTTACTCTTTTTAAACTACAATTCTCTATGATGTGGCTAATTCGGTAAAACGCATCAGGCTATATGACGGTTCCGTATAGGATACAGGTTCGATTCCTGTCGGAGGGCCCATATTTTCTATAACATTCAGGCTGGTAAATGTCGTTAATACTGTTTATTATAAACAAAGAATTTACTTAAATATTTGTATCTATAAAAAAGCACGTATAAACAAAAAAAATGGCTTAAAATAATTGCCGGACGTTGTCCATTTCATAATGTGTGACGTCATTTGTTTACATTTGGATACGCGTCGAGGAGATATAAATGGACGAGAGAAAATCATAGAGAATTGTAATTATATATATATATATATATATATATATATATATATATATATAAAGACATTTTTATGTTTAACATTCTCAGTATTAAATAACATTTACCGGCCTGTAAATGTTATTTAATACTGTTTATTATAAACAGAGCATTTACTTAAATACTTGTATCTATAAAACGAATGTTAAACATAAAATAAGTCTTAAAATAATTGTCGGATATATATATATATATATATATATATATATATATATATATATATATATATATATATATGGCTTTCTAGGCAACACTAAGATGTTCTATACATATTCTATCGAAACATCGTAAAGTAATTCACTACAAATGTTCATTTACATGCAGGTCTTGGCCTTCAGTATACCTCTGTGTGCTTGAAGTGGATATTGATAGGGTAGGCTTGGAACTGCACAATCTCTGATTCTGCCAGACTGCACATATCTACACACTATTTTTCTAAAAGCAACATCATCCCCCACCCCTTCGGAAAAATATCAAGCGATTATTCGTGTGTAAAAATTCTTTTCTTTTCATTTGTCTCCAATACTGTAGCAAACATTGCCAATGTTCAAAATCCGGAAATACCATAGTCACCCTTAAAAGGCCATTAAATAATAGAAATGCTGTGTAAAGTAAAGAGGAAATTAGCACTTTCTCCAATAGTGTGCCAGGTTTTACCAAAGGGCCAACATCCTCCCAAAATAATACAGATAAGAGCGATTAGTAACAGAATCACTAAGATAAGACTAGGGGCACTTTCTCCTATATTGTGCCAGTTTTTGCTATGTCCGATCTTCACCCAAAACAAAATACATAAATAAATACTACAGAGACCCGTTGAAGGCCGATGAAAAACAGAAATACCGTGAGAAAAAGAAAATTAGCACCTTTTCTAAAAGTGTTCAAATCTTTGCCAAAAATGCGACCTCCCAAAATACCACAGACACCAGAAGAAGAGTGATGAGTACTAGAAATATAAGGATAGACGATATTAGCACTTTCTCCAATAGTGGACTAGTCATTGCCAATTTCCGATCTCCAAAAATAGTACCAACACCCTGATAGGACTAATGAGTAACTGAAACACTAAGATAGCAATAGAGGAAATTAGTACTTTCTTCAATACTCTGCCAGTCTTTGCCAAGGCCGGACTTCCAAAATTATCAGATATCTGAGCAAGACCGATGAGTAGCAGAAGTGCTCTGATAACAACAGAAGAATTTGGTACTATTCTCTAATCTAAGGAAGACCGGTGAGTAGCAGAAGTGCTCTGATAACAATAGAAGAATTTGGTACTATTCTCTAATCTAAGGAAGATAGATGATTAGCAGAAGTGCTCTGATAACAATAGAAGAATTTTGTACTATTCTCCAATCGGAGGAAGACCGATGAGTAGCAGAAGTGCTTTGATAATAATAGAAGAATTTGGTACTATTCTCCAATCTGAGGAAGACCGATGAGTAGCGGATAATTTGTGGAAAAAGTGAAGATATTAGAGTGAACAAAACCAAATACCCATCACTATTTTTTTTCTATTTTGACTGGTTCATCATATTTAAAGAAGGCGTATCTTTTGTTATTGTATATTTTGTCCAACGACAATAGCCACTTAGTGTCAATAGATGTAAAAAAATAAAACCGACACGACAGTGTGTTCTTTAGTGACAGAATTTTTCTAATATATTTTGGTAACTCGATTTAAGAGACCATTTCTTTAGTTTTCTTTTCTCTTTTTTTTAATTTACCGTCTTATTTTCTCCTTTTATCTGGTCTTTCAATTGTTCATTTATTTCCACAATGTTGTTATCATACTTTAAATAGAAATTTGAATTGAACATCTTATCCACAGTGTTTTCCCTGAAATCAATTTCCTGTTTTAAAAGGTTTGTTTAAAATAAAACATACAGTATGCATGAATAATTTGATCTTTTTTTCTTTTCAGTTACTATAAATTCTACAATAATATACCCCCCCCCCGAAATACTGGAATTTATAAAACTTATAATGTGAAGGACGGGCAGCGAAGCAGATGCCGACGAGGAAACAAATATCGACTGTCCGAGTTCAAATTCCAACCTAGGCTGTTGCGTTTACTTTTTCATTTAGTTCTTGAGAAAGGAATGAGTCGTTGTCTTTTTATATGCCAACCGTCGATGTTTTAAATAGCGAAGTGTTCTGGGTTCTCTAATATTGAGTGGCAGCTTGTCTCGGAGAAGGGAGAATCTTGTTTCCAGACTGTGAAAATGCAAAAAAGGCAACGCACTCTATTATAATTTCCAAGGAATCATCACAATTCAAAGATGATAAAAGGTTAGCTCAAGGGTAGATTAAAGAGCCGTGATCGTCTACAAAATGGTATTTACATGAAATTAAAAACTCGAATTATAGAGAATAATCCATTTATTTAAAATTAGTTTAAAAGTCGCACTAAGTGTAAACTTTTAAGCAAGCTCCAGCGGAGGGCTAACTGGGCCACCGGACCAAAAGTAAACGGTCGTCTGGCCCAGCTTAGAAAACAAATGATAATTTTAAAGTAATAACTTTGAATTCCTCAATTCAATCTCTGGAACTCCAAAAGTCTGATTCGGGCTATAAGTACAATTCCTGGCAAAAGACCGATTTGGACCAAATGTCCGATTTGGGCCAAAATTCCAGTTCAAGTCGTAAATTGATTCCTTCAAATTACACAGTACGTGTAACTCCAACTGTGTTGAATTCTTCAAATCGCAAACTCTGCGGAACTTCAAAATCTCACATTACGAAACCTCTCACTTTAACTCTGATACTTTGGCATTTTGAAGATAGACCGCATGCTATAGTGCTTGAAACCATGATCGACTGCATTCTATAGTATTTAACACCTATCTAGCAACACCCGCACTCATCTATCATGCAATGCAAAAACATAATACACTTCATTTTTCTATGTTAATACTCTCAAATAGGTAAGAAAAGTACTGCGACACATGTTGATTTGATTCATTGATTTTATTTAGCGGCATAGCAACATGTCTATGGGTTATTTAATACCGGATTCTAAATATTTTGAACGCAATTTTATGACTTCAATTGAATATATTTTGTACATCATTTTATACTTTGAGTACAGGATTTTTTTTTTAGATATACAGCTTGTAGATCATAAATATATTGTTAATTTTGCTATAAAAATATATTTTAATAATTTTTAGTGTTGCGTCGATTGTCATTTTGTTATAAAAATGTTGCTCATTTTATTAGAAAAATGTACTGCTGATTTTTGTTTGGGGATCCACTATTTACCCATAGCTAGGAGTCTAACAGCGTGGAGCTTGGAACAAGAGCAATTCAGAGGTTGTTCCAGGTTCCTGAGAAACTCCAATCTCCTAAACGCCTCGAAAAGTTGGAATTTAGCTTTACAAAGAAATATTTATGAATCAGAATATTCAAATTTCATCGATTGGTTTCCGAAACTGAGGGAGATGTAGAATTTGTAAATGTCGACAAAAATGTTTCCGATATCTTCAGCGATTCTAAATACTGCGAGGATTTCAACACGTGTCAGCCTCTTGCAAAAAGAATCTGGGGAAGGTAAAGTTTATGGATAGCGGCCCGGGCTGAAGAATCGGAGAGCCGAGTTCGAATTCCGGTCGAATTCATTACATTCACTTACGTGCTAAAACCCTTGGCAAGGGTATGAAATCTCTTCTTGTCTCCAACCCAGATATGGGCAAATAGCAGGACAGACCGGATTCTATAGCCTTGGATTGTAATTGATGTACCGCAGAAAAAATGGCAACCTACTTGCGGAAAAAAAATCTGCCTCGTCAGTCATATATCGAAAGATACATAATCGCTTAAGCGTGTATCACAAATGGCAAATTCAAAAACCAAACTAGTGTCGTTTCATCATCAACAATCAAACCATGAGTTGCTGACATTTACGACTAAAGTTTGCATTTTCAATGAGCATTCAGTCTTTCAACTTTTGTTGCACCTCAGGTGCACTCCAGGCTTCAAGCGGAACACATATTAGGTCGTTACATTTATTTTAATTTTTTTTTTTTTTTGCCAGAGGGGGTTCTATAGCCTTGGAAGGAAACTGGCCTATCGCAGGAAGAAATGGCAACGCACTGCGGGAAAAAATCTGCCTCGTAAGTCATGTATCAAAAACCTAAGCGGGTATCATGCATTGCGCGTAACTAACTGATATCTCGTTAGTATCTCACAGATATCTTTCGAGTAATGATGATAAGATATAAGCAGCTTCCTTGCAGCACTGTAAGTCTTTCTTTCATCGAGGCATACCGTACGCTATCATTACAAACCCCACCCCCAGACATGTAATACAGGCTGTTATATTTCATATGTACACCAACTGTGTGTGTGGCATTCTTCGATCCCGAGAGACCATCAACATGCGCTCCAAATGTCATGGCTCAGCTGCTGATGGTGGTGCAGCACCTGTTATAGCTGTACAGACCCACAGGGCACTGACAGTCTCGATTGCTACGTATTTATGTGAAGACGGTCTCCCCCGATGTTGCCGTGTTGTTTTCTTTCCTTCGAGCACGATTCATCGTGGTGGCAAGCCTCCATTTCTTCTCTCCTCGCCTCAGGCCTCCATCGCGAGCGATCTTTGGCATCGTCTTTTCACCTCTCGATGCCCATGTGCATCGCCGACATGTCACTTTAGCAGACGTCATTGAAGCGCAGATGATATCCACCTCGTGCCCTCTTGCCGGTGGCAAGTTCCGCATAAAAAAAAAAGACCTTCGAAATCCTCCCATCAGTAGACTGTTGCTTCCGTGTTTGTGCCGTTGCATTGAGAGGATGATGAAGTGCCCTGTCCAGGGCGTAAGCCTAGGCAAGGTTTTATGGAAGATCGGCGGTTGCCCATTCAGTACGTCTCCCATCTCCATGCTACTGATATTATCCACGATAGAGGCCAATACAGCTTGGCACTGGTGTCGTTGCAGGAGTTGACCAAAACACCGGACCGTGTTAGAGGGTTTACTCCCAGAGCCTTTCATATGATTGGGTATGGCCTCAAGGTAGTGATGGTTTAAATTCAGAGTTTTCCTTGTCTTGTACAGAGGTTTAATTCTCCTTGCCTTCTCTTGAGCAGCAATAAGTCTGGCACACCAGTGTATCAGCCTTATTACCGCAATTCTTTCACGATTGAACCAAAACCTACAACCGAACATAAAAACACGACCTCTGTGTACCAATGTACTTCATTTATTCTATTCCTGTTTTACTAAATTAGTTAATCTTAATTACTTTAATAATATAAATGGATAGTCAACAATATACTCTTACAGTAACGGCGGACAGCGGTAGTGACGATCCAAAAGCAACTAAAAGCAGCCTTGAAACATCGACTGGGAGTTGGATATCAGCACGCTGTCTGTTGGGATGGCTTTTGGCGTCTGGTGGCAAGTACGATTTTTTTCTGATTACGTATAACATTGTCCTAAACTATTGAATATCTGATTAATAATAACAACAAATATTTAAATATAATAGCTTCAAAATGTGATAATTTGTTATGACAGAAAAAAAAATGACATCGTAAAGTCAGATTTGTTATTAACTTAAGTTATTAGGTTGGTGCAAAAATAATGACGTAATAATGTCGTTTTTTTACGTATTTTTAACGTCAAAAAACGACATTATTACGTCATTATTTTTGCACCAACCTAATATTAAATCCTCAAATATTTTTCCTGAAAATACCTAGCTTATTATAGGGTGCGTCTTAACACTCGTATCGCCTTAACAATCGAGGAACACAGTATTTCTTTTATGATGACATATTCCATGCGATTATGGCTCTCTACAGATTCCTTTTCATAACTATCTTTAAATCGCCAAAGATTCTTGGGAAAACAGCGGAGTTGTTTCGCGTTGATTTCTACAGGGTTTGGAATTCAGTGTTGTTATTCTGTTTGGCTGGTTGCCATCCAAGTCTTGAGAGGTCAGTCTACCCTGTTATTTAATCAGTAGCCGAGAGAGCGACTCGTGTCTTTACTCATCTCCCGCTCCTGCTAATTCTCGGGCTGGGAGAAATTTGGCTGCCGCGAACACGTTGAGATTAATTTGAACAGATCAATTATCTCCGTCTTTGAAAAGAACGTTTCACGCGCCGATTCTAAACGACGTTTGTCGTTTGATGCAATTACCGAATATCCAGAATTTCTGTTTGCTTATAATTCGCATCGTTTTATAGTGGAATAAACAAGAATTCCTATTATCCACGCTGTTCAAGATAATGGCTTATTCACTGGCAAATTCATAATCTTCATCAAAAACATCATTGCCCTTTGCTTTCAGCAAAAAAGATCCACCCTCTTCATTATGTCGTTTGAAAACGACAGTTATCTCTGATGTGATGTGCGAGGAATGTTCCACAAAAAAAATGCATCATCACCTCCACTGCCATGTTTGCTCCAAAAGCAACAACTCTTATTTTAATTTCTCTGAAAATACAACAGGTTCAGGGAGAGCATTATCGCCGTCGGATAGAGCAAATTTTCCGGATAAAAACGCTATTTTGACGCATAGCGGCCATCATCATCTAAGGTTTTATCACTCAGAAAGTAATGCCTCATTTATTTTCTCTGAAACTATAAGAGGTACAATATTATTCCCACATATTGACCGTCATTAGTTCGGCTTTTTTGGTTCCGAAATTAATGCCTTATATATTATTACTTCTGTAACAAGAACAGGTACTGCGGGCGTATTATTGCTGTTGGATAGAAGAGGTTTTCAGTGACATGACACTATTTTTTACACATATCAGCCATCATTACCTCCTATTTTACACATATCAGCCATTGGTATAAAACGACAATTGGAAAAAAGATCTTAGATTTTGCCGACGCGTTTCGTCTTCCGACTTTTTCAAGGCAAAAATTAAATCGAAATGTTCTTGTTCTTGTTGTTTTTTCCAATTGTCGTTTTATACCAATCTGTCTTGTCCACAGAATTGATTTGGGAATTTAACTATATTGTTGACATGGAAAAAAATCTCTTACTATAAAGGTAATTTACATCAACCAGAAAAAAAAAGTTAGACAGAAGCGTCTATCTTTTTAAATTTGGATTTTTTTTTAATGTAACTATAACAACAAGAACATTTCGATTTCATTTTTGCCTTGAAAAAGTCGGAAGACGAAACGCGTCGGCAAAATCCAAGATCTTTTTCCAATAGTCGTTTTATACCAATCTCTCTTGTACACAGAATTGATCTGGGAATTTAACTATATCAGCCATTATTGCCTCCTATATATTTTTCTCTGAAA
The DNA here is from genome assembly GCA_963932145.1 of Acanthosepion lycidas. Classification (NCBI taxonomy): domain Eukaryota; kingdom Metazoa; phylum Mollusca; class Cephalopoda; order Sepiida; family Sepiidae; genus Acanthosepion; species Acanthosepion lycidas. The sequence continues at coordinate 118,410,499 of OZ010572.1, read as the reverse complement.
TAACCACAGTTATTGGGAGAGAATTATCGCCGTTAGATAAAGCCGATTTTTAGCGACGAAAGCACTGTTTTTTTTCCACATGGCGACCACCATCACTTGGTGCTCCAAAAGTAATGCCTGATATTTATTTCATCTGTAAGTAAAACAAGTACAGGGAGCTCATTACCTCCGTTGGATGGAGCAAGTTTTCAGCGACAAAACACTATTTTTTTCGACATAGTGACCATCATTAACTAAGATTTTTCACCTCCAAAAAATGAATGCATTTTCTTTTTTACAAAATTCATTTTTTTTTCCATATTATCAGCACCCGAAGAGCACTGACTGTACTATTTCGCTCCGAAAATAATGTTTCCTAATTATTTACTCTGAAACAATAACATATATAGAATACAATAACAACGCTCGGAGAGAGAGAGAGAGAGAAAGAGAGAGAGATAGAGTGAAAGAGAGAGCAAATGTTTAAAAAGTGCCTGTATCCAGCGCTCGTAAGATTTCTGCACCAGTGGCGGTGACCCACACGCACTGATGTCGCCATTGCTGAAAGGCATCACCTACTGTGATCACACCTTTAGTTTCGTCTCTGCAAACCTTCACCAAACGTCATGAATCCCAAAAGGCGAATTTTTCCTCGCAGAGGATTTTAATAACTGATCTCAGCTTTACGTGTACTTTCATGCCAGAAGGCATTCTGTCAGATTGCTAACGGGAAGAAAGCCCAACACTATTGTTTAATGGCGTGAAGGTCCAGTTCTTACTGCCGCCCTATCCATTAACATTCACCACCGATACGAGGCATTAGTTTCGGAGTGATCCTTCTAGTCGAGAGGAAGGGAACTGGTGGGGCCAAGCTAAGATGAGTTTAGCAAGTCGTTACCTAGTAAAGACCATTTTCTATAAATTCAATCAAGAGGCAGAAATTCTTTTAAAAGCCAATAAATATACGCATATCTCTGATTTACCTAAAGCCAATGATTTAATGCCCAGATTCCCAAGGTGTGAGACTAGGTCACCCGCGGCGTTGTACTTATCTCCAAAGGTTCCAGCGGGACATTTGGAAATGCTTATAGTTCCAGGCAATTGTAATTCAGGGCGTTAATGCGCGGTCATAATATAAGCAAGCATTATCTAGCTGACAAATCGTGAATCATTCTCTCCATGTATTACTGAACTTTACCGCTTCTATACTTAGTAACGCTCGGTCGATATTTATGTTATGTATACTGCACGTCTGAGTCCATCCTTCAAATCTACAAATCTACCAATCCTCCTTGCATAGAATACTGTTGCTATATATGGTCTAGTACCCTCGCTGTTCATCTCGAGATTCTCGACAAAATCTAAATACGGATATGCAATGTGATAGGCCCTGGCCTGGCATCTCGACACCAGTCTCTTTTCACCGACGTAATGTGGCTTCCCTCTGTCTTTTCTACGAATATTTTCATGCTAACTGCTCTGGCGAGTTTTTTTTTTTTACTAGTGCCCCAACTGCATAAATTTAAGCGTGCTACTAGTTTGGCACCTCGGTCCCACCCTTTCACTGTCGAAACTGTTAGATGTAACCGTCCATTCTACTCCAACAGCATCTTATCTCGCACTTCCCGTCAATGCAACCTCCTCCCTCTTACTTGCATCCCTGAAAGCTATAATCTTCAGATATTCAAATATAATGTCAATCGACATCTTCTGATGTCTTGATCCTGATCCCCGCCCTTCTCTTTATCCTTTCCTCAAACAACCCTCTTTACTCTTACTTTCACTCTCTGTAACCCCTTGCGTGCTATTGTCATTCCCGCCTTCCTTGGGGTTAATGCTTAAAAAATAGATCTGTGATGATTATTTATTTTATTCGAATCTTCCCCTCCCAATATCAAGATGACCAGAGCCAGATATCTCTTCTGACCTAGCCTCTAACAGTTCAAGGTGGTGGCTGGTATATAACATCCAATACTTTTAAAACCACCCTCGAAAGGTTTCATCGTTAATTGTTAGACGCTAAGTTTTCTCCTGTTGTAATAAACGATTGTAATTTCAACTCATTGATTTGAACGTCTATGAAGAGTCAGGTTCACGCCAGAATTGAAGTGGAGCTTACACGATCCATCGCTAAAGTAGCTAGAAAAAGTAACGGTTCCTTTTAAGTATCCATATCTAATATCTAACCCCTCCTGTTATGGTCTATCTTTACAGGTGTCAGGGAAGACCAAAGTTTGGACTTGAGTGTTCAATACGTATGTTCAAGCTTTGACAAAGTTATTTTTTTTAAGTGATATTATTATATAATATATGTAGAACTATTGCTCCGAAAGTAATGACTCCTATATATATGTTCTCCGAAACGACAATAGATACTGGGGTCTCAATAACCCCTTTGGATAGAGCAGCTTTTCAGCGACAAAAACACTATTTTTTACACATATCGAACATCATTATCTAAGCCAGTATTGCTCCGAAAGTAATGCCTAAAATTTATTTCCTGTCCTAAAATATGTACTGTCGTTGGTTTGGTTAGTTTTACGGTTCAATGCTTCATTTAATACCGACAAGATTTTTATTACTGGTAAAAATTTTTTTTCAAAATGCATTACTGGTAATATTTCTTTTTCTTTTTTTTTTTTGGCATTTTTTTAGAAATGTATGGCTGGTAATATTTTTTCACAAAAAAGTATTGCTGTTAATTATTGCTGGTAAAATTTATTGCTGGTAATAATGTATCGCTGGTAATAATAATAAAGTAATAATGTTTGCAAAATATATTGCTGGTAATAAGACCTATTTTACACGTTTTGACTCCAGTTTGTGTTGTGGCCTGTTAGGGGCCAGAAAGAAAGACACGAAAAGAAAAAGGTAGGTTGAATAAGTCTATTGAAATAACAGAACATATATACAAAATAAGAGTGTTATTAGTCATCAGATAGAAGTGTCTGTCCGAACTGTCAGGTTACACTGCGTCCCGACTGCTCGGCCAAAAGTAATCCCTTAGAACCCGCATAAACGGGTCCGGGATCCGTCTACCTCCCCGGACGAAACTTCGGCAAAGCTTAGTCCGGGTTCCTCTCTGCTTTGGCAGAGAGTTCGACAGAAGTCACACACAGAGACTGCGCATCGACTGCCGATATTTAACAGTCCCCCCACAAGGAATGTATGTGGCACAAGGCCGAGTTTAACGTGGGTTTCTCCGAGCCCTTAAGCATGACCAAAAATATTCCTTTAGAACCCGAATAAGCGGGTTTGGGATCTGTCTACCTCCCCGGACGAAACTTTGGCCTCCGGCAAAGCTTCGTCCGCGTTACTCTGCCAAAGCAGAGAGTTCAACAGAAGTCGCACAAAGTCAGAGACTGTGGATCGACTGCCCGCCTAGGAAGTCTCGTAGGTTAGTATTTATGAAGGAGGAAGAGTTCATTCTAATGTAGATAGGTCACTATAACAGTTTGGGGGTTAACAATATGCCCATAGCTAGTTCCTTAACTGCTGTTACTATAACAGATCAAAAGGTAACTGGGAATACCAGCAATTAAGCAATGTACACTAGGCTACTTGTAAATACAAAGAAAGACATTATATCTTCTACCACAGCCAAAATACTCCCCTGATTTAGCCCATTCAGACAACCACCATCTTCGGTCTCTTTTTAACAATTTGAAGGGCGTTTCGTTCAACGGCGATGTGCAGATTAATACGTTGCTTGATGAATTTTTCGAGTCAAAACTTAGTGATTTCTATCGTCGAGGAACTGAACAGTTAGTGGACCGTTGTCTGGAGATCGTAAACGATGAAGGCATATAATTTGTTGCATGATTCCTCGGCAAAATAATAAATAATAAGTATTAAAATATAGGTTTATTAAAAAGATTAATGAACTGATTTCATAACGGATTGCTTCAGTTTTCCAGCATCGTCATGGAATGAGTTACTGACCATTTGAAAGAGCATTTGAAAGTTTTGAATGGCTGCCACAGGGACATTCTGGTCGCGTCGTATCTCTGCACAAAGTTTAGTTACCCCCGAGATGCCAGATCAGGACTTTGCTCGGAAATTTTATTTTCCACTCTACAACCACCTTGCCACGGACGAAACGTCGCTATCCTCTCGCCAAATCTGTCGCTATTTCAACGGCAAATGTTCAGAGGCGATCCGCTGGTTTAGTTTTAGCAGTTCAGAAGCTAGGACTCGCTATCTACATCCAAGGATTCGAAACACCCATATTCCCTCCGGATTCTAAATGTAAGAAAATATTTCTACAAAGACAACGAAAATAATTTATGAAAAAAAGTAAGCATTATCCAGTTCCTGATTCAGGGAACCTGGAAAACTGAAGTGAAAACAAAAACAAAAAATGGCTAGACTAGTGCTTTCCAAAATATTTTGTGCTTAAAGACAATTTTCCGAATTTATCCGGACGTTAAAAATCTATTCAAGTATTTATGAGAAGCGTTAACTTATATAAATCGCAAACCGAAAATAGATTTAATCGTTCAAGTAAATCCCTCTCAATGTCAAGAAATTTATTATAGATCTACCTGAAGTCAAAGTTCTATGGTAATAATATGAACGAATTTGATTGTCGGGTGCCAACTACGGAACCTTAAATAAGAATATAATTGCTTTAAATTGTGCAGACACAAACCGCTTCTATGATTAGCTTAATCGTTTCTTCAAGAATTTCAACAAGATGAATAACTGCTGAAAAATATTTATAAACTGTCTGTGTTTTATTTTTCAGATGGGATATCGCGAAGTTTCGGGAATATCTCTCAGGCCAATAAATGCGCATTTTATTTAAAAAAAAAAAAAAAAATTTCTTTCAAGCCCTGCTACGGGGGAGCAGGTTAATATTAGTGGAGAAAAAATAATTACTGAGTAATTAACGATAATTGATAATAAGAAGCGAGTGAGAAATTTAAACTTTGGTGTAAGGATTGTTATAGTTTTGATTCGATATTATCTCTTATGTTAGCTGCAGAAATGGCTGTTGATTCGGCATGCGGCTTCTCATATAAAAATGAGTAAAAAAATTAAGAAGATGGATGTAGACAATACATACTCTAAGATGTTTCTTTGGAGACAATCTTACAGCCTTTTATATAGTACCTTTTTTCTTCTCTGTTCTATGTACCTTCACAACGTACATTCATGGCTCTCCATAGCTTCCAATCCATTGTCTTTCTTAACAAGGTTTGCCTTTTCACCTTTTCTCCCATTCCCTGTTTGGCTATGTGCTTAGAAAAGCTTTTTCGGTAGATGACTCGCCGTTCCCTTTCAATATCTTGTGAGTGTCACATTCTCCAATCCTAATCTCTTAATTATGTGTCCTAGAAATTTAAACTGTCTCTTTTTTTATTCTAAGTATAGTCGTCCTTTTTGCATTATCAACATCTTTCGTTAGAATAATGTTTCTGTTGGCTCGAGTGTCTTCTTCATCTGCGAGAAGATTACCCACTATTCATTGAAATATATGATTGATTCGTTTTCCACAGCCTATAAACCTTTAAAAGGTTATTTAAAACCAGAAAATATTTTAGATTGCAAGAATTTCATTTCTACAGATAATAATGATTGAGTGATATGAGTTGAACTAATTAACCCATATCTTGGGGAAGTGATGGATTCATAGCTTTCCTCAGGATATTTGCGCATAAGTGAATATAACGAACCCAACTTGAATCGGAAATCGGCTTTCCGATTAACAATTCCCAGCCGTTATCCATTACACCAGCTGTAATCCCATGTTTACAACACCAGGTATTTCTAAGGGGTTTTCCATCTAGATACTGACCAGAGTAGACGTTGCTTAACTTCGTTAATTGTAAGCCTCATTGCAATACAGGCTGATTTATCGTCGTTGGTGAAACTCGTTGCTGAGTATTAGGGAGCTCATCGACTTTTCCTCCTGTGTGAAATGAGTCCTATAATGAATCTGAAGAGACGTCTGCTGCAGCCACCGCATGGTAGGTTAGGAGGGTTCAGGGAATGGAAAGCTCTAGCCTTTTGGGGTGAGGGGAGCTCTCTTCGTGTCTTCTATTTGTCATTTGGTGTTTTCCAATGATGTTTTTGGTTTTTTTCCTGGTCTACTCTTTTTCTCTGCAGCTTCTGCCTCCCAACTGACTGGAGCGATTTCTTTCCTCAGAAAATTGTTTCTGAGCTAATCCTTGAATCCGTGACGTGGGGCCCCACGTAATCTCTGTCCAGATGCGACCTTCTGGAATGGGATTTGTTCGGGTAGACGGATGTCTAGCATTCGGGCCAAGTGTCCGACCCATCGAAGTCGGTGGTGAGTCATGATGGTTTCTAGAATCACTTCTTAGAAATTCCACCAGAGATTAAGATTGGTTGTTTTCTTTCCGCTTCCTAAGGGAGTCAGGACATTCTATCCAACCTTGGGTATATCCAAAAAACCTACATTTTACGCTGAAAGTATAAAAATATGTACTAAATATTTAGGTTCCGGCATTAAATAAACCATAGAGGTTTATATGCCGCTTAACAAAACCAACCAACCAAACTTTGCAACAACTCAAATTGTAAGGCTATGGTTATTCAAATGAGAAGAATTCCTTGCATCTTAATTGCAACTACTTTTAATCGCAACCGCTCAGATCGTACGACTATGGCTATTTGAATGAGGATAATTCTTTTAATTTATATTTCATTTAATTGCAACTGCACAAACATTCAGTCCAAGTACACACTGCCCGACCAAGAGATTGAACTCAAAATTATGATATTACCAAATTCATGAACCAACGGTATTGCCCTGTTTAAGAGAAGGATTAATCTGAATTCAAAACTTTGAAGAAGGTAACGGGATATATGAACCCCAAGAAATCATGGTAATTCCTAGATAAGAAAGGAAAAGAATCTTTCAATTGCATCTGTTCCAGTTAGGAGAGCCTGCCCAATCGCAACCTAAATGCTGATGTATTTTCAGAGTGACAAAATAATACTTGCCTTGACACCTACTTTTCACTGTTTCCGTCGAAGTATTTAACTTTTTATACTTTTTTTTAGAAACATCTATACTACCAGCGGTAGGTATCTTGCTTCACTAGAAGAATGGTTTAAAGTGATTCTGAGGAAGTGAAGTCTGTGGATCATCTTTGAACCGTATGGACTAGCGCTACAAAATGAAAAAGAACAGTACCAAATAACGGTCACTCCAACACTTGAGGACTTTCAATATCAGCAACAACTAAAATGGATTGCACATGTAAAACGAAGAGAAAATAAGGACATAATCAAAATGTTGACATTCCTTACTACTTTTTGCAGCATACCTACGGACGATAATAGGTATGCCTCCATTCACATAAATACAGTAGTAAATACTGTATGTTGGACTGCAGTTGGAGATTCGTCTCCAGCTGTGCTGGTCAAACTCTCTGCCTCCAGGCAGGGAGAATCCCCAGACGAGGCTATACCAAAGGGCAGATTATTGTCTCAGGAAACAGCTACCCAATTCCGTTTTATACGAGTTGTACGGGGAATTTTTAGTCGAGACTACGGGCTCGGATACCCGACATTAAATTCGGCCTTATGTAAGATATATGACCGTGAGAGGCGGTTGGTAGATATCCTGCAGTTGGAGATTCGCCTCCAGCTGTACAGGTCAAACTCTCTTCTTCTGTGCAGAGAGGAACCCCAGACGAGGCTATGCCGAAGGGCAGAGTCTCGTCTCAGGAAACAGCTACCCGACTCCGTTTTATTCGAGTTCTACGGGAAATTTTTAGCCGAGCCTACGGGCTCGGATACCCCACATTAAATTCAGCCTTTGCCACAGCTCACCGCGTGTGATGGTTGGTAGATATCCTACGGTTGGAGATTCATTGTGGAATTCACTTGACTCACAGTTGACTACTTCTTCTAGATGCCGCTGGCAAATCTTATATCAGTTGTTCGTGTCCTAAGTATTATCGTTCATTACCAACCTTCGTGTGATTATTCTATTCAGTAACCTTCCCTAGGTTACAACACTGCTTTAAATAAACGGTTGAGAAGGAAACCTCCATCAATACTGGATAGAGTGTAATAGCTACTGGACTTGAGAAACCTACTTTACTGAAAATATTCTATGTAAAAGATTTTATAAATTTCAACCAACAGTAGTACTGGTTGCTCTGTCAATGAATTCCGAATCTAAAAGGTTAATGACATCAATATTTTACTAAAATTGTTGCTAATGGTAACCTTAGCAAGATTCTATGACTTCCAAGAAAATAAATATTAGCAAGATATACTTCAGATAATTATAATGTAGCATTTATATTTTATTACAATAATATTAAATGGTAACTTTCTTTAAAAAAAAAAAAAAATTGAATGAATAATAACGGAATTTATATGATGAGGATTTATTATTTCTATGCAAAAGCGGCCTCTTCCTGAAGGTTTCTTTTCCTCCAAGAAAAAAAAAAAAACAGGTATTCAAATTCTATTTTTTTAATTATACCTTACTCGGTAACGTGACTTTCTGATGTCATCGATCTGGAGGAGACGATTCCAGCGTACGGCACCTTTGGAAAGCACTTGTAAACCATACCACGGGTTGACCCAAGCTTGTGTGTGAGACTGGGTAGATGGAACCGTTGGGGAACATTGATAGCTGTGCTAGCATGAAGTCACAAGTCATCGTGACCGAGGGTTTGAGCTTTGTTCAGATTGTTGATCACGCTTCACTCCTACAAACTAAATTAGGTCTGTTCAACATAGTTGAAGTATAAACCCCAGGTGGACTCTGTGGATTTTGAAGAAACACAATTGTGCCTGAGCGCCACACTAGTAGACGGGAATCCTCGAATATGAATACCGTTAAACTTACTGTTAAATTTTAAATGTTGGATTTCATTTAGATATATGGAAGGAGCATATCGCAAATGATCTCAAAGTCACCTATTTTTCTAGAAATCTAGGTATATTTTTTCGTATCGAACTATGTTTTCTATGAGGATTTATAAGTGTTGTAAGATTCAACACGTCTTTTTTGGTTTGTTTATTCCTTTGATTTTCTTTGTTTATTTGTTTTTTTATTTCTTTGATTTCTTTTGTTTATTTTGATTTTCTATTTGTTTATTTCTTTGATTTTTCTTTATTTGTTTATTTCTTCCTTTTTTCTTTGTTTAGTTGTTTGTTTATTTATTTGATCTTTATTTATTTCTTTAATCTTTGTTTATTTTTTTATTTTTATTTTTTTATTTGTATGATTTCCTTTCTTTATTTGTTTATTTTGACTTTTTATTTGTATATTTCTTTGTTTATTTGTTTACTTCTTTGATTTTTATTTTATTTATTTGTATGATTTCCTTTGTTTATTTTTACTCTTTTCTTTGTTTATTTCTTTGATTTTTTTTATTCTTTATTTGTTTATTTCTTTGATTTTTCTTTCTTTATTTTGTTGTTTATTTTTTGATTTTTCTTTGATTTTTCTTTATTTATTTGTATGATTTCCTTAGTTTATTTGTTTATTTTGACTTTTTATTTGTATATTTCTTTGTTTATTTCTTTAATTTATCTTTGTTTATTTCTTTGATTTTTCATTGTTTATTTGTTTGTTTACTTTGATTTTTATTTTATTTATTTGTATGATTTCCTTTGTTTATTTGTTTATTTTGACTTTTTATTTGTATATTTCTTTGTTTATTTCTTTAATTTATCTTTGTTTATTTCTTTGATTTTTTTTCACTTAGCCTTGGAATACATTTTTATTTTTTTCATATTTTTACTTACTATCAAAATCAGATTTCTTGTTTCCGAATAGAAAGACCTAAACATTCCAGTTCAAATGCCGGTCACTCCTCAGTTTATGAGTTAATAAACATTGTCGGGAGTTTATACTACAAGAATTTTTCTATACAAAATCGGATTTTGACACTTTTTCTTTCTTTTTTGCTTTTACTTGAAAGCGGATTACTGACTCGGAACAGAAAGTTAAACGTCAAGAGGTTGTCAGTTTTCTTGCCCCGGTGTCGGACACATTTCAGACCCATGGCCCGACACTTTTCTGACGTGATACCGTACACTTTCAGCCCCGTTATCGAACACTATTCATCACCGATGCCGGATACTTTTAGCCTCGACGACGGACGCATTTCAGCCCGATGCCAGACACTTTCTGCCCCGTTACCGAAAATTTTTCTAACCGGATATCGGACAGTTTTCACACTTGACACCGGACATTTTTCACCCTCACCCCGACACCGGGCACTTTTCAGCACCGATGCCGAAGAACTTTTCAACTCTGATGCCCGACACTTTCTATACCCGACACCGGACACTTTTCAGCTCTGACGCCGGACACTTTCCAAACACAACACCCGGCACTTTTCAGCATTGATGCCGGACACATTTAGGTCCGGATGCCGGACACTCTCCATGACCGGCACCGGACACTTTTCAGCTCCGATCCCGGACATTTTTCCGCCCTGAGGCCGGAAACTTCTCAATCCCAATGCCGTACACTATTCAGCCCCAATGCCAGACACTTTTCAGCCCCGATTTCGAACACTTTTCAGACGTTATCTTAGGTAAACTCTAAATCTGACACTTCAAGTCAAAAGTCATTAATAATTACTATAGTATAATTATCAAGTAAAATGATAAATAACACAAATGTTCTGTCACAATCAGGACTTTTCAGCACCTACAGAAGTACATTTGTGGTTACGATTAGAAATACCTAACAATTCCAATCATAATAACGGTTACATTTCAGATGAATGACGTACTGTAACCGTATCTCGCCTGAATCTAACCACGCTTCCCCTTCCAGAAGAACCGCTACTTTGATGAATAGACTGCTGAGATAATTCTATTCAGATCACTACAACTTTTTCAATTCACTGATCAACCCATATCTATCCTATTTATCCCCATAATTTTCACTGACCCTCTTCTTACGTCCATACCAGACACGCCATTAGGTAACCCTCTAACTTGAGTGGCTTTTGGGCTTTGAATTAGGTAACCACTTAGTAAAAAAAAAACAAAAAAAAAAACAAACTATGAAACCTTTATTGTCATTACAATGGTAATTGTCATCGTTGTATGAAAGTCATGCAAATTATACTGACTGACCGAACCAAGAAATTTCTCCGGCTGCTTATGGGATGGCATCAAAGAGAGCTGTCACGTGGACAGAGGCAG
>OZ010572.1:118364360-118396860 GCA_963932145.1 Acanthosepion lycidas | reverse complement strand
CCGTAGGAAAAGAATTCTACCCGAGTTTATCAACACCAAGATGAAATAAAATAGAAAGCGTTTTATTTTATCTTCAAACACTTTGGTGTTGATAATCCCCGGTAGAATGTTTTTCTTACGGGGAGAACTGGACATCCGGGTGGGTGGGTATTGAATTTCATTTATATGTAATTTATTTATATATGCTCTGTAATAAACACATTGAGCTCTCTTTGTGGATCAGTATTAATATTTATACTATTAGAATTCCCTTGGATTATTTTAGCACGGATTTTACCAGTATATATATATATATATATATGTGTGTATAGTCATCCGCAGACAGACCGTTTCGCTGTATCACAGCTCTTCAGTGTGGTTAGATGCCCGATGGGTTCGAAACCCCACTGATTTGGCATCAGTCAGATATCCTATCCCTAGGCCATCGTCGCAAGACAGAGAGAAAGGGAAGTGTTAATGTTAAGGCAGGGTGTTTCGCTGTATCACAGCTCTTCAGTGTGTCTAGACGTACGATTACTTCAAGGCTGATAATGGAAGGAACAGCATTTTGATATTTATGCTAGGCTAACAAAAATGCTTATATTAGGTTGGTGCAAAAATAATGTCTTCTCAATAATACACTCTCATCTGTATTAACACTTCAGTCATTTGTTCATAACTGTAGATTTGAGATGGGGAGAGAGAGACAAAGACAGAGAGAAGGGAAAGAGAAAGAGAGAAAAGTGACAGAGCGCAAACGAGAAACGGCATAAAGAGACGGAGAGAGGGAGAATACAGAGTGTATTCAGAGATAAGTGAAGATTTCGAGGTAGATGTGAATATGCAAAATAGATTAAATATTATATGATAATATAGAGGGATAGGTTAGATAGATAGATAGATAGATAGGGAAACTGCGATAGATATATAAATAGATGTTTTAAACTGACATATAGATAGATAATTTAGATTGCGATAGATATTTTAATTTGCAATATATATATATACATATATATATATATATATATATATATATATATATATATAGAGAGAGAGAGAGAGAGAGAGATAGATAAGAAGAATGGCTATGCCACATAGATATGAACAGTATTTGATAGCTAGCAAGATAGATATGAACTGTATGACAGAGATGGACAGTATGATATGTATATATATATATATATATATATAGATAGATAGATGTTTTAAACTTGGACACAGATAATTTAGATTGCGATAGATATTTTAATTTGCGATATATATATGAAAAGATGGATAAGAAGAATGGGTATGCCACATAGACAGACAGACAGATACATAGATAGATATGAACAGTATGTGATAGTTAGCTATATATATATATATATATATATATATATATATATATATAGAGAGAGAGAGAGAGAAAGTATGAGAGATATGAACAGTATGATATATATATATATATATATATATATATATATATATGTGTGTGTGTATATATATATATATGCTATAGATAGATACGAAAAGTATGGTATATATATATATATATATATATATATATATATATATATATATATATATATATATATATATGAACATTATGAGATAGATAGATAGACAGACAGACAGAAAGATAAACAGACAGACCATGTATTATATATATACTCAATCAATTCCAGAAATTACGGACTTTTCTCTTTTGCTTTTTCTCTCGGGTGTCGGCGCGGACTGAATTGATTGAGAATTCTTCATCAAATTTCACTGGTCAGAAATTGTCGAACACATATCGATTTCTGGACGTCTCCTTTCTCAGCGGAAGGATGTGACGTCAACTAATTAAAAATAACAAAAAAAAAAGCTTACAGATATTCGAGAAGAAAATTAAACTTCACTTTGGAAATATGATCTAAAAAGCAGTTAAAGGCGTATTTTTCTGTCTTCTTTCAAAAACACTATAAAACTTGATAATCTGAAGGAAAAAAAAATACTTATTCATATTTGAGGAAGCAATTTTTTTTTCTTAATAAAATATAGAGTATAAATTCTGGCTAACTATTCAGGAGAGACTTTTTTTTGTTGATATTAGGTTGGTGCAAAAATAATGACGTAATAATGTCGTTTTTTGACATATTTTTTAACGTCAAAAACGACATTATTACGTCATTATTTTTGCACCAACCTAATATTTCACGGGCCGTCTCATTCTTTTGAAAAAATTTCGCCGGTAGTGAGTTCGGGCATTCAATCAAAAAAATTCAAAGATAGAGTTAATGACAATGAAAGAAATTATCGTCAAGCAGCAGTTGACAAGATATTTCTTTTCAGAATGGACCAATTAGGTAGCCATTCCAATCATGCGAAGCAAAATATAAACAATGCTAAGATAATTTACACTATTTACATTATTCAGACTATTGTCCTCATCTATGTCGCCATATTTATTACAACGTTTCGGCCATTATACCTCCCGGACTTCTTCAGATGGTTGGAATGTCGAATTGAACCCATTATTTCGCTCACTGGGGTAGACTCTTCTAGTTCCACGTGTCATGTTTAATGGATGTCAGTTGTCAGTTATCTCCTGTTAATTCCCCTCACTGCCTCACACTCTTTGTGTCCTGTCATTGGATCTAACTTGAGGACACATGGCACAGTGGATAAAGGCGTTCGACATTCTAACCACCTGAAGAAGACCAGAGCGTACAACGGCCGAAACGTTGTAATAAATATGTCGACAAACATGAGGACAATAGTCCAAATAATGTAAATCGTGTACATAATACCTCATCTCAGAAATATAGAAAGATACTAAGATAATTTTTATGCATTCTTAACCGGCAATGACACAATTATTTTTATTGTTATTACTACTACTATTATTATTATTATTGTCAAAAAATGAATATTCCAACAGACATAACAAAGTAGCGACATATGTTCACTGGAAGATATGCAAGAAGCACAAAATCGAAACCACTGAGAGATGGTATAATAACGATGTAACTATCCTCTGGGACATTCTAATAGACGTGATATTATCATAAATGACAAGAAATTGAGGACGTTTATGTTTATTGAGATAGCAGTATGATCTGAGAGAAACACCTCCATGTCAATTATTGAGAAATTGTTCAAATACAAGGATCTGGAGAACGAATTTAACACGATGTGGGGAACGAAGACTCAGACTCTACAAATGGTAATCGGAGCTCTGGGCCTCGTGAGAAAAGGAATGGGCAATTTTACTAACAGTGTCAAAGGTAAAATCAACATACAATTTGCGCAGAAGATCGCCCTACTAGGAAAATCCCATATACTAAAAATGTGCTATCATTTAAAAGACAATTCTCTTACAGAGCCTAAGGACTAAAGGTTGAATCCGGCTCTACAGAAAACTAAGCAGGAACCAACGTACACAAGTACTACTACTACTACTACTACTACTACTACTACTACTAATAATAATAATAATAATAATAATAATAATAATAAGAAGAAGAAGAAGAAGAAGAAGAAGAGGAAACGATCCTTTCTTCTGGGTTACTCTTTCTGGCAGTTAAAAGGTTATTGGATCAAAACAGTTTGTAGATAGCGTTGATGACCGCTCAATGTTTATCCTGGAGTAGTTTACGAGAATTTTTTTGTTAATATGCCCTTATATATATATATATATATATATATATATATATATATATATATATATATATATATATATATATATATATCGCTACTTTGTTATGTCTGTCGGTATATCCATTTTTTAACAATGATAATAGTAATAGTAATAACAATAATAATAATTGTATCATTATGCCGGCTAAAACTGCATAAAAATTATCTTAGCATTGTTTATATATATATATATATATATATATATATATATATATGAACAATGCTAAGATAATTTTTTAAATATATATACATACATATATATACCTAATATGTATATTTATATATATATATATATACATTAAGAAATGGACAAAGTCCGACAATTTATTTATTAAAGACATTTTTTTTATGTTTAACGTTCTTTTAATAGATACAAGTATTTAAGTAAATGCTCTGTTTATAATAAACAGTATTAAATAACATTTACCGGCCAGAATGTCCGAGAAATTTTCATAGAAAATATACTTCTTTTGACAGGATTTGAACCGACATTTATCCCGGCGTGCCTAACTGCTCGGCCACAAAGGATCGTTATTTTCTTTGTCCAAGAAGGTTTTGGAAACATGAAACCGAGCAATAATGTGGCATGGTTTGTGAAGAGGAGTTCATCGTGGTCAGTTTCCAGATAAACCATTTCTATTTAAACAACGTTGTACTATGCGAGTATTTACACTGATGTCCATCGTATCCAAACTTTTGTTGTCTTTCAGAACAACTCTTGTGTTTATATTAACCTCACGATACAGTTTTTGTGCAGATCTCGGTGACAATTTAGGTTTTCTTTCACGCACAGACACATTATCTGTCGTGCCAAACTGTTTAAACCGTAGTGTATCGTAGACCTAGCGATAGCTAACCGGTTTAAAATAGAGCTGTAACTATTTGCCGACCTGTGAAATTCTCTGTCTCAAGTCAACGCTAAGCTCCTCTGTCTTCCCATCGTGTTATTAACGTAAGAATACCAATGGTGACGTTCTATGCACTATGTGATGTTCTTTGCTGGAATTATAACAAATATTCTACTAAATAAATACTCTACTCAGGCTTCACCGATAAAATAAGTATGTATAATTACTTATACTTACACGAATCAATCGATTTAAAACGATATTTTCTACTGTACGAATAATTTTGTTGTTTCCAATTTTGTATAACTCGCCTATCAAATTTGTTCTGATGTATTGTTCTGAAAATAGAATTTGATATCCCTTTTTTGGGCTTATTAACATATAAAAACATGGCATCATACGGACATTAGATACTGAGAAATTGATAAAAATATTCAAAATTGATGTGTGTACGAATAATTTCGTCCTTGTCTGAATATATATATATATATATATATATATATATATATATATATGTATATATGTGTGTGTGTGTGTGTGTGTGTGTGTGTGTAATATCGTACATTGACTGCTAGTGTTAACAAAACAACGCTCGATGTCATATAAAAGAGGTATAAATTATATATTAGTAAATGTAAATTTTGTCATTAATATATATATATATATATATATATATATATATATATATATATATATATATATATATATATATATATATATAACACATTGAAGGCAACACTCTGGGGCGACAGGCTGTTTTCATGCTAGACGTAATCATCAGGCGGCCTTCAATGTACACTTTTATATTTACATACGCTCTATCTCTGATATTGTGCACTTGATCCCATAAATATAGCACTCCTTAAAACTATATTTCTTCATCTCTCTCTCTCTCTCTCTCTATATATATATATATATATATATATATATATATGTATATATATACTTGTGTGTGTGTGTGTGTATCATAGGCGTAGATCGATACGTAATACACACCGTTTAAAATAAAAATAAAAATGAGGCTTCTGTTTCAAATAACAGTATCCACTAAAATAACGTTTAATGTAATATATATATATATATATATATATATATATATATATATATATATATATATAGAACTAGCAAAAGAAGTGCACATTCAGAGAGATAGTTTTCAATCGGATTTTACAGATAAAATATCTATAACTATCATCTTAATAAAGTCAACCAAAAACGAAGAAGTTTGTAATTATGAATGCTAAAAAAAAAAGAAAAAAAAGAAAGGCTATGATTATTAAATTTTACGACGAAGCTCTTCATAAAAAAAAAGAAATGAAAAATAAAACATATATAGGCAGAAGAGAAAACTGGGAACTTCAAAGAAAGGGTTAGGGGAAATTAAGAGAAACATGATAAAGATATCTTTACCCTTCGAAGGAAATTGATCAGCAAAACGGTTTTCCTTTTATTTTCATGATTTTTTTTTTTGGTTAATTCTTAGGCATTAATTACTTGTATTCACTGATTTTTCTCACCGGTGGATTTCTATTAGAGATCATGTGACAGCAAGTCTTCTCAATACGGCAAATTTCTAACTGATTTTAATAATTCTCTTGTCAAAATTGTTTCCCGTCTTTCTTGGATATTTCCTATTCGTTTACAAAGCTCAAGACTGTTCGAGTAATCTAATTATTATTCACACTCTGACCTGAGATGGAACAAATACATTGAGTCAATTGCTTCGTCCACCGCAAGGAAAGTTGGCTCCCTGTGCCGCACCAGGAAATTTTTCTCCCCGGAATCGATCGTCCAGATCTACAAATCAACAATTTGTCCTGCATGGAGTATTGCTGTCATATATGGACTGGTGCCCCTTCTGTTTGCCTCGGGTTTCTGGATAGGCTCCAGAGGCGGATATGCAATATAATTGGCCCTGTTCTGGCATCTCGTCTACAGTCCCTCTCTCACAGACGCGCCGTCGTCTCTCTCTGTCTGTCTTTTTCAGAAATACTTTCATGGCAATTGCTCCGTGGAGCTGCATTCGCTGGTTCCCAGACTTCATGACTTCAAGCGCCCTACGAGGCTGGCATCCCGCTCTCACCCTTTCACTGTCGAAACTCCTAAATGTAGCCGTCTCTTATACACCAATAGCTTCATGTCTCGCACCTCTCGCTTGTGGAACTCCTTTCTCTATTCCAGTTTCCCTGAGAGCTATAATCTCCAACTATTCAAATGTAATGTCAATCGCCATCTCCAGTTGCCTTGATCTACCCACTACCCTTCTCCCCATCCTTTCCTCTATCACTCCTATCTGATCTTGCTCCAAATCTTCTGTAACCCCTTGCGGCCTAGTGGCTTCTCGCCTTACTTGGGGTGAAACGCTTAAAAAAAACACACTACAGTCAAGACATTGCAAAACGCAAAGATGGATACTTTCGTTTATAATTAAGCTATTATTTTCTAAGAGGAAGCGTTTTTGAAAATCGTCTTTTTTCTTCTACTTACGGCCACATCGCGTTGAAAAACCGTATCCCGTACGATTACCGATGTCAAGCAACGTCTAGCCTAGTCGCTACCTAGATTGCTGACCGCTTGTGAATACCAGGTGCTGTGAGCTTGGATATGCGGGTGGTTTAATGGATAATGGATTGGAATTGCTAATCGGGGAGTAGAGATCCAATTCAGGTTGGGTTCGTTATATTCACTTACGCGCAAATACCATTGATATAAGTATGAATCTTCCTCTTTTCTCCAGCTATGGCTTAATTAATAAGACTTCTATCACTAAAATCGTTATCGCCCCACACAATTCTTACAATCTAAAAATATTTTAGAGCTTTAGATAACCGGCAAAGGGTTGATAAGCCGTAATAACGAATCAACCAATCAATCTTTTTCTGCAGTTAATTTTTTCTGTTCATTTTTCATCTTTATTTTCGGTTTATTTATTTCTCTCTTTCTGTATATATGCGTTTTTTTTTGGGGGGGGGGTGTCTTTCTTTTTACGTTAGCTATTTAGTAATTCTATCGTCTTCGTCTTTTTTCCTTTTTTTTCTTCCTTTTTTTCTTTCTATTTTTCCTTTCATCTTTTCTTTCTTCTTTCTTTCTTTCTTTTCCTTTCATTCATTCAGTCTCTTTTTCTTTCTTTTCTTCTTTTTCTCTATTTTCCCTTCAAATCTGTCCAGGCCGTTCTTTTTTGTTTCTTTATGTCTCTTTCTTTCACGCTGTTTCTTTTCCATTCATCTCCATTTTTGGGGTCTTTTCTTTTTCTTTCTTCTTTTGCTTATTTCTTTCATGTCTGATCACATTCTTTCTTTTTTCGTTTTCGTTCTTTCTTTCTTGTTTCACTTGGTTCATTTATCATACTTTCTTTTTTTCTTTCTTGCCTGCTTTGTTCTGTGTTTTCCAGTTTCATTCTTTACTTGTTTTCATGGTTGCTCACGTTGTTTTTTGTTCTTCTATCTTTTTCTCGCGTTCTTTTATTTTCATTCATTCATTCTTTCTTTTTTCTCTCTCTCTCTCTCTCTCTCTTTCTTTCTTTCTTTCTTTCTTTCATTCTTCTTTCTTTCTTTCTCTCTCTCTCTTTCTTTCTCTCTCTTTCTTTCTTAATTTTTCTTTCTTTCTTTCTTTCTTTCTTTCTTTCTATCTCTCTTTCTTTCTCTCTCTTTCTTTCTTTCTTATTTTCTTTCTTTCTTTCTTTCTTTCTTTCTTTCTTTCTTGCCTGTTTATTCTGTTTCTTCCAATATCACTCTTTACTCGTTCTCATGGTTGCACAGTCTGGTACTTTTTTTCCTCTTTCTTTTTCTCACGTTCTTTCTACGTCTTTCTTTCTTTCTTTCTTTCTTTCTTTCTTTCTTTCTTTCTTGCTTGCTTGTTTTATTGTGTTTTCCCATTTTTTTTATTGTCTCTTCTTTTCGTTCAGATTTCTGGCTTCCTCTTTCTTTTTTACGTTCTTCGTTTTTTTTATTCTGTCTTTCTTTCTTTGTGACTTGTCCTTTTTTTCTTTCACATTCTTTTATTCATTCTCATTTTCCTTCATTCACATTTGACCTTTTTTCTTTCCTCTTTTTTCCTTTCCCTTTGATCTTTGTTTTCTTCTTACATATTGTATCGTTTTGTATTTTTTTGTTACTTCTTTCTTTTTCTTTTCACTTTACTTTTAGTTTGTTATTTCTTTCTTTCTTTTTTTTCTTTCTGTTTTGTACTGTTTTCTTCTGTTCTGCGCATGCTTCATCTCATCGCCAAAATGAATAATGGCTGAATAGCATTTTCTGTGTGTCCTCTTCTTATCAGCCAATCGTCACTACGATTCTCATTTCCGATTCTTTAATCATAAAACCATTTCACTTTTTAGATTACGCTTCCACTTATTCACTCATGCATCATTATTGTCGTATTTATAATCATATTTACATTTCCAGGAATTTTTTTTTATTTTTTGCATTTAGTCACCATTTTGCATTGTTTTCTTTTTTTCCTAATTCTACTCTGCATACACCAGGCTTCTTTTTTTTTTCTTGACGATATTTCCTCTTTCTAATTCCAGCGCATTTCATACGGTCTTTGATTTTTGTCACCTGTCTTTCATATCTGTGTCTTCTCTTTTTAATCCAGCAGTTTTCCATCTTTAATTTACTAACAAATGTCATTTTCCATTCTTGCATTTTTATCTTTCAAGTTTTTTTTTTTTTGTTTTTTTTTTTGTTTATTGTTAGCAACGCATTACTACATTCTTTTTCTTTTGGGTTTGTCTTTTTGTATTTTATCTTTTTATTTTTTCATTTATTTTTTTCTGTTTCCTCTTATTGTTTTTTTTTTTTTGTTTTTTTTTTTTTATTTTGTTTTTGCTTCTCATTCATTAACTTATTTTTCCCGCTGGAAGATTCTTTTCTTTTTCTTACTGTTCTTGACGATTTTTTTTTTTTCAATTCTCAGATACGTTCATTTTTCGTCTTTCCTCTATTTTCTGTTCATCTTTCTTTCGGCTTCGTTGAATATTCTTCATTTTTCCTTTTCTCTCAGATTTATTCCATATCTTTCTTCTTTCATTCGTCTTTCTTCATTTTCTTACCGTATTTTCTCCCAACCTTCCTTCATATACGCTTTAACACATTTACTCATTTTTTCCTTTTTACAATGTTTTCTTTATTCATTCATTCATTTTCATTCATCTTTCCACTGTTCAGTGGTTAGGTTTCTTACTTTCATTCATCTCGTTAGCGAAAGAACTCAGATGAAAGCTAGTTATTCGCGAATGCTGATTTTCAAGATAGGCAAGCATTCACCCTTCAAAAGAATCGAAAGACACAATCCATATTTCTTACTTCAATTTGATCTTTCGTCAGATTAAAGTATGCTTATTAAATATTTTTTTCTCTTTTTCCTTTATCCCATAGATGTTTTTGTTTTATTTTGTTTCCCATTTTTTCTACAGCTTTCGTATCTACTCCTGTCTGTTATCAAGCTCTAAATGAAAAATGCGCATGCGTTAACGAAGAAAACATACAAAGCCATGCATTGGCGCATGCGTGCTTTTCTTTATGCAGTATTAACTACCATTTCCCTCTTTCAATACTCTTCCTAAATAAAGAAACATACAGAATTAAACAATCACACACACACACACACACACATACATACACACACACACATTTACATCCATTTACACTAGCTCTTTAGGTAGGTTGATCATGGCTCTCCACAAAGTTCTATCCTTTGTAGCTGTAAGCAATATTTCTCTTACTGTTCTCATCCCTCTTCTACCATCCATTTACAAAAACTCGCGAGGTAGGTTGATCATGGCCCTTCACAACTTCCTTTTCTTTCTAGCTCTAAGAGATGTTCACCTTTTTATTATCCTTCCCACTCTATGATCAGCCATCCACTTACACAAGCTCCTTGGGTTATTGATTATAGCTCTCCATAACTTTTTATCCTGTGTAGCAGTAAGCAATGTTTGCTTTTCTTCATAGTTTCTGTTCACTCAAGCTCGTTACGTAGGTTACTCTCAGTTTTGCTTTGTCGTTACTAAGTAAGTAATATGAGGGTTAAATTCTTCCTTATAATGTTTTTAATCATTTCATCGGAGAAAGGCAATAAAGCCACTGGGACGCAAAGGTTAAAAAGTGTTAGAGTGTGTTCCAGAATTTTTAGATATCTCTTCCTGTCAGATTCTTAATGTAAGCGATTGTTTTTTTTGTTTTTTTGTTTCTATACTTTCCTTAAAATATCCACGGTTCCCACATGTTTCGTCATATGGTATTTTCAGCATCCTTCTGTAGAATCACATCGATGTTGCTTCACAATGTTCTCTTCATCGGTGAAGAAACTGTCAAGTGTTCACTGCCATATAGAAGAATTTATATTACATAGCCGTTCAAGACTCTTTGTTTACAACGAAATTTTTCTGTTTCGTAATAATCTGTTTAGCTTTTGGAAGGCATTTTTCACTATTCCAATGTACCTTCGGACTTTGGTGTCACATTTTCCAACTTCTGTTAAAACATTCCCAGATATTTAAATTTCAGTGTTTGTTTGATTTAAAACAACAAAACCTTCAGAATATTCAAAAGTTTCCATGTTTTTTCTTCTTGCTAATCAATAATTTGGTTCTCCTTCAAAATACCGAAAAATCTTGAGGCAAGAATGCCAATGACAGAAAATACAGGTGTCAGAACGTTATGCCGTTACGTCTCTGAGTGATTCTATTCGAGTAATAAAGAATTTGCATATCCAATATCTCTTTGCTGTATCAAATATGCCATCATCCCTATGCGTTCTTCTCTATTTTCCTATTCTACATTAAGATTGTTGTTTTCTCTTATTGAATCCTGATACAGGAAAGGGAAAATTTATTTTCTTGGACGACAGGCAATATGCAAATCAGTATAAGTAACCTTGGGAGGGTGAATAGATTAGCCATTTGTATTTTGCACACACGTTTTTCCGTAGTACATGTTTTCAGCAGTTTCGCTAAATTATTTAGCTAGCAATACATCCTATGGTCGCCATTTCTGTTTCAAGAACCTCTTCGATTGCAACCATGTCGTAAACAATAGTAATGACTTTCAAATAAATCCTATACTACATTAGCTTTATCCTTTTTCGCTATCAAAATTACCTGTCGTGTGGCATTGCAAACATTAATTTAAATATAATTCAACCGTTTTAAGATTAATTTATGTATGAAAAACAATGCGTTAACAATAAACTCAATATGTTAACATCGATTTAAATATAAATTGTGTTAAGTTGCTTATGGCTAGCTTTTGATACCATTCTAATATTTCCTGAATATATTGATGGCATCTTGTTTGAATAAATTAGACACAACAGCTTTTTTGAAAACGCTAACCTGAGTAAACATCTTCGAAAAAACAAAAAAACAAAACACTCATACTTTTATTTGTTCCTTATTCTTCCAGGATATTGATTTAAACAAAGAAAAATATTTTCCTGTATTTTCTTCCATTTTTTACTTGCTTCTGGCGACAGGATCCTTTCACTGAATTGAAATATATAAATGAGTAACACCAATCATCGAAATGGATTCAATTTTCAAATCAAAAACTGACGCAAATACAGGAAACCTATTCGTAACAAAAGTTTGGAGCTACCTTATTGAAAACCAGAAAGTTTTCATAAATTCAAACTCAATAGCTAAACAATATTCAATAAAAGGAAATCTTTTGAAAATCCGAAAACGCATTTTTGTTAATAAAAATAAAATTTTGAAGAAAAAATAAGCTAAGACGGTTTCTGTTAATTTTTGAGTTGACTGTCATTCTTAGCAAAATTACCCAGCCGAACGCTACTTTGCTTGAGTTCTCTGTCCTTCGATTACGTCGAATCTTTGGCAGAAATTTAAAACGTTTGATTTAAAATGATGCATTAGAAGTAAAACGTCTGTGACAGCTATCATAAATGCCCCTGAAATTATTGCCTCCTACGACAATACAAGGGTCTTTTCAATGAACTTTTCCCCTAACTCGATGTTAAACGATAAGGGCGACCCCTTACCTGACTTACCCCGTCTTCACGAATCACAAACTTTGTAATATCTCTATCAAGGCATGAAGTCTCCTAGCTTATCAAAATCCTCGACACCAAGAACGCCATCTTTCGCACAAAATATCAATGTTTTTCCTTAAGAATATCATCCCCGAGTTATATAGCGAAACGGCTCACCAGCTGCCTGAAGGAAAGATGCTTTCTAAGACCATGGAAAGTTTCAACTGTATGGCATATTTTTAAGTATGCTGATGCGCGTTTATGCCTGTCGCATTAGCTTCCTTAGTATCATCAGAAAGCTCTTCGAATCTATAATCAGGCTCTTGAACACCTCAAGAGGACAACTTTCCTGTAACATTTATGGATTCTGACCTGCTAGATCTACAGTTGATGCTCTAATCACTCATAGAATGCAAGAGACACTTGACAATACATTTATCAAGAAGACCATTTCCCTTGATATATCAACGACCTTTTAAAAAGTGTGGAATTGAAGGTTGCTACATAAACTCTCCAACGATAGAGACTCTCGAAGGGCCCTCTCGATTATCAAGTCCTTCTTAACATGTAGAAGACTAGAGGTCATTGTTAAACGGCCAGTCAATGGGAACCCATAAGGTCGATACCGGCGTTCCACATTGTTCTCTCCTTGATCTTAACCACTTCCTACTGTATATTAATGACCTTCCTAAGATCACACTCACATCAATAGTCATGTGGATGATAGAACAGTTTAAAGGTGCCCCTCCAAAATCTGGAACCTCACAGATCATCTCCCCTCTGATCTAGCCCCGGTGGCTCAATTGGGAAAAGACTGACTTGTAAAATTCAATACGGCCAAAGCTAAACTACTGAGGTTCTATCACCACAGAGCAGACCCAAAACTTACACCTATCATGATAAATTGATGGTCTCTCACGGAGGCGCCTTGTGTTGAACGTCCATTGTGACTCAATTTCACTCCCAGACCTCAGATGAAACCCATATATGCGTCCTGTTTTTGGAGATGCCTGAAAAATCGTTGGTTTCATTGTACCTGTCTAGTACATATCTGATTCCCCACGCGATACTCTGTTTACGAGAGCCTGATCAGACCCAAAATAGCGTATTGTTGACATACCTGGGCTGGAGCTACGCAGTCCTCCCCTGTCTCTCTTGACAGCATTTATACAGCTACGACCCCTTTCCAATAGACAAAACTTAGCAAACTTCTATCAGCTCTATCCATATTTCTATGACATGAGCTTATGTTAGTCCCACCTTTAGTCTCATCACCCATGACCATTACAATTGAGATCCCCCATGCCACGTAGACAAGAGTGAATCATCCACATTCCCTTCATATTCCATTAGTAAGGAGGAAGTTCCATCCGCATAGCTTGTTCCTAAGAGCTGCTTCTTTGTGCAAGGATATTTTGCTAATCATTCTAATATTGATTTCCACAAGTCTAGAGCTAACCGTTATATTTCCTACGTAATCCTTTGTATTTTTCTCTTTGCCTCTTTTTACACTCATACAACACCACACGGTGAGAGGTCCCTACGAGGCGGAATGTGTCACCAGGCTGATTTTTAACGTAGGTCTATTCCGACCGTGTACACTTGGGCAAAAATTTCATAGACGGGGTCGTGCAGCTGTCAACCTCCCCAGACAAGACTGCCCGTAAGCATAGCCTCGTGTAGGTTCCACCGGGCAGAGAGGTCGACTAGTAGAGATTTAACGAAATCTTATCGATAACTGGTCGGATTTTATCAGAGACCCTCCCACAAGGCAGAATGCGTCACAAGGCCGGATTTTAATGCGGTCTTTTCCGAGCATGTACGGTCGGGTAACATTCCCCCGTAGATCCCGCATACACGGGGTAGGGTGGTTGTCTACCTCTCCAGGCGAGACTCTGGCCAAAGATATAACCTCTTCTGGGTTTCTTTCCGCCTGAAGGCAGAGAGTCTACAAGCAGAGTTAACGGTAATTGTAAACTGCTCCCCCTCAGTAAGAGAGAGTGCAGTTTAAATACTCTTAGACCAGTCCATCTTGTGGGGATGTCCAGCTACTCCACAACAGGTTCTGTAGCCTGGTTTGGCAACCTGTCTACCGCAGAAGGAGACGACAGCCTACTGCGGGAGATTTTCTGTCTAGTCAGTATGGTTCTAGATTTACTTTAACTTTACCGGCCTGCGTATTCCTGAGACAATAAATTAAATGTACTGTGTGGGAGGGTTGCAACCTTAGTCTCCTTTTGTAGGGGAAAACATTGTATTTGGCATGCTTTAGACCGTTCAACGCCCGAATATCATTACAACCCAGCGAGGACGCTACCAGAGAACATATTTCCTTTATTTTCTCGAATATGCTGGCCGGTACACAATATTCAATCTTTTAAAAAAACAAAAAACAAAAAAACAATGGGTGGCGAATCAAATATAGGCATGCACTAAAATACTCCAATAGCTTCATGTCTCGCACTTCTCGTCTGTGGAGCTCCCTTCCTCTTACTTGTTTCCCTGATAGCTATACTCTCCAAATATTCAAATGCAATGTCAATCGACATCTCCAGATGCAGTGATCTAATTCCCCGTCCTTCTCTTCATACTTTCCTCTATCACTCCTCTTTACTCTTGCTCCCAACTCTCTGCAACCCCTTGTATGCTAGTGGCACTCCCATTTTGCTTGGGGTGAAATGCCCAAGATAACACTTCAATTAATACGATGTAATGTCGTATTAAAAATATAATCCATCAATTCCTAAGAAAAATATATCTGTTGCATAAGCCACCCCTTTATTTTTGAGGACCCTGTCTGACACTCACTGCCATATTGAAGGATTCATATTACTTGAAATAATTACTATTGTAAAATGAAATTAATTTCCCCTTTTTGGACCTTCGTAAATATCCATCTAATGCAAAAATCTTAAATTTAAAAGCTCATCGACTCATCAAATGTTATTGCTGAATAACCCATTAGGTTAGAGCAGTGATTCTTAGCCACCTTGTGCCGCGCGATCCTCTTAAGCAGGCCGTGAGCATGCGTGTAGGCACCTCGAGGCAGTGTAATGGTTAACAAGCTTGTCTCGCTAGAACAATTACGACTGAGTTCGTTCCTCACTGGGTGCCCTATACTTTCGGCCTAGTGACACATCTAAGCTACGCTCGGAAAATCACTACATATATGTGTGTGTAATAGTAGTAATTATACAGCGTTACTATTGGAATAAAAGAAAAAGTATTAAACTTTTTAACCCATGTTAGCTAAAAAGGCTTTATAAGTCTTATTGCGATTTTCTACTTTTTATTTATGCGAATTACTCTTCTCAAGTCTAAATAACATAAAAAATAAGAAGTGACAGAATAAAAAAAATATTCTTATTATTTTTAAAAATCTTAAAATTCTAAATATATAATAATAATTATTTTATACATCTTTTTTGAGTGAAACGTATTTTTTTGAAGGCCCGATGGTTTGTGTAAAAATTGTTACATTTTTATGACTCTTTTGGTTCAAGCGGTTGACCGCCAGATTATTTGTTGAATTGTCGTTGATTCATTTTGTTACTGTTTTTTGGATATATGTACTAGTGAGCTAGCCAAAATGAGCTGACTCATTTTATAGTCCACTAAGAGATGGGTTAACCAATCAGAAAGTTCCAAATATTCAATCCGAGGTGTAGAAAGGCAGCCATTTTTCTCTCCCAATATATCTTCTCTGCTAACCTCTGATATCGAGGACTTAACAGCTGCTACTTTCTCCGAAACTTCACTACCAACTTCTGATATTGAACACATTACGGACTTCACTGGATTCTATATTCAGAGACTACGGAAAATATGGTTAACACGTTTTTCGAATTCTTGGAGAGAGGATTTATATATATTGGCCAATGAGGGACGATATCTTGAAGCCCTGTGAAAACTTGTTGAGACGATATAACAGTCCTTTTTTTTCAATAAAAGGGACTGCTGTAAGCAGATAAGCAGAGACAATGACTGACGAGAAAGCAATTAAAGATCGAGGAAGAAAGGATAAGCGTCCACACTTCAAGAAGACTGGTCCAGTCGAAGGGGGTCATAAATGAACTTGGAGAAAGAAAGAGCAGACAGATTTAAAGCAGATTCTTCCCCAAGACTAAGATTCTTTTCTGACCCTTCATGTAAGCCGAAAATATTCTTTAGATAAATTTGCGGCGATATAATTAAAAAAAAAAAACTCTCGAACAAACAACTTGAAAACACGACACTCTTTCGAATTGAGACGTCCACTTTGAGTATTCTGTTAAGAATGGAGGGAGTGCAGTTTTATTTTCTGCCTTATGCAAATTGTTTCTTTTAATTCCTCAAAGTTTTTTCCTCCATTTTTTGTTTTTCATTTTTAAAGGCGTAGTAATCTTTTTTGTCTTTGAGTCCGTCTCAATTGTATTACTTTTTCACCTTTTTTGTAACCGCCAAACATTGTTATCCTGCCTTAACACTTTCACTGCCACTCATTTGCCCAGTGCTGCCCCCATCCGGCCAGCCATTTTTTTAAAAAAATGCCAAATTTCAACCTAGATATTTTATTACACAGAAAACTGGCACCAGTGTGTTTTATAGCATTCCATTTTCATGGATATACCTGGGAATGACTTACTAGATCAGTAATGGGTATACACATGATATCTTTTGAAGCATTGTCCTTTGTGGAGTGGGACTTCAAACTTTTTGCAGAAGTACGTTGTTTCTGAGCATTTTTCCAGCTTTTTTGCCGAATCTGCATGGCTTGGAAGGGTACCTTTTCTTATTGGTTGGTGGAATTTCTACCAAGTCATGAGCTTTCATTCCACCAACCAGGCGATTGGCAGGATTAATTTTAGGTGCCCTTGGACATACGGTCACGGGTGCTGGGAGCATCTGCATGCTAGCCGCATTTTCGCCAGGAATATTTTCAAATTAGATACGAAACTACCATGACGTAGAGAAAAATGGAGGCTGACTAATAATTTGCATGATAGAACAGTTAGAATTTCTCGTATTTTACGATTGATGGCGCAACGGGACACTCATATGCAAAAAAAAAGTAGGTTTCCGTACTTAGCCAGCTGGAGCAAGATAAGAAAAACGAAGATCTCCGTAGTTAGCAGCGGAAGTGTTAATAGTCACAAAAAGGATTTCTTTTTTTGCAAACTTATATTGTACTATTTTTCGTAATTGTGTAAACTGTAAATGTGTTTTCTTTTTGAAGTTTTACGTAGTGGTTGTCTTGTTTCAAAATGTTGCTCATATTATGTTTTGCTATTCCTATTAAGTTTTTTGTGTCTGGCACAAAAACGTCGATTCATTAGGGAATCATTTTTTTATAAGAAAGACTACGCTCAACTGAATGAGAAATGAGGGTCTGCTTTCGACCAAACACTGAAGAAATCGTGAAAAAACACCAGACACAGGTTTCACACTAAATAAGCTGCAGAAATATTTGAACTGAACCATCGAAATCAAGTGTTCATATTTGTGTGCATATTCTTAGAAAATCTATGGTTTTATTCCATAATATTTAAATGTATACCCATGAAAAATTTCGCTAAGTTTGTCGTGGTATATTCATTTGCTCTTAAGTGTGTCGTTGCTTAAAAGAAATTGAGAAACACTTGGTTAGATAGAGTGATTTGTCGAGCTAAAGTGTTTGACATTTGCTATATCAGATCAAGCGTCTAACAGAAATTAAAATAAAGAAAAACAAGTTTAATTCGTTAGAAATACGCCAGTTGTTATGTCTCGTTACAAGTATCAGGTATTGGGGTGGAGAAGAGCAATAAAACTCAGGAAAAAAATTGAATTCCAGGTTTTTCAAATGTGACGTTCAGTCAATATTCTCTAAGTCTTTTCTTTTGAAGAGATATCTGATTAAGAATATGACATTGGATCTATAGAATTTTGTAACCCTTTGCAACTGAACTAGAATTTAGGGCCCTTCATGGAAATTATCAATTAAAACGTTAGTGGGGTGGAATAATAATGGATGTGTTAGCACGGTTGTCGTAACAAGGGAGTTAACTAGCTCCCAAGAGGCGAAACTTGATCAAAATACCCGAGAGCTACAAAAAGAAAAGAGATTTCAATATGGCGGTCAGGCCTTCTCTTATGTTCTCTATCAGGACGCTATTAATCTACCAGTAATCCACCGGTCATCATTGCATCTATTGAATAGTGAATATCATGCATAATCGTTCAAAGTGCGTTTTTGTTCATATTTGGCACAAATAAGCGCATACACAGAAACAACAGGAAGTTACAATTAATAAATAAATAAATAAATAAAAACCAAAATAAACCCTTTACTCATGCAAAAATATAAAAAGAAAACAGGAAACGGAAAAACCTTAATCAGCTAACATCGATCGTTGAATATCTGTCTATATTACTGAGATGATGTATTCTAACTATATCTGCCTATATTACTGAGATGGGGTATCGTAACTATTTACTGTTGTCCTCATCTTTGTTGTCAAATTTACGACATTTCTACCGTCGCACGCTTCGGCCTTCTTCTGGAGACTGGAATTTCGAATCGAATCTTTTATTTCGTCCGCTGGAATATATTGTTCTAGTTCAACGTGCCATGCCGCTTCCGACTATCTCAGTTTCACATGGCCCACTGGATAAAATGTTGCTTGAAGTAATCCAGTGACTTGACCCAAAGAGTTGTGAGTTCAATACCTGGGTAAAGCAGAGGTGGAAAAAAACAAAACAAACAAACTTGGAAAGTTTAGTGCAAGGGGAAATAACTGAAAAAGGACGGAGCGTACAATGTTTGAAACGTCGTGAATATGACAACAAAGATGGGGACAACAGTCCGAACAATATAAATGGTGTAAATAACTGATTCTTAAATTTCAAAACAAGGCGCTCCCTCTTTTCGTCACAGGCTTTTCTGAGATCGGATGCAAGACCCGAATTTGGTCACTAAAAAAATAAAACATGATGGCTAGAGTCACTTTCCGTCCCTTCACGTAAACTCGGCGCATATCACTACTTGCATAGTATTGCTAGTAATCAAAAGCGAACCTTACTTCGCCTTGTGAATTACCGCTATAATGAAGACTGCTGTTTCTCTGAGTTTGTGGACTACGGATACCTTATATGTCAGACTATTACTTTATAGTCACCACAGTATTATTCTGGGCTAGTATTTCTGCTAATAAAATTATAAATCCATTCAAAACTGATGATGGCGTGATGATAAATGCATAGAATTATTGTAATGTTCGGATAACTTTGTTTCATCTTCTCAAGACGATGAAATAAAACCGGCATCGAGGCTTCTGATCGGGAGATTGAAGATTTTGAGGAGCGTATAAAAACATCTTAAATGCTGTTTTTCCCAGGTCCACGCTAAGCCGGGATTTTAGCGCCTCTTAGAGTCTCAGGTATGAACAAATAATGAAACACCAAGCAAAACCCTGAATGGATAAAAATAGATTTTTTATAGTAAAGATACCAGCTAGGCAGAAGGTACTTCTCGCCAGCAAGGTGAGTGATACCTCGTCACTGTGACACCTTAATTAGGGCACTACCCAAGTGTTATGGGGTCCACCCTTTTCTGATATAAATGGACTCGTCCTGCTGCCGTTAAATAGCCACAGTCAGTCAAAGGAAGAGGTAGAGGAACAGGGTGGAGAAACAGAGTGGAAAGTACATAGACACTGTGATTGAGTTGACGTTAGAAGTCAGTTACAAGGACGTCCGACTCTAAGGAAGTTTACTTCGAGACTGTATATAGCGATTTTTGATTAATACTAACCGGCGTTCCTGGATTTTACTAACAGCATTACCTTTTGTATTTTGTGTAAATACATTTAATTTCTTAGCTTAAATACTTGCATTTGTCATTTATTGGAGACCGATTTTTCACACGGAATCCACAACACTACAAAAAACGATAATCCTGCTTCGTCAAACTAAACTTGTCAATCAGATCATTACGGATGCCCACTCCCTAAATAATACACGATATAACGCCTTCTGAGACAACAGTCGGGTGTCAGAGAGACCTTCTGTCGCCTGTAAGAAATACATCAGAGTGAGTCGACATTCACGATAGATGTAGTGCCACCCGCTCGCATACGGACACTTCTTACAGCTGGAAACGTTTTCCTAGCGTCTTCCTTCCAAAAGTCACATTCGATCCAGCAAATGCGTATGTCAACGTATCCCAACGTCGGGCATTTCTAGACCACCTTCGAACGAGTTAGGGAAAAAGTTTCGAGGCTTGATGAGGAGCCGTGCCGCATTACTAAAGACTAATAAAACTCGAACTAGTTTTACTACTGCGACACATGGGAATGCAAGCAAGGACATCCGATAAAGGAGGCTCGAGTAGATGTATGAACGACAAACGTCTACCCCCTCACAGTCGAGCCGTAACATTGGCATCTTACCGCACCTTAGACCAATTAATCTCCAATCGGGACTAAACTAGTCGCCTGTCCATCCAGTTGAAAAACTCGGGCATCGAGACTCACTTCCATCCACTCAACCGCAAGCCAAAATTGACTTATCGCGGTTGATCTTGGTCCCTGACACTGTCTCGTATCGTCTAAGTTCCCTGCCGACTTGGTCGATCTGGGTATTACTCAATACAAGAGTGGACACATCGTCGGCATAGGTTGTATACCTGGCCGAAATGGTAGCACCAGGTAAAATAATTCCGCATATAATCAGATTCGCCTTTATCTTACAAAAAAGGGCTCCAACGCAAGCACATAGTGTTTCGGCGAGAGTGGGCCACCATGACGAATCGGGAACAAGGGAAAGCTTTCGACCTTCGTTAATTTCCACCATCGCACTAGGAGGCCTATACAAAAGACATCACACTTCAAACAAATTACTTTCCTTCCCATCACAATGACGTGATATGTCTGCCCACATATGTCCAAGCTGTTGTGAATGAAGCTGAAATACTCTCAATTTAACGACAACTCGAAGCTTCACTCACTGCGCGCATGATATAGGGAGAAAACGACTAGCTGTCCATGCTTCAACAAGTATATACCTGAGTGCCCTCCATTTACAAAAAAAAGGATCCTTATGTACTGACACCTTGGTCCTCCGACGTCCTACATATGCTAAGGATGAGGTCCTTAGTTATGAACTCTCTTTACCTCATCTCACCATCTTTACGCGTGGGCAACAGTATGTCCCACATGAAATAACCGGCCCAATATATTATTTTCGGGGCTTTACTTTCAAGGATATCAGTGATTTCATTACTGCGTATTTTGTAGAATAAAAAATTTCCCGTATACGTTTGTCAATCACAAAGACGGACAGGATTTTTTTTTAAACGCCCTTAATTAATCAGGTTTGGCCCAAAGCCTGCCATCTTTAATAAGATGATCATACTGTTTGTCTCACTTAACGATCTCTGGGCAAAATTGACTTATCGCGGTTGATCTTGGCCCCTGACATTATGAATTTTGGTGGGTTATTGCTATTTAATGGCGATTCTCCAGACAGCTCGTCAGTCGTCTAGTTTGTTTTCTCTTCGGTATTGGCAACAGTTTGAGTCTGTTTATCTTCCTTTTGGGCTTCCATAGATTTGTTTGCTTAATTTATTCCCGTCCTGTTCTTTCATATTTTGCTTCGCCATCTTGGTTTTGCTAGACTTTTATTTGAGCTAGATTTCAGAAAGCCATCCAAATGATAATCTTTTTCCTTGCCCCGCACTCCCGTCCGGGGTGGATCAGCTTTTGACGTCGACCCAAAAAGGTCTTTTTTTTAATCTTCGGGTTTTTGTCGGTCATTTTAATCTATTTTTAGAATATGTATTTTTCTTTTCTTTTTAAATTTAACGTCAACACGCACAGAGTATCCATAATTAAAAAGAAAAACAAAAAAAAGCCCGAAAAAATACCCCCAAATAATAATATATGAAAAAAAAAGGCTGAAAAATGAACTTTGGGAACGTCATGTCACAATAAAATGGTAGCAAAACGGTCAGCTCCTTACTGCCGTATATGAACTGGAGCTACTCACGATCTTACGACATATTTCCAACTCAGCAATCTCTTACGCAGAGATGCAAAATCACAAACCTGACGCTTCTCTATGTCCACTTCCATCGCAAATTTCCCAACAAGGCACATTCTTTAGTGATAACCTCGAAGATCTTTACTGCCTAGACCCACCTTACTACACCGACATTATTGAATCAGCCTCATCCTGTATGTATTCCTTTTGGGAAAAAACCGCCTTTGACCTCGAAAGTCTCTCCACAAGAACCGCTGCTTTGTGGAAAAAAAAATCTCTCACGTTTGTGCTTCAGCAAACACTGTAATTCTAGCATCTTCGAAGATCAGTACTTATCTATACACTATATCCTTGTATCTTTCCCTTCCCACTTCCTCCTCTTAACACACACCTCATCCCGTAACGTTCTACCTTGTTTGACTGCTGGGCTTCGTACTGGCAGAACATAAATTGGGGGTTCGAAAAAAATATAGGAAGTAAAAAAGAAATATGAAAAGAGGGTTAACAGATTATTGATCTTCGCTCTTCAGACCAATCCGAGGACATGCATTTTTTTCACCCTAATCAGCGCGTCCTTGGTATGACGTTAAACTATATCCGGCAGCAAGATGTGTGATTGGGAGATTGGAGGTTTTGAGGAGCCTGGGACCATCTCTTAACTGTTGTTGCTCCCAAGTCAACCCTGACTTTTATTTCAGAAAGCCATCCAAATAATAATCTTTTTCCTTGCCCGGCATTCCCATCCGGGGTTGGGGTGGATATCAGCTTTTGACGTGGACCCAAAAAGGCCTTTTTTTTAATCTTCGGGTTTTTGTCTGTTTTTACCATATATATTTTTTTTCTTTTCTTTTTAAATTTAACGTCGACACGCGCATAGGAACCAGAATACAAAATAATTAAAAGAAAAAAAAAAAAAAACAAATATAAAAGTCCGACAAAATGTAAAAAAAACAAAAAAAAAAAAAATGGAAAAAAAACGATGGAAAGGAAATTTACGAAATTAAAACTATATATTAGGTTGGTGTAAAAAATAATGTCGGTTTTTGACGTATTTTTAACGTCAAAAACCGACATTATTTTTGCACCAACCTAATACAAAATTTTCTTGCTCTTTGCCGTCCTGAGTATTAAGATAAACTACCTTCAGCGGCATGGGCTCGGATCGGCAGGTTTTGAGGAGCGTGGAATTAACTCTTAATGGTTGTTGTTCTCAGGTCCAACCTGATCCGGGGTAGTAGCATTTGTTAGGGTCCCAATTATTGGCAAACAGTTAACCCCCAAACAAAATACTATGAAAGCAAGGCCTCTGATCGGGATTTTTTAGGGAGCGTGAAACTAACTCTTAATTGCTGCTGTTTCCAAGTTCACCCTGACCTGTGTTGGTTGGTAGCACAGGTTAGGGTCCCAGCTATGGGCATATAGCGAAACCACAAACTTGGGTCAAAAAACTTTGAAAGTATAACCATTTTTATAATAAAAATACCAGCAATATATTTTTATGATAAAAAATATTACCAGCAATATATTTTTGTAAAAGAGATTATTGATGCTCCCAAGAAAAAATAAATTTCGGCATTAAATGTCCCATAAATAGTTGATATGACGCTAACCAAAGAAACTTTCTTTTCTTAAAGGCCAATGTCTGCTATAACTTCATGCTACACCAGAAGAAGAAAAAAAACAGCTAATCAAATAAATAAATAAATACTAAACAGAAATAAATAAAAGCAGAAAATTATCAAACAGAAGTTGATAAAAGTTAAAATAAATAAAACAAAACTTATCAGAATCATTATCACACAAAAGTAGGAAAAGTTCGTTACACAATGAAGCAATCACAAATCATAAAAATCCAACAGCACAGTACAAGACAGAACAAAAACATGTCGGATACTCCGACATTTGTTCATTTTTATTGGTTAAGAAAACTCCCAGTATGCATCTGTGGGATGTGTTTATACATTTGTGGAGGAGATGTCCATTTGAACTGTTGACATACCTCAACAAGTAAAAATTTATCCAACACTTAATACTGTCAATAGTGTTGCAATTTATTTTAAGCGAATGTGAAAAGATCCATAGTTCGTATATTAACATATTAATAACTAGCGTAAACTTACAATAGCTTACCATTGAGAGTTTCCAAGGTAAATGTTTCTTTATTTCCTTCCTTCCTTCCTTCCTTCCTTCCTTCCTTCCTTCTCAACCTTCCTTCCTTCTTTCCTTTCTTGCTTCCTTCCTTCCTTCCTTCTCAACCTTCCTTCCTTCCTTCTTTCCTTTCTTTCTTCCTTCCCTCCTTCCTTCCTTCCTTCCTTCCTTCTCAACCTTCCTTCCTTCTTTCCTTTTTTCCTCCCTTCCTTCTTTCTCAACCTTCCTCCCTTCCTTCCTTCTCAATCTTCGTTCCTTCCTTCTCAACCTTCCTTCCTTCTTTCTCAACCTTCTTTCCTTCCTTCCTTCCTTCCTTCCTTCCTTCTCAACCTTCCTTTCTTCCTTCCTTCCTTTTCAACCTTCCTTTCTTCACAACCTTCCTTCCTTCCTTTTTTCCTTCTTTCCTT
This sequence comes from Acanthosepion lycidas, assembly GCA_963932145.1. Taxonomy (NCBI): domain Eukaryota; kingdom Metazoa; phylum Mollusca; class Cephalopoda; order Sepiida; family Sepiidae; genus Acanthosepion; species Acanthosepion lycidas. The sequence continues at coordinate 118,371,830 of OZ010572.1, read as the reverse complement.
CTCAACCTTCCTTCTTTCCTTCCTTCTTTCTCAACATTCCTTCCTCCTTTTCTTCCTTCCTTTTCAACCTTCCTTCCTTCCTTCCTTTCACTCACCTCTTTCCCTTCTCACTTCAATGATCTTTTTTTCAACTTAAATAATTTGTCGTTTTCTTTCTTTCTTTAACTCCCCCCCTCCCAATTTAATTATCTTATTTCTTTATTTTTTCTTTCTTTCTTTTTTCTTTCTTTCTTTCTTTCTTTCTTTCTTTCGTCTTTCTTTCTTTCTTTCTTTCTTTCGTCTTTCTTTCTTTCACCGATTAAATCCTTATTTTAACCACAGCTTTTTCTGTTTATTTATTTATTTATTTTTTCATTTCTTTCATCACTTCAGAAAGCCATGTTTAACGTGAAGCAGCTGACGAGATATTTCACTATTATGACAACCACAGTTGAACATCTGACAGACCTTAAAAAATAATATAACATAAATTTGTTACTGGAAGTAGTGATCGGTCTATAATTCTCTAGTCAAAACCTCAGCAGGTGTGTTAGTTCAAGTATTAATAATTACCGTAATAGAACGTACACGGCTTTTCCCAGTATGACTCTCCAAGGAAAATCTTTTAAATTCTATAACTTTTGCAGTTAAAGTTCTTATGCTTCGTAATGCCCGAAAGGCCCGGTTATCTCGAGTTATTATTGATGCTCGTGTGACAACTAGCGTCGATTGCTAGACGTTTCGCAGAGACTGAGATAATGTATTATTAATATCGTCTCAAAAGGTGGTCGAATGGAAGCAGTGAACCACTAACACCGATAAGAATGGACGTAATGAAGACCATGATGAGATTTATTCGTAAATGTTTCGCCTTTACCGACTGCGTCTTAACAATCATTTACAACGCGACTCTTTCTTCGTTTTTGCCTCTTCCATATTTAAGTTTGTGTATCCCATCACTCTGTACGGGTCGTTGTCTGCTTTTCTAAATTTCCATTAACTTTTTTTTTTGTTTGACTTGGCAAAGTTTCCTCTCGATTATCTCCCTTTCTTTAGATGACTTTTATTCTCCTTGTTTTCCTTTTGCTTTTTAAAAATATCCTCTTACTTCCTTTCAGTTGGTGATGCGGTTAAATTTGTTTAAATCTCTTCTACGTGATTCTTTTATTCATTCATTGATTACCTCCTTTTGTCGGCGCCATTTGTTTTATATTTCATATATCACTATTACTTCTTTCTCTTCTTCTTCTTCTTCTTCTTCTTCTTCTTCTTCTTCTTCTTCATTGCGTCATTTTCTCTTGCGTTTCATAACTTTCTTTCTTTCTTTCTTTCTTTTTTTCTTTCTTGATTTTTTTTTTAATTTTCAAATACTTTCATTGTTATTGCTCTCTTGGAGGCTCAATTTTTTCGACCTTATTCAATCACTTCTTCCTTTCAATCATTTTTTTTTTATTTTTCTTTATTTTTCTTTCTTTCTACGGTTTAATTTTTTATTTCTCATTCAATCCCATTTTTGTTTGTTTGTTTGTTTGTTTCTTTCGTTCTTTCTTTCTTTCTTTCTACTGTTTAATTTTTTATCACATTCAATCCCATTTTTCTTTCTTCCATTCTTTCTTTCTTTCTTTCTTTTTTTCTTTCTTTCTTTCTTTCTTTCTTTCTTTCTTTCTTTCTTTCTTTCTACTGTTTAATTTTTTATCCCATTCAATCCCATTTTTCTTTCTTTCTTCCATTCTTTCTTTCTTTCTTTCTTTCTTTCTTCCATTCTTTCTTTCTTTCTTTCGTTCTTTCTTTCTTTCTTTCTTGCTTTCTTTCTTTCTTTCTATTGTTTAATTTTTTTGTCACATTCAATCCCATTTTTCTTTCTTTCTTTCATTCTTTCTTTCTTTTTTTCTTTCTTTCTTTCTTGCTTTCTTTCTTTCTTTCTATTGTTTAATTTTTTTGTCACATTCAATCCCATTTTTCTTTCTTTCTTCCATTCTTTCTTTCTTTCTTTCTTTCTTTCTTGCTTTATTTCTTTCTTTCTTTCTTTCTTTCTTCTGCTTCCTTTTCTGCTGTTTAAGGCTTTATATTACCGTCAATTACATTTCCTTTCTTTACTCATCCCCTTCTGCTGTATAATTTTTACATATTATTCATTCCTTTCATTAATTCTTTCTTTCTTTCTTTTTTCCCTTTTCTCTGTCTCATTATTTTCATCTGTTTCTTTATTTCTTATTCTCTTCTTCTTCTTCTTTTATCTCCTAGTTTATCTTCCCCTGATGAGAGAGAAAAAGGAAAGGACAGAGATGGAGAAGTAGATAGTCTCCTCCATTTCCCTTTATCTATTTATCCCTCTCCGTCTCTCCCCGTCTCTCTCTTTCTCTCTCTCTCTCTCTCTCTCTCTCTCTCTCATAATCAGCTTTGCATTTACCGTTAAACCTTGCTATCCTCTCACTCGTCTTTCTTTAGTCATCGTTTTCAATTCATATTTTCCTTCCTCTCCAGAAACACTTTCCCCATAACCAGGTTTCATAACCACAGTTTCTTTCAATTTATCCTCTGGATTTATTAAAACGCAAACTCATTTATCATTTCTACTTTTCTGAGTGGAGATAGCGTGCAAACTCTTGTGAACATATAAAGAGAAAATATAATCCCAATATTTTTTTTTTTTATCACAGATTATCAATATTTAATTAACAACCCAGAAATATTACTTATCTATAACATAAAAGAATGACTGCTCTCCTGTCTGTCACACATTGTCAGCCTGTGAATTTGCATGCGTGTACATAATGTATATGCGCATGTGTGTGTGTGTGGTGCGCGAGTGGCTTACATGTGCCTGTGCCACAAGTTCGCCTATCGTCCGGTTCACACTCCTCTCGGTCTTTTGAACAGGAGTAGAGGTTTCCAGTTTCGGATATTTCCGGTTCCTTCTAAAGTCTACTTCAACTCTATCCTCCTGATGACTCCGCCCAAACTCTGAAATTTTAATTACTATTTAATTTTTGATTTCATCTGATTGATTTTTTTTCTAAGCCTTATAGACCCTTTGCTGCTTATTTAAAGCAAAATATGAAATATTTCCAGATTCTAAGAATATTTTTAGGATGATAATGATTTAGTTAGAAATGTCTTACTAATTAGCTCGCAGCCATGGGTGGCACAGAAGTGAATGCATAGATTTTCCAAGGAAATATGTGGTCAGCCACGCCTGATTTTTCCACTTCCCCTCGTGTTACAGCTTTCTGGTGTTCTTGAAGCCTTATCTTGAGGGGGCGGCCTGTCTCCCCTTTATATTTCTTTCCACAGCTGAACGGGATAGCGTACACAGTCTTTAGTCATGTTCTCCTCTATGGGGGTCTTACAGGGGAGAGATATCTGCGAAGTGTCTTCAAGCTTTTGAAGATTGTCCTGATGTTATATGGACCGCAGATCCTTTGTATTTTCCCTGATAACCCTTTCATATAAGGCAGGCAGACTGTTTTCTGAGTGTTATATATTTACTGTAAGTGAATATAACGAACCCAAATGAAATTGAAAATCGACTCTCCGATTAACAATTACGCGCCACACATCCAAGCTTTACAGCACTTGGTATTTCCAAGCGGTCACCCATCTAGGTACTAATCAGGCTCGACGTTGCTTAACTTTGGTCATTATACGGAAACGGGTGTTTCAACGTCATATGGCCGTAAGTCACTATTTTTAATTTTTTTTCCTCAATTCGCCTATCACCCGGTTCACTCTCCTTCACGGTATTTTTGAACAGGACTAATTTGGTTTGGTTATGTTTATGGCATATCAACTCCTAATGGGTCATTTTATGTCAAAATTTAATTTAATTTTATGAAAAAAAATAAGAACAAGACTAGGGCTTTCTCTTGGTTCCTCTTTAGGATTGGGTTTATGGTTCCATCTAAAGTTTTCTCATTCTCTTTCATTACTAGTAACCCCTTGCATCTTAGTGACATTATCGCCTTGCTTAGAATGAACTGATTTAAGAAAAAATGCAGTAACACAACTTATACATTCAATTTGACTGAGTTTAACTAAGACACTGGAATAATATTATGTTGGTGCAAAAATAATGTCGGTTTATTTTTGCACCAACCTAATAAATTCTCCTTCTACTCAGCCTGGACAGCCCCTATCTTGGACTAAGTAATACAATGATAAATTTGGAGACAAAGAATATTAGAAAGCATTATCAACAACATAAACTGCATCTTATCTTACATGACTGTGAAATAAACTAAAAAAAAAAGAATAAAATTAAGTTTTTCGTTCTCTCACCTATAGTGAAAGTGCTTTAGCGTCTTAACGATAATTTGCTGTTTCTGTCTATCGTTATGCGTCTTTTCCTGTTTAATAATATCAATCTATATTTAGTTGATATCAAAGTCGCAAATTAAAACGAAACGAAATCATCAACCTGGAAACTAGAGTCGTGTTCTTAAATAGCCGAGACTTTCACATGGATGTTATGCATGGCGCCAAAACAGTTCAGAAATATCTAAACTGTCAGCTGTAAACAACCGCTTCCTAAGAACAATGGTGGAAAAAAGAAAGCTTTGAGTGGGTAAATCCAGAGGGTCTTGGCAAAGGTTATCCTACTTGGAACACTGAGGACTGGCGCTACATAATCACAAACAAAAAAATGTACTAAATAATAGAAACCACATCACTTGAAGACTACCCACAGCAGCAACAACTGAAATGGATAGCATATTTAACTCAAAGAGAAAATAATGGCATAATAAAGATGTTAACATTTGACACTACTTTAAATGAGATATTAGGAACAAAGTCTCCGCCAATACTGGAAAGAGCGATAACAGCTACTGGACTTCGGAAACCTGTTTCCTAAGAAATTGTTTTAAGAGAAAGATTTTATAAATTTCAACCGAAATAAGTACTGGCTTCTCGCTAAATGAATGCCAAATATTTCCTCGTAGGGAAATGGTTAATATTACCATTAGCAATACCATTACTTAGGTTTCAAATCGTTTTATTAGTACCTAGAACTAGAAAGTATAAAAAATAGCCACAAGGCAAGTTTTCAGTTTATCATTTATGATAATAAAATGAATTTACGTTAGATTTTATTAATGCCCACAAAAAGTGAATGCACATAAAAATGGTATGATGAATTTCTTGATGATAAAACAAAAAACACCAGATAATTATAAGATTTTATAGAACATTTCGAAATTTATTATATAATAACCACAATTATATATATATATATATATATATATATATATATATATATATAATTATAATAATATTTTTTGTTTAAAAATATGATTCCTTCGCTACATAAGAGTTCTCATGTTTCAAAAACGAGAGCCGAAATCATCCAAATAATTAATAAAATTAAGTTGGATTGTGGTGTTTAGTCCCGTTTCATCTTCAAGCGAAATTTTAGGAATAAGCTATCTCTCGGTTTACGTGTATTTTTACAGAATTTGTTATTGTGGGAGTGGCTAGACTATTTTCCTTCTTTAAGTGGTCAGGGAGTTAATTCTTATCAGTAGATTCATCATCCTCTGAGAGGTTTTGCTAAGGTTGGGTAGGGTATCTATTTCAAGGCTAATGTTTACGGTCATCCTTTAGTTGGTTCCCAGTGTAGGATATTTTTATGGCGCGCCTACAGTCGTTATGTGTCTGGAGAATTGTCTTTTATTATTGTCTATCTGATTATCTATTTATTTATTTGTCTATTTAAGTGGGTGTTTAATATACAGATCGCTTTGCATTGAATTTCAGTTTGTTTTTTTAGTTTTTTTGACGACGACAAAAAGGGTTTTTCTTATTTAAAGGTTTGGCTGAGCTTTTTAGAATTTTACTTAGCTATGTTTTTTTTTTTTTTTTATGCTAATTATCTAATGCGAAAGTCTGTTGATGTCGGCAAAAAACCGTTAACTCCTGCCTATGGTTTAATAATTTTTCATTATTTAGGAATTTAATGATGTGTAGTTTTTCCTGTAAGCAGAAGAGGCATATATATATAATTCTGTGACTTCTGTCAGTGAGTCCGTCCGTTCGTCACACCGTCTAAAATAGCCATATATTACCCATCGAAACCAAATTCGACTGCAGACGACTAAAATGTGCCATGTTTGGAAGAGGACGGTTAGTATTAATCCCAATAATAGAGTTTATTCTTAAACCATCCGAGTATTTTTTTCGAATGGCAAGAATCTAGTTTCGAATTCGACCTGCGTTTGTGTGAATTCTAAACAAACCACGAGGTCAAACGCTTCCAAAAATTGAATATTGGGCCCAGAAAGAAATATTTACAGATGGCCAGTTGTATGCTTCATGCTCAAGAATAAGAAAACCTAAGAATCTCTTCTACGCTGTTAAAAAGAAAAAAAGAAGAAATATTGTTTATTAAGATTAAGTTTATTAAGATTAAATTAAAGAAATTCTTAAACCGAGAAGTAGGAGATTTTTCAAATATTTTTTCCAAGCAATTCAGCTTTATTCAAAATTCATCGATTGGTTCGCGAAATTGAACGTATTTTGTAAATTTCGACAAAAAATATTAGCGATAGTTTAAACGATACTAAATATTGTGAGAATTTCAACAAGTCTAATTTTTAAATTAAAAATAAATGGAGAAATATTTTTAGTCTGTCACTGAATTAAAATACACATGCGCTCACAGAAACATGCATACACATACAGCATGAAAGGGATTTTCTGTCTAGCAACCACTTCTGGGAAGCAGGAAAAGCGTATAGCCCTTTGTACTAATATTCAGTTTAACTACTTCTGTGGTTAAACTTGATATCTATTTTAAATAATTGTAGCATTTTAAATGTAGAAGCAGTTTACAAGGTTGAATCAAATGTTGTTTTGCGATTCAAGCTTTAATTAATAGTTTAAATAAGTTACATTCGGAAAGCGTTTATTCATCCAAATATATCCCATCCTATTTTATTGTCAGTTGCCATCGCTTTGTCTGAAGCTAAATTCCACCTTTATATCATTTGTCTGGTTTAGAGACAAAAACAAAAACTCCCAGCACCCGTTTTCAACTTCATCCCGCCCAAGAAATGAGCCATAGGCCGGAAGTGGTGGTAAACTGAAACATGCAAGGTTTGGACTGTAGGCAGCACCAGGCAGCATCAGGCAGCACTTCCAGCCCCTCAAGTACCTCAACATTGGCGGTGTGTTTTGGAAAATTGTTATGCTGTAGAAGTGCGCGTTTTCGAGTAAGCAATGCCGGGTAGCGGGTTTTCAAAGCATCATACATTCGCTAGAGTTGTTTAGCATAAAGAGCAGCTTACACAGCATGGCTATCTACATTCCATTAAAAACAAAACATTACCTTCTGTTTAAACCGCCCTTGTTTGATAAAATGTTCTGAAGCCTGTCTGGAACGACGCCACTGATTTCTCTTAGGATTACGAAAATAGATCCATTTTCTCCCCATTCAACGCCAAACACGGATATCTAGAGGATTTTCCATCACTTGTTTGAAATTATTACACGTCA
>OZ010572.1:118356860-118359360 GCA_963932145.1 Acanthosepion lycidas | reverse complement strand
ATGATATCTCAACAGAAGTGAAAAAAAATTGAAAATGAAATCATTCGTGAAACCTGTAAGGCACCTTGTTACTCCAGGACAGAAAATTGGAAGGTTAGAAAGGGCGAAGTTCATCTTGAATTATTTGGAAAATGAACCCGGAATAATAATAATAATAATTATATATATATATATATATATATATATATATATGTGTGTGTGTGTGTGTGTGTGTATGTATGTGTGTGTGTGTGTGTGTGTGTGTGTGTATTATACCAATAAAACTGTCAAACTGATCAGGGGAATTCAGAGGAGCATAGATGCATCCTGCTCTTATCTCAAATAACAACTTAAAAGAGACTGTTTGACCAACACAAGGAATATTAAAAGATTCATGTCAAAAAAATTAAAAAAAAATTAAAAAAAACAAATGAAAACTACAGACAAAAGTTCATTTTCTCCATCAAGACATTCATTTCTGTAGTTCACTGCTACCAGAAAGCAGAAATATTTCTTCTCCCGATGACGGCCATGTTGGCCGAAAACTAGTCGAGGAATCTAAATGAAATAATAATAACAATAAAAACGAAAGAATATTAATCTAGAACCCAGTGTGTCTAAAGATTTTAATTTTTTAATATTTTTTATTGTTAAATATATATATATATATATATATATATATATATATATATATATATATATATATATATATATATATATATATATAAACACCACATTTTACAATGAAAAAACATTTCTCAGTTTATTCACAATACATACATACCTACAACAATATTATTATTTATATACGTGTATGTATCAATGTATGTATGTATGTTAAATGTAAAAATAGCGTTGTTATGAAATGTATGATTGCTTAAACTGTCTTAACAATAAAGTTATAATTATGAAACAATTATTATTATTATTATTATTATTATTATTATTATTTTGCTTTTTTATTTAATACGACGTCTTATCGGGTCATTCATTACTCGAGACTTGCATGTTATTAAACACATTCATTCTATTTGTACAAATTCTAATGCTCTACTGTGATCATATTTTCTTTACATTACTAATTTCTTTCCGAAGAGATGAACAATTCTACGCAGCAATTTCTTGTAAAGAAGTGCTGCCAGGAATCTTGTTAATATTCTTATGGGTATGTTTATTTATTTATTTTATTTTTTTATTTTTTTCTTTGTTTTTTGGTATCATACCCAATGCTTTAATTATTATAGGTATAAAGGTAGTTATAAATTAACACATTTTTTTTCTTTTGCAATTTAAATTTCAACTTATTTTGTCATATTCTTTAATAGATTTACTTTTTATTTGATATCACTGTTATATCTAGGAGAAATCATTTTTATAGACTTTAATTCCAATGTTTATCCTATTAGAAGATTATCATTATTATTAACGTTGACTTCTGTTGTATACACATTACCTTCTGGATTCCAAACAGTTCATTATAAAACAAAACAAAAAAAGAATACACATTATATATATATATATATATATATATATATATATATATATATATATATATATATATATGAACTTTATATCAATCCTTCATGAGATTCCGATCCTTAGCTATGATTAATTAATGATGAACATATGCTTAATTGCTTTGTCTCTTCTCCAAAGTATACACAGAAAATGAGCAAGCAGATACTTTTGCATGAGACGTGGAGACCAGATGGGGGTAGATCAATCAACTCTTGGAAAAGTAATCAACAAACAGACGTTTCTCTGATTAAGCCGCCTGCGATAGTTTGGGAATATAAGAGGGTCGCAGTGGTCGCTAAGATCAGAGCGTACAAAGCCAACGTACCCTGTACCCAGCGAGTTGGACAAACTATGTTTAGCAAGAGCAGCGTTCTATCTACAATGGTTGCACCTGATGATAGATATATCCAGGTGAAACCCTGTGTAGAATTATGTGTTCCTTAATCGGGTAAGCATCTCAAACACCGTGTTGCTTTTGGCCTATGCGATGGCTTCATTCTATAAAAACACTTTCTAGAAGATCTACGCGCGGTCCTAGCCTACTGAAATGCAACCGATATCAGATTGGACACGTGCGGATCGCTGTACCTGGCGGTGATTTAAACGTACATCTTCCGTCTCTGCAGAAGGGAAAGGAGGCCAATTATTCCCGGGCAAAGGGTAGCTAAACGCTGCGGCAGCGATCATCTAGCCATAGTATCTGGCCTTCAAGAACAATGCTACTCAAACATAAAGTTGTTCAGCCAAATTTCTCAATAGCATATTGACTTCTCTCTGTTCACGCCCATTGCTTAACCATTCAGACTAAGCGACGCACATATATTCATGAAGGATGCTGAAGAAATCTCGACTTGTCTTCTCATTTTCCAAATTGGGACTCAGATTATTTGGACGATTCTTGTCACAGGCCGAGAACTGTATATCAAGATTTGTCTGGAAAGTACCCAGCTACGCTGAATATTATGAAAACGGTTTGACCTCTCTTTATCTAAATTATCAAGCA
>OZ010572.1:118284360-118349360 GCA_963932145.1 Acanthosepion lycidas | reverse complement strand
TCTTGTGAGTGATTTCACCGTCACTGGAGAAGTAATCATTCAAGACAGTATAATTAATGGATCAATGTCACTCTGTTATTTCAGAATTGCGGTCACACGAGAGCATTATTGAAGTATTAAATTCATCATGTTTTCAATTAAAACACCTATATATCTTCAAGATGTAGACGATCATGGCCCTCCATGATTTCTTTTCTGTAATATCTATAAACTGTGTATCAGCATGGCTATTCATCTGAAAATATCTTGAGTGATTTACCGTGAACGACAACAGTATTTAAAATTCAGTGTTGTTGTTCTCCTGTTTTTACCAAGACTAGAGAGTTCAGTTTTCCCAACGATTTTACCAATTTCTGTGTGGGGGGGGGGAAATAAATCGATACATAATGTTTTGAGTGGTGTTAGTGCCAGTTAGGGGGTCGTCCAGGCGTCCATATTAGTTAACTTGGAAACCTCTAAAACTGTAGACATTAGGTTTCATAATGCTGTTTACTGTTTACCGATATTCCAAACCAATCTGAAAAATAAACACACTAGACTGCCAAATTTAGAAGAACAAAAAGGGATATATATGTGTGTGGGGGGTGCATGTCTGTGTTTGTATGTGTACATACGTCTGTGTGTGTATGTGAAAATTTCAGATAGAGTATATTTTTAAATGGACAATATGAAAAAACAAAAGGAAAACTTATATTAAATAACGCGTTTCGTCCTCTTATCGAGGTGGATAATGATTAAGTTCCTTAGAGGACAAAACACGTGGGATAAGATAAGTTTTCCTTTTGTCTTTCTTTCTTTATATATATATATATATATATATATATATATATATGCGTGTGTGTGTGTGTATGTGTGTGTGTGTGTGTTTATAAACATTTCAGATACAGTATATCTGTAAATGGACAATATGATTAAAAACCGTAGTACCTTGTCTGTTGTTTTTAATGAAACATATATATATATATATATATATATATATATATATATATATATATATATATATAAAGACATTGTTATGTTTATACATTCTTTTTATAGATACAAATATTTAAGTAAATGCTCTGCGTTATAATAAACAGTATTAAACAACATTTACCGGCTGAAATGTCCAAGAAATTATCATAGAAAATTTTCGTCCTCCGATAGGAATCGTATATATATATATATATATATATATATATATATATATGGTACGATGTGTAAATTGCTGCCATTTTTTAATTTCACGCATGCGCTTTCTTTGCTTTTTATTTTGTCGACTGCACAGTATAGTAGAGTCAGTTCGGCATCGCATTTGGGATAAAGAAAACACTATGATATAATTCACTCCGCCATAAATTTGGAAACAGCATGCTGTACTGCTTGGCATTCGTGCCAGAAACTCCAATACGAACATTTTTGAGTGTGTGGGTGTTGAGGACAGTGCAGAGGATTTGGAAAGTGTTGAGTGGTATATCCAATCAACATCATGGTGTTTGGGGTGATCACTAGTGATGGTGACGTTATTACTCCAACCATTTTCTCAGAGGGCCTCAGACTCAACACGGAGACCTATATCAAGTAACTTGACGAGATCGTACTGTCCTGAGTCAAAGGTTGCATTATGGAAACACCCTATGTCTGGCAACATGACACTGCACCATAACACACAAGCAGGAAAGCCCAGTCATGCCAGACAATTTCTGCGAACACATCACCCCTTACATCTGGCAACCTATCTCCCCAGACTGTAACCCTCTTGGTTATTGTGTGAGGCTCAGATGAGCGAGAGACCAACAAAACTCTTTGAGATACCAAAGACGAACCGAAGGCAAGGATTATGGCATTATTCACGAATTTAAACACGGAGACACGCCAGAAGAAATACAGAAGATTCCGAAATCATCTGGAGGCCGTGACTGAACCAAATGGCGATTAAATTGAATAAATTTCCTCTTTAGAATTTCAATTTTTGTGTAATCTTGGTAAATATATCTGTTAAAATGAGATGTCAGTGTTATTTTCATTTTTGCGTAATTGAGACGACAATTTATCCGTCGCATCATGTATATTGTAGTAAAGAATGTATTTACTTTTAAAATAAATTCACGCATTCTACACCTTTGTGCAAAATAATTTGAAACAACCGCTTTAGTTTCCTTTCTTTCACCATACGGTCATTTTTAGACCCACTGAAGTGACAGTGTGTAATCGATTTCTATTTTTCATGGTGTCCATCAATATGAATCTATTTTCGTTGTGTATGATGAAATTTATTTAGCCTTATATTTTCGATGTAAAATGAATTTTTACTCGATTTGTTTTCATCTTTTACAATTTTAAATAAATTATAAAGTTTTTAAAATTCAGTTTCAAATTAGGAAATATTGTTATTAACTAAAACTATATTTGTTAATCATATATTATAAACCTTATTACAATCTGACGACCGCGAATATTTTAAAAGAATTTCGGTTTTGGTTTTTGTATGTGTGATTACGTGCAGAATTTTTTGAAGTATGGATGCACAAACCGATAAAACTATGATTACAAGTTCAAGTGTTTTAAGGGTTGTCCGTGATTGCATAAGACCTTATCACGCTCAGACACTATTGTCTCGACTGTCGATTAGTTGTCCTACGACCATTGTCTGTGATGGACGTTACTCCAAGAAAGTGTGCGAAAAGTGTAACACTGCACGAACACACTGGCAAGCAATACAAGTGAGCAAATCAAAGTACTATGGATTGGCCCGGAAGCTCACCTTATTTAAAATCCAATCATGAATCTGTGGTCAATCTGCAAGGCATATCCTTGGGGAATGAACATACGAAGTACTAACATGCGCATTGGGTCATGTTTCATTGGAAAAATAAGAAAAAAGAGTTAATAACGGAATTATTTGTTTTGTTTCAATTGATTTGCGGAAGGGTGTATGTTTAAATATGAATTAAGGCATACTTTCTGTATAATGTTTCCACAAAGATCCATTTGCAATCCTCCAAACCTCTAATTGTGGCAACAAACTAGGGCAAAACTACCATCTTTTCCACAATATAATACATTCCCGCTCAAAAGGTCCAGTTTATTTTTTATTCATCGTTGAGAAATAAAAACACAGGCGTTGGTAAAAAGAACTACAATCAACTGTATTAGTCTTAGTAATATTATTATTTTTGTTGCTTTTCATTTGTAGAATTTCTTTCATTGGACTAATATATATATATATATATATATATATATATATATATATATATATATATATATATATATTGCATTTCGAGAGGAATTTGGAAAAGCTCTTTTTTTTCCCCGGAGGCTACAGTACTGAAGATTGTTCAATCAACAGAACGAATCCACTTGTCTTTTCTCTCTTCGAGTTCTTGAGGTTTCCTTCTTGATGTTCCACGGAAGAAAAAGCTACGTCAACGATCAGAAGAAGGCAGACAGCACTTCCCCTGTCCATTCCTACTCATCTACAATCACAGGACAATATCTTCAGATTCCCCTCTCTGTCTTTGTTCAGCGTTTCCTTTTGACAACTCAATAATCACCCCACTCCCTGACAAAGTCAATGTCAACTGAGCCCTAGGAATAGGGCTTTATAAACAATACGACATCAGCTGGAGAAGCCAATGGAGTCCGACCAAGATAAATATGCACTCAAACAATATTCAGAAAATGGAAAATTAAAGACGCATACACATATATTTTAGCAGGTAAAGGTAAGTAGATATAAATAACAGATATATATATATATACACACACACACACACACACACATATATATATATATATATATATATATATATATATATATATATATATATATATTTCAAGTATAGGTGCAGTTCAATTTATAATTACATGAATCATTCATAAAAAAAAACAAATATTGAGGTTAATGATTTAAATGGCGAGAATACATCTTCGCAAACAATTTTAATAAAGTACACTAACCCCAAACCTGTATATGAATGATATGATCCCTGTTTATAAATTCCAGTTAAATTAAAAGAATTGTTTGTCATGATGTATTCTCGCTATTTAAATCATTAACTTCTATATTTGTTTTTTGTATGAATGATTCATGTAATTATAAATTGAACTGCACCTATACTTGAAATTAAAATAACTGATCCAGCGTGCAACTTTCGGATAATAACTGTGACATTCCTGTAATTATTGATCAATTTAGTTCATGCCACATTGACTGCAAAAACCTACTAGTACAAAAGAATTCTCCTATTACCTTATTAGTACAAAAACGCACAATCTTAAAATTTAAAATTCAAACTCAGCGTTGCGACCGCACGTTCCAAAACAATAGCACATTTCTAAAAGCATTTTTTCGGATTACATCCATATTCTCGTTGTCCTGTTATTACCGAGAAGTAAAAAACAAGAACAAATCTATTTCCATACCTGAGGATGTCTGTAGGAACAGACGAAAGCTTGTAAAAACTAAAAAAGACCTTATGAAACTGGAATTTATAAACAGGAATCATATCTTTCATATACATGTTCGGGGATAGCGTAGCTTATTGAAATTGTTTGCCAAGATGTATTCTCGCCATTTAAATCATTAACTTCTATATTTGTTTTTTGTCTGAATGATTCATGTAATTATATATATATATATATATATATATATATATATATATATATATATTCCCAAGAGGATAGAATCCAGGTAGAACTCAATGTCCAGGACAGAGTAAGAATATATTATATAAAAGGCTGAAACACTAATATTCCATGGTTATGATTTATTACAATGGAATCGTAATCACGATCCAATTCATCAGACCTACAAATTCAAAAAGAAATCGGAAAATATAACTCCGGGTATAAAAAACAAAATTTTAGTGAGAGTGTATGTGTGGCAGTGGAAAACAAGAGTGAGAGGGAAATGTATGAAAGATCTAGAGAGAGGTTTAACAGAAGAAAGAAGAACAGGAAGGCCTAAAGGTGAAGGTGGGAATTAAATTTTAAAAGAGAGAAGTTTTAAAAAGAGGAGTTATATAACGGTTTAAAAGAGTGAGATACAGATAAATATTAATTATTTTTCGATGCATAATTCACTACCGATTCGCTGAACTTAATTAAAATTAAAAAAACAGACACCGGAAATGTCTGTAAACATTTGTGGTGACACTACGCACAATAAAAAACGATATGATCTAAACTTAAAATCCAGAGGATGAGAGAGAGGGGAAAAAAGAAGGGGGTGGAAACTAAAAACGAGGGTATTTATACGAGAATTGATGTGTAATCAAGAAGATTTGACAAAGCAAGTAATATCACCTACAGGTTACAAATTTCACATAAACATATAAAAATTAATGAATATTTAATCTAGTAAGGACCTACTATTTATATACCCAAAAACACATACGTAGATACACACATACACAACAATATATCTATATCTACTCGCACATGGATCAATATATGTGTGCATATATATATATATATATATATATATATATATATATATATATATATATATATATATATATATATATATACACACACATACACTCATGGATACATATACACATACACGCATAGACATACACATATGTGTACACAAACACATATACATAAAACATAACACACATCCATACATATACATAAACACACTTATCTAAACAAATATACAACTTATCTATCTACACACACACACACACACACACATATATATATATATATATATATATATATATATATATATATATATATATATATATATAAAATTAAAAAGTAAAAGATAAAAACCACCCATCCATACATTTAACCTATAAGGATAGATGGGTAGAATTAAACTAATTTGTACTTAAAAAAAAAAACTACTGAGGAAGAAAACGTTTACAATATTAAAAACCCACGTATCTATCTCTTAAGTCTACATTTATATGTAGGTATATAAAAATATCAGAAAACTATTTACCTACATACCCACATACACATATACCAACACATGAATAAAGTTTCTTATCACAAATTAAATGAACAAAAAATATAGAGAGCATCACATAAACATAGACAATGATATATATAGGTAGTCATAAAAGTCATTCCATTTAAATGTTATGTCCGATGTTAGTGATCCAAGATCGAACTGTTATAGGTAACAACACGTTATAAAACCGTGTTTATGTTTTAAAGCGTTTTTTTATGTCTACATTTAGAAATGATCTCACTATGAAGATTCAACAACTCCTCTTATACACACACACACATACATACATATATCTATATTAGTTTGGTGCAAAAATAATGACGTAATAATGTCGTTTTTTGACGTTAAAAAATAGTCAAAAAACTACATTATTACGTCATTATTTTTGCACCAACCTAATATATATATATATATATATGTGTGTGTGTGTGTGTGTGTGTGTGTGTGTAAATGAATAATGTCAAAACGAAAACGTCTTAACCGACGAGTTTCGTCCTCTGATGGACTCTATCAAGCCAAAGACATTAATAAAGATCTCGTTAAAATCCATTAGTGAACGAAACGCGTTGACTAACTTTTTATCTTTTTGTCATTATTCTTATTATTGTTTTAAAGTTATATTTTTTAGTGCTATCTGAATTTTGACACACACAAATATATGCAGAGTGTAACAGGAAAAAAAAACTGTCCAAATTGTCTAACAGCTTCGGATAGTTATTCATCCCACAAAAATATTTAATATCTAAAAAAAAAACAAAAAAAACCCTAAACTAATTGAGTTTATTTCTTTCGTGCTTTCAGATTAGATATTTAGTCATCTTGACAACATTTGTCGTAAATTGTCAGAAATGAAGATTGAGCTCTGGGCCTCGTGAGAAAAGGAATAGACAATTTTATTAACAGTATCCCAGGGAACATTAACATACAAGTTGCCCAGAAAGTCACACTACTATGAACATCCCATTTACTAAGAAAAATGCTATCGATTAAATGGCATTTCCCCTATAGGACCTAAGGATCATAGTTTGGACTCGTGTCTACAGGATACAAAGCAGGAAGCAACACACAATCAACAACAATAATAATTTAAAGAAATAATTAACTAATAAAATAATTATACGTATTAACAAATTTTTCAGGCTTGAAGCTACAAAAGTGTGGTTCTATAGAGGATGCTGAGAATACCACGAACTGAACATGTGAGCAACGATGAATTTTTAACTAAAATTGAAGCAAAAAGGACATTTGCACTTAACATCAGTAGGAGACAGTTGATATTTCTACGACACAGAAGGAGGAAAGAGGCTTTCGAAAATCTGAAACTCGCAGGATATAGAATGCAAGAGGAACAGAGGAAAAGAACGCATAACCTACTCACCGTGCTTGAGTAAATGAATGGCGGAACGCGGTTTAGGAGAGATCAGTAAAAGATAAAATTAACTAAGAGCTAAGAAGGAAAGGAAATTGTGGAGAGTCACGATCGTCAACGTTCTAAAGGCTCACGGCACTTAGAAGAACAAAAATAAACGTAAGTATACTATTATAATATTTGTAATGTTTCTATCCGTCAAAACACTCCCCAGAGGACGGGAAGTGCGACGCTGAGATCCGTATAACTGATTGGGATGGCCAAGGATGCATTCCAAAATCTGCGAGACAGGAGGATTTCTTTGGTGTTAAAAAAAAGAAGAGTACTGAGCTGCTACTAAGTCCTTTTATACCGCAGTGAATTTTGGACGGTCTCCTCAAAGATGAAGAAGAGATTCGAGGCAGCGGAGATATGGTTCTACAGAAGGATGCTGAGTATATTATGGAAGGAGCGTGTGAGCAACGATGAAGGCTTGGTGGGGATGCAAACAAGGAAGAAGCTTATACTTTACATAAGGAAGCGGCAGATTTAATTTCTGAGACACGTAATGAGGAAGAAGTGCCTGGAGAATCTGATACTCACATGTCGAATAGAGGGGAAAAGAGACAAGGGAAAGCAAAGCATAACATAGCTGACGGGCTTAATCAAGTCTGGGGGAGGTGGCAGAGGGACGAAACTTATTGAGAGCTACCAAGGATAGGGGGAAGTGGAGAGCCATGATCGCCTACGTCCTGAAAGGACAAGGCACATAAAAAGAAAGAAATTTTATATATATATATAATTTGTATGTAGATAGTTTTAAGTGTAACGAAATGTAAATTACCAAATTGATTATGTTTTTTTTTATCTTTGATTTCTTTTGACGTGTTTCGGATTTTATAGAATACATTTAAATTTTGCTACTTAAGTTATATATATATATATATATATATATATATATATATATATATATTCGGAAATATAATATATTTGTATAGCGTTGTTTTCCCCCTCTCCTTTTCGGAAATATAGCATCAAATAACGAAAATTCATTTTATTTTCCTGTGGTTTTTCTTTTAACGTAAGAACATTTAAATTTCACAATCCAGCAGCAGATCGTATAAAATATGCAATATGCATTCCAGAATATGTATATATGCCATGAATTTAAGCAACATGTGGAAAAATATCACGTGTTCAAATACCATCTATTGAAAACCCTGCGAATTTTGTTCAGACTCTCTCTTTTCTTTCTCTCTCTCCCCCTCTCTCCTCTCTCTCTCTCTCTCTCTCTCTCTCTCTCTCTATATATATATATATATATATATATATATATATATATATATATATATATCTATAGTTAAGTTATAAGGAACTTGGTAAACCGAATTGGTAAATCCAAATAGGATGAAATCCTGAGAGCTCAATGTTAGGACAGAGCTAATATGTAATGAAAAACAAATCACTTTAATGTACCATTACGATAATTTATTTCACCTAAATCCTTTTTTAAGGATTCAGGATCATCAGGTAAATCTTCCAACAACGAAATGAGAAAAATTTCGTTGTTGGAAGATTTGCCTGATGATTCTGAATCCTTAAAAAAGGATTTAGGTGAAATAAATTATCGTAATGGTACATTAAAGTGATTTGTTTTTCATTACATATTTATATATATATATCTATATATCTATATATATATATATATATATATATATATTTAAGTTATGAAAAACTTGGTAATCCGTATGGGTAATCCCAAGGAGGATGAAATCCTGAGAGCCCAAAGTAAATCCAGAGCTAATATTTTAAAGAAAAACAGACCTCTTTATGGTTCCATTATAATAATTTATTTCACCTGCTGATGCGTTTCCTCCAGTGGCGACTTTCTCAAAGCAAAAAAAAAAACGAAATGAATTTAATTAAAGAACGTAACTAATAATAACAAAAAACAGAATGTTCTTACCAACTGGAGGAATGTAGAGAACGCTATTTTCATATTGTTAACTGAAAATAACGTCAGTTATTGTCACGTGTGGAGATATTGTCATTATAACTGTGTTGACGGATTCATCCATTTTCTTTTGATTTTACGATATTGTTGTTTACGTTTGCTTGGGAGAGCAGTAATTTTGTTAAGAAAGGTGAAATAGGGACAAAGCCTAGACGTAGATTAATATTTGGGTAATGTTCTATGGCATGCACTCTCTAGAATTTTCCTTCTGAGTGAGTTATTTTCTTTTTTATGAGTGTAGCATTTTTAAAATCAAAATTATGGTTGAATTTATTTCTATGTATGACTAGTGCATTAGCTGAGTTGTTATTTGTGAGGTCTCTTTTGTGCTAAGTGCGTTTTTTTAAATTTCTACTTGTTTCTCTAATATATTGAGAGGAACAGTTTTGGCAATTTATTTTATAAATGCCTGCTTCAGAAATATTATTGCTATTAGTGTTTGAAGATCTTAGTATATCAATAATGGATAATATATTGGAGAAACATGTAGAAATTTAAAAAAACGGATTTAGCAGAAGTGACATCATTGACCATGCTTGTCAATAGTTTCGGGTCAAGCACATCATTCCCCAGGTTCAACAACTACCATATTTCCCAGATCTCGACACTTGCGACTCTTACCTCTTCAAGTAATCAAATCTCACTTGAATGGAACAATATCGCGACGAGGCAGCTGCTCGTCATCCTCAAAAAGGGCTTCTAGAAATTCGTCTTTTAATGCAACCGACACTTGTAAAGTGTGTGGCTTCGGAACAAGACTATGACGAAGGAGATTAAATGATGAATTGATATGTGTTATAGTTTTTCTTTTTTCAGCACTACACCCAATACATTTTAATCAGACCTCGTATGTATATGTAAAAGTAGAGTGCGCGCACGTGTGTGCATGCATGTGCGTGGCTATTGAGAGAAAGAGATAAGAGAGAGTGAGAAAGTGGAAGATATACATAAATAAGCCCATTTCTTATGATGAAAACATTTATTATATATATATATATATATATATATATATATATATATATATATATATATATATATATACAGGGAGTCCATAAAATTCGTGTGCACTTTAAAAAATTTATAACTTTATTTGTATTTGCGATAGAAATAATCAGTAAAAAATGTTATAAAATTTAATGTCCCTATTTTTAAGTATATTTAAAATAACTAATGTTATTTAAGGCATTACTGTAAATCAGTTGGCAAATGTTTTCCGTGAACTGCAAAAACATATTACCCTTTGTATTGGTTAATGTGGAAACTTAAATAAAATTTCAATAAAACCTTAGAAAATATAGATTTACTTCTTTCTAATGCTTTTTATGAATTATTTCTATCGCAAATACAAATAAAGTTATAAATTTTTTAAAGTCCACCCAAACTTTATGGACACCCTGTATATATATATATATATATATATATATATATATACACTCTCCGTTTTATGTCAATGCCCCCAAAGCATTGGTTACACAGACCAACTTTCAGCTGAGAACTCCACGTCAGTCTCTCGACTATTCGACCCGCTTCTTAATTAACCAAATGTATTGAATCTAATGACTTCACATGACATCGTCTTACGGAAATGATTTTAGAAAAAAAAACCACAAGGCTTTATGTCCCCTCCCTTCCCGTACACGTCTCCAAGGCCTCGTTGATCTAATCTTGCTTTCTATCGACTTGCAGCCTCTCAGTTCGGACTCCGCTTGCTCTGATATCTCAAACCTCGCACGCCTATTGGATAAGGAGAGTTATACATCTTCCAAACTGCTTAAGGATTGGTGCTAGTATAAATCGTCGATCGTCCTGCCTTGGTTCTTCAAGTATTGTGATACTTACTGACAAAGAAAGTTGTCTTTCTTCTTTTAGCCAATAAAGCCTTGACGGCTGGGCTGACTGAAAATAATGTCAAGCTCTCACCGAATTAATAATAATGGCGGTTTTGGTTAAATATAGACGATTTAATGAAGGTGAATAAACTAATTTGCAATCGGATATATTTGGCATCTTCTAATAAAAAAATCAGAAGTGGGTGATTTGGAATCTGTGTGTTCATCAAGGTTCAATTACAAATTCAAGTGAAAATTGGACCCCTTCCTCGTGCGGATGGGCAACAGCGTGTGTGTTCTGCGACTCGTCTGTCACCGCTGTATCCTTAAAATCGAGGTAGAATTTATACATAATTCTTCGCCCGCATGTCAAGCTGTTTACACGACAAAATTACTCAATGTCCCATTGTTTAAAATCGGGGTTAAAGGACCAAATCCTATGTTTTGATTTTACCCCATTTCATTCAGAGCCATAACTCAAAAAAAAGAAAACTATAACATATTCGTCCGACATTTCCGTCAGAAACGGAATCCAAAACACATGGTCTGACCTGTCCAATTCGAGATCGCACCTGGCTTCTCGACAAATATTCCAGCTTGGGAAAATTGATAGGGGTTAGAACAACGCACGCAAATCCATAACAAATCGTAGCCTTGAAATTTAAAACTACGATATCTGCCAATAACAAGTTAACTTATTATAGCCTTGTGCCATACTTGACCAAGCCGTGTTTCTCTTGAGAAATTGCTTATGGCATTGCAATTGCGCGTGTATTGCCATGCTAGTTTTAATTATCAATGATGTTGCAATGTTGAAACCAGATACAGGAGGAGAATAAATGTGAAAATCCGCTTACGCTATTATGGTTGGCTCGTGTTTCTTTAAGGATCATTCATTCTTTCACGGTTTTTGTTAATGAGGTCCATTAGCGCTTTGGGGTGGAGATGGAAACAGTCAATTGCCTATTCATTGCTTATCAATATTTGATCTTTGCGTAAAATTCAATATTTCGTCATAGAGGCCTGTCGCCTAAAACGTTTATATATATATATATATATATATATATATATATATATATATATATATATATATATATATATATATATATATTTTTTTTTTTTTCATGTCTTTCATTCTTTTCGTCTGTACCCAAATACGATGCTATTTCGAGAAAGCATCGAGAAAGCTTCATAGAATATTCAATTTTTTGGAAATATTTTCAGGTTAAATGGCTTGGCGTGACATTCGCTTTCGATCACCAAACCTGTCGTTAAACATATTTATTTGGGCTGTTCATGACTGAACAGATATCCAAACAGGCTGTAAGGGTTAACGAATCAACAGCTTTAATGGCGATGTGTAGCGGCTCTAATGCATGCTCTCGAATTAATGAGGTAGTTACGTTCCCATATCTACGTACTGAGGAAAGTGGGCCAGTGTCAGTATCGAAAGGCATTTAGTGTCTTATGAATCCAGATTAACACTGATGAAGCGATCACATAAAGCTGACGACTCTGTTATCACTGGCGCCAGCAATTAACTTAACACACTTAAATAACCTAAGTCAATTTCACTAGGCATAGATGATCTAAATGCATATATATATATATATATATATATATATATATATATATATATATATATATATATATATAAGAGTGAACATAGAAGTCAACACTTAGAGGCGACAGTCTGTTTCATGCTATATGCAATCGTCAGGCCTGAATAAATATAGCACACCTTAAGACTATATTTCTTTATATATATATATATATATATATATATATATATATATATATATATATATATATATATTAGCTAAGAAGAAGGCCGCAATGTGCTGATAGGGTTTGAAAAATAAGACATCCCTATAACTTCAGACATATTCATACATAAAAAAACACATTCAGTGAAAAAAAAATCGTCCTTTATAATGGCTAAAAGAATTACCGAAAGCGCTCGGGTAGGCAGAATGTCTCAGTCGTCTTTAACGAAACTTGTATAAAAGAGGGAATGCTGCCCAAATAATATATATATATATATATATATATATATATATATATATATATATATATATATATATATATATATATAAAATAAAAAAGAGTTAATGTCTTGTCTTTATTCTTTACTAATAAATTTATCACTTGTAACGTTATTTTTAGTGAATATCCATATTTGAGTAGACGCTTCCATTATTTAGTAAACAGTATATTTATTGATTTTCGTCTACCGGTCTGAATATTTGAGAATGATTATTAAAGAAAAAGATGCCTCCTCCGGCAGGATTCGAACCTGCGTCTCCTTTTGCCGTGGGATTAATAGATAAAAGATCCTTTACTTCTTTAGAAATTGGTTTGTTTACGTTCGGAAACCAAACAGAGCAGATATGAATTATCGAGTTTCTGGAAAGGATTTGCGTAAATAATGCACTATTCGCCTTACCTCGATCAGCAAAGGCCGGTATAAAACTCGTCAAATCTAAAGACAGTTTCACCTGAAAAAGATGACATAGTTTCGAATCTTGCCATAAGACGCATGTTTTCCTTTAATAAAATTTCTCGAATATTCAGACCGGTAGACGAATAATAAATATATTGTTTAATAAATAAAAGGAGCATCTATTGAAATATGAGTATTTACTAAAAACAATGTATATTTCTTATTACTATTTATTGTTATCCCTGTACTTTTTGTTTCTTTCTTGAAATTAAATCAACCGGACTAGATAGAGAAGTCCTACTAAAGAAAGAGTGTACCTTCCGCAGGAATTGAACCCATATCTCTTTTTCCATCAGAGAAACCATTTCTATAACAGAAAACTGCCTTTAGAAAATCGACCATGACGACGCGTTAATAGATTAAGTTTTGAATTACCTATTTAAGGAATGCACATTTCTTGTTCCGAGTTTTCACGTAAAAATCTGTTCAAAACCGTGTCTCCATTAAAATATGATATTATATATACACTGCGTGGCAAATTATTATCGAGATAAATGTTTTTTCTAATATTTCAAAAATCGTCTAATCAATTCACACAAAATTTTCACACAATATTGGCAACACGGGCCTGCGCAATCACTAAAATTTTTGTACTGATCTGCGCAATATAAATAAACTGGCGCCATATTTGTTATCGGCACGGTGATTTGACCGTGCCAAATTATTAGAAGGGTTTAGTAAAATTCCCAGAATTGAGCAAACAAAACGTTTATTAATTTTGAACGTGAATGTTTATGATCAAGAGAAGCTAATAAATAAGATAATGAAACAAATAATAACAGATACAAACTAAGGCACAGTTTTAAACAAATTAATAGGGAATGTGCTTTCCCTGTTTTGAAATTACTTGAAGAAGTCGACGATCCATAGAATTTGTTAATTGTAGGATGTGATCTGCTGCAATGCCGCGAGATATGCTAAGAATTGCTTCCCACAACTCAACGTTGCTCCTGAATTATCGTCCATTGTCGTAGTCTTCGCTTCATGATGCTCCAAAGGTTTTCGATTGGGTTCAAATCCTGAGAATTTCCTCGCCACTTCATTTTTCGAGGTCCATCGAAGCCTAACTGTTTCAAATATTCAGTAGTCTTGTGAGCAGCGTGTGAGGGAGCATTATCTTGCATAAAAAACAATGGCCCTTCTGAAGGCAATTCTTTGCCTTTTCATCCACCGTTCAAGATGCTCCTTCATAAACGCTATGTATGCATCAGCAGTCATTTTGACGCCATCTGGTACTCTCCATGGGGCCACTAATATTTTTCCAATAATACCAGACAAGATCATTATGCCTCCACCGCCTTGTTGGCGTCTCAAACACTGATGGCGATTCTGTCCGTTCTTTACCTAGCCTTTGCACCATCTATCTGGCCCATCAAGTGTTGCTCGAGTTTCGTCTGTGAACAAAACTTTAGAGAAGTCAATCTTCATATTGTCCTCGGCCCATTTCAATCGATTTTGAATGTAATTTCTCGTCAAAGGAGACTTCGATACAGGATTGACTGTTGTTGCTATTTTCCTCAGATACCGACACTGAGTACTTTTAGACACAGTAGGATCCCGAATACGACTGAAACGCTCTTGACTGGTAAGTCCAGGGTTCTTCGTGGCCTCTCGTTTAAGTCGTGACATGACATGACGTGAAATAACCCTCTGCTTGCCTTTATATGTCCTTTTGCGTACTTGTGTAGGGTCGGCGGTGAAATTTTCACTGCTTGATGACACTTCCCTATCATTTTAAAAATTTCTAGGGTAGATTTACCTTTTAAGAGTTCTGAGGTAATAGTTTTCTTTTCAGCATCACTTAAACTGCTTTTACGGCGCATCTTTTCACTAAATTCTTATACTTTTCTAATAATTTGGCACGCGCAAATCACCGTGCTGATAACAAATATGGCGCCAGTTTGTTTACATTGCGCAGATCAGTACGAATATTTCAGCGATTTTGCAGGCAGCTCAGTGTTGCCAACATCGTGTGAAAATTTTGTGTGAATTGATTGGACGGTTTTTGAAATATTAGAAAAAAGTTACCTCGATAATAATTTGGCTCGCACTGTATATATATATATATATATATATATATATATATATATATATATATATATATATATATATATAATGTATGTATATTATATATGTGTGTATATATATATATGCATATATGTATGTATGTATGTATATACATACATACACACACACACACAGACACACATATATATGTATATATATATATTGGAACATGTTTCGTTGAATAATTTAAACATGTTCTGTCTACTTATTTTCAATTGGATCATTTCCTATTCACGGATAAGCTTTTTGGTGTCGTGATTAAAGGACGAGAGAAAATCACCGTGTCGATACATATTTCTTTCATTCCGAGTACTTTCGACATAGCACAATGTCATCATCAGCGTATTGTATATTACAAGATGATATTGTAGTGTTCATTATTGTCAAAGACAAAATTGTTGGGTTCATCTGAAATATATATCTATATATATATATATAGTTTTAAGGTTTACTCTATTTATGTGAAAAAGTACTCAAGGTCAGAGATAGAACATATAATATGCAATATAAATGTAAACATTGAGGTCAACACCAAACGCCTACATTTAAGTATATATATATATATGTGTGTGCGTGTGTGTGCATTTAGGCAGCAATCATTCTTTTCTCATGTGTTCCAATTTTTTTTTCTTTTGGGTAGATAAATTATATAAAAACTGTCCAATTGGTATTTTTTGCCGAGCGCTTTCGGCTATACATTTAGCCATTTTCAAGGATGAAATATATTAACTGTCAACAAGAAATAAACACGATCAAGATATTGTAACCATCTTCATAGTTGTTATTATTGAGTGTTTGTTGTTTTGTTTTTATTAATAAGGCTTCCATTATTTTTAGCATTTTTTTACATGTAGACGATGCTATTATATATGTGTTGTTAACAAACATGATATGAATAGGGTCCAGTAGGCCCCAATGAGTATTTAAATGAGACCTAATTGAGCTATCGTCATAAAACTAAACTATATGTGAGTCTTCGTGTCAATTGGACAGTTTTTACATAATTTATCTACTGAAAAGAAAAAAAAATTATTAGATGACATGAGAAATTATATAAAAAAACAAATCAAAGCACCTTGTAGGTATTATTCAATGGAACACACACACACATATATATATATATATATATATATAGAGAGAGAGAGAGAGAGAGAGAGAATAAGAGAGAGAGAGAGAGACAGGGAGAAGGACAGAGAAAGAGAGACATTTCCTTGAATTGTGAATTGCGTATAGAATATTTAATATGAGTAATTTAAATTAATTTTAAAAATATTAAAAAAACAACACAATATTTGATGCATTCTTAGCTTGCGAAATCTTGCTTATCAAAATGACAATACATGGTTCTTGATAATGACTGAGACGGTAGAAAATACTTAAACCAAAATAGCAGAGAAAAAATGAACTCTTGAATTTACCCATAATTGCAATATATATATAACTTCAGATACACCTTTCCAAAATAAAAACCAAGATTTGTAATATGATAAAAATCAATGATGGTATCTAGAAAAAAAACATACCCAGGAGAGGGCTTAACTCTTCGTGGGCAGATCCACTGTCACTCGACGGATGCCATTAAAAAAACAAAAAAAAAATTCCAAGCTAAATCAAACAAAATGTTCGGATGGAAACCTCAGTCGACATTGGAAAGAACGATAAGATTCCTTAAACTCGAATCATGCCATTTTCCTGAAATATTGTTTTAAGTCAAAGATTTTATAAATTCCATCAAACAGTAGCAGCGGCTG
Source organism: Acanthosepion lycidas (assembly GCA_963932145.1). NCBI lineage: Eukaryota > Metazoa > Mollusca > Cephalopoda > Sepiida > Sepiidae > Acanthosepion > Acanthosepion lycidas. The sequence continues at coordinate 118,331,904 of OZ010572.1, read as the reverse complement.
TTCGGTCAATGAACTCCGAATGTTTCCTTGTAAGGAAATGGCTAATATTATCATTACAATTTGGTTGTTTCTTTGCAGCGTGTCTATCTGTTGTCGCTGTGCGCATATCTAATTCGCCTCTATGCATATCTGGCTGTCATCTAACTGCGTATTTGTTTTGTCTAGTATGTGCGTTTGTGTCAATACATGCGCAAATATTCTAGAATTGATATTATGTTTCGGAAACCCGTTCTCTCTGTATTCATAAGTTCGCATTTGGGTTAGTTTTGTTTGTATTGGCGTGACTGTGGAAATCATTGATCATGTCATTTGACTAGCGAAGCGCTTACCTTAAAATATCTATGGGATCAATTAATGATAGCGATAGCAATTAACGGACCTTCGCCATAAATAACGATCACCGTTTCGAAACTAAGACATCTTCATAATTAACAAATAAGCCTTGTACAACCAGTTAACGACACGCCATAGTCAGCGGACGTTGAAATCCATTCTTTCAGACACACTCTTTCAACTATCGTGTGCGGTTCAAAGTTGCTAAGCAACAAAAGCAAATCGATTTTAGCATTTTAGGAATAAAAGGAGTTGGCTGTTTCCTTGATTTACAGACGATAAGAGCTGGTTTACTGGAAAATAAACTTTTCTGCGGTCAACAGAGAGAATTTATTGGTTTAATGACGATTGTGGAAATGTCGTTTTTTTATTATTATTATTATAGGTGAATGAACTTTGAGCATTTAATAATTTCCAAGCACACTGTTTGAAAAAATATAATTTGTCGGATTGATGCGTTGAAAAAAGGGGGAAATGTTTATAGAATGGTAATCTGTTCCCGCTTCATTCTATAAAACAAACACAATAAAAATGTATGATGGTAATAATTACATCTATCTATCTATCTATCTATCTATCTATCTTTAGCTTATTGAAAAAAATCCCTGTGTATAGTACGAAACAGTAGCCTATTGAAAAAAATTCCCTGTTTATAGTGCAAAACAGTAGCCTATTGAAAAAAAATTCCTTGTGTATAGTGCGGGCTAGTAGTCTATTGAAAAAATTCCCTTCTTTTTTCCCCACCATCTCTAATTACTCCGCATTCTGGTTTGCTTTATTATTCAATACAGTCATTATAGGCCATTCGGTTTATGTTACTTTCGAGATCGAGTTAATATAAGTAAGTCAAAAATAATTCTCTCCGGACCCAGAGTGCTGACACAGAAGCTCGCTGATAAAGAACAATATTAATTAGTTCGAAAATGTGGATGAGCACAATAGGATAATATAAAAAAGCGAGAAGTTTATCTGAATTAACGGTATACATTCTTTTCTTTTTTTAAAAGCGTTTCACCCCAGGCAAGGCGAGAAGCCACTAGCACGCAAGGGGTTATAGAGAATTGGAGCTAGAGCAAATAGGAGTGATAGAGGAAAGGATGAAGAGACGGATAGGGGATAGATCGAGGCATCTGGAGATGTCGATTGACATTACATTTGAATAGTTAGAGATTATAGCTATCAGGGAAACTGGAATAGGGAAGGAGTTCCACAGGCGAGAAGTGTGAGACATGAAGCTATTGGAGTAGAAGAAACGGTCACATTTAACAGTTTCGACAGTGAAAGGGTGAGAGCGAGATGCCAGCCTAGTAGAACGCTTAAATTCATGAAGTCTGGGAACGAGCGAAAGAAGCTCCTCGGAGCAGTTACCGTGAGAGTATTTGTAAAAAAGGACAGAGAGAGGCGACGGCACGTCTGTGAGGGAACGACTGCAGACGAAATGCCAGATCATTTAATGTTGAAATCTAATTTTCTTGGGAGTAGTAGTAATTTTTTTACAAAAATGTATTGCTGGAAATAATTTTTTTTCCTTACAGAAATGTATTGCTGGAAATTTTTTTTTTTTTTTTACAAAAATGTATTGTCGGTAAGTTGTTTAATATGAAAAATGTATTACTGGAATTTTTAGAATATTTTTTTTATACTTTCATAGTTTTTTGACCCTGCTTTAGGGGGTTAACTATTTGCCCATTATTACGCCCCTAACATGTGCTACCACCCCAGGTCAGCAATTAAGAGTTGGTTTTATGCGACTCAACACACTCAGTTGAGAGGCTTTGCTGCCAGATGTAGTTCATCGTCGAACCCAGGAAGTCGGGAAGTTTAAATGGCAATATGATAGTGCACGGGCACTAACAGAAGTGTAGAACTCCACCACTTCATTTCCTAAGTTTCAACCTAATTCAAGCAGTAAGCAAGGGACACGAACTCATTGGTATCGCCTAAGAGAGGCTGCCTTGGTCAACATTCGCTTAATATCGGGGTATTTCCCGTGCCATGTCTGCAATGGATAGGTGCCCGTGTATGGCGCTTTCGGTGGAAAACACAAAAGTCACATTATGTGGCCACGTTATTCTTAGCCGAATTTCTGCCGGTTTGTATTTCTATAGACGATAAACAGTGATAACTATTTTGGCCTTTTTTCTCTTTAAAATTGAAAATCATCTTCTCGTGACAGTTTCATTTTAAAGAAAAACGAGTAAAGCAATAAAGAAAAAAACAAAAAACGTTCTTTCTACAATATTATACACATAACAATTTACGTAATGGAGATTCTTTTCTCTCTTCTGATATATTAGCGTTTTGCAAAACTAATTTAAATACTTCTATTGCTACTAATAAATTCTCTGTTCCCGGCTATCTTCTTCTTGGTTAAAAAAGAATCAACGTTACATATGCATGGCCTTGGTGTTGACATCCCTTAAAAAAATCAAATTAAAGAAGTAGTGGTAATAAGGTTTGTGGGCTTTACTCAGTTCATTCAAATATGACCTATGCATATAACCTTAGCACCCTCTCCCCAAAAAAAACATGACCTATGCATATAACCTTAGCACCCTCTCCCCAACAAAAAACATGACCTATGCATATAACCTTAGCAAACTCTCCCCAACAAAAAACCTGACCTATGCATATAACCTTAGCACACTCTCCCCAACAAAAAACATGACCTATGCATATAACCTTAGCACACTCTCCCCAACAAAAAACATGACCTATGCATATAACCTTAGCACCCTCTCCCCAACAAAAAACATGACCTATGCATATAACCTTAGCACCCTCTCCCCAACAAAAAACATGACCTATGCATATAACCTTAGCACCCTCTCCCCAACAAAAAAACTGACCTATGCATATAACCTTAGCACACTCTCCCCAACAAAAAACATGACCTATGCATATAACCTTAGCACCCTCTCCCCAACAAAAAACATGACCTATGCATATAACCTTAGCACCCTCTCCCCAACAAAAAACATGACCTATGCATATAACCTTAGCACCCTCTCCCCAACAAAAAACATGACCTATGCATATAACCTTAGCACACTCTCCCCAACAAAAAACCTGACCTATGCATATAACCTTAGCACACTCTCCCCAACAAAAAACCTGACCTATGCATATAACCTTAGCACACTCTCCCCAACAAAAAACATGACCTATGCATATAACCTTAGCACCCTCTCCCCAGCAAAAAACATGACCTATGCATATAACCTTAGCACACTCTCCCCAACAAAAAACATGACCTATGCATATAACCTTAGCACCCTCTCCCTAACAAAAACCATGACCTATGCATATAAACTTAGCACCCTCTCCCCAACAAAAAACATGACCTATGCATATAACCTTAGCACCCTCTCCCCAACAAAAAACATGACCTATGCATATAACCTTAGCACCCTCTCCCCAACAAAAACATGACCTATGCATATAACCTTAGCACCCTCTCCCTAACAAAAAACATGACCTATGCATAAAACCTTAGCACACTCTCCCCAACAAAAAACCTGACCTATGCATATAACCTTAGCACCGTCTCCCCAACAAAAAACATGACCTATGCATATAACCTTAGCACCCTCTCCCCAACAAAAAACATGACCTATGCATATAACCTTAGCACCCTCTCCCCAACAAAAAACATGACCTATGCATATAAACTTAGCACCCTCTCCCCAACAAAAAACATGACCTATGCATATAACCTTAGCACCCTCTCCCCAACAAAAAAACCTGACCTATGCATATAACCTTAGCACACTCTCCCCAACAAAAAACCTGACCTATGCATATAACCTTAGCACCCTCTCCCCAACAAAAAACATGACCTATGCATATAACCTTAGCACCCTCTCCCCAACAAAAAACATGACCTATGCATATAACCTTAGCACCCTCTACCCAACAAAAAATCTGACCTATGCATATAAACTTAGCGCACTCTCCCCAACAAAAAACATGACCTATGCATATAACCTTAGCACCCTCTCCCCAACAAAAAACATGACCTATGCATATAACCTTAGCACCCTCTCCCCAACAAAAAACATGACCTATGCATATAACCTTAGCACCCTCTCCCCAACAAAAAACATGACCTATGCATATAACCTTAGCACACTCTCCCCAACAAAAAACATGACCTATGCATATAACCTTAGCACACTCTCCCCAAAAAAAAACCTGACCTATGCATATAACCTTAGCACCCTCTCCCCAACAAAAAACATGACCTATGCATATAACCTTAGCACCCTCTCCCCAACAAAAAACATGACCTATGCATATAACCTTAGCACACTCTCCCCAACAAAAAACATGACCTATGCATATAACCTTAGCACCCTCTCCCCAACAAAAAACATGACCTATGCATATAACCTTAGCACCCTCTCCCTAACAAAAAACCTGACCTATGCATATAACCTTAGCACACTCTCCCCAACAAAAAACCTGACCTATGCATATAACCTTAGCACACTCTCCCCAACAAAAAACATGACCTATGCATATAACCTTAGCACCCTCTCCCCATCAAAAAACATGACCTATGCATATAACCTTAGCACCCTCTCCCCAACAAAAAACATGACCTATGCATATAACCTTAGCACCCTCTCCCCAACAAAAAACATGACCTATGCATATAACCTTAGCACCCTCTCCCCAACAAAAAACATGACCTATGCATATAACCTTAGCACCCTCTCCCTAACAAAAAACATGACCTATGCATATAACCTTAGCACACTCTCCCCAACAAAAAACCTGACCTATGCATATAACCTTAGCACACTCTCCCCAACAAAAAACATGACCTATGCATATAACCTTAGCACCCTCTCCCCAACAAAAAACATGACCTATGCATATAACCTTAGCACCCTCTCCCCAACAAAAAACATGACCTATGCATATAACCTTAGCACCCTCTCCCCAACAAAAAACATGACCTATGCATATAACCTTAGCACCCTCTCCCCAACAAAAAACATGACCTATGCATATAACCTTAGCACACTCTCCCCAACAAAAAACCTGACCTATGCATATAACCTTAGCACCGTCTCCCCAACAAAAAACATGACCTATGCATATAACCTTAGCACCCTCTCCCTAACAAAAACCATGACCTATGCATATAACCTTAGCACCCTCTCCCCAACAAAAAACATGACCTATGCATATAACCTTAGCACCCTCTCCCCCAAAAAACCATGACCTATGCATATGACCTTAGCACCCTCTCCCCAACAAAAAACTGACCTATGCATAAAACCTTAGCACCCTCTCCCCAACAAAAAACATGACCTATGCATATAACCTTAGCACACTCTCCCCAACAAAAAAACCTGACCTATGCATATAACCTTAGCACCCTCTCCCCAACAAAAAACATGACCTATGCATATAACCTTAGCACCCTCTCCCCAACAAAAACCTGACCTATGCATATAACCTTAGCACCCGCCCCCCAACAAAAACCATGACCTATGCATATAACCTTAGCACCCTCTCCCCAACAAAAAACATGACCTATGCATATAACCTTAGCACCCTCTCCCCAACAAAAAACATGACCTATGCATATAACCTTAGCACTATCTCCCCAACAAAAAACATGACCTATGCATATAACCTTAGCACCCTCTCCCCAACAAAAAACATGACCTATGCATATAACCTTAGCACACTCTCCCCAACAAAAATCTGACCTATGCATATAACCTTAGCACCGTCTCCCCAACAAAAAACATGACCTATGCATATAACCTTAGCACCCTCTCCCCAACAAAAAACTGACCTATGCATATAACCTTAGCACCCTCTCCCCAACAAAAAACATGACCTATGCATATAACCTTAGCACACTCTCCCCAACAAAAAAACCTGACCTATGCATATAACCTTAGCACCCTCTCCCCAACAAAAAACATGACCTATGCATATAACCTTAGCACCCTCTCCCCAACAAAAACCTGACCTATGCATATAACCTTAGCACCCGCCCCCCAACAAAAACCATGACCTATGCATATAACCTTAGCACCCTCTCCCCAACAAAAAACATGACCTATGCATATAACCTTAGCACACTCTCCCCAACAAAAAAACCTGACCTATGCATATAACCTTAGCACCCTCTCCCCAACAAAAAACATGACCTATGCATATAACCTTAGCACCCTCTCCCCAACAAAAACCTGACCTATGCATATAACCTTAGCACCCGCCCCCCAACAAAAACCATGACCTATGCATATAACCTTAGCACCCTCTCCCCAACAAAAAACATGACCTATGCATATAACCTTAGCACCCTCTCCCCAACAAAAAACATGACCTATGCATATAACCTTAGCACCCTCTCCCCAACAAAAAACATGACCTATGCATATAACCTTAGCACCCTCTCCCCAACAAAAAACATGACCTATGCATATAACCTTAGCACCCTCTCCCCAACAAAAAACATGACCTATGCATATAACCTTAGCACCCTCTCCCCAACAAAAAACATGACCTATGCATATAACCTTAGCACACTCTCCCCAACAAAAAACATGACCTATGCATATAACCTTAGCACCCTCTCCCTAACAAAAAACATGACCTATGCATATAACCTTCGCACACTCTCCCCAACAAAAAACATGACCTATGCATATAACCTTAGCACCCTCTCCCCAACAAAAAACATGACCTATGCATATAACCTTAGCACCCTCTCCCTAACAAAAAACATGACCTATGCATATAACCTTAGCACCCTCTCCCCAACAAAAAACATGACCTATGCATATAACCTTAGCACACTCTCCCCAACAAAAAACATGACCTATGCATATAACCTTAGCACCCTCTCCCCAACAAAAAACCTGACCTATGCATATAACCTTAGCACCCTCTCTCCAACAAAAAACATGACCTATGCATATAACCTTATCACCCTCTCCCCAACAAAAAACATGACCTATGTATATAACCTTACAACCACCCACTTTTTTCTTTTTCTTTTTTTACGAAACAAACTGTCGCCTCTAACTGTTGACTTCAATGTTCACTTTTATATTTACACACGCTCTATCTCTGATATTGAGCACTTTATTCCATAAATATAGTACATCTTAAGACTATATTTCTTCATATATATATATATATATATATATATATATATATATATATATATATATGTATATATATATACAGGTATAGGATTGGTGTATACGGAATAAATTCCAATAACCAACAAATACTATTCTTAAAAGAGTGCTCAATACAGAGAAATTGATGGATTTTTTATATATTAATTTAACAGGTTTTATCACTTAAATGTTATTTTTAGAGGATACTTGTATATGGGTAGATTAATTTATTAAACATTACGTTTATTTATTTATTTTCGTGCACAGGCCTGAATATTCGAGAAATCTTATTAGAGAAAAATATGAACACTCTGGTCGAATTCGAACCAGCGTTCCCTAGAGGGAAACGTCATTAGATCTGACTTGCTTTGACCTCACGGTTATAGAGAGCGTCGATGACCAAGCTAAGCTTCAATAGTAACTTTAAGCATATATATGCATATATATATATATATATATATATATATATATATATATATATATATATATATATATATATATATATATATATATATATATATATATATATATATATATATATATATATATATATACCAGATGTAACAGCAAAATTGTCTACATTGTATAACATCATAATTGTCCATCCCATTAAATGTTTAATATCTAAAACCTATGAAACTATTTGAGTTTCTTTTTTCTATATTTTCAGACGCGTTTCGTCATCTTGAAAACATTTTTCGTAAGAATCCTTGAAAACCCTTTGAGTTATTCAGCTAGAAAGAGAACAGGTTAAAATAATTTTGTATTAGCTACACTATATCTTCTCAAGTGAGCAATGGTGAGAGGAAAAATATCATCCAGTCCTTCAGTAATTGTGCCAACATTTATACCCAGGCTTCTATCTTCAAAGTCCATTCAAGGATCATCAAGAGAACGGTGAATAAGTTGAAAAAAGAGGGAACAGTAGAGAGGAAAACTGGATCAGGAGATCAAAACAGGAAGAGGGTTCATTATTTTAACTTAGAGCTAAAGAGATCAATGAGAAAATATCCAAATCAATCCATAAGACGTTTGACACGTGAGAGAAGAGTTTCACCTATGACAGTCCAAAGAGCGGTGAAAAATGACTAGGAAATGAAATCGTACGTGAAGCTTGTTAGACATCTTGTTACACCAGGATATAAAGTTAGACAGTTAGAGAGGGCGGAGATCATCATGAATAAGGTGCAAAATGATCCTGGAATAATAAATATATATTTCAACTTCCTTTCAATACTTCATGAACTTCCGATCCTTAGCTATTATTAATTAATGATGGACATGTCATTTTCGTTTATCATCGATTGCATTACAATATTTCTGCTAAAGTTGAAGAGTAATTATACCAGTAATTAATCCAGTAAGATTAACTTTAATTACGTCTAAGATATAACGATTCAAAGCTTAATCTAACAATTTGACAATTTTACCTGATTCGGACAGTTTTCCTGTTACACATTATATATATATATATATATATATATATATAGTCATCCAGAGACAGGCTGTTTCGCCGTATCACAGCTCCTCAGTGTGGCTAGATATCTAATTGCTTCAAGCCGGTATCGAAATCCGACCGATTTGCCATCAGTCAGAGATTCTACCCACAAGCTATTGTCGCACGGAAGGGAATTTTTTTTTTTACTATGCGAAAGACGTCAGTAGCTAGGAGAGTTCAATTCGAGTAGAAGAGCCTTGCATTAGCAGCAGCAGCCACTGTTTATAAAATCAGCCCTTCCCCTCTGAGAGTTCAAACGATTTATTTCGAGAGCATAGTCATCCGCAGACAGACTGTTTCACTGTATACAGCTCATCAGTGTACAGATAGATTAAAAGAAATCTTTTGCGGGCGTTCTTGAGTCATCTTTTGTTTAAACATTTCAAGTAAGGCAATAAATCCCCTACCACACAGAGGCTTACAGATAGTGAAACATTATTAAGGAACGGGAATAATACAAGAGTATGGAATAAGAAGGCAGATGATAACAATTGCCACATTTTTGAAGATCAGTCTTAACTTGAAAACAAGATGTCAGAGGAGAAGGCCATATGCGTAATATGTGAGAAAAGAAACTGTTCGCATAGAAGTTACGATTACATCTAGCCGTTTCATCTGTAAAATTATGCTGTTACATACAGTATATATATATATATAGTCATCCAGAGACAGACTGTTTCGCTGTATCACAGCTCATCAGTATGGCTAGATATACGCTTGAACTAGTACTGCGCTTGTCAGCTTTTCGTAAGTATAACCGCTTCATTAGATGTTGCTATTTTCAAAGACAGTATTAACCTTAAGGAATCTCCCATCGGATAGGATAACACTAGCCGTGAATAAACTTTTGATTATCGACTGTATTCAGTGTTTCCTTGTATCGTCTATCCGCCGGCTTTCATGAGACGAATGTCAGAGATCCCGATCGAATATGCAAAGTTCACGAAACTTTGAGTGAAATCTTTAGCTACACTCTAATTAGTTTGTGCAAGTCAACTGTTATGAGAATGCTATTTACACGGATGTGCGGTATCACTGAGGCAATTCCCTGGAGTATAATGAAACTGAACTCGCGACATAGGCAAATGTCAATATATGCAGTTCGTGCAGTGCTGATAGTGAGGCATTAGTTCGTGACATCGCACTATACACGCGTATATTGGGGAAAGACAGAGAAGCGGTGAGGGTTAGATTGAAGTACGGATGTTTTCCTTTTATGACATTTGTACCTGTTTATTTATATAACGTGAATAATGAGTTTTCAATAGGTCACGTAAAATTTAACGGAGCCAATCAAAAGAACGCGAAATGGGCTGGTGTCCGGAGTTAAGCAACTCTGTTTTTATCTTCGACAAGGTACGTACCGAAGATGGGTGGGAGATTTAACTACCGTATATGACGGCACATAAAGCTCCCCTCCTTTTTTTTTTTTTTTACTAGAAATATCTTTTAAAATTCCCCTGCGTTATATATGCCATATATAGGTTTAAATTCGCGACAGACCGCCGAAATTAGCTAGCTGGCAACTTCTATTTGTTTAGACTTAAACATGAAGGAGCAATGGAACACCTGGATGAAAATGCCTGATCACGAGCTTACACTTACAGGAAGGATAAAAAGACCCAACATTGCACAAGTTTGCGAATGGGCAAAGCAAGCTTGGGATAATATTAGACCAGAAATTGTTGTGAATTTTTTTAAAAAGTGTGGCATTAGCAATGCTTTCAAAGGAACGAAAGATGACTCATCATTTAACGACGATAATAGTATTATTGAAAATGTATATCAGAGCTTTGATAACGAAGACGACGAATTTTATGGATTTGAAGATGAAAAAAATAATAGTAACTCTACTGTTTTGCTCAATTGTAATAATTGCTTTGATTTTTATTTTGTTTTTCTTAGTTTTGGATATAATAAAGTTTTTATAGGCTCGTGATCTTTTTATCCTATTATTTTTCGTTTAATTGTAATCATGGCTTGTTTATTCAAAATAATACCTCATAAATATAGCCCACGTTGTACCATTTACTAATAATTTGACTAATTTTACTAATTATTAGGTTGGTGCAAAAATAATGTCGTTTTCTCTCAATATGTTACTATGTGAGAAAACGACATTATTTCATTATTTTTGCATCAACCTAATACTATTCTTTTCTTGATTTTCCCTTCTGAAATTGGGTGTACGTCTTATACACCTGTGCGTCTTATATGCCGTCAAATACGGTATCTTTCTGAAGAAGGGCCTGAAAGAGACAGATGATAAAGACTAGAAATCAGTAAAAAAACGTGTCGGAAAATCACTCCACCATCTTTCTCAAGAATGCCTAGCCAGACACGGATAATAAAGAAATGGAGTCTGTAGAGAATCCATCAGTAAAACGCTCCCCTATATTTCACAATAATGGAAGGCACTTCACAGAGCATAAAGCAATGGAGTCTGTGGAGAAAGAATCGGGAAACTACTCCACCAAATTTTTTAATAATGCCTGAAAATATATGTCTATATATCTGAGATGAGGTATTATGTACACTATTTACATTATTGTCCTCATCTTTTTCGCCATGTTTATTACAACGTTTCAGCCGTTCTACGCTCAGGCCTTCTTCAGGTAGTTGGAATGCCGAACTGAACCCTTTATTTCGCTCACGGGGGTAGACTGTTCTAGTTCCACGGGCCATGTTTTAATGGTTGTCAGTTATCAGTTATTTCCTGTTCATTCCCCTCTCCAAATTATACACTGCCTTAACCGGGTATTGAACTCACACTCTTTGGGTCCTGTCACTGGATCTAACTACAGCGTTTATCTGTCTCTTTCATGGCACAGTGGATGAAGGAGTTAGTTAGATCCAGTGACAGGACCAAAAGACTATGAGTTCAATACCCTGTTAAGGCGGTGTTTACTTACAACTTCCAATTCAACTTTATAATATAATAAATAGGTTTCTCAATCCACTGAATGTTATCACTTCTTTAGTATCGATAGGAGCTTCCTTCTTAATCCCGTCCTGGGTATGATGATAAGCTATATCTGCGTCCTGGGTAAGACGATAAACTACATCCAACAGCAAGGCCTCTGATCAGGAGATTTTGAAGTGCGTGGAACCACCTCTTAATTTCCCCGTGTTCCCAGGTCCACCCTGACTTCTGGTGGTAGCACCTGTTAAGGTCCAAGCTATGGGAAAATAGTTAACCCCCAAACTGGGGTCAAGTCAGTATGAAAAAGTAAAAATATGTTTAAATACCAGCAATATATTTTTCTAAACATATTACCAGCAATAAATTTTGGAAAAAAAATTATTACCAAAAATATATTTCTGAATAAAAATATTATCTGCAATACATTTTTGAAGGAAAAAATATTACCAGGAATATATTTTTGGAAATAAAGAAATTAGCAGCAATACATTTTTGAAAAAAAAAAATATTACAGCAATAAAAAAATTTGTCGGCATTAATTAACACATTGAGTTTGATATGCCGTAAAACAAACCAGACCTTCATAACCCTTTGTTAAAGATAGTGTGGAAAGTCAAACTTGATTATACTATTATTTTCTCTTCGAGTTAAATGTGCTAACCATTTTAGCTGTTGCTGCTCTTGAAATTCTTCAAGTGATGTAGTTATTTGGTACTGTTCATTGTTTTGTTTTATTCTGTAGCAGCAGTCTAGAAAATCCGTTGAATAACGGTTCTCGTTTGAATAGATTTTTAGTCACTGATCTGAGAAAATGGTTGTATATAGCTGATAGTTAAGGCATGTCTGCACGAACTATACACCGACCCTGGCGTCCATATGAGAGCCTCGGTCTGAAAAGGATATTTAATCACATGAATCGGGATTTTAGTTTAATATAGAGTTTTACCAGTTCTGAACAAAACTAGATCTACTACAACCTTTCTTATGTTTATTTTCTCTTTCTTATATACTAAATGTATTATATCTGATGTATACAGCGAGTTATTTGCAGTTTTCAGCATTTATCAATTCTAGATTCTGTGTATTTATCGCTTCTTATTTTATTCCAGTTCTAGATCATAGCTTCTGTTTTGGAAAGGTTTATCTGAAATCCTATTTCTTGAAGAGCAAAAAACAAAAATGGTGGGAAGATAGCGCATAGCAATAATCGTTAGTATTATTAGTTATACAAGGGATTCATAAAGTTCGTGTGCACTTTAAAAAACCTATAACTTTATTTGTATTTGCGATAGAAATAATTTGTAAAAAGGATTAGGAAGAAGTAAATCTATATTTTTTAAGGTTTCATTGAAATTTTATTTAAGTTTCCACATGTCCTCCATCATTAAATATACAAAGGGTAATACGATTTTGCAGTTCACAGAAAACATTTGCCAACTGATTTACAGTAATGCATGAAATCACATGAGTTATTTTAGAAATGCTTAAAACTAGGTACATTAAACTTTATAACATTTTTTACTGATTATTTCTATCGCAAATACAAATTAAGTTATCATTTTTTAAGTGCATACGAACTTTATGGACACCCTGTATAAAGATAGAGAATGATAGAGGCCAATGACTAATATAGCTTTCTCTTCAGAGATTCGTTATCCATTTAGCGCTTTCTCTGTTGCCCTACGATGGTTATAGCCAACGGCAATCCCTGTTGATTGCTACTCTGTTGATAGAAATTTCTGGAATAACCATCATGAAATGCGTAGTTTCGGTTGAATGTAGAAATTCTGCACGCTAAAGGAATTGGGGATTTAACCATTATCTTTAAGAGTTATTTCCTTTCCGGAAATTCGTGATCATGGCTCTCCACAGTTTCCTTTTTTAATGCTTTATTTTCAAGACGAAGACTCTAACTCTCGCAGAGTTTCTTTTTTAAATGCCAATTCCTATCAGGGTGTAGGCGATCATGGCTTTCAATTGTTTTCTTTACTTCAATACCCTTAACATGTTTATTGTCACATGTATCGCCTACTCCAAGCATTTGAATTACTGAGATTTTCAATTTGTTGTTGTGTTCCTTTTTTATCATTCCAAGCGCACCTACTATGACCGGTACTATTCTTGTTTTCAATTTAAACATTTTTTTTCTATTTCGATTTCCAGGTCTTCATACTTCGATAGTTTTTCAAATTCGATAGTTGATTTCTATTAGATCAATAAGTAGACCAGATTTGTTCTTTCTTTTCGTTTTTTTACAGTTATGTTCGGTCTATTTACTTGATTCTCCGTGTCTGTAAAAATGGTGAAAGCCTATAGAATTATGATGTCTTCTGTTTCTGTAACCACTTCTGTATGATATTCATACCAGTGTTTGTTAAGCTCTTGTCCAAAGTGTTATCATATTGCATATTATCATGTTGCATATTGTCCAGTGTAAATGCTGTCCCACTCTATCCCGACAACTATTACATTCATTTTTACACTGTCGGTACAATTCTAGATATTCCACTTGACCCAAAATGAAGCGATTGGTTCATGCCTTCCAAATAAACAATAGTAAGTGAGGTAACTATAATAATAATACTAATAATAATGGTTATTGTTGTGACAGTGACTTATCGGTTATTTTTAATGGTCTTTTATTATTTATCAGTAATTTATAAAAAAAAATATTTCATAAGCCATAATACAAACACTTATGGTAAATATTTCTTTTATTAGTATCTATATATAAATTGCATTTATGGGTAAAATATATTCATGTAATAACAGGATTAGTAAGAGTTGAATATGCTTTCATATTATTGAACATAAGAGAGAAAAAGTTAAAATAAAACTCCTTTGAAAATCGAAGTTATGTCGGGGTCTGTTTAAGCACGTCTTATCTCCTTAAGATCCAAACGCTTATAAATGAAACTTTTACCGTTGTTGTTAATTATAGCAATAGTAAAATAAAAATAGCAGGAGACCCGTCCCCGTGAACGTGATGGCTCATTGTGGTGTGGATATTCTCATGTGCCCACGAATCAGGCCGAACGTATTGGTATAATGGTGACATAACGAAAAAATATTGCTAAACCGCATCGGTCATCACACGGGTCAACGAGGGCCGCGATCGCCAGTGAGGTATCAGAGTGAGATCGAAAAGTCTGGAACTGGAACAAACTCTACCCAACGAGAACTAGAGGAACAACATGCCGAGGAAAGTCCTCACAGAGGCCCTCTATATTCATTAAAAGAAAATACCATTGAAAGAACAATGCATAAATCGTCTAGGGAAGAGTATATTGAAGTAATGATAGCTTTCTGCACTGCTACGATAAATCCGACAACGAACAAATCCACCTATAATATCTGGCAAGAAAGACATCCCACAAACAGATTAAATATCGGTGCCAATAAAGTAGCTAATGTCAAGCGGAACATCAGAAGAAGAAAAAAAAAACTGACATAGAACTGGAAAGCATCCGAGGAAACATCAAAAATAGATTAAACGTTAACACCGATCAGCTAAATATCCAAAGGATACACATGCAGAGGACCAAATAGAAACCAATTATAATATTTCCTCTAAGGTACACAAGCAAATAAAGAAAGATAATGACGAATAGAAGAGAGAAACACAGATCACAAAAACATCCTATATAAATGAGAGAATGTAAAGGAAATATATTTCGAGGAAAAGTCAACAATTTCAAATGTAAGAAATAACAGTTAAATGAAGGAAACCATCAACCTCGCTAACCAAAAAATTAGAAAAATAAGGGACGTAATATAAAGACCGATAAACCTAACAGATATTAATCATCTTATATATGCGGCCTCGGCAACAATCGCAGAATCAATAGGTGAAAAAGTAAAAATACAATGAAAATGAAAAAAACAACAAACTCGCCAGTCTGGAAAGAAAAATATAAACCAAAATAAATAAACTACAAGGATAATTTTCACTTCTAAGTGAAGTAGACAAGTTATGTAAAAGGAGACAATTGAAAGGAAGCCTTGATATAAAGAATAAGACTGACTTACTAAAAGTTGAAGAGAAGCTGAAAAAACAAATTCAAGTGAAGGCACAGAGAATCAGGCATTATGAAAAAAAGAAACAGATACTTCTGGGTAAACATCTTCAAAGAAACTACCAAGAAACTATATCGAGAACTGGGGAAAAATAAAACAGAGATAAATGACCTACCTAATATCCAGGAAGTCGAGGAGTTCTGGTGTAAGATGTGAGAAAACATGAGCTACATGGATCAAGCAACAACAGGGGACAACACACACACATAGTGGGCCAAAAATGGATGGCTATCAATATTACTGAAACAACCGTTTCCATCTGTAAAACCAAAAACTAGAAGGCACCATGAATAGATCGAATAACCAATTTTTGGATAAAGATAAATATCTAGGAACCACCAAGACCTCGCACGGGCATACAATGATGAACCAAGAAAAATGCGTCAAATGGCTTAGGTGGGGAGTAATATAACTACTACCCCTACAAAAAAACACAAAACCCGAATAACTATAGGCCCATAACCGGCCTACCAACGATGTAGAAGACCCCCACTTCTATCATAAGCAAGAGAACATACAACTTCCTTGAGAAAAACAATTACTCCTAGCAAAACAGAAAGGATTCAAAAGAAGAGGTAGCCATAGTGCAAGGGCCAACTATTTATCACTAAAAACTATATTGGAAGAGGTGAAAACAAAGAAAAGAAACTGATCGATAACATGGATCGATTACAAAAAAGATTTCGATAGTGTGCCACACCCATGGATAGAGAAACGCCTAATAATATACAAAGTATGCCCCACAACGGTTAAATTCATAACGGAGAGCAAGAAAAACTGGACGAATACAATAAACCTAAACCATAAAAAAGAGCCATTCACATCGAGACTAATCAAGCGGGAACTTCCAAGGAGATTCATTGTCACAACTACTCTTCTGCACTAGCGCCACTCAACTGCCTATTGAATAATAGTAGTTACGGATACATTCTATATTGATGATTTTAAAACTTTTGAAGTCTGTCTATATCTGAGATGAGTTATTATGTACAGTATTTACATTATGCGGACCATTGTCCTTATCTTTGTCGACATATATTCTTCAGGTGGTTGGAATTCCATTGTCCTTATCTTTGTCGACATATATTCTTCAGGTGGTTGGAATTTCGAACTGAAAGTTCCACGTGCCATGTTTGATGGATGTCAGTTATCAGTTTTCTCCCGCTAATTTTCCCTCTGAAAGTTCTCCAATGTCTTAACCGGGTATTGAACTCACACTCTTTGGATTTGTCTTTGGGATGTAACTAACGCCATTATCCACTGTGCCATGTGTCCTTGAGGACATCTGTGTATGAATTTCTGGGTATTATAAACCTAATGTTTTCAGCAACCATTTTTACCAGTGCTCATATTGCAATTTTGCTGTTATCATTGCATGTTTTTACCAGAGCTCATATTGCAACTTTCGCATGTTTTTACCAGAGCTCATATTGCAAATTTGTTATCATTGCTTTTCTCTGACACTCCTTATTACTGGTTCCCATATTGTATTTATTTCTATGCTTGGTCGGCTCAGGAGATTTTTGTGGCCTAGCATATGTGCTGATTCCTTATGTTTGCGAATTTTCCAATGGTGTTCCCTATCTATGATCTCAACATGATCCCACAGGGGGCGGTGATATCCCTTCTCTCTCCATATGTGGTCAGCCACGCCTGATTTTTCTACTTCTCCTCGCGTTACAGCTTTCTGGTGTTCTTGAAGCCTTAACTTGAGGGGCGGCCTGTCTCTCCTTTATATTCCTTTCCGCAGCTGCACGGGATAGCGTACACACAGTCTTTAGTCATGTTCTCCTGTATGGGGGGTCCCACTCGAGAGAGATATCTGCGTAGTGTTGTCAAGCTCTTGAAGGTTGTCCTGATGTTATATGGACCGCAGATCCTTTGTATTTTCTCTGATAACCCCTTCACATAAGGCAGGTTGACTGTTTTCTGGGTGTTGTTGTCCTCCTCCACCTCCTCTTGTACCCGCCTATCCCAGTTTTGGGGGGCAGCTGCCATGTACCCAGGGTAGTTGGTACGTTGTAGGGTACTACTTATACTGACCAATTCTTTATCTAACATCTCTGGGTCGCCACTTATGACTTTTGCTCGGTGTTGTAAGCAACGGACGATCCCTTTCTTTACGCTGTATGGATGGTGGGAGTTGAAATTGAGGTACTGTCCGGTGAATGTTGGTTTACGGTATACGGATGTCTTGAACCCATGCTCTGTTCGAGATATTAGTACATCCAGGAATGGGAGTGTGTTGTTACTCTCTTTCTCCATTGTGAATTGCATCGAAGGTCTTATTGAGTTCACATGGTCCAGTAGAACCTGGACATCTTCCTGGTGTGGCCAGAGTATGAAGGTGTCATCTACGTACCTTAACCATATAGTAGGCTTTAGTGATATAGATTCTAATGCCATTTCTTCAAAGTATTCCATGTATATATTCGCCATTGCTGGTGATAATGGCGAGCCCATTGCTAAGCCCTCATCCTGTCCATATATGTGTGATCCCATTCCGAAGTGTGTTGTTTGTGTACAGAAAGTCAACATCTCCATCAGATTATCTATTGGAATACTGGTCCGTTCTTCTAGGGAAGAATCAGCGGTCAATTTGTCTCTGACTACTGAGAGTGCCTCCTCCGTGGGTACCTTGGTGCACAAACTCACCACGTCCAAGCTCACCATCTGGTTGGATAGGATGGGAGCATCTTTGATTATTTCCACGAAGTGGGCAGAGTTTCGGACATATGAAGGAGACTTTCCGATCAATGGGTCAATTATATCTACAATGAAGCGACTCAGAGGGTGTCACACAGAGCCTTGGCAACTAACAATCGGCCTGAGCGGAATACCGTCTTTGTGAATCTTAGGGAGACCGTATATGTGAGGTACCTTGGTGTAACGCTGCGATAACTGCCTATACGTCTTGGGTGCGAAGTGATCCTTGTTCTTGATTAGGATCTGTGACAGTTTGCGTTCCGTTCTCATAGTAGGATCCTTTTTCACTTTGCTGTAGCTACCACTGCTAATGAGGTCTTCCAGTTTTCTTGTATTGAATAAGGGTCTCAACTTCGCCACAACCATCAGGCGGGTGCCATACTTGGACATCATTGCCAGAGTCGAGGAGGTGGCCTTGAACTTCCCTTCTCAGGCCCAGGCGGATGAACTAAGATGGAAGGTAAAACAGGCCCTGGAGAGAGCCAAGCTGCCCAGATCTAACATAACAAAACTGGAGAGGCTGGCGATTGGATCCCTACAGAGGAACGAAAACATCATCATCCTACCGGCTGACAAAGGTAATGCGACTGTAGTGATGGACAAATCAGAGTATACAAGAAAACTGGAAGACCTCATATAGAAGGCAAGAGAGACAGAAGAAAAAAGCAAATAACTGACCTAGCGAGCTTTTGTAAATGGATGATTGAACTATGTTATGGGGAGATAAGAAAAAGACAAAATTTACTAAGAGATACAAAGGACAAGGAAATTGTGGAGAGCTATGCTCACTAACGTTCCGAAGAAACATGCCAAATAGAGGCTTACTACCCAGCACTTCTGCCTAATAACTGTTCTATTTTCTCTACCTTTTGACAGTTTGTTGAAAAGCAATGAGAAAAACAAATATGTTGCATCCAGTTTTCTGTAAACTCATCTATTTTACAAGAGTCAGATCAGGCCAAAGATGAAGTACTGCTGCCGTGTATGTTCAGGAGCTACACAGTCTTCAGTTTCCAGTCTTGAAAGAGTCCAAGAGAGTCTCCAGAAAAAAAATACTACAGCCCATTCACTGCTCTATCGTTATTTTCATGGAAATTGTTCAGATATACTACATTTTTGATCATCTCTCGATTTTTTTTCTATTTATTGAATTGGTGAGACCTTCAGAGTCAAAATCCAACTTTGAAAAATATATGAAGACATGGCTTCTTAATAACAGGAGATACAAATGGCATGCAGAAAAAAAAAGAGGTTAGAAAAAATTCATTGTGGACTGGCGCTACAGAATCATAAGCAAAGAACTGTATCAAATAACAGAAACCACACCGCTTGAGGAATTTCTACAGCAGCAACAACTAAAATGAATAGCACGAGTAACTCGAAGAGAAAGTAATGACATAATCAAGATGTTGATATTCTACAGCACTTGAAATAGAAGGTTAGGAAGGAAACTCCCCCATTAAAAATAGAAAGAGCGATAACAGCTACTGGACTTGGAAAACCTGTTTTCCTGAAAAATTGTTTAAATTAAATGATTTTATAGATTTCCGCCGATCGTAACACTGTTTTTTTTTCGTCAACGAATGCCGAATGTCTCCTCATAAGGAAACAACTAATACGATTATTACCAAGTATCCAATTATTTCTTGTGTTGGAGATTTGCAGACATATGAGATCCAATTAGTAGTTCTTGGAATGTTCCTGTTTCTGACAACGATATATCATATTTTCATGCAATTAATAGTTAGTCCTTTCTCTTCGCGTAGGGCTAGGACCAGGAGTTCCTGCAGTTTTATTTCTGTGCCTGACATCAATACTGTGTTGGTAAACGAAATTAACCAATCCCAAATGCATTCAGTAATATTTGTCTGACTTATAGTTTGTTTAAAGACATATCAACAATTTATGGGTCATTTAATGCCGAAATTTACTTTTTACTGGGGAGCTTTGGCGCAATAATCTATGTTACTTTGCTTTCGCAATTAAATACAAAAATCTATTGTTGGTGATTTTTTTTTTTACTATGAGAATGTATTGCTGGAATTTTTATAAAAATGTGTTTTTATACATTTATAGTGTTCCAATTTTAATTCACTATTTGTTCATAGTTGAGACCCTAAGATGTGCAACCAGCCCGGGTCTGAGTTAACCTTGGAACAACAGTAATTAAGAGATGGTTCCATGTTCCTCAAAACCTCCCTGTCAGAGACCTTGCTTACGGATTTAGTTTATCGTCATACCCAGGATGATATTTTGTGACGTTCATACATAATACTAATGTGGGTTCATTGGGTGTTCAATGTATATATGATATATTTATATACTTATCATATACTTATATACGTATCATGTATTTATGAGTGAAGGAAAGAGAGTGACAGAGAACGAAAGCGTACTTCGAGCGATTGCGTGTTGTTGAAAAAAAAAAGGTTAGTATTATCATGTAATAATCTAATATAAAGTCATATGGTAATGAGGATATTAATATTATCAGATTCCTTATAAGGAGACATCGAGCATTCATTGACGGAGACGCTAGTACTAAATCGGTTGAAATTTACAATGTTCTCTTTAAACAATTTTTAAGGAAACATATTTTTGATGTCCAGTAGCTGTTATCGCTCTTTCCATTATTAATGGGCTTTCCTCCCTAACATTTATTTGAGGTAGTGTGAGATGCCAACATTTTGAAGAAGTCATTATCTTTTCTTCGATCTAAATGTGCTATGCATTTTAGTGATTGCCGCTGTTGAAAGTCTTCAAGTCATCTGTTTTCTGTTATCAGTTGCAGTTCTTTGTTAGCGATTAGTGTAGACCCAGTTCACAAATTTTGAAAAAGTGTTGTCTTCACCAAAACCCAGCGCCTTAACAACTATTTTGCACCGTTGATCTAAGAACGGAGTTATTAGGTTGTCCCAAAATTTCGTAAAAACTTGCAAAAAATTGAAATTTTACTCGCCAAGTAATAACCAAAAACATCAAAAATTATTCCTCAAAATAAAGACCATCATTTTCCAAGACTTTCTGCCATTGATCTGCAAGCTTTCTGATCTGGTGAAAGTACCATTCAGCCGGCTTCGAATCAAAGAATTCTTGACACGCTTCCTCGACTTCATCAAACGAGTCGAATCGGTGCCCCTTAAGAAAGTGTTGCATTGAGCGGAAAAGGCCGTAATCTGATGGAGCACAGTCAGGACTGTAGGCTGGATGTGGCAGAACCTCAACGCCGTCCAGCTCTTCAAACTTGTCTTTGGTCTTCCTGGCAGTGTGTGGCTTGGCATTGTCCTGCTGCATCAAAGCGCGCTTTCGGTTGATCAGAGCCGGGTACTTTTGCTTCAACTTTTCGTAGACCTGCTCCAGTTGCTGATAGTAATATTCGGCACTGATGGCACGACCATTCGGAACCAACTCAAAATGCACGATTCCTTCAAAGTTCCACCAAACGCACAACATGACTTTCTTGCCGAATCGATCTTGTTTTGGAACCGACCGTGTCTCTTGCCCTTTCTGAACCCATCGCTTGTCTCGAGTGTGCTGGATTGTGTCGCATAAAAATTCAATTTTTCGCAAGTGTTTACGAACTTTTGGAACAACCTAATATATACAGCTGAAAATTTAGATATTTTTTAACTGGTTTGATGCTATACACGACATCCATATGTAAGTTTTGATATAACGGGACCATTTAAGAACGCGACTCGAGTTTTAGGGTTAATACCTTGGTTTTCTAGAAATGCTGGGGGAAGAATGAGAAACACATTGACTCGTTTTTTACGGCTTATCAACCTTTTGCAGGTTATTTAAAGCCAGAAAATATTTTTATATCGTAATAATTTTCTTTTTAGATATTAATGCTTTAGTGATACAAGTCTTACTAATTAACCCATAGCTGTGGGGGAAAAGAGGTAGATTCATAACTTTTCTCAAGGGTATTGGCGCTTACGTGAATATAACGAACCCGAAGTAATTGGAACTTCGCTCTCCGATTTTCAATTCCGAACCGTTATCCATTGCACCACCTGCTTATCCAATCTTGCAGTAGCTGGAATTACCCAGCAGTCACCCTTCTATGTACTGGCCAGGCTAGACATTGTTTAAATTCGGTCATCGTACGGGAATCGCTGTTTCAACGTCAAGCCTGATAAACATGTCATGGCGATTGTTTAGTATTGGGTACTTACAGAGTTTACTAGTATGCTAGCTATTCAAATTTTAACTTGTATTTTCGTTACTGTAAAGATTGGCATTTTTATATCGAAAGTGAAGAAGGCAGTTCTCAGCGTAACAGTATTGAATATAAAAGACCCGTGTGTGTATCAATTGATTCTAAAGCAAATTTAAATAAAAAATAGGAATTAAATATACAGAAAAATAAGGAAACAGAACATATAGCGGAAATAGATAGAAAAAAAAAGCTAGAAAAATGTCTATAAATATACTGAGGTGAAAAAATCACTTGGGAGTAAGTAAAAGAAATTTAAAAGAAAAATAAAAAATCAAAGAGTAGAGATAAATAAGAGGAAGATGTCTGTTAAGAAAAAAGAAAAGAAAGAAACGGAAGAAGAAGAAGAAGAAGAAGAAGAAGAAGAAGAATGAGGAGGAAAAGAAGAACAAGAAGAAGAAGAAGGAGGAGAAGGAAGAGGAGAAGAAGAAGAAGAAGAAGAACAAGAATGAGGAGGAGGAGGAGAAGAAGAAGAAGGAAGAGGAGGAGAAGGAGGAGGAGAAGAAGAAGAAATCTCTTGGGGGAAAAGAAAAGAATAAAGATGAAAAGGGAAAAGATAATAAAAAAGATAGAAGGAAAATAAATATTAAAAAAAAGAAATTAGAAAAGAAACAGAAAAGATGGTCCAAAGTAAGAAAAAGGATATACAGAGAAAATCGACGTAAAATGAAGGAAAGTCTAAAGAAAGAAAAAAAGAATGAGAAAAAAAGAAAGAAAGAGAAGATAAAGGAAAATAAAGAAAAAGGAAAAACATTGAGAAGACTGAAGAAAATTTAAAAATTATAAAGAAAATTATGAAGGAAAAGAAATAAAAGATAATAAGAAAAGAAAGAAGAAGAATGATTGAAAAGATAGGAAAAAAAAGAAAGGAAAAGCATAAAATAAGAATAAATAAAAAAATACAAAGAAACGAAAGTGGAAGAATAGCTAAAGAAAGAAAGAAAGATAGAAAGAAAGAAAGAAAGAAAGAAAGAAAGAAATGAAGGAAGAAAGAAGAAAAGAGAAGTTAAAAGAAGTTAAAGAAAAAGAAAGAAAATTGAATGGACGGAACAGTAATAATAATAATAATAACAACCAAAGAAAGAAAGAAGAAAAAATAGGAGGAAAGAAATATAAAGAAAGAAAATCGAGCAAAACAAAAAAAATGGTTACATCAAAAAAAAAAAAAAAAAAAAAAAAGAAAATCATGTCAAAGAAAGGAAAGTTGCAAAAAAGCAACAAAAGAAAAGAAGCTGATAGGGCATAAAAGGCGAAAAGAGAAAAAAAGAAAAACTTGAAAAAGAAAGAAAGAGAGAACTAAGGAATAAAATAAATAAAATGTCATAAAAAGAAATAAAAAAATGAACGATAGCAAATACGTAGGCGGATAGAAAAGTTAAGCGAAAAGGAGACTGAAAAAAAGAAAAGTGAAAAAAGGAAAAATGCAGGAAACGATTGAGAAATAAAAATTAAAAGTAAAATATGTTTTTAAAAATTAGAAATACATAAAGCCGAGAATAAAAAGAGAAACAAAAAAGGACAAAAATACCCAGTAAGGAAAGAATGGCGAAGACTCCGCGTGCTTTTAAATAATAATCCTATTAAAATTGTTTTATAGGTATTTTAGGTTTCTAAATACACTCAGAAAGTATCTATCTATCTATCTATCTATCTATCTATCTATCTATCTATCTATCTATCGATGTGAATCTGTTTATATCTTTGTATGTATGTATGCATGTATGTATGTATCTATCTATCTGTCTGTCTATCTATCTATGTATCTATCTATCTATCTACCTATCTATCTATCTTTGTGAATCTCTTCATATCTATCTATCTTTCTGCATCTATCTATCTACTGGAATCTGTTCATATATATCTATCTTCCTGAATCTATTCATATATATATATATATATATATATATATATATATATATATATATATATATATATATATATGTGTGTGTGTGTGTGTGTGTGTGTGTGTGTGTGTGTGTGCCTACGGTAGTATTAAGTTGGTGCAAAAATATTGACGTTATAATGT
Source organism: Acanthosepion lycidas (assembly GCA_963932145.1). Classification (NCBI taxonomy): domain Eukaryota; kingdom Metazoa; phylum Mollusca; class Cephalopoda; order Sepiida; family Sepiidae; genus Acanthosepion; species Acanthosepion lycidas. The sequence goes on along the minus strand of OZ010572.1, from coordinate 118,306,962 downwards.
CGTTTTTTGACGTATTTTTAACGTCAAAAAACGACATTATTACGTCATTATTTTTGCACCAACCTAATATTATACTAAAAAAAGCACTAGTTTTGGTTGAATAATTGAGAGTCAGCATCCTCGAGATCAGTCAGTACTTCGATGGGTATCTCTTCGTAACATAGTCTACTGTAAGGAACTTCCTAAAATCAGGGGCCAGTTCAGTTTTAAATTACCCGCGAAGGTTTGATAAGCCGTAAAAACAAAATCAATATATATATATATATATATATATATATATATATATATATATATTCTTAATAGGATCTTATCTTATTTACGGACGAGTTTCTTAGTAGCCTTATTAAAAGAAGGAAGAAAATTACCTCACTGTCATCTTCAGAATCTTGTTTTTGCTAAGACAAAATTGCTGTGTTCATCTGAAAATTAAAATTCGTAATTGTGAATTGAAATACGCTCATGGTAATGGCGAATGTAATCAGCATTAAAATGGATATACATCAACATGATAATTTATTTAATGAGATATGTCTTAATGAAAACGTGCTGCAAAAATATACGCAATATATATATATATATAAAAGTACTCAGAAGAAATAAAATATGAGGTATATATATATCTCACACTCTATATATATATATTTCTGATAGAAATCTCGACAGAATGCAGAAAGCACTGGACGGCTGTCTCGTCCTATATTTGGGACTCATCAGCAGCGCGCACCCACTACCGAGAATCGAAACCCTGACAGTTATGTTGTCAAGCAAACATCATACCAACTGTTGCAAATCAGACTCAAGGAAGCGCCGCTCGCTCACATATTCCGTCGTGGAACTCTACCGAGTTCTCTCTAACCATAGGACTGTGCCCACCTGGAGCCAGGACTACTCTCACCAAGCCGCTCACCCTAGAGCATTTTAAGCCGGTTCAAGCAATGATATACAAGTGATAGAAATTACTAGGAGGATTTGATAATTATATTTAATTAATTCATCGAGTCTGAAAGAAACCTCAACAGAATGCAGAAAGCACTGGACAGCCATTTCGTCCTATATTTGGGACTCATCGGTAGTGGATGCGCACTGTTGAGGTTTCTTTCAGACTCGATGAATTACTTAAATATAATTATCAAATCCTCCTAACAATTTCTCTCATGTATATATATATATATATATATATATATATATATATATATATATATATATATATATCATAAAATCTTCAAAATCAAAAAAATAGCATAATAAAGTATATTCAGCAGATGTTCTTATTTCAAATTCCTGTCGACAAGGGGCACATGTGCGTTATTTTCCGCTCCAAAACTGATTTTGAATTCAGATTTGTTTACTCTGCCGTTGACTTAAATACATACATACATACATACATATATATATATATATATATATATATATATATATATATATATATATATATATATAAAGACAGGTTTCGTTAAATAATTTAAACATATTTTCGATAGGATCCTTTCATATTCGCGAATAAGCGTGCGGTTGAAAACACCGCGTTGGTTCACATTGTATTTATTCTGAGTACTTTCAACATAGCGTAATGTCATCATCAAGGTATATAGAGTAAGTCTTTAGTGTACATAGTTGTGAAGGACAAAAATTGTTGTAATCATGCGAAGAATACCATTTTTATATGTGGATTCAAGAATGCTATGTCATGGCCTGGTTGACAGACACCGTTAAAGGGGGAGGTAACTAGGTATGCTGTGGAAAAATTCACTACTTGAGTCGTTGCTAGGTAAAGGAAAACTATTAATGACGAACGCTAACGGGTTAAACGCTATTGTATACATAATTTATACTAATTTTTGTTTAACAAGTCGAATGCACGTGAAAACCGATTAACGAAAATTAAACAACACAATAAAATTACCAAAATTTCTTACTTCTTGTTCCCCATAACTTATTCTCCGATGAAGCTTTAATAAAAGTGAAACATGTTAGATTTGTAAACGTTTCCTATATGTTCTTTATCTTATCATTCTATAGAATTCCGATCCATATTTGGTTTGATCTAACTCTTGTAAAGATGGATCATAGAAGCTGGAATCAATTACTTTCTAGATTCTTGCAATGAATAGACAATTTATTTTGCAACTTTAGCGATATTTTGTATATTACGAGTTCAATCCCGATATACATTCAAAGCAAGGGAGCCTCATTAAGAGTACAACATTATTTACTTACAAGAAAAAAAAAATCATGGCCTGCCTTGTTATGATGAAAGGCTACCAGCTTGTTTCTGAATGTTACATGTTTTCATCGCTCCCACCATTGAACTATAGATATCTAAGATTTTGGAGAGATGGGTTGAAGGTACCGGGGCTTGGACTTAAAATTATTTGAACCACACCGGCCCAAAACCCTGCGAAATGATGTCTAATAGCCGAGATTCAGCCGTTTTGTATGATATTCGGTATAGTGCATGCTCTTAAAACTACGGATGACTACAACTTCTGGAGGTGCAACATTTTTTTAAGCAAATAAGAATTTGATCAAAGTATTGTTTTCGGCAATCTATAGTACAATATCCTGTAGTCGCCATTAATAATCCCAACCGTCTCGCTCAAAAAAAAAAAATATATATATATATATATATATATATATATATATATATATATATATATATGGCATATACAAGATGTGGTATTTGGATAATAAGTAAAACAGAAGTACGTATTTTAATCCAACCCAGTCAGCCTCAAGAGAATCTGTTCAAACAGCGATTGAAACAAATCTGACAAGTTGGAAAATAGGATTTGAATAAGCAGTGATATTTATTTAACTTTGTATATCCTAATTATTTTCGTTTCTGAGTTCAGAGGAACCACTTGGGAGTTCTAGCATGGTTCCTAATCTTATCTGATGCTCCAAAACACACTTAAACTACTTAAATCATTTTGGGGCAGTGCGGTCCGATATCCGCTTCCCGATTAAGCTCGCAGATTACGCGGCTTTGATACCGACATTAAAATAATAATGCCCAGATGCTACCCTAGGCATGGCTCTTATGGTTTCTGATCTTAACAGATTGCAGGCGTTAACGTGCACGTGTTTTTTTGTTTTTTTGGTTTTTTTTTTTTTTTGTCTTGGTGAATCAAGATGAGCTACTGTAAACATCCCTTGCTTTTCAGTTGCCTGACCCTAACCAGGTGAGGCAACCAGGGCAACATGGGAGTCGCATGCAAACAAATGGGAACACCTTCCACCGGCGAGCATCTGAGCGGACTGAGTTAACTGAGATGTAGGCATATCTAACTGGTCCCCAACGGTAAGGTGATTTACTGCTTTTATCAAAACCTGTAAATTTATCGCTCTCATTTGGCTGTGATGAATGCACCTGTTATACAATTTTCAAACAGGGTGACGATGATGGGTTTTAATGGAGTTCTTATATTTGTACACTTGGGTTACATGGTCCGCTGCTCTAGTGATCAATAATAATAATAGTAATAATAACTAGCAGCATCGCCCGGCGTTGCCCGTGCTTGATTCAAAAATCGTACGACTCATAGAGCAATCGCTATCACTTGACTTAAAAAATTTTTGCCCTTCCTTGCCTTTAAAGGAGTGCCCTTTGCCGCGCGCATGTGCATGTAAATTTTGGTGCAAATCCGTCGAAAATTGCGGCCGTGCATTCTTTACACAAACACACACACACACACACATCCTGCCTTTTATAGATAGAGATTTAGTAGTGGGGATATGTGTAAGAGGGTAACGGTTATGGTGCAGTAAATTGGAATCAGCGAGGCGAGTTCAAGTTCCGCATAGTATTTGCCACCAAAATTTACATGGACATGCGCGGAAAGGGCACTCCTTTGAGAAAGGCATCTCTAGCTATAGAATAAATGGTGGGATATGAGTCGCGATTGAATCCAGAAATAGTGCAGAACGAAACTGGAAACCATACGTCTATATTTCCCAAGAAGACATTTTTAATTCACGACTAATAAAGAAAGGGTATATGTGGAAAGCCATGATGGTCGACATTCTGAAGGGACGAGATAAAAAAAAAAACTTGTACCCATACAAATTAAAAAAGTTAAAAACATAAACAGTTAACTTATCAGTCTTTTTCAACGAAACAGGCATTAAAGAGGGACTACATCCGAAATCAAGTACTAATATATATATATATATACATATATATATATATATATATATATATATATATATGCGCGTGTGGGTATGTGTTGGTATATACTCAAATATAAGATAGGTGTTAAGCGCTTCACATATAAATTATAAAATTCTTAATAATAATAATAATAATAATAATCAGTTGCAAGATTATTACTAAATTTTCCGCTAAAATTCCATGCGTTGGAGCACAATAGTCAGGTAATCCTATATATATATATATATATATATATATATATATATATAAGTTCTGTGATATTAAATAACAAGAATAATGCGTGTATATACAGGGCGCGACGGATAAAAATGGATAATTTTATTTGTGTGTTTCATGCTAGCGATTGCGTCTAGCAGGAAACAGACTGTCGCCTCTAAGTGTTGACTCCAATGTTCAATTTTTATATATATATATATATATATATATATATATATATATATATATATATATATATATATATATATATATATATATATATATATATATATATATATATATATATTTCTGTATTCATTTCTGTAGTTTAGTGCTAGCAGCAAGCAGAAATATTTCTCCTCCCAATGTTGGCTATTTCGGCCGAAACTAGTCGAGGAATCTAAATGGAATAATAATAAAAAAAACGAAAGAATATTAATCTACAACCCAGTGTGTTTGAGGATTTTTAATTTTTTTTTTATTGTTCAAAATATATATATATATATGTGTGTGTGTGTGTGTGTGTGTGTGTGTGTGTGTGTGTGTGTGTGTGTGTATTTGCATGGGCAGGGATCATATTGACTAACCTTGTTTTTGTTATTGGTACAGCTGTACTAATCTGCCAATGATTTGCTTTTTGACTGAGTTCTCTTTGAGTGAAAATTTAAAATTTATCTTTTCGTAGCTGGCAGGTTGAGAAATGACCCAAAATGGTATTTTTTCCCATTGCCTCTGTCCCTTTGTTTAATGACTTCTCTTCTCATCTTTTCCGACAAACTGTGGTGTACCCTATGAAACTTGATAACTGCCGCTCTCACTGGCGTCGGAAAGCTGAACACTGTTGGAAAGACCCCTATGCCATGCTCTCAACATGTAAAGAATTGTAAATCTTATACCATTTTTATATTATATTTTTTATTTTTTTTTATTCTAAGTCTCTTTGACTTTATTTAACTTTTATTCCCTTCATTTTTATTTTTTCTCTTTACCTTCCCTTCTATTTTTCTTCTTTTTTTTTTTGTTTGTCGTCAGTGCCATGTTTATTCTCATATGCTACTTCACTGAATACAATAATCAATTATGAACTCTTTAACGGTATATATGTTAATATAATCCCCATCTCTACTATCTCATGGGCTGAACTAGCTTTCTGATCTTCTTCCAGCCTTGTCCTAGAGCTGATAACTAGAACCTAATTACCCCTTGGCGGTCAAAGTTAGAACATAAAATTCAACGAATTTCAGTGATTACGAATAAAATTTCATACCGGATCGGTCGTCACCCGGATCAACAAGGGCCGCGTATCTCAGAGAGGAATCAGTCTTGAGCCGAAAAATCTGTGACTGGAACAAACTCTTCTCAAAACGAAGAGATACTAGGTCACTAAACCCGGACTATTTCCAACCTTGTTCCAAGTGTCCCAATGCCAAATCAACAGATAAAAAGGAAACGAACGAAATGGTCCCTCGAAGAGAACCAACATGTCATGACATCATTCTTTACTGCACTCGAAATTCCAGCAAGGAACACCGCAAATCAGACATAGCAAATATGGATAACTATGGTAGGAAGTGATATAAGACCTCACCTCAATCCAAATATGTTTTCCAATGTCCGCAGGGACATTATGAGAAATAAAATACAAAAATACAGAAATAGATAACATAAAATTAGATATAAGACAGATTCCTATAACCTATCACTCAAACTGTGAAAATATGAAAGTAGACATAAGCATTATGACAGATGATGAGGTAAAAACTAAATAATGAAAGACGAAATAACCTCCCAGGAAATAAAATCGAAGAATCTACCTGTGATATAACCTGCAGTTATCCAGACGATGTCACTGAAGATTACTCCAACATCATTAATTTAGAATTCCTTGATAACCACAGAAGTGAAATCACCGAAAAGAAAAACTACGTCATCCAAATACTCAGCTGCGTAATTCTCACACAATTGTTAAACAGATACCAGCTCTCGAAAATTCATATGACGAAGTCCAATCAACACATTGTGCAAATATACAAAGCTGCTCTGAAAACACTGTTAATAGATAAACCACCGAGAAATATCACAGAAGTTAACAACGTGATATACGCAACAGCTTTAGCAGCTACCGGGAAGCTTGGGGTCAAGAGAATTAAAAACAGACAGAGAGCCAGTTTGGAAGGCAAAACTGATACGAGAAATAAAGGAAATCAGATGTGAGGTTTCTGTATTAGATGAGCTCACTAGAATTCCAAATATCTCAACATGCAAGTGCAAGAAGATCAAGCGGAAATATAAAATTAAATCCTTAATTGAAATTCTATCAATCAAGGAAATGCTGAAACAGAAGCTTCAGTTAAAGGCACAGAGAACAAGACGATACGATAAAACATTGTAGGTTCTATCACCAAAATAAAATATTCAAAACGGACCGTAAGAAATTTTACAGGAAAATTGGTAAAGCACCTATACATGTCGAAAAGTCACCATCTATTGATATTGTGCAGATATTTGGGGAGAATATTTGGAGCAGCCCAAAGGAATATAAACCAAAAGCATAATGAGTCCAACGTGAAAAAGAACGGATGCTGGATACATCTATTCAAGAGTGGGAAAATATAACCACAAATAATGTTGGGCAAGCTCTAACGAAAGCCCCAAAATGTAAATCCCCAGGAAGTGACAAGGCGCCCAATTTCTGGCTTTATCATCTCTCATCAATCCATAAAATCTTTGCAAAAACTCTATCAAAGATTGTAAATAATCTCAATGAAATCCCGAAATGAATCATTGAAAGTATTACATATCTCATACCAAAAACGAGTGAAACAGATAATCCGAAAAATTATAGGCCAATAACATGTCTCCCCACCACGTATAAGTTGATCACGTTGTCCTGACGAACCGCAATTTCTCTTTTTTCGAGGCAAACAACATTCTTCCACTGGAACAGAAGGGTTGAAAGAGAGGTTCATATGACTGCAAGGATCAACTACTAATAAACAAAATGTAGAAATCTTAGATCAGCGTGGATTAATTATCGTAAAGCTTTTAATTGAGTGTCACACCCTTGAATCCTTAAGACTCTGGAAATTAACAAAGTCTCCCCTGTGTTAATAAATTTCCTTAAGCACAGCATGAGAATGTGGGACACAACAGTATACCTAAATCACACTAAAGGCACTGCCCTCTCCAACCGTCTGATTATCCGACGTGAAATCTTTCAAGGAGACTCCCTGTCACCCATTCAGTTGTGTCTGTCCTTAATCCCTCTTACGCATGAACTAAACAACAGTAGGTATGGTTTCAAACCACACAAAAAATATTCAATCGCCTACTCTAGATGGATGATCTTAAACTCTTTGCCAAAGACGATAATGAGTTGAAGGGCCTCCTCAATATTGTAAAATATTTCAGTGACGACATAGGTATGGACTTCGGATTCGATAAATGTGCAAAAGTAACATTCAAAAAAGAGAGAATTACAGAAAAACACTCAATAGATTTAGACTTTGTCACAAAGATTATGGTACTGGAGCAAAATGAAACCGATAAGTACCTAGGAATTAGCGGAAGAGATGGTAAACTGACTGGACCATAGCTGACATTAAGCGAATGTACGCCAAAACGAGAAAGTTTTTCACATGCAACCGCATACATCATCCCAAAGCTGATGTTGATTGCCTGTATGTGCCCAAATCCGAAGGATGCAGTGGATTAGTTCAGCTAGAACTGCCCTACAAATTGGCCTTTAAAGATAACTCGAAACTATAGAAGACTGGACGATGATATGTGTCAAAGAACATGAAGGTATTAAGCATCTTTATTCTGTAATAAAGTAAGCCAACAAGTTCAAAATAGAGTTTCAAATGGGTGCAGAAATACGAGTAAAGCACAATAGACCGACTGAAGCTGCCAAATACTTAAAAAAGAAAGCAAAAGCAACCGACCAGATACAGAAACGACGGCAAAATAAACCTCTTCATGGTCAATACTCTCCCCGTACCAGACAAGCTGATGTAGACAAACCCCCCATACCCTTTGTGGTTACGTAGTTCCGGGTTAAAAGTTGCACGGGTAACTAGAAATTATCAAGCACACATACTAAAATATTGTTATCCCAAAATGCAGATTCTGTGATAAATATCAAGAAACAATTGATCATCTTGTATCAGGTTGAACGATATTGGCACCCAATCAATATAAAACATGGCAGAGTGGGCTAATATCTGCACTGGAAAATCTGCAATCTCTACTGGGAAGAAACTGAAAGAAATTGGTATGACCACCCACCAGACCCGGTTACGCAGATAGGACCTGGTACACAATACACACGGACAAAACAATCGAAGCTAACCGCTCAGACATTGTTATTAGAGCCCGCAAACAAAAAAAATATGTCTCCTTATTGATATGGCAGTACCTATCAATATGCAAGGACCTTGAAATCTTAATATAAAAAATGTGACACATGGTAAAATTAACAATCCCAGTAGTAGTTGGAGCCTCGGATTTGTTGGAAAAGATTCCCGCAGACTAATTAAAGGGATTTCTGTAAAATCATGCCTTAAAGAAATACAAAAAATGCTCTCACGAGTACAGCCCACACCTTCCGAAGGGATTTATCGATGCAAAATATCGGTATGTTTTTTTTTTTTTTAATTGGTCAGTGAAAAATGTCATGATGTCATTCCTAAACTTAGGTCTCTAGACAGGACCCGGATAGAAATGTGTACACACCAGAAATCAGAGAAAATAAAATAATAATAATAATAATAATAATAATAATAATAATAATATTGGTGTTAAGTTACCAGATTATTATTAAATTTTCCGCTAAAATTCTATGCGTTATGACACAAGTCTTGCAATCCTTTATATATATATATATATATATATATATATATATATATATATATGGTATATTTATACATATGTTTATATTTACACATATATATATATATATGATAAATCTATGGGTTCAGTAACAGGAATAGTGCGTGCATATACATGATGCGAGGGATAAAATGTCATCTAAATTATATAAAAATGGAAATAACATTGGCATCTCATTTTAACAGATATATTTACTAACTGCAACTCTTCTGGACTGACCCCTAGTGAATGTTGCTATCACCCTTGCCTTCCGTTCATGTTTGGTGTTCCAAGAATTATTGTTGGCCTGTCGCCCATTTTTGCCCCACAATTAATAATCAAGTCTGGGGAAGTTAGGTAGCCAGATGTAACAATTGATGTGGTCGAAGTGTGACATGTGAGGACACCTGTTGCCAGACATAGGTCTTCCAGAAGTCACACTCTTGACTCAGGGCAGCACTACTTCCTAAAGACGTTTGATGTACCCGTGCTTATTGAGTTTGAGGCCCCCACGAACAAATTCGCGAGTTATTTCTTATCAGAACGATCGGAGCGAGTTTTCCGGTCTTCGGTACCTTCGTAATCACCGTTATTCTCATTAAACTTTTTCCGAAACCGAAAATATCTTAAGTCTTCCGTTGTGGATAACAAGCTGGATGGCATCCCATTTCCAAATTTCTGGCATAATGAATTGCGTCAGGATGCGCTTTTTTTCTCCCAAACGTTACCCAACTGACCCAACAATACTTTGCAGTCGAAAAAAAAAAAAAAAAAAAATCTAAAATGATGTCAACTTAGCCATAGCACTCTAATATTAAACTACAGCAAAATTTTGTTAGAAACAAAAAGAAAACTGTTTAACTGATATAGCGGGTGTAACAACAAATTTGTCCAATTGTTAGATTAATCTTTGAACAATTGTATCTTAGAAATGATTAAAGATATCTTATAGAATTCTCCTAGAGTTTTATTACACAATTGGACTCTACTTTGAGCGATAAGAATGTATAATTACTCTCCAAGCTTAACAGAAGAATCATGATGAAATCGATCATAAACAAAAATTATATGTTCATCATTAATTAATCATAGCTAAGGATCGGAAGCTCATGAAGGATTGAAATTAAGTTCAAAGATTTATATTATTGCAGGATCATTTCCCAACTTATTCATGATGGTCTTCGCCCTCTCTAACCTTCCAATTTTCTGTCCTGGAGTAACAAGGTACCTCATAGATTACACGTACGATTTCATTTTAAAGTCCTTTTTTTAATGCTCTTAGGACTGTCATAGCTAAAACTCTTCTTTCACGTAGCAAACGTCTTATGAATTGAGTTGGATCTTTTCTAATTGATCTCTTCATCTATAAGTTGAAATGATGATTCTTCTTCCTGTTGTAACCTCCTGATCCAGTTTTCATCTCTACTCTCTCATTTTTAAACTTATTAACCGTTCTCTTGGTGGTTCTTGAATGGACTTTGAAGATGGAAGCCAGAGTGTGAATGTCGGTACCATTACTGAAGGCCTGAATGATCTTGTTCTTTCACCATTGCTCAGTTGAGAAGACATTGGATCTGACACAAAACCTTTAACCTGTTCTCTTTCTAGCTGAATAACTCAAAGGGTTTTTCAGTGATTCTTACGAAAAATGGCGTCAAGATGTCTAAACGTCTTATCTGAAAACCCGGAAAAAAGACATTCAATTAGTTTACTGTTTTTTGTTAGTTTTTTTTTTTTTTTTTTTGTATTTTTTTAGATATTAAACATGTAGTGTGATGGACAATTATCCTATTATACTCGATATAATAATAATCATCTTTATATGGTAGTGAATGTAGGGTAATTCGTTCAAAGATGAAGAGGAAACTTGATACCACAGTTAAGTTTCTACTGACGAATACTTAAAATACCATGAAGGGATCATATCGGCAACGCGAAAATTTTAAGGAAAATTGAAACAAAAGGACAAAAACGAAAAATTAAAATGAACACGGTATGATTCGAAGCGATGTTCTATGGTCGAAAAACTAAAGTTCTAAAAGTATTATTAATAATAAAAGAAAATATTTCGATCTGAACCAACAACGATTGTACTGTCATAATCTCTTCCACCCACCATGAAGAAATCACGATTTGAAGACATCAGATAGGCGCCATGAAGTTTACCATTCTTTCTTTCTTTTCTTTTTTTCAAAAACTAAAGAAAAGTTGTCTAGATTTCAGAAATGAAGTATTGTAACTATTTACACCGTTCGAAGTGCTGTCCTCATGTTTATTGTCATATTCACGACATTTCGGCCGTTGTACGCTTCGGCCTTCTTCAAGTTTTGTCAATATTTCAGAGATGAAGTATTATAAATATTTACACAATTTGCATCGTTTCAACTACTGTCTTCATCTTTATTGTCATATTCACTACGTTTAAACCTTTGTACGCTCCTGCCTTCTGCAGGTAACGTCTATATTTCTGAGATGAAGTATTGCAACTATTTACACTATTTACATTGTTCTAACTGTTGTCCTCATCTTTACTGTCAAATTCACGATGTTTAGATCGTTATACACCTCTGATTTCTATGTAGTCAATTCCATTTAGTAGCTCAACTCTCCATAGTGTTTTGAGTTCAATACCTTGGAGAGTTAGCTACTAAAGGGAATTAACTGAAAGTAAGATATAAAAAAAAAAGATCATTGGCCTTGGAATTAGAATAATCTACCCCTATGAATTAAATAAACAGTTCAGTTCGAAATTTCAACGTCTGAAGAAAGCCGGAGCGTACAAAGACTGAAACGTCATGAATATGGCACTAAAGATGACGACAACAGTCCGAATGATATAAATAGAGTAAATAAGCAAACGTTGCCTTCCAAAAGCTAAGCAAAGTATGAGGAAACAGGAAGAAATCGTCAGAAAAAAAATGAGAGTTTAACTATGTAATATCGGCCCTTTTATATGACAATGAATACTGGACAGTCTCTTCAAATACGAAGAGAAGATTGTATGCATCATTAATGCGGTTCTGTAGAATGATACTTACAACACCATTCTGGGAGCACGATAGCAATGCGGAGGTTTTACAGCTGCATACAACCGCTTTCGAAGATCAATGGTTAAAAATAGCTTTGAGCTAGCGAATCCCGTGGATGTTGACGAAGACTATCCTTCTTCGGACATTGAGGACTGGCGCTACTGCATCTCAAACAAACAACTGGACTAAAAAAGCAGAAACTTCATCACTTGAGCGAAAATTATGACATAATCAAGTCGCTATCGCAAACAAAAGGCAAGGGTTGAAGGAAGTCCCAAAAGAACGATACTATTGGACTTGAGAAACCTATTTTCCTTGAAAAGTTGTTTTAATAGAAAGCTTATTTTAATATATTTCAACTGATAACAGCACATGCTGCACAGTCAATTAATACTGACTGTTTCCTTATAAGGAATCGGCTAATATTGCCATTACCATTACAGAAAATGGAAACAAAAAGGACACATAGATTAAAAACGAGTCTAAATTTCTTGGGACATAATGAACAAGAGGAACAGAGGAAGTAGCAGGCACCTTAACGTGCTTGTGCAAATCAGTGGCAGAACAAGGAGTGTGAATATAGTAAAAAAAAAACGATTAAAGTTGCTCAGAGCTACATAGAAATTTATGGACAACCATTACCTCTTACCTCCAGAAGGGTCACGGTGGATGGAAGAAGACACTTTACTGAAATAATATGAACAACAAGAAAGATTTACGGACAATAGAAACAAAAAACGACACCTATAATCAAAATCAGAGAGCGACACATAAAGAGGAAAGAAAGCTTGGAGAATTTGCTACGCAGTAAAGGCAAGATGGACAGTGCGAAAAAGCGAGCAATATCCCTGTCTCGGGCAAAAGCATAAAATTAAGTTGTGGAGAGCCATGATCGCCAACATCCTGAAGAGACGCATCACACAGAAGAAAAAGAAAAGGACAGGCTAAAAAAAAAAAAAAATGATCATGTCACTCTCTAATTATTATTTTCCCTCTCTCTCCTCTAGTTACTCTTCCCCTCTCTCTGTTCTCAATTCTTTCTTCTCCTTCTGTCCTTCTGCCTTATTTCTTTTATTCTCCCGAGCTCTTTCCATACATCTTCCCTTGGCTCTCTATGTCACTCTCTATAACTCTCTATGTCAATCTCTATAACTCTCTAAATTTCTCCTGTTACATATTTCTTTCCCTCCCTCCCTCCCTCACAGACTCTTTCTTTCACCCCTCTCTTATCATTACCATATTCCTCTCTCCATTTCATTCTATCTCTCTAAATTCCTTTTGACTTCTCTCTCTCTCCCTCTGTCTTCCTTTCTATACAATCCTTACTTTCCCCCACTTCCTTCTCAATTTATCTTTCTATCACTCCTCCTCCCTCTTCCTAATTATTTCCCCTCGCCTTTTCCTTTGCTTTCTTCCTTGCCTTTTTCTTTCTTCGTTGTTCCTTCTCTCTCCCGTTATTCCCTATTTCTTTTTACGTCACTCATCCTCCCCTCTATTTTTTTTTTATGATTCTCTCTGTTTCTTTTTTTCTCTCAGTTTCTCTTTTTCTCCTTTTCTCTGTCCTTCTCTCGTTCGACTCCTTTCTATTCCTTCCTTCTGTGTCTCTATCTTTCTATCACACTCTATTTATTCCTCCCATCTCCCTCTCATTCAGGCTATTTCTCTCTCACTCTCTCATCACTCTTTCTTTTTTATCATTCTCTGTCTATATCGTTCACCCCCTTCTCTTTTACCTTCTCTTTCTCTGTTCTCCTTTCTATCTATTCTTTCTGTGTTTTTACTTCATTCCTTTCTCTGTTACCTATTCTATTTCTTTTTATCAACCCCTTTTTCTATCGTCTTACTTTCTATCTCCTCTTTTATATCGCTTTCTTCCACACCCTGTCTTTCTTACACCCGCTTCTTTCTCTCTTTCTATTTCACTTTCCACGCTGTTTCTCTCCCTTCAATTCTATTCCTCTCTCCTTCACCCTGTCTTTCATCCGCTCCCTCTTTTCTATCATCCTATTCTTTCTCTGATCCTATCCGATCTGTCTTCCGCCCATCATCTTCCTATCATTATCTTCGCCATTTCTTTTGCCTCTCTCTCTTTCACCCTGCACATTCATTCCCTCTATCACGCGCATCACCCACCTTTAGCGACTTCCATCTAATCTATTATTCTCTCCCCCTATTTCTCTTCCCTCGCCCTTGTTCGCTCTTTCTGTCGCGCTCTTCTCGTTCTGTCTCTCGTAATCTAACGCCATGGGAGGCAAAGCCTCGCTGTCGAAGCCAAAGAAGCAAAATTCGGTCCTCATCTCCCAATAATCGGTGCTTCGCTGTCGTACTCGATCGATGAAAATTGCTCATTTGAATCAGTTTTTCAATCTCCCTCCCTCAAATTTGTTATTCTGCTTACACGTGGCTGTAGCAGATATTACGTGCAAAATATACGAAAAACGAGTTTATGCCTGTGCGCATGTGCGGGCGAGTATTCCGAACGCACGGTTTATGTCTCTTCGACTGTATGCGTATGACTCTGTGTGTGCGCTTACGTGCGTGTTCATGAGTGTGCGTGCATTCGGTCGTGTGCGTGTATCTCCAGCTTGCGTATATAATCTTTCTTTTCTTTTTCTTTCTTCCTTGCTAGTTTTCTACATTCATTTACTTTCTCTCTCTCTCTCTCTCTCTCTCTCTCTCTCTCTCTCTCTATTTTCTTTCGACATGATAAATTTTCCTTCCTTTCTTTTCTTTCTTTGTTTCTTTCTTTTAACTTTTTCTTTATCCTCCTCTTTATTATCATTTACCAGCAGAGATTTTCCTTTCTTTTTTTTCTTCCTCTTTTTACCATCATTTTTTCTCTTTGCCATTTCATGTACTCCTTCTCTCTCATTTTCTGTAAACATACACATACGCGCGCATATATATATATATATATATATATATATATATATATATATATATATATATAGAGAGAGAGAGAGAGAGAGAGAGAGAGAGTGAGAGAGAGACAAAAGTGAACATTGGAGTCAACATTCAGAGGCGACAGGCTGTTTCATGATAGACGCCATCATCAGGCGGCCTGATGATTGCGCCTAACATGAAACAGCCTGTCTCTTCTAAGTGTTGACTTCAATGTTCACTCTTATATATATATATATATATATATATATATATATATATATATATATATTCATGAATCATTCATACAAAAAACAAATATACAGGTTAATGATTTAAATGGCGAGAATACATCGTTGCAAACTATATAAATAAGATACATATACGATGTATTCTCGCCATTTAAATCATTAACTTCTATATTTTTTTGTATGAATGATTCATGAATTTATAAATTATATTTGCACCTTTTAATTGATATATATATATATATATATATATATATATATATATATATATATTTACATACGCTCTATCTCTGATATTGAGCACTTTATCCCATAAATATAGCACACCTTAAAGCTATATTTCTTCAATATATATATATATATATATATATATATATATATATATATATATATATATATATATATAGGTCCTTGACAAAATCCAGAAACGAATATATAAAATGACAGGTCCTGATCTGGCATCTAGTCTACAATCGCCATCCACAGACGTGCCGTGGCCTCCCTCTGTCACTTCATTAGAAATATTTTCACGGCAACTGTTCCAACGGGCTACTTTCGCTGGTTCCCGGACTACATAAATTTAAACGAGCTACCAGGGTGTCATCTTGGTCCCACCCTTTCATTGTCAAAATGGTTAAATGTAACCGCCTCTTCTTCTCAAACACTTCCCGTCTGTGTAACTCCCTTTACATTACTTGCTTCTCTAATGACTATAATCTTTAAATATTCAAATGTAATGTCAATCGATATCTGACAGCCTATGCTTGCTTCCCTTCCTTCTCTGTGTCGTTTCCTCAAACACGCCTCTTTACTCTTGTTCTCAATCCTCTGTAACCTCCTTGCGTGCTAGTAGCACTCCCGCCCTTACTTGGGGTGAATTTCCTTAATACACACACACACACATACATACATATATATATATATATATATATAGGGAGTCAAATATGGAATCCGACATAATGATAGGAACATAAGTGAAACGTTTATCAATCTAACATGTTTCTCTTTTATTAAAGCTTCATCAGAGACTGAGATACGGATCAAAAGAAGAAAGACATTTCTGGTATTTTCACTTTTGTGTTGCTTGATTTTCATTGGTCAATCATGTGTCACGTGCATTCGACTCTTTTTAAACCAACATTAGTAGAATTTGTGCGTATCTAGTAGCCATTTTGTTTGTTGGTTGTTCGCATGTTGATTTGGGAAGGTCTTTACGTAAGATAGATTCTTTAAGAATAGATTGAATAAAGGTTGGCGATGTAGTATAATGTTATGTGATGCGTGTTTATATTCGTTAATATTGTTATCATCAAGCTCTCAATGTACTTTCTTCTTAAAGTACATAAACGTAATCTAGTGTTTGTAGATACGGGCTTCTATCAAAAACAAACGATATAATCGTAAGAATATTTATTAATTATAGTGTTTATTGGAATGACTGGCAAAACATCAGCTAATTGCCAATTGATTCAAACTTTATAAATTTATGAATAAAACATCGATGAATAAAAAAATGGTTGCACATTTATTTAGTTCAAATTGTATTCGTTTTTAGAACGTTGTAAATATAAAATTATTCTTTGAAATAAACAATCTAATAGTGTTTAATATTTTTGTTCTAAATTCTCAAGTGCAAAAACAAATGACTTTCATCATCTCTCTGGGCTTTAAAAACAATAAACATTGCCGAAGAATTTGAATGTTGTTAAAAAAAAAAAGCGGTGTCACTGAAAAAAAAAAAAATTTTTTTGACACTACGTATTTTGTGTGCATATTTATGTATTTTTGCCAGCACAACGATCTACGTTTTTCCAACGAATTCGTCTATCCAATTTAACTCGCAAAGCTTGAATTAACTCGTGATATGATTTGTACTGTTATGGCAGTCAGGAATCGTCTGACCAGTTCAACATCACCAATAAGTTACCTCCTTCACAAATCGACCATAAGAAGATTCGAACCGGGATTTATTTACTGGAAAGTTAATGCTCTGGACATGCGACCGAGTCCGATTATTCTACAAACGACAACTGGTTATACTATAATTTAATTATAGCTCCTCACCTTCAAAGTCGTGTAGACGCTTTTGTAGTCTATCAAGAATGGAAAGTAAGCACTGGATATCTCCATCTAAGCAATACTCCATTTTTGGCATTATCTGGATATTGTAAAAATAGGGCATAGTAGGAGTCATATACTTACTGTAGCGGTACAAGACAATGACTATTTTTCACCATATTAAACTATGGATCGTATGAGTTCCAACCAAGGTAAGGGTTTACCGTTGTCTTTCCTACATACCCTTATAAAGTGTATTTATTTCATCCTCCTTTTACGTTGACGTAATTACGTCATTTACTAAGAATCAACGTTGACTGGTCATAAGGCCTTGTATTTTTTTAAATCAATTCACCTCAAGCAAGGCGATAATGGCAAGTAAAACCAAAAGGGTCTACTGGGAGTCAAAGAGAATAGAAAGATTTTATAAGCAACTGGAACCCAATCCTAAACGGACACCAAGTGATAAATCCCTACTGCTGTTCAGAACATTGGAGAGGAGTGTAAACAGGGTGATAGGCAAACCTACATTCTCCTATTGAGGATAAAAATAAATAAAAAAGGATTAAATATAATTTCTGAGATCAGGCGGAGACGTTAAAATGATAGAGTTGAAGTAGATTTTAGAATGGGCCCGGAAACCCTATCGTAAATAAGAAACAGGGGATAAAGCCCTATTCCTGTTCAAAAGACTGAGAATAAGTGCGAACTGGGTGATAGGCGAACGTAAACTAATCTTATTAATTGTTGGATGCAAGATTCTTTTGATTGAAATTCTGTTCATTGTTTTACACTGAAATCTGTTCCCTTCTCGCTCTCTCGCTCTCTCGCTCTCTTTCTCACTCTCTTTCTCTTTTTCTCTCTCGTTGACAAATTTCCATATAACATGATTTTAGACATTTATTTCTTGCTATTTATTTCGTATAGTTTAAAGGAAAATGAAGAAAAACTCCAAAGTTTTACACAAGAATAATAATAGTAGTAGTAGTAGTAGTAGTAGTAGTAGAAATCAAGTCGAGTATCAGTAGGAGTAGTAGAAATCGAGTACAATATTTGTAGTAGTACTAGTAGTAGAAATCGAGTTGAGAATTGGTAGTAGTATTAGTATTAGTATTAGCAGAAGTCATTTTCAGTAATAGTATTCGTAGTATTGAAAGTGAAGTCGAGTATTAGTAGTAATAGTAGCAATGGAAGACAAGTCGAGTATAAGTAGTAGTAGTAGTAGTAGAAATCAAGTCAAGTATTAGTAGTAATAGTAGTAATAGAAGTCAAGTCGAGTAATAGTATTAATAGTAGAAGTCAAGTCGGGTATTAGTAGGTTAGTAGTAGTAGTAGAAATCAAGTCGTGTATGAGAATTAGTTGTTGTAGTAGTAGAAGTCAAGTCGAGTATTAGTATTATTAGTAGTCGTAGAAGTAGAAAGCGAGTGATTTGTAGTAATAGAAATCAAGACGAATAGTAGTAGTAGTAGTAGTAGTAATAGAAGTGAAGTCGACTATTAGTATTAGTATTGGTAGTAGAGGACGTCGAGTATTAGTAGTAGTAGTAGATGTCAAGTCGATTAGTAGTAGTAGCAGTACGAAAAGTCAAGTCGAGTATTAGTAGTTGTAGTAGTAGTAGTAGTATCAGTAGTAGTAGTCGTCAAGTAGTAGTAGTAGAAGGCAAGTCAAGGATTTAGTAGTAGTAATAGTAATAGCAGTCAAGTCGAGTATTAGTATTATTAGTAGTAGAAGTCAATCCCATTATTATTATTATTAGTAGTAGTAGTAGTAGTAGTAGTAGTAGGAGCGGCAACAGAAGATGCAGCAACATCAATGACAGTCAATTTTTCAGATTTTTTGGTTGGATTAAACTTTCGTTTCACGTGAACTGAGGCCTATAAACTCTGCCTCCGTCAGCCATGGGCATTACCCGGCGCATTCCACTCTGAATTCTCACTAGTTTCCGTCTGCAGACTATTCCCTGTTTTTCCAACAACATACATTCGGGTTGGAAAGGGCACAAATATCTGTTCGCAAAGTTAAGCCAAAGTAATTGTTTACGAGATTGTCGGCGACTAAAATCGATTCCTCCCATCCCCGTTTCGTAGGGGCCATGGAAGGTGATTAGCATCACAGTAGGAAGAAAAATAAAACGTATCAAAAGGCAGGTTAACTTCAAGAGCCAAGGGTTACCTAACTACAGCTGGTGCCTTGATACAATTACTGTGGAGAGGGCAAGAGGAGTCTACTTAACTTTAAAGGAAAAAATACTGGTAATACACAACTTGGAAATATCACATAACGGCGTAAACCTGATTTTGAAATGATTCCTCGCCCGAGAAGGAAAGACAAGTGCAACAGATTTTGCCTAATCACCATCCAGCGATTAAAGATTAAAATCATAATTGGGAAATAGTCATTTGAGGGCACTGTACCAAAGCAGAATTTTTTTTAATTTGTAAATATTTAATATCAACATTCTGGGAATAGATGACTAAACAAAGGAGATATTGCAAGCGACAATCACATACACAAGAGGAGAGAGAAATTAAAGAGGATTCGGACTTATATTAGATAAAGACAATGTATTTAGGAGTTCTGTCAACTATTATACCGAGTCCTATCGGAGAAACTTACAAGAAAGCCAGTGTTGCCCTAACTGAGGAAACCATTCATTATCGCCATCATAGACGCACCGACATCCGAAAGCAACAAAGAAGAAACAAAAATGTGCAACGTACTAGAGAATGGAAAACACCGGAGAAAGTCAAAACGAATTACAGCTATCATGAGTCTATGCGTGTGTGTGTTGGGGGGGGGGGTCAAAAGTAGAAAAATTTAACGAAATATACACTTGAGAAACTGGACGCATTTATCCTTAGCTGCTTCATACGATATTTAGTAATTCTTAACAAATCATTTAAATGGTCAACTTAACAAAAGAGCGTGGGATCGGAATTGTTTTCTAAAATAAATACCCCACCCAAGTTTATAAGGCGCCTATGAATAGCGAATGTAGGATAAAAGTGGGTGATCACATAATGTCTAAATAATAGTCAGTCTGTCAGTCAGTCTGTCAGTCAAGTGCCATACGTGATACACACTTGGGCGATCATGTATCTTTCAATACATGAATGAAGAAGCAGTTTTTTTCCTGTGGTAGGTCTACATTTCTTTCCGCGGTAGACCGGTTGCCAATTAAAGCTAATGAACTCTGTGCGGATATTCAACCCATAGCTGGGGGGGAGAAGAGATCGATTCATGCCTTTCCTAAGAGTATTTGTGCGTAAGATAATCTAACGATCTCGACTGGAATTCGAACTCGGCTCTCCGAGTTCTCATTCCGAGCCGATATCCATTACATAACAACGGCCAAGTATAAAATAAACCCTAATTTAAAAAAAAAAACAAAAAAAAAAAACACCTGCGACACTTGGGGAAAGTTCGGCAAGAAGAACTACGCAACATCAGACATATCTACTTTTCGCTTTGACATCTGAAACTAGCCAACACAACTAAATATATTTGGAATCAAAAAGTTAATAGTCAGTACCCGTTCGCATCCGAACATCGGGATCGGCATCCTTTCTCCTTATTCCCTTTCTCTGCTCTTGGTGGCGGTGACGGAGATGGCAACGAAGGCCCAGCCTACTCCAGAAGAGTAATCAAAGAGAGCTTGAAAAGACTGTTCGCGCATGACCAGTATCGCTTCCCTCAAACGGGATTCAGACAGGGGAGATTTGGCAAACCCGGCTGTCAGAATCAAAAGTTAAACATGGTTGTGGAAACGTATTTTTTATTTATTTATTTATTTATTTTTTATATTTTACTAAATGTTAACACAATGCAAGACACAAGAAACTCTGAAGGCATATAGTTACTGAATGAAATTTGTCTGTAGACGTAAGAAGAAAAAGTAAGAGCTTATTATGAGTATATATAGAACAGAAATCGGTTACCCCTAGATTTGAAGCATTTAAGTTTGTAGTGCTCGAGAGACGTCTTCTCGGAAGTCTTCCCCCCCACACACACAAACAAAAAGAAGCTCTCCGAATAAAACTTCCTTCTTGTGAAAGAAATACTAACGCTGCGTGGATATTTCGTATCTGCCTACAGGATACGGCGGTTCTTAGCTGTAAAGATCTGAACTAAACGTAGCTCATCTGAACATTTACAAAGGAAAGAGTGATAGAGAAGCGATAGGCCTGCGACGTTCAGTTTATGTGAAACGGACTGAAGGGTTAAAAAATAATTAATCGACCAGGTTTGCCAAGATTGGAAAGGGAAGTCTGGGCAGCTCCAGTCCTGATACGGTAAGAACGATCCATTTCGGTTCCATCTCACTCTTGCAAAGATAAAGCATAGCAGTAGGAATCAAGTATTCACTGGAGCGGTACAAGAAACCGAACATTTTATCCATAATCTTTAGTGGTGTAACTTATATATGTGTTTCACTTGAGATCTGGGTTAAATTTGAATCCCAATAGACGGCCAAGGATACAACTAATCATCATGGCTGGATTGAACTTAGTTTCTGCTCGCTGATAGTAGAACGTCATGGAAGGAGGTTGTAGGAGCTTCAGTGACACAGTAACGTAATATCGAATGCTGTAAATTACCTTTAAGGCAATAAAGTCGCCAACACGCAAGGAAAGAATTAAAAAACAGAAACATTATTAAAGAGCGACAACAATAGAAGAGAAATCAGGAAAACAGTAGATAACGATTGCCATTCCATTTAAATTTTTGAAGATCGATATTGTTTAGAAAGCATGGAACACGAAGAGAGTTTGACAAGTGAAAAGTGTGAGCAAAGAAACTGTTAGCATAGAACTTACGGTTGCATAGAACTTACGGTTGCATAGAACTTACAGCCAATTCAACTGTAAATTGATGAGACCTCCCCACCAATCTAGTACTGCGCTTAAATTCATAAAGTCTACATACCATAGCGAAGATGGATATTTATTTCCGCTTAACAAGGCCGAGAATGAGGAATGCCGAAAAGGACGGTCTTCTTCTGTCTTAACTTTAAACTTAGCTAGCTACAAACACTGACCCAAACATACCACAATATTCCTAACACCAAAACAACACATTCTTACTTACTTTTCTTGCTACATCCGCCATAATATCTCATTGTCTCTATGAAAATACTAGCTAGTATGAAAA
>OZ010572.1:118266860-118279360 GCA_963932145.1 Acanthosepion lycidas | reverse complement strand
CTCTCTCTGTCTCACTGACTCTATCTGTCTTTCAGTCTACATTCCATTTTCGGCTTAACTCCTTTCTGCTCAAAATCATCATTTAAACTCTTCATGACCTCTGTTTCACTGTAGGGTGGAAAATAATACATGGCCCACAAGTCCGCAAATGTTGAAAAATAATACATCAACCACAAGTCCGCAAATGTTGAAAAATAATACATCCCCCACAAGTCCGCAAAGGGTGAAAAATAATACATCAACCACAAATCCGCAAAGGGAGAAAAATAATACATCAACCACAAGTCCGCAAAGGGTGAAAAATAATACATCACCCACAAGTCCGCAAATGGTGAAAAATAATACATCACCCACAAGTCCACAAAGGGTGAAAAATAATACACCAACCACAAGTCCGCAAAAGGTGAAAAATAATACATCAACCACAAGTCCGCAAAGGGTGCACAATAATACATCGACCACAAGTCCGCAAAAGGTGAAAAATAATAATTCCAAACAAGTTCGCAAAGAGTGAAAAATAATACATCACCCACAAGTCCGCAAAGGGTGAAAAATAATACTACCCCCCAAAAGTCCGCAAAGAGTGAAAAATAATACATCAACCACAAGTCCGCAAAAGGTGAAAAATAATACATCAACCTCAAGTCCGCAAAGGGTGAAAAATAATACATCACCCACAATTTCGCAAAGACGCTTTTGAAGTGATGATTGTATAGCTCGAGTAAAGATACTCCAAGTTTGGTCAGATCTGATTCCTTTAAAGATAAAACATGACTGAAGGAGTCAGTTAATTTCTTCAATAATACAAGCAACACTTGAGGTTTAGGGTGTCCTTCCAATTGATGTCTGGGGTGACTTTCTCTAGACGCTTATATCAAGAAGACTTTTTCTGACTACAACTGTTCATTATCGCAATGGAAACCGGAGTACCGATTTCTAATTACAGTCTTGTTCGTTATATTCACATATGTTCGGGAAAGGCATGAATCCACATCTTCCCGTCTTCAGTTAGAATTTGTATCAAAAAATCTTTATTTTCTCCAAATCTTAAAATCTAAAAATATTTTCTGGTTTTAAATAGCTTTATAAACCGTAAAGAAACAACAAATCAATCATTGCTCTTGACTCAGTTATTCGTTATTTTAGTGCTTGCTTGGGTGTCTCTCTGATTTGAAAACTTTCCAAGTATGTCGATCCCAACCTTTTATTTCCTTGGTTGGAATGCGCTCTTCGCATTCTGATATCTCTGCAGACCTGTGCTATATCCAATGCATTTCAGAATTTGCCAATTCTACCTTACAAGGCAGATCGGTCAGTTCTTTAAAATGGTCTATATTTCTGGACGACCTCGCAGACTAATTGAAATTACGACATTCATTGAACCAGACTAGCTTTATTAGATGTTTCATTTAATAGTCCATTTTATATGGGGCATGGGCTACTTGCTGAATTAATACACACACACACACAAACAAACAAACAAACGCACACACGCACACACACACATATATATATATATACTACTGACCAAATGTTTGGGGCCACACTGATTTTTCCCTCTAAACTTTAAAAAAATGAATCAAGTGCCATGTTTTTGAAGAAATAATTTACTTTTTGTTTGCCTGCATACAGTTATGTGCCATGCGTGGTACAAGCTTAGGCGACCATGTATCTTTCGATACATGCCAATTCTTTCTGCGGTAGAATACACATTTACCGATAGTTGTGGGAGAAGAGGATTCTTACTTTTTCCAAGGATATTAGCACGATTCCTCCAACCGAGTCGTTATCCATTACTCTACAACGCCCCCTTGTTAGCCTGTAATTATGCAATAATTTTCAATCAAAATGAATATAAAATAATTATAATTTTTATTGAAGCAAGTATTCATGAAAGAATTCACCAATTAATGCAGAACAAATCCTTGGCATCCCTTCTAGTAACTTGTAAAGGTTTGTTGATGGAAGTGATTTCCAAGCAGTGTGTAAATGTGTAAAGCTCTTAAGCAGTTCGAACTTTACGACAGATTTCGTCCCAGTCTAATTCAATTAGTGTAAGATGTGGAGACTAAGCGGGCCAAGTCATGATTTTCAAAATTCCCTTATCTTCCTATGGTGTTAGATAATATATACGCAGCTTTGAGCAGTGTTTTTTTTTATCATTATCTTGTTGCAAACAAAATTTTGTTCAATAATGAACTTATAGAAACAATTCAGGGTAGTCCTAAACTTTTTATCGGTAGTCTACATATATATATATATATATATATATATATATATATATATATATATATATATATAATTATTTATTTAAAAATATGATTCCAACTCGCTACATAAGAGGTCTCATGTTTCAAAACAAGAGCCGAAAACTTCAAAATAATATTTGAATTAACTTGAGTTAAAGTAGGCTCTGTTCCATCTTCAAGCGAATTTTTTTTGGAATGAACTTATTTCTGAAATTTACGAGTTTTAATAGTATGGTCAGAATTGAAATCAGAAATTTCCATGGTAACATCAAGGGCGGATTGTTTAGAATCGGCAGGGGTGGGGTGTTAATAATTTGTATCAGTATAGAGTTACTTTCATAGATGCCGGGTCACGGTAAGGTGGGGGTGGCTAAATTTACGACGGAGGAAGTTTTCGCATAGTCTAGCTTGAGCGTCTACGGAGATTTATTTATTTATTTTTATTTTATTCTTTTATTATATCTCTTTGTGAAAGGGATTTGAGTATATGAAAAGGCCGTAACGTTTGTTATTTGACGACTTCATAAAGGGTTATCAATTTTTGTAGGTTATTAAAACTATGTATATGGGCTATGGATTTTAAAATTTATTTTTTGTATGCGAGTTTTTAGCTAGTTATTCAGAGCGTAATTTCGGTTGTGTCGGCAGAAAACCGTTAATTCTTGCCGGTTGTTTAATAGGTTTTTATTGTTTAGAAGCTTAATAATGTGTAGTTTCTCATGGAGGCACAAAGGGCATGGGTCATCCCAAGTTTTGCAAGTTCTAGTCCTGTTGCAAAAGTCGAAAAAAAAACAAAAAAACAAAACGACACAACGCGCATGTGCGAAATTACAAATATGAAATGGCGACAATTTACCCATCGCACCCTGTATTTAAGTAATGGATGGCTAAGAAGGCATAAAAGAATATATATTGGTTATACTTAAGAGGTTTTCCAAAGATTTCATCCAGAATATATTTCCTTTTCAAATGATTAAAAATTATTGTTTTATTTTATTTCATTTGCTAAGATATCGCTTATAAATGTTTCATTAGACACATTTTAATTAACTTGCCTCCGGGGTAAGTAACAGTCTAACTCTCTGCCTTCGGGCGGAAATGAACCCGGACGAGGCTCCGCCGAAGGGCAGAGTTTCGTTCGGGTTGGTTGTCTGCCCCTGAACCCGTTTATGCGGTTTCAAAGAAGGAATATTTTTGGCCGAGCCTACGGACTCGGAAATCCCACGTTAAACCCGGCCTTGTAACATATGTAACCCTTGTGGTGGTGGGGCTAAATATTACTTCTATTACTGTCTATTTATTTATCTCTGCATACATATATTACGCGCTATATCTACTTGTTGTGCGAGAAATTGTGCTATTGGATTAATTAACAAAGCGAATAGCAATACAACATAAACACATAAAAAAAGTTTAAAATAACCACACAAGTCTTCATATAACATCAATTGAATATATATATATATATATATATATATATATATATATATATATATATATATATATATATACATATATACATATATATATATATATATATATATATATATATATATATATGAAATGTTCATACAGAGTGTGTATATGTTTTTGTGAGAGATTTGATATCTGAAAAAGAAGGTGATCTTCAGTACTTATCTTAAGTTGATAGTCACGAGCCTGAATAAGTACATTTTTCTGGTTTGACTGCCAGGAACCAAAGAGGATGTTTGACTTTCGCGCCTAACGGGCTGTTCACGTGACTATCTACATATCTATTTTCAGTTTTTTAAAGGTTATCTATTTTTAGTTTTTTTTAAAGGGTTAGTCAAAGGGAGATAACTTTTGTCTCCCTCAACAAACCTCCCTGCCTAGTAGCGGAGTCTAGTAATAGTGATATAGGTTGTCTCCCTTCCAAGAAATTTTTCTACCTACTTTAGTATGACTGGGCTTATCATTCTTTTCTATGTTTTCTGTATCCATTATTGTTTTGTCGCTATGAGATTTCTTTTCAGTTATTTGCTTATAAGTTTTAGGTTCTACGTGTGGTTTTAACCTATCTATCGATACAGTGGAATGGATGTCATTGTTTGTTTGAATCACGAAATATTGATCGGTTCTACGTAACACTTCGAAGGGACCCGTGTAACGTGCTTCCAAAGGTTTGCGAACTCTGTCTACCTTTAGCCATACATTCTTACATGTCTTATGTCTGGGATGTATTGATGCAATTTGTTTATGGAGCTATAATCTTTGTCTGTTGGCTGTAAGGAATGTAAGGTACGTTGCAATTCCTTAGCAAACTTTTGAGTCTATGCCATCTTTAGTATCGTCTACAAGCAATTGAGGAATCGTTATATGCGTGCCTGTAACTGCAAAGAATGGTGAGGTATTAGAAGAAATAGGTGCGGCACGGATACCCATTAATATTATTGGAAAGACGTCGAGCCATGTTCTATGAGCACGTTCGACCATTCCGTTAGTTTGCGGATCATAACTCGTTGTGCGCAATCGATAGAAGCCGCCCTTTGAGGCTATTGCGGAAAATAATTCGCTCTGATATATATATTCAGTTAGAATTGCTAATTACCTCTGCTGTCTATCTGACATAACACGGTTTAGGCTACGGAATGTGCCACATAAAGGCTTATGGTCAGTTAAAAGTAAAACTTGTTTGCCTTCAATAATATGCTTGAAGTATAAGGCAGCTGAATAGGCTGCAAAAAGTTCCTTTTCAAAAGTTGAATATTTCGTTTGAGTTTGCATCAACTTCTTGGAGAAGAAACCTATTGGAATTGGTTTTCCTTCTACTACTTGATGTAGGGCTGCATCAATAGTATAATTACTGTGATCAGTAATTAACTGATATTCAGTATACTCAGACCGTTGGTGAGCTATGGATGGAAATTCACTAATTTTGTTTTGAACATTGTTAAATGCCCGTAATTCTAAATCATTTAGCGTAACTATAGTGTTACTGCATACGCGTATTTTTTCTGTCAATGGTATGACCATGTCTGCGAAATTAGGGATTAATTTTCTGTAAAAATTCACCATGCCTAAGAAACGACGAAGATTCTTAGTATCTTTAGGAGGGGGAAACTTTTGTAATGCGCTAACTTTATTTGTGTAGGTTTAATACCATCTGAGCTAATGTTATATCCTAAGAAATCGACTGAAGTTACATCGAAGGTTGACTTTTCTATTGAAATTTTTAAATTCTTTTCATGTACAATTTTTACAACAGTTTCAATATCTTTTATGTGTGATGATGAATCATCGCTGCAAAAGAGAATATCATCAATGTATTCAAATACACAGTCAAGATGTTGAAAAATCTTGTCCATGTATCTTTGAAAGGTGAATGCTGCCTTCTTTAATCCAAATGGCATGTATTTATATTCATGTAAACCGAAAGGAGAAATAAGTGCTGTTTTTTTTTAATATCATCTGGATCCATCTTGATTTGGTGGTATGCTGATACCAGGTCAATTTTGCTAGAATCTAGTTTTGTTAGCTAGTTTATCAGCGATTGAATTAATATTCGGGATAGGGTATTTATCACTTTTCGTGATGCTATTTAATGTGCAGTAATCACCGCAGCATCTGAAGCTTCCATCCGGCTATCTTACTACGTGTAGGGGGCTGGTCCATTCACTGTCAGAAGGTGTAATAACACCATTTTTCTGTAATTTAGAAAATTCCTTCTTCACTGCCTGGGTTTTTTCTTCTGACAGCAGTCCGGCCTTAACAAAAGGTAGGAGCATGACTACCTGTGTCATTTCTGTGGTATACTCTTGCATACGTGCTTTCTTGGTTGGTATGTGGTGATACAATGTTGGGATACTTTTTTAACAAGTTTTTAATTAATTCGGGCATATTATTATTTACGACCAAGTTGCTAGAATCGTTTAATGTTTTCAATTTCTTTGCACACTCTGTTGTGGGGTCGACGATCGTTTTCTGTTGACAGTCTATTAGTAATCCGAAATTATTAAAGAAATCGAATCCTAGTAGGGGGTATTGAATGTCCGTTACTATTAGGTTGGTGCAAAAATAATGACGTAATATTGTCGTTTTTTGACGTTAAAAAATACATCAAAAAACGACATTATTACGTCATTATTTTTGCACCAACCTAACACAAACGTCCAAAGAAAAGACCGTCGAAGGGTCGGTAAGCTTATTTCAGTTTTAAGCTGCCCGTAGCAGCGTATTTCAGGCCCCGTAGCCGTCGGACGAGTGACTGGTGTTGGATCCGTATATAAACCTTTAGCATGACCATATGCGATGATACACAGGCTGGCGCCGGTATCTATAATGAATTAGAATTTGTGTGTCCTCAACATTGGTGGTATCTGTAGTAATGGCGGACTTGGGGGGTGGGAGTCGTCGTCCGCCTAATTAGTTTCCCGGTTTACTTGGAGCTGGCTTAGATGGACGAGAACTTGGCTGCTATATTAAGTCTTTTTTTTTTGTTGTTCGGTCATTTGTACCAGTGTTTACATGTGCGCGTTGCGTCTGCGTAGTAAATGTGCGCCCTACATATCTTTTGTAGTTGTCCCTTTTGAAAGGGTTTGAGATCATAGGGTAGTGATGCTGAAGTTTTAGGAGGCACTCGTTTTGTGTGGATGGGATTACACGTGCTTGTTCTAATAGTAGTGCCTTGTATTAAAGGCATTAAATCGTCCGCCCCAGTCTGGTCGGGCATAAATCTTTTTGCGTGGCGAACACAGGACTTATCGAAACCGGCAACGCCTGAAAAAATTTGTGTAAGACAATTTCGTTGCTGATTTCTAATCTCTCTGCTATTGACAGCATTTCCTGAAGATAGACTGACGGTCGACCTGTAATAATGGAGGTGGACATTAATTTGTCTAGCATCTCTGGCTTTCTTTGCTCATGTGATTCTATAAGGGTCTGTTTTAGTTCTCATAATTGTGAGTACTTAGAACGTTGCCAGGGATCTTAGCCACTATTTCTGCCGGTAGCGAAGCAATGACGTTGTAAAATTTTGTAGTTTGTGATGTAATATTTCTCAAATAAAATTGAGATTCAATGATTGTAAACCAACTGATAATGTTGGCTTTCATGAATTCTGGTGTCTTGATAGTTATTTGTTGGACAGTCGACTCGTGATGCTCTCGTTCCATTCTGTTTTATTTATCATGGTATATATATATATATATATATATATATATATATATATATATATATATATATATATATATATATATATTATAAAATGTGGTTGCTATTAAAGTATGCCTTTTTTTTTGTTCGTTGGGGTCACCAAATATGTCATGCAATAAAGTGTGCTATTGGATTAATTAACGAAGCAAATAGCAATATAACATTAACACATAAAAAAAGTTTAAAATAACCACATAAGTCTTCATATAACATCAATTGAATATACATATATATATATATATATATATATATATATATATATATATATATATATATATATATATATATATATATATATATTTGAAATGTTCATACGGAGTGTGTATATGTTTTTGTGAGAGATTTGATATCTGAAAAAGAATGTCCTTGAGCACCACTGTGCCATAAGTTCTCAAAGACATATGGCACAGTGGATAAAGGCATTAGTTACATCCAGTGACAGGACCCAAAGAGTGTGAGTTCAATACCTGGCTAAGGCGGTGGAGAACTTGGAGAAGGGGAATTAACAGAAGATAACTGATAACGGACATCCATTAGACATGGCACGTGGAACTAGAACAGTCTACTCCAGTGAGCGAAATAAAGGTTTCAGTTCGACATTCCAACCACCTGAAGAAGGCCGCAGAGTACAGCGTCCGAAACGTTGTGATAGATATAGCTACAAAGATGAGGACAATAGTCCGAATAATGTAAATAGTGTACATAATACCTCTTCTCAGAAATATAGACAGATAGAAAATTATGATTGCAAAATCCAAAAGATACAGATAGTATAGACAACGTTGTTATTCTCCATATTAAGAAATGTAACATTTAAAATGGCGGCTATTCAGATTAGGTGTTTTCTCAAGTTAACCGATTTGAAGCGGTTATATTAAATATTAAATATGCATTTAATGGTGCCCAATAAAATATTCAATTTGTTCAAGTGTTTTATTGCGTCTCTGTTTTATATTGAAAAAAATGTATTGATACAGCAAATGTAATATCCTGCAACTGCCTGCTCGACAGAGTCTGTGTATTTGAGAGTAGTAATACATTGAGACTATGTATGTAATAAGGAGCATTAATAATAATGTATGTAATAAGGAGCATTGAGCTATCATATGCCTTAAGTAGAATATGATAGCCTTTCTCTCGATTTGCTTCTGTTTTTCTATGCGCATGCGTGTATCACTGTAAATAAATTTTTCCTCACTCCGTTAAATTCTTTGTGCGGAAGCGTCAATATTGAGATATAGTCCGTGGTTTGCTTTTGATAAAATTTAAATGACTTGTTCTACGGTATGAATAATAAAAGGATCATATTTGCATATTATTCTCTCAGACAGTGGTTGAGATCATGCCATCTATTCAATGGAAAAAAAATTCATAATCTTGAAAATGACAGAATAAGGAACAAAGAAGAAACGCTTATGAATTTAACAGGTTTCCTTTCTATTTCAGCTTCATCAGAATTTGGGGGAAATTATTTATAGAAGAGGGAGTTCTGGGTTGTTTTCATTGGTCAGGTAGATGTCACGTGTTTCTGACTTGTAGTGTGCGTACGTCTGAATTCTAGTGGGTATTTTTGTTTCTGATTAATGGTGTCCGCGTGTTTGATTCCTGAAGATGGCAAAGCGAGGAAAAGGAGTAAGATGTGCGTGTATGTGTGGGTAACAAATTTCTAGTTTGTCTTGCGGAAGTTGTTGGTCTGTACCTGTGTTAAATGTTGTCCGAATGTAATTTATTAATGTTTGGGATAAATTCTATGGTTGAGAAAAATTGTGCGTATCGGGAAATTTAGAGATTTGTGTATGTGTGTGTGTGCGTGTGTGTGTGTGTGTGTGTGTGTGTGTGTGTGTGTGTGTGTGTGAAAGCTTCTAAAATCCAGAAGTTTTTCATGTGCTCACATGAATTATCACAAATGGAAATTTCGGAAAGCCCTGGGCAAGTTCCTAGATGATGTGCAGCTGTTTTAAATGACCTCATCTGCCCTGCGTGGGGATCCCCCAGCTCAGCTAATAGCCTACGATGGCGTCAGTTCTTAGTTAGCGATCGTCACAGCATGACCTTCGTTCGTGGATTACTTATCATGTGTTTGGGCACCTCGAGGTGATGTAATTGTTAGCAAGATTGTATCGCTCGAACTATTACGACTGAGTAGTGAACTCGATCCTCACCGGGTGCCCCATACTTTCGGCCTTGTATCACATCTGAGCTACGCTTGGAAAATCCCAACTTATCAGGTGTTTCGTGCTCAATAAAGATGTTATTCAAAATGTCAAAAAAGTCCGGGATTTATATCACTTTTTTTAAAGTCGTGATCATGCTTTTCTTTTTGCACGCGTACGGAAAGTACAAAACATTTTTCTTACGTGAAATCTTAATTTTACCACATAAAAATCCATGTGAGCATTACATGACTAGCGTCACGTGTAAAACACACCAAAGATCTGAGGCTCGAGGTCCACCCAAAGGAGAGGGTTGCTTTTCAATGATAATAATGGATGAGGAGAGTGATACGAATGAAAGAGGATGAGGGGAATTGATAACGTTTGTCCCTTGAATTGAAAAATCAGGGAGGGAACCGCGCGAGTGTCTGTTTCACAAGGTGATCTTGAAGCAAAGATGTTTGACACGAACTTTCTCCTTACGTTTGGAATACGGAGGAAATGAAAGTGCTTCAAATCCATGGAAGTGGCACGGGTATACTTAGTTGTAAAATTTCCAACCTCTGGAACAAGAGAACAGAGCTTATCTCAAGAATATTTTTTCATTATTTCACCTTCAGTCAGTCAGCTATGTGCTAAGCGTGATACACGTTTAGGCGATCATTTATCTTTCGATACATGACTGACGAGGCAGATTTTTTTTCTAGCAGTAGGTTGCCATTTCTTCCTGTGGTAGACCAGTTGCCATCCAATGCTACAGAACACAGTCCGTCGTGCTATTTACCCATATCTGGGGAAAGAAGAAGAGGATTCATACTGTTTCCAAGGATAAATGACCCATAAGGAGTTGATATGCCATTAAACATACAAAATCACTCGCTTATCAAGAAATACTAAGCAGACAAATTTATGAGGAAAGTTATCGGCAAAATGTAATGGATTCGACTGGAATTCGAACTCGGCTCTCCGATTCCTCATTCCGAGCTGCTATCCATAACTCCACCGTGACGCCTATTTCATCCAGCAAGGCGATAATGCCACTAGGACGCAAATGGGGGTTTACAATGAGTAAAAGAGAATGAGAAGAATTTCAGCGGGGCGGGGGGATGAGTAATGGAAAATAAAGGAAGAGGATTCAGGAAGTCAAAAAGTGTTAATTTAAATTTTCGAAGATCTTATTTGGCAGAGAATAAAGTGATTGAAAGTGACAGGTGACAGGTGACAGGTGAGAAGTGCAAGAAAAAAAAATTGGCGGTTGCGTCTAGCTAGTTCAACGTTAAGGCCTAATTGCCAATCTGCAGGGAGGTCCAAAAGTCTTGTCACCCCTACATTACATGATTTTCCATTTCAGATGGATGACACGAGCTCCTACACTTTGGAATGCAGATTTTGGGTGACAAGACTCCAGACCACCCTATAGTTGTACGCTAAAATACATGTAGACGATGAACCAAGGAAAAAAAAAAGCTTATCAGAAAAATTACCCATTGAAATTGCGATAGAATAGCGATGAATTTGCGACGTTATTCCCGTGGGAAATAGACAGCAGTGTGGAGAATGTGTATTCCTCTACAAAATCACGTAAACACTTATGAAGACTGGATAGTGAGGATTGAGCAGCTCCGACACAGAAAACTGAAATAGTGCATTTTTTATCATATCCAGTGATTCTGAACCGCCGCGCCGCGACACACTAGTGTACCACGAGATCCTCGTAATTGTGCCACGAAATATTGTCACGGCTTACATATATATGTGCGTGTGGAAATTAAAGATACAGCTTTAGTATGGGAATAAATGAGTACGTGTTAAGCTTCTTTTTTTTTTCAAATAATTCTTTTCACTATATTTCTTCGAATATTAGATTTGAGTGATGTGGGGAAGAAGAATCAGCCACAATTTCTAGTGATTAGGAGCTCAAAATAAAACATTAGACGGTACCCATTAATACATTATGGAATTCTACACTATTTACATTATTGAGACTATTGTCCTCATCTTTGTCGTCGTGTTTATGAAGAAGGCCGGAGAGTACAACGGCCGAAACGTTGTAATAAATACGGCGGCAAAGATGAGGACAATAGTCCAAATAATGTAAATAGTGTGCATAATACCTCATCTCAGAAATATAGGCAGATACATTTTGGAATAAAAAAAAGAAATATCCCACATGAGCTAAAAAGGCTTTATCAGCTGTATTGCCATTTTCTATATCTTATTTATGTGAATTAGGCTTCTCAACCGTAAATAACAGGAAAAATTAGAAGCAAAAAAGACTAGGATCAACTGAAGAAGAAATGACGGTCTACTCATTCGACCAATTATTGAAGAAATCGCGAAAAAAAATACAAACACAGGTTTCGCACTAAATAAGCTATAAACGACAAATATTTGAATAGAAACATGGAAATAAAATATGTTAATATTTGTATGTGTGTCTTTAAAAAAAATCTGTTTTATTTCATAACATTTAATGTATAACCTTGAACTTGTATCGTGATATTTTCGTTTGCTCTAAGATGTGCAGTTGCTTAAACAGGTTGAGAAACACTGGTCTAATCTGACTCTTGTAAAGGTATGTGTAACACTTTATCTGAAAAATTGCTAATAAATAGTCCAAAGATTAACTATCTATTCACATATCCATATCTATCTATCTATCTATCTATCTATTTTTCACATATCCATATCTATCTACTTTTTACGTCTGGATATCTATCTATCTATCTACTTTTTACATCTGCATATCTATCTATCTATATATATATATATATATATATATATATATATATATATATATATATATATATATATATTTCACATATCCATATCTATCTTTTCTATCTATCTATCTATCTCACATTTTTCACATATCCATATCTATCTACTTTTTACGTCTTGATATCTATCTATCTACTTTTTACAT
>OZ010572.1:118246860-118261860 GCA_963932145.1 Acanthosepion lycidas | reverse complement strand
CTGTTAAATAAGTAATATAAACAAATTTTTACTACGTTAATAAATAAATAAATAAAATAAGAAACAAAAAAATAAAAAATAAAAACAAGCAATATAATTTGACCCAAATAAATAAACAAACGACTTTCGGTAAAATAACCGCCATAATAGAATACCCACAATGCAACACTAACCCGTATATATATAAATAACCGAGAAAAATAACAGCATATGTGTTCTGACGATTGCATATAGCATGAAACAGACTGTCGTCTCTAAGTGTTGACTTCTATGTTCACTTTTATATTTACACACGCTCTATCTCTGATATTGAGCACTATATTCCATAAATATAGCACTCCTTAAGACTATATTTCTTTTTATATATATATATATATATATATATATATATATATATATATATATATATACATATGTTAACTTTATCGATATTGAGCACTTTTTAATAAGTACCGCTCATATAATATATAAATAATTATATATATATTTATTTATATACACACACTTTTCATATATATATATATATATATATATATATATATATATATATATATATATATAGATAGATAGATAGATAGATAGATATAGAGTTATAGAAACTGACAGACAGAGTGGATACTAGAAGCAATTTATATTAAAAAAATCAAAGCCGGCACTGAACGAAAGCAACTATGAATACTACAGTAATGTTCCGAAATGCTTTTAAGGGATCAGTTTTTCACGTTCTAATGCGCGCGTCATCATAACATGAAAAAAATTTCATAAGGGATAATTTTTTCACTTTCTAATGAAACCTCAGCACATTGTCAACCGTTTTGCATTTAAAAGCAGAATAAAAAAATTAAGGTAATGGATAACAACGCAAAACTTTGTGTAAATACTTGTACTAATGAATAACATATAGTTTTGTGCTACCTGCATCCCTGAAGATGATCATGGAAGAAGATCGAAAGTACTTGGGAAATGAAAATAAAAGAAGTTTAAACAGCTATAGCACATTTCACATCAATAGACGGAAGGTTATTCGTGAGTATGAAAGGATTTAACGAAAAATTAGAAGACATAATTTCTGTAATTTATTCAATCAGACATATATATATATATGTGTGTGTGTGTGTGTGTGTGTGTGTGTGAAGATATATAGAAAATAGCAAAGAACGGGTTAGGTTAGTAATCCAAGGTTCTTTAGTATTTTAGTTATTTTTTAAAAATAGTGCTCGATACAAAAGTAGTATAAAATTATTTATTTCTAAATAATAAATAATTATATATATATATATATATATATATATATATATATATATATATATATATATATATATATATATTCATTTCAGCCCAAGCAAGACAATAAAGCCACAAAGACACTGGGGGTTAACGAATGTGAAAGAATATAAGAAAAAGTTCTGATGAATTGGATCGTAATTACGATTCCACTTTAATAAATTACAACCCTGGAATATTAGTGTTTGGGCCTTTTATATTCTTGCTCTCTCTTGCACATAGATCTCTATCTGGATTTTACCCCCTTGGATATATATATATATATATATATATATATATAGTCGATTGCGTCTAGTATGAAACAGCCTGTCACCTCTGAGTGTTGACTTCAAAGTTCACTTTTATATTTATATTATATACGCTCTATCTCTGATATTGGGCACTTTATCCCATAAATATAGCGCACTTTAAACTATATTTCTTCATATATATATATATGTGTGTGTGTGTGTGAGTAGAACAAAAAACAAAAATATTCTATACTTACGTGTTTAAATCATTTCACCCCAAGCAACTGAGACACAAGGGATTACTGAATTTGAAGTAATCAGAAAAGATAAAAATTCTTAAGAAGAGACAACAATAAAAGAACAGGAATTAAGAAGACAGCAGATGACTATTTACATTATCGAGTTACTTATTTACACTAATCATATGGACGCATAATTATTTTTTTAATTGTATTGTTTAGGTCGTAGCATACCAACGGACGATAATGTGTATGGTCCCATTCCGATAAATACAGTAGTAAATACTGTATGTTTGTCTGCAGTTGGAGCTTCGTCTCCAGCTCTGCTGGTCAAACTCTCTGCCTCCGAGAAGAGAGGATCCCCAGACGAGGCTATGTCGAAGGATATAATCTCGTCTCGGGAAACAGCTACCGGACACCGTTTTATACCGGGTCTACAGCGAATGTCTGGGCTCGGATACCCCACATTAAATTCGGCTTTGTGCCATATCCTACTGCGTGGGTTGGTTGGTAAATATCCTGCAGTTAGAGATTCATAGTGGAATTCACTTGACTCACTACTAGTAGTTGACTATTACTTCTACGCGCTGATGGCGAATCTTATATGAGTTGTTCTTGTCCTAAGTATAATCGTTCATTAGCAACCATCGTTTTATTATTCTATTCAGTATCTTACCTAAGTTACAAAAGTTTTCTTACTATAATTAGGCTTTAATTATTTAATTTCAGTATTTTATTCATTTATATACCGTAAATTTGTGCGTCAAAGTCGACCTGGTGTACAAGTCGAACTCAGGAATTTGAACTAAAATTCTGAATTAGGCCTATATCTACCGTATAGGTCGACTGCTAAACATACGATAGACAACCATTGGCCCAAAACTTAGGCCTACCGGCAAATGCAGCTAAATCACAGTATACGATATCTGTTGACCATGTTCGCAAAGTCTATGAATATAGAATACAGCGCAGTACATAATCTGTTCAATGAAACAACGTCAAAGATTAACACTCACGAACAAAGGTTGCCAATGAATACTCGGGAAAAACATGGCCGCCTTTATACACGACGCATTGAACATTTTGAGCCTTCTGATTGGTTAACCCTTCTATTGGTGAACTATAAAATGAGTCAGCTCATTTTGGCTGGTTCACTAGTACACCAGCTTACCCCAAAACTCCAAGAATAGACTTTGCTAAAACTACATAAGGCCACACTACTTAACTGTATATTGAGACACCAACTGTAATCTCTTCTACATGCGTTGTATAGCAAACAATCTACAACACATACCGGTAGGTACCTTATATTGTAGCGGTATAACTTAGCGAAGATTTTAAATTCATCAAGTCTACTGAAAAAATCATTGAAGTCAACATGAACTTCTATAAAATATTAATACTGTAGATTACACATGATAAAGGTTATTTATAGTTCATTTACATGTCGCATGGTATTGTAAAACACTGTGCCACTCATTCGCTATTTGCATCAGTGATGTAAAGAAACAGCCCGTGATCCCCCCCCCCTTAGTCTATCAGCTGTTGGACGCGATGTGAGTTGTAGCTTTAATAGAATATTGAATTTGTGTTATTCTATTATTTTCTATTATTTTATGCGGAAATATGCCAAATGTGTTCAGCAAACACAAGTTTTAGTGGGATATATTTGTTGAAACCTACGGTAAATGGTGTACTGTAATTGTTAGCAGTGCTGTTTACTTCTTTACCACTTGTTTACAACTCGATGGTAAAGGTTTGCATTTTATAGCCAGCATATAAGTCGACTGCTATTTTTGTAAATACTTTTTAAGGTTTCAGAATCTCGACTTGTACGCCGAAATTTATAGTGTTCATTTTTTAAGGTTTTCATATCCCACACTGTTTCAGCACTAGTAAGCAGAGGTGCTAAACTGAAGCGGTCTGGTCATATATTAAGCTCAAAGGATTCTGCTTTTGTTTCATGATACTTTCAATGGCGCTTTGTCAGAATATATATAAAAAATATTCATTCTTTATTAAAACATTTCCAGGCCATAATTGTGACGACGAAGATTTCATTATTTTTTTTATAAAAGTGGACGGTGTGTTTGTTTAATTTAAATTCACTTTTAAGTTCGTATTTTTCATTAAATTTCGAGAATGTTCGATATATCTTGGGAGACATTCCTTTCGGCACACACCTTCTTTGTTATAAAGTTTGCAGTGGTTAGCCATTTTTTACCCATGGACCACTTTTACTCATAATTCTTTTAGGTGGACCCCGACAACCTTTCGATGAAAAAAAAGCTTATTTTATTTTTTACTAATAGATAAGTTTAGGAATTGTATTATAGAAATAGAAAATGTATACCCTTTCTTTATATATAATCCTTATACAATTTATATATTAAATTAATTTAATTATTAATAGTTTTTTTTTATATTTATTAGTTTACATTATTTACATGATTCGAACTATTGTAAATAATGTACATAACAACTCATTTCATAAATACAGACATTTATTAATTTATATTAATATATTAATATTTTATTTTAGTAATATTTAAAATTGTATTATTTGTTATTAGTATTTCAAATTAATTTATGTAACAAATTATAATATTTATATAATTTTCCTTTATAGATATAATACTTCTATATATTCTTTGTTTTTATTGAACTTTTACAATCAAAACATCCTGTAGAATAAAAGGGACGCTAACTTACATTGCTTGATCACGTCTTCTGCTAGTTTTAGAGGGTTTTTTTGTGAATTTTAGAATTAGGTTGGTGTAAAAATAATGACGTAATAATGTCGTTTTTTGACGTAGTTTTTAACGTCAAAAAACGACATTATTACGTCATTATTTTTGCACCAACCTAATATTTTAATGTGGCGTAGATTACTGTAGAAATTGCAAATCTCATTTGTGACAACAGCTCCGAAGTGAAATTTCTCTATGGACCAGTAAAATATTACGGTTAACCAGCAATCTTCTTTGTCTTTTTTTTTGTGTGCGTGTGTGTGTGTGTATGTGTGGACCCCCACTAATGTTACATGGAACCCTTGAGTCCATATTGACCCCGGTTAAGAACCACTGTTTTATAGTGATTCAAGTTTACGAGCATACCTCTTTGAAACACCGGTTCTCGTACGATTACCAAAATTAAGCAACGTTGATCTGGCCATTACCTAGATGCGTGAACTCTTGGGAATTTCTGATGCTGTAAACTTAGATATGCGGGCGATATAATGGAGAACGGGTACCACGTAAGAGTTCAGTACTCTTTTCTTTGTTTCGAACGAAGTTCTTCTGTCTCTTAGTATTCTACTGAGCTTTTGGAACATAATCTCATAATGGATATGTCTAGTTTTTGTTTTTATCCATTCTTTTTAGTTTTGGTGTGTTGTTGATTTTGTACGCTTTTCGCTTAGCATTAAAAAATTAAATAACTTCGGTAGTGGATTTTTTTTAAATTCTTATTCCTCTTTCTCAGCTCGCTATTAAGGGCTGCAAATACTACGATTATTCCATATTCTATATTATTGTGATGTGGGAAAGGAAATATGTATAAGTTAGTTTTTTTTATTATTAAGTTGGTGCAAAAATAATGACGTAATAATGTCGTTTTTTGACGTTAAAAAATACGTCAAAAAACGACATTATTACGTCATTGTTTTTGCACCAGCCTAATAGTTAACTTATTAGGATATTTAGTTTTAAACTGGTCTGAGGATGGCTGATTCTAACCTCATTGCACTTTCTCGCCATTTTCCTCTCACATAAAGTCGGACAATTATATCGAATCAAATGTTTGCTTGCTGTGTCTTTCGAAACAATTTTTGTAACCCGAATCTGTCTTACCACATTATAATTCTACAATTCCCCTGTACATTGAATATTGCTGTTAAATCTGACTTGGTCCTCCTACTAGGAATGTGTTATGGAGTCCACCCCTTTTTCATACAAGTGGACTCGACCAATGTGTACTTGGACTGCTGCCGTTAAATACCCAGAGTCAATCAGAGTAGACAGAGAAAGAGAGATTGTGATTGTGATTGAGTTGGAGTTGGGGTTGGAGTTAGAGTAATAGTGTGAGGTAACCGCTTGCAGAAGTCACAGTTACCAGCACGTAGACTCTAAGGAAGTCCTACTTCGAGATTGGATTTACCAAACTGTATATATATATTATTATTGCTACTAACCGCGTTTCTGGATTTACTAACCGTATTACCAATTGTATTATTGTGTAAATACATTTATTTGTTATATTTCATTCATGCGTTTGTCATACAATGGAGACCAGATTTCATCTCGGAATCCACAACAGAATGAACAGCTTGACAAAATCTAAAGAAGGAGCAGCAATCATATTGAACCTGCCGTGGCGTCTCGTTTTCAATCAATTTCCCGCCAATGCTGTGTGGATATATTAGAACCTCGTCATCTATAAACCGAAAGAATTGAGTATTTTGGTAAGATATTTTGAAAAAGGCAGGATTGTAAGAATTTTAGAGAGACAAACTGAACACAGCTAATAGGAAAACTCATAGGTAGGCCAAATGTAAAATATATATATATATATTCGACAAAATATTGGTTTGTACAAAGTCTGTTAGTCGGTTGAGCAATTTTTGATTTTGTGAATTTTTTTTAGAAAATTTAAATATTTGTCACATCAGTTAGTCATGTGCCATGCGTGAAACACGCTTAGGCAATCATGTATCTTTCGATACATGACTGACGAGACAGATTTTTCTCCTGCAGTAGGTAGTCATTTCCCTTCAGCTGTAGACCAGTTGCCATCCAAGGTTATAGAACCCGATTTCTCCTGCTATTTACACATAACTTTGGTGGGGGATTAGAAGACGAGGATTTACCTAAGGATATTAGCACGTAAGTGAATGTAATGAATTCGACTGGAATTCGAACTCGGCTCTCTGATTTCTCAATCCGAGCCGCTATCCATTACTCCACCGTAATCTGAGCTTGGCATTCTTTTTCATATTTATGTTTTTCAAATTGCTGACGAGAATTTTTGAAGGGATGATAGTTCTCAAAAGGGTCGCTAATTTCTTTTCTTCTGCTCGGGCTGTTTGTTAACTTGTGGTAGTTGTGTGTGGGAACTCTGCCTATTCCAGAGATTATAGTTTATCTATGGCTGTGTTTATATTTTTTTCCGTATTGGGAGGTTTACTGTCACTTTATCGCTATTGAAACCCAGGAGTCTCTACTTGGCTGAAAACTAAACGGGCAAAGATTATAGTAATATTGTATTTTGTGAAAGAGAAAAAATTATATCTTTGAGAATTTGGAGATTCTATAAACGAACTTTTAATACCTCTATTCAGGAGCACACCCACAGACGCGCAGAAGTATAGCAGCAATAGCAGTATTAGCAGTAGTAGTAGTAATAATAATAATAATAATAATAATAATAATAATAATGTATCCCTAACGATAATCTCAGACTGCTTTCTATTCAGGGACATTCTTAAGCTGAGAAAGAAAATAAAAGAAATAACTAGAAGAGATTCCTGTCTTTCGAGTGGCACCTAAATCCTAGCAAGCAATCGAACTAAGAAAATCTCATTTTTTTTTTAATTTTATTTTCATTTTTTTTTTTTTCTTAATATTCGTCTTTTTTTTTAAGCATGCCTACTGTCTTCCAGCAGTCGTGCACCGGTAAAAACATCGATGCAAAATACTAATGAAAAGGACTCAACGATCAGCGAACCGACTTACATGAGACTGGCAAAATGGCGGAAAAAGACCGTCATGATGGCGAAATTATACGGCATCAAAGCGGAGGAAGATGTCAAAGTCCGTCGCGCATGCGCGGTCTTCTAGTCTCTTTTTGACATCTATTAATCATTTTCTCTATCTCTCTCTCTCTTTTTTTTCTTGGTATTCTTTTATCTTCTTTTTTATTACAATTTTTTTTCACTTTAAATTCAAGGAAGGATGTCTCTTTTCTTTATTTTCTCACACTCCTGTCACGTGGTTTATACATGACCAATCATTTCTCCGCTACACACTTTTCTCTTTCGCTCAACATCTCTCGTACTTGTGCGAATATTTATTAGCCGGAGGTATCGCAGAATTTATATTTTAACATGGAGGCCAAAAACTGAAAAGCGATATAATCCCAGAGGAGATTTTTTGTCGTGGGATGTTTTTTTTTTTTTTTTGCAAATGGTACTAATACCTCATTTACTTTGATTATATAGAAACTAATTTTCATTTTGACGTGAGTTGTTGTGTAATGGATATGCCCTCGGAATAGTAAATCGGAAAGGTGAGTTCGAATTGTAGTCGGATAGGTTACGATGGAAAAGGCATAAGCCCATCTCTTCAGCCTCCCTACCAGTTATAGGTTGAATAGCAGGGTAGCCTGGAACCTATAGCCTTGAGTGTCAATCAGTATACGACAGAAAGTGGCGGCAGCGTAATGCGAGAATATCTTCTGCTACGAAAGTGACATGATCGACCAAGCTTGCTTCACGTTTGTCCCTCAACTAACTGACTGATTTTTAATTACTAGAGTTGTTTCTACACAGAAAAGATATCGTAATATGTCTACACTTCAACCCAAAGTAGAAATAAATGTTAAGGTGTCAGCAAGATAATGGAGGACTCATTGACCAGGTTTAGATATTTTCCGAGTTGATTTAGGTGTTTTGCGATCGAAGTATGATTTGTATTTAACTGTTTTGTTAATTCTCGTAAAGTAAGCTTCGGAACAACTACGAAATTCAGTATTTAATCGTTCAGATCGAAGGGAATTTAGAGCGAAACATTGTCGATGGAAACTGGCAAATAGATAAAAAAATTTTTTTTTTTGTTATTGAAGGGCCCGTTTAAGTATTTATACAGCAGTGGCTTATATGAATCAGATCTAAACACATTTTTAAACGGTAGAATCAGTACAAAATCTACCCACCCTAAAATTATGCAATCAGTAAACAAAGAAAGAGGAAACGCTAAGATGTAAACAAATTAATTCATATTTTAGTGAAGCTATTGAAAATATCCATTCATAATGATGCTATATAACAGTAAGCCGAAAGCACCCCGAGTCGGTGTAATGACTAGCAAGCTTTTCACGCTAGAACAGCTGCGACTGAACTCACTTCTAAAAATATCAATACTTACGACGATGCTAATAAAATGACTTACATTTTATTGGGCTGAACAAAGTTCAATACATCAAAATGTTTTAAATTCACAGAAACAAATATATTTAAATTAAAAAATATTCGAAAGAAAATTCTGGTATTCTTCTTACTCATTCTTCTAAATCTACTAAAAATAAGCCTTGAACTTGAAAGAATCACAAAGATAGATAGATAGATAGATAGATAGATAGATAGA
Organism: Acanthosepion lycidas; assembly: GCA_963932145.1. Classification (NCBI taxonomy): domain Eukaryota; kingdom Metazoa; phylum Mollusca; class Cephalopoda; order Sepiida; family Sepiidae; genus Acanthosepion; species Acanthosepion lycidas. The sequence continues at coordinate 118,252,746 of OZ010572.1, read as the reverse complement.
TAGATATATTATAAGTTAATAGACTTAAAATATGGTTTTCCGCTACACAGTTCCAACCATGTTTCAAAAATGGAAGCTAAAAGCCCCGAATTTAATTTTGTACTTAAATTAAGGATGAAATGGAACTAATGTCTTTAATTTAAGTACCAGAGCAGACTGGTTTCTATAGCCTTGGATGGAAATTGGTCTAGGAGAAGGACAACTCTGAATTCAAAACCTGCGGTAGACGATATGGCACGTAGTGCACCAGGTCTCTGTATTCGGACCTCCAAAAAGTGTGGTTGGTTCTGCACAAAGCCTTCACCACTATAACGAAATCATATGTGCTAGTCTTTGGCTGTTGGTTCCTAGGAACTGAGCTGCTTGACCCTCGTACGTCGAATACGACGGGAGAGTCATATTACACAACAGCGAAATTCAAAATCATGGGGATAGAGTCTATTTCAACTGACACCTATTAAGTCAGACTTATTCAACCCAGACGGAAGATCTGTATTTTTTCAATTTTGAATCCAGTTCCAACACGAATACAATCTATCCGTCTGGCTTAAATAAAACTGATGTACTTGTCGTCGGTTGAAATAGACTATACTCATAAGTTAATTGTGTATTTCTATTTTTCTATATGCTCTGTTATAATAAATACATTGAACTCTGCTTGTGGATCATTTTTAGTATTTTATATTATTAGGACCCACTTCATATATCATGTCAACTATTGGATAATCTCTTGTGTCCATATATATATATATATATATATATATATATATATATATATATATATATATATATATATATATATATATATATATAATACTAATAATCTTATAAATATAAGCAGCTATACTCGTCTGGGAAAAACTTATGCGTTTTAGATTGTGAATGAACAAAGGGAAAAAAAGGGTAAAAAAGAACGAACTCAGAACATGTAATTCCGGTGAAAAATGAGACTATGTGAGATCATTTGTGGTATTTGCTCTCCATATATTGGTGATCAATTTCTGAGTAAGATACAGTTCAAGATATTGACTTTAAATCTATGAATGTTTGTTAGAGGCAAAGACCCTACCAAGAAGAGCGAGCTTTTGCATAGAAATAAGAAATCCTTATCATATAAATTCGGATATTATTGATTCATAATTGTTTTTTGCTTTCAGGGGAGGTCGTGATTTAATATCATCATAATAAAATATAACTGTTACACTCTAAATATTTGAGCAATATGTTTTGCTAATATTCGTCTTCTGAGAATTCATAGAATCTAAGAAAAACTGTTGGTAATGTTACCATTACTAATAATTTTTGTAAAAATTTGAAATATGAGCAGTTTCCACCTAAGTAAACATTCAGAATTTATTGGGAGAGCAACTAGTTCTACTGTTTGAAATTTATAAAATCTTTCTGTTAAAAGAATTATTCAGAAAAAGAGGTTTCTCAAGTTCAGGAGCTGTTATAGCTCTTTCCAGTATTAATGGAAGCTTTCTTTGTACCCTTTGATTTGAAGTACTGCGGAATGTCTGCATTTGATTATCACATCATTTTCTCTTCGAGTTACATGTGATATCCATTTTAGCTCTTGCTGTTGTTGAAAGACTACAAGTTAGGTGGTTTTGATTATCTGGTATAGTTCTTTGTCTTTGACTTTATACCCCCAGCCAAGAAGATTCGAAGGATGGTCTCCTCCGAGACTAACTGATTCCAATCGCTCAAAGCTATTTTTAACTATTGAAGACATTGTAAGGCCTGCAACCAATTGCTTCCCTCCATCGTTTTGTATATCACAAAGTTTTTTTCTTTTGATTTTTCTTTTTATGTGTTTTGTATGTGTTAAATTCTTCGGTTAGTCTTTCCTGGAGAAGGCACGGAGGAATAATGGATAGCGGTTCGATTGAGAAATCGGAGATTCGAATTCCCGTCACTTGCGTGCTAATACTCTTGGAGAAGGTATTAATCCTCTTCTTTTTCACCTAGGTGTGGCTAAACAGCAAGAACAGACCGGTTTCTGTAGCCTTGGATGGCAACTGGTCTATCACAGAAAGAAATGGCAACCTACTGCGAAAAAAATCGAAAGATACATGATCGCCTAAGCGAGTATCATACATAGCACATAACTGACTGATTCTTTCCTTCTTACGGGGTCTCTGAATATCTGAGCCGTTATTTTCAATTTCGTTATCAGCTTTCAGGACGATGGATATATTTGCTCTCTGATAAAATCTCTGGGGGTTACGAGGTGCGATCAGTTTACATTTCGTTTTATCTATTTGTGTTTTTTCGGAGTATTTTTACGTGTTGTTTCTTTTATAGGTGTATATGTAGATTAGCCAACATGAAAGCGAAACATTGGTTATTATGTTTGTCATGGAAAACGAAGTGTATAAAAATAAAAAAGCTTGGAACAAAACTGTAAAGAGAGACACAGGTTTCTGGAAACTTTCATAGACAGGCAAAGAAAAAATCACGTCAAAATTTATTTATTTTTTGACTTCCAAACTAAATTTAAAAAAAAAAAACAATCTTATTTGGTTTTCATTTTCTATCATTATAATTCTCAAATTACTCAAAAAGATAATTTCAAATTCTAACTGCTAGGGGCGATAATAATTTTTTTTTCTTGGCATTAGCAGCGAACTGGTTTCAAGAGAGTTTTCCATTCTATCTCTCTTGACTTCTAAGTTATTATTCTGCTTAGACAAGCCTCAAGAACCACTCAAGCTACTGAATTGCGTCGTTTTATGGACATACGAATTGTAGATTATGAGGATATGCAAAGTAGGTAACGGCTAGCTCTAGGTTTGAAAAGGTTGAGATTATAGTGACCGGGGAACCCTTCTCTTGAAGGACTGTTCAAAAATATATAGAGAAGAAGCCATCCGAATGAAACCTCCTTCTCATCTAGTAAATATGAAAATAATGAGGATGGTTCGCCTGTGTACATGGCATCACTGGTCCTATCCATGAAGTTCTGGACTAATGTAGTCCGTATGAACATTTGTCATGAGAACAGTGATAAGTCTGCGACGTCCCTTCTTGCCAGTGTTATGGGAAGCATATCTGAATGATACCTGGCATAGCATTTCTTAGATGCAAAAGTCTGAACTGATGGAACTAAGAAATGTAGCTAGTCCGAATATTTGCTATGGGAATAGCAACAGAGTGGCGATAGACTTAAGGTGTTTTGTCTGTGGGGAAGAGACCATAGGATGGAAAATAATAAGGCCGTGTAAATGCTTTTAAATACACTCAGGGCTAGAGATAGTGAATTGGAAAGCCACAGCAAATATATAGAAGCATTACGCCATTTTGACTCTGATCTGACTCTGGCCGAGATGTTAAACGTTGGCATTGCATAAACGAGGTTCAAAACCAGTCGTGTTTATTTCATTTATTTTTATTTATTTATTTTTTTTTTTCGTCAGAGACGTGATAATATTAGCCTGGGAAGTCTATAGCGTGCGGTGTCGTTTGGGTCTACCTGAAAACCATTCCAAGGCTTAACCCAAGCTTTATGCATGAAATTGTGTAAACGGAAATGTTCGGTTGGGAATTGTGCTAACACGAAGTCACTAGTCATTGTGACTGAGGGTTTGAACGTACTCACCTTGTCCAAACTGTTTATTTTGTCAGATTATGCTCTCTTCTTCCCAGGAATAGTATTAGGTTGGTACAAAAATAATGACGTAATAATATCGTTTTTTGACGTTAAAAATACGTCAAAAAACGACATTATTACGTCATTATTTTTGCACCAACCTAATAATTAATTTCCGCCTAGTATATGTTGTATAAGAGTAAGCGTCGTTGCCGACAATGCAGTTTGAAAATAGATCGCCATTGAACAACACGGGTGATTCCATTATTAAGTAGATCACGTGATTATAAAGCAGGTGAATAAATGCGAAGTATTGTAAGTATCACTGATCACTATTTGTCCTGTGTCACTGTTCACTGTTCTTGTCTATCCAATATTGTTATACGTTTATTTTCTCTACTACTACAGTGGAACCTCGGTTCACGAATTTAATTCGTACCTGAAGGCCGTTCGTAAACCGAAATGTTCGTAAACAGAAACTATTTTCCAAATAGAATCACAGGAGAGAAAAAAATAGTTACGGTGTAATAAAATTGGAAAAGAAAAGTACGCCAGAGCAAATGAATGTATACAACACGGGGGTCGCTTCAGAAATGATTCCGTTCCGGTTAACTTGGTTTGTCAATGTTGTTCGATAACCGAAATTTTGTTCGATAACCGAGGCATTTTAACTTGAATTTTCTGTTCGAAAATCGATTTTTTCGACATGTGAGTCGTTCGAGAACCGACATTGCACTGTATACGGATGACGATTCTTTTCTGATCATTATACTATTTGGCGATTACTACTTGGACAAGTATTACAAGTGCGGATATTATTGGAAGGCGTTACTACTAGTACCAGCATCTACGAAGTCTCAAATATAACGAGAATTATAGCAAGTGATAACGAGATTTCGCTTGACATAGAAAAAGTGACAAGCGAAGCCGTTCAACATTACAAAAGTATACTTACAGTATAAATGACTGCTTTTCCCCGTGCTTGTTCAACAAAGAGACAATTTAACAGTGCAGACTTCCTATTAGTTAGCTATCTTAGAAGACAGACAGACCCAGATCATTCCTCTGTCATACTATATGGAAAAATGAACCATAACTTTTTCATTCAAAATGAAACAATGAAAAAAGGTCTGAAGAAACTGTAATTGAGAAAACCTTGTTCAAAACACGGGTGAACGACAGGAAGCATAAAGAAAATGCGATCAATTTCAGAAAGGAGCATTTGAAATCGAAAGGGAAACATAATGAAAGAATGATTGACACTCACAAAGCGCATGAAATTCAAGAGAATCAGAAAGTGACACTTAAGAAATTCGGTGACGTATAATAAGGAAAGAAGGCTTGACGAATCTAACACTGACATGACACATTGAAGCCGAAGAGAAGCTGAAACAGACAGCTGAAATATTAAGTGGCACATCATAATGAAAAGAAGCTTGCAGAATTTAGCACTTACATGATATATCGTAGTCAAGAGTAGTAGATAGATACTGTTCAGATATTCGGTGGGGGGGTCATGATAAGGAAAGGAGGCTTGGAGAATGTGTGTGACGCTCATGATAGATCGAAGTCAAGTGAAACCGAAAATGGCATTTGAGATATTCGCGGGTACATGACAAGGAACGGCGGATTGGAGAATCTAACACGCTCAAGATACATAAAATTAAGAAAGAAAAAACGTGAAAGTTATTTCAGATATTCCGGGACACAACATTAAAAAGAAAGAGGTTTGGATAATTTTATATTTACATGAAATATCTTAGTCAACAGAGACCGAAAGAGGCAGCTGATATACACCCTTGTGCAAACAAAACGAATAATTCCGTTATTATGCATATTTTCGTATTTTCCCAATGAATCATGGCACAGTATAGATGTTAGTATTTCGTATGTTCATTCCACGAAGTCGTTCCTTGCAGATTGACCGCAGATTCTCGATTGGATTTTAAATCAGGGGAGTTTCCGGATCAATCTACAGTACTTTGATTTTTTCACTGGTAACGCTTGCCAGTGTGTTCGTGCAGCGTTGCAATTTTTTGTACGATTCCTTGGTTTAATATTAATCGCAGACAATGGCCATAGGACAACTAATCAACAGTCTAGACAATAGTATGTGGGCGTGATAAAAATCTGATGCAATATCTTTCATGGTCAAACAAATTTCATCACACACCCCAAACGTAGATTCATATCACTGCACACCAATGCAAATGGCTTAATCTGAGGAAAAAATAGAAACCTATTACACCCTGTCACTTCAGTGCGTCTAAAACTGACCGTATGGTGAAAGAAAG
>OZ010572.1:118239360-118241860 GCA_963932145.1 Acanthosepion lycidas | reverse complement strand
ATCTATATCTATAAAACAGATGTATGTGTGTGTTTTTGTGTGTGTGTGTGCAATTTATGCACGTCCAAATTTATCGACCGATTTCGTTGAAATTGTATATAAATGTGTCAAATTTACCGAAGAGGATCAAGACCAACTTTTCAATCTCCAGCGACACCACCCACTCAAGTTTGGCAGAAAAATCAATAAAACTGAAGATACGACTTTTTGCAAAAATCAAGGCAGAGATACACGCGAATAAATTTCTTTACTGGATGAGCTGTTGTTCTTTGCACTTAATACAAAACATGGCTCATGTTACGGGGTTTAATGTAAGCGGCTTGATAGTTTCCCCGCGACATTGGCATTACACCCAAAAATTGCGAAAATTGTGTAAAAATCGTATTTTTCGTACTACTTAAATATAAGAACTTGATTAACTTACTTGATTTTTTTTATCCAATTTTCTTCAATCATGTCACAAAAATGTGCCATCATGCAAAAGATAAGTGTGGTTTTAATCCTGTTCATTTACCGGCGTATAACGAAATATCTTCAAAAAACCCATTTTTCGGCCATAACTACTTCATTTTTCATCCGAAGCTTTTCAAATTTGCCTTTTAAAATCATAACGCACAAATTCTCTTACGTGAATGACTGGCTTAGATTATTTCAGTTAAGTGGACGAAATCAGCGACACAATAATCGTCGAATGCTATTTAGCCAATAGTTTCTACATATAATTCTATCCTAAATTGGCATTCGAACAATCTATGAAACAAAGATTGAGAAGGATTATTGAATTGTTAAAAGAAGAAAATTCATGAAAAACCCCTTATTAATCCCAACTTTAAAATAAACGAGCGAAGAAGGAGGTGGGCGTTTATGCGTTTGCACTTGCCGTTGAATTAAGTTATGAGGCTTCATCCCTGTTTTTGTTTGATTATTAGATTTGTGAACAATGCCATACTATTTGAAAGGAAATAGGAAATTTACTGAATATCTAAAGCATTGAAACAATTTAACTCCGAGCAACGATCACACAAGAAGGTTTTATCGATTGAATTCCTTTATTAAGAACAATCAAACACTTGCGAAAGACGTACCGTAAACAATGAGGGGTTAGTAGCTTATTATACCAACGTATGATGCATGCAAGCGGAGACGCAGGCAAACATATGTAGACAGTGGGGAACGGGTATACAGGGGGGAGTGCGGTTATACAATAAAGCCACTAGGACGCAAGAAGATACTGGATGGTAGAGAATATGAGAAAAATCTTTCTCTTAGGGAGAGAGAACAATAAAAGAAAAAGAAATAATGAAGGCAGAAAATAACAATTTAAATTTTTGAAAATCAAGTTGATTACTATATAAAAATATATATATATATATATATATATATTTATCTATCTATATATATATATATATATATATATATATATATATATATATATATATATATATATATATTTAAAATTTAACAGTTAAGAAACAGCAGATAATTTTATATGTAGTGTTCAATATTAAAAATATTAGAATAATATTTTTAATAGAGCATTAATGATATAATATGAAAAGATTACTTAACATTTAAATATCAGTTTTATCCCGGCATCGATGTTTCGCGGTAAAATTTCTAGTTGTGGTTTTAAACAGTATTTCCATTTTTTTAAAATTTGTTATGCGTCTTTTTAAATCCACTTCAAGACGAGGAACAAAGTGAAAACAATTGAAAGAAATTGGAAATAACCTTAAAAACCAAAACCCCTGAAGACTGGAAATTTTACCAAAAAATATCGCTGTCGTGATAAAAGAGATATTTAAATAAAAGTTAAGTAATGCTTTCATATATATATATATATATATATATATATATATATATATATATATATATATATATGACTGCTCAGTTGTTATATTTCACATTGTCCCAGTTTGACTGGGTTGAAGAATACAGGCGCTGCATCACTGTTCCGAGTGTAGCATCTTCTCTCTATCTTTTTTAATGTACCTATATTTGCCTTGTTTTTTATCTTGTGTAAAACGAAACTATATCTACATTTTCGACACTCGTGCAAAGAGAACTTATGTCCACGATTTTAACTCACGCGTTATGTCTACATTTATTTCTTCTCGTGAAAACCAAACATATGACTAAAATCTTAAATATCAAATCATTATCTTGAAAACCTGATCTCTGTCTACTTTTCTAGCTTCTTTTGCCAACTTGACCTATGTACACATAGTTGCCTCTCATGCAAATCGGACCACTGTCTACTCCCTAGCCTCTTGTGTGAGTCTGACCTACAAATCGGAGCTCTCACTACTTTCTAGCCTCTTGTGAAAACCTGACCTCTGTCTACATTATTGGCTCTCGTACAAACTAGGCCTCTGTTTACTGTCTAGAATCTTGTGCAAATCTGACCTCTGTCTACCTTTTTGACTCTCATACAAACCGGAAATCTCTTTACTTTCTAATCTCTTGTGCAAACCTGACGTATATCTACTGTTTTGATTCT
>OZ010572.1:118201860-118234360 GCA_963932145.1 Acanthosepion lycidas | reverse complement strand
ATACATCTCTATTGAATTGTCTACGATAACAAACTGACACTGGTTCAATTCACGACCACTTTATCTTTCATGCAATGTGGGAGCAGAAAACCCACTAGGCATCTATTTATCTCGGGAGATAAAAGTAGCGACCGGTTTGCTCAAAACTGAGTCTTTTGCTGGTGAAACTGGAAGGACCTTCCCAGGGCGTCGGCCTGGGCGACGGTATATGATGGCTGTGCACTGTCCAGACTACAATCCCTTCCCCCTCTCGGCTGTATAAATATTTATATTTACGATGCGCCATTCCATGTATTCAGAAGAATCCTCATTCCTTTCATCTTCAATTGGTATGAAGTTTCATTCGGACTGTTTCTTCCCAAGAGCTGCTGCTTTGTAAGACCGACAGAATACGATTTCTTCCCATTAATTAAATTTTTTAACCTGTTCAAGTCCAGGACCAAATCCTTGTCATCTAAGAATCTTACCTTCTCCTCTTAATCCATGTTTAAATGGCCCTTTTTTTCCTTAGATAGACTGCCAACTTGGGATATAAAGCTCCATCTATCCAAAGCAGCTGGTTATGAGGCGTTAGCTTTCCGCCTTCGCCCATTCTCCTGCTTAGAGCTGGACTTAGATGTCAGATGTTATTTGAGATTTATGAGACGGGTCCACTAGAACAATCCTGATAACACCGTACAAAGCGCTTCATCTGAGAGACAGGTAACGCGCGACTTGGTTCGAAAAGTCAGGGTTTCCGTTGTTCGAAACTAAATGCAGAGTTCGCGTGTAGCGTGCCTATGAACCGCAGTTGTCAAAAAGGTACCGTGTAGGTGGGTAATGTTTCCCTATCGATGCGTCCACATGCCATAATTCGGATTTTCTACCCCGCTTAATAAAACGACTGATACTTTATACGGTTTGTGAACATTGGAACCTATTCATGTATGCTATGCACGTAAAAAAAAAGAATTATATCATTTTCCAGAAGTAATCTGAAGAGGTTTTTGGAAACTTCTGACAAATGGCAAATTTACCGCATTCACACGACAAGACCGCAAAGCTATTACCTATATACCTGAGTCAGTATTTACTCTGTCCTCCCACTAGGACGAAATGTAACACAAGGTCTATTTTTAAGTGGGGAGCCGAGCGTGTACTCCCGGGACAGGAACAAAAGTTGCCCCCAGCGCCCGAAACCGTCGGTTGCGCTGGCCTCGGTGCAATGGGAGGGCGCGGCATCGAGCAGCTGTTCCCTAGGGCTGGGCACCTCTCAGTATTATTTTCCTCAGTTGCCCCTCTGTCCTTTGACAGAGAAACCCCTGAGCGCACTCTGTTCAAGGACAGAGACGCAACTGAGATATATACCTGTGTATAATGTGACTTTTTATGATCAGTATTTTTAAACGATTAATTATTTAGAAGAGGTTAAAAATTATGCATTTTCGATGACCGGTTGCACTAAAAACAGGCAAATTCTTCTGGTAGGGTTGAAAATTCGTGCATTTTCGGTGACCGTAGCCCATCTGGAAGGCCTGCTTTCTCACGGTTTGGCTAATAATAATATCACAGGTAAGCTTCTTTAGCCTGCCTCTCGTAGCCTAGATTCTTTCTTTCTGTTGCTACATTAAGAACCAAACGTTATTCACTATGTGTGCCACTTAAAATCTACAAATACCTTATATAAATGAAGAATTAACAAAGCTTTTTCCTTTCCCCAATTTGTGTTCATCTTAATTCGCATGCGTTTACATCACTGAGACATTGCTTTTCCAACGGAACCCCTTTTGTCTGATATATATATATATATATATATATATATATATATTGTTGTATATGTTTCAATTATGTTCCTTATTCTGTCTTCCTTTAATTATATTTACTGTTATTATTTTATCTTATAATTTTCCGCTACATATTCTTGAAATATTTAAAAAAATAAATAAATCAAGATTAAATTTATCGGAAAATTAAATGAATTGTAATTCTAGTAGCTTTATTTACGTTATACTGTAATATTATTTTGGGGCATCTTTGTACAAACAAATTTTTGATAGTTCCCCCCCCATATATATATATATATATATATATATAAAGAAATATAGTCTTAAGGTGTGCTATATTTATGGAATAAAGTGCTCAATATCAGAGATAGAGCGTGTGTAAATATAAAAGTGAACATAGAAGTCAACACTTAGAGACGACAGTCTGTTTCATGCTATATGCAATCGTCAAGCCACCCATATATATATATATATATGTGTGTGTGTGTGTGTGTGTTTGTGTGTGTGCGTGTGCGTATTTAGGCAGCAATCCTTCTTTTATCCACATTTCATTGAATACGATAGACAAGGTTCTTTTATTTAGTTTTTTATACAATTTCTCATGCGATCTAATACTTTTTTTCTTTATCGGATGATAAATTATATAAAAACTGTCCGAATGTTCTTTTTATCCGAGCGCTTTCGGCTATACATTTAGCGATTTTCAAGGATTAAATAATTTAACTGTTAAATATAAAATAGTTTGTTGTATGTATGTTTTATAAAATGTTTTCATTGTCAAAACACGGTCAACATATTGTGTCCATGTTCAAATTTAGTATTATTAAGTGTTGTTTTTTTTTTATTAATAAGGCTTTCATTATTTTTAGCCTTTTTTTTTTTTGCATGTAGATGATGCTATTGTATCAGTGACCGTGTTTTGAAAAATGAAAACAATTTATAAAACATACATATAACAAACTATTTCTTATTTAACATACTTGTTGACAACACTGATATAATAGCTTCATCTACATGCAAAGGCTGAAGACTTTAAAATAATGCATTTTAGATGACTGTAACCTACCTGATACGCGTACATTCTCATGGTACCTTTGGCTAATGCTTTAGCTACAAGTAAGGTGCTTTAGTTTGCCTCCCGTAGCGTGGGTTCTTTCTTTCTGTTGTTATATGAATAACAGAACTATGTGTACAAATTATATACCTCATATAAATGAAAAATCAAAAATGTTGTTTCTTTCTCCAAAGGTTGTCATTGGATAGGCAATGTTAAATTTAAATTTTTGACGATCAAGGTTGACTGGGAAGAGATTTCCACAAACGAGAAGTTAGATAGAAGAGACTTTTAGCATAGAACTTACGGTTACATCCAACCATTTCAACTGTAAAATGATGAGATAATGAGACCTTGACGCCAATCTAGTACTGCGCTTAAATCCATAAATTCTAGTTACCATAGCGGAAAGTTCATCAGAACAATTACTATCAGAGTAAACGCATAGAGAAGCCACGTTGCGTCGGTGAGAAAGTGACTGAAGCCGTGATGCCAGATCAGGACCAATAATATTACAGATTCTTCTTTGGATTTTTTCAAGAATCTCTAAATATATATAGCAGAAGCATCAGACCAGATTTTGGCAGGAATATTCAAAGATTTGTACAAAAATAATGAAGACCGTTTATTTGATATATGTCCAGGATGATGACTAGTACTGCAATATTTGACTAAAGGTAGGTCTACTAGTATTGCTCAGATGCTAGGGTCGAGCTATATGAAAAAAATCAGGGTATCCGCAAAAAGATTCAGTTGTCCAACTATGCATGAAGTAGCTTTATACACGACTATATACGGTATTTATGGGGCGTAGTAGAGAAGCCTATTCTTACGCAAGATCACGCATCTACAACTATCAGAGTCGGGAGACAGCTATTGAGACGGCTAGGTTTAATATCCCTACAGAGGTTTTGTGGACTGGATGATGTAGCTGCCCGGCCTAGAAAAGGTTCTACACGTAACTATATGTAACTTCCTCCTTACAAATATAATATGAAAGAAATGCAAGTGATTTGAATCCGTAAACGTAGCAGGGCGAGACATGGCTATAACGGCACTAAATGGTAGAACTAAAGAGTGGAGGATGATCTGAATATTTCCTGTGGAAATAGTGATAGTGTAGCCATAGCTTTCAACGTTGCGTTTCACGGAAAGAGACCGTAAAGTGGAAAATAAATCATCCCTTAAATGACCAAGTAAACGATTCTGAACTCCGCCAAGAATGAAAAGTGAGGAGTGTGACGCTCCAGCCCAGATATAATACTCACCAGTCAATGTTTAGTCTTATCTGAAAGAGTCGGTCCGATCACTTTAATCCTGTACCATTGGGACCGGGTTACTGCAGGATTACAGAAGATGCCAGATGAAATAAATCACCCTGAAAAAAAAAAACCTATTCAAACACGTTGCTGACGTTCATTTCTTCAGCTTTTTAAGTGTAGATAAAGATTTAAGCTGGCGCTTCTTACCTTACTGGCAGCGTCATCCGCAGCTCCTGGCCTCTTGGTTTGCATCCTGAATGGGTAAATGTGCCGCTATATATAAGAAATGAGTAAGACCGTACCATCAAAACACTCTGCTGCGGAAAGTTGTGAACAACGTGTGGCGTTCCTCTCGTAGTCGATTAACAAATCAATGCCGGCTGATTAAAAAAACGTAAGTTGCCGGAACATGGATTGTCATATTAAAGAATGAACCAACCATTGTTCAAGCATCTTTATGTTTCTTATAAGAGTTCCACTTGAAGTCTGAAGTGAACTTGAATCCCAATAAACATTCAACGCATGGATCCTTATAGAGATGACAAACATTCCTTATAGCAAGAGAAACATTCTTTGAAACATGGCATTTATAGTAAATTTTGCGATCGAAAGATTATTGAGAAATGGTATATGTTGCATATAAAGGATAGTTTGTTCAGTGTTCTTCGAAAAATCTGGCATCTTCACGTTTTGACATTGTCTCTGCGAGCGTTACCAAAGTGATGTGGGCCCAAAATCGGGACGACGGAAGGAAAACACGGAACACGGATTAGAGGCAAGAAAGATATATTAAACAAAAAGGTTACAAAGATAGTGTAAGTGTAAGCGGAGCTTAGTATGTGCTAGTGTCCAATATTGGTAGTCGTACGCAGCTGATACTACGGTATTAGAATACTCTCTCTCTCTTTCCTCCTCTTCTGTTATATCGCATACTTTATATAGTCCTGGAAGAGTCCATGTTGTAGGTATGTTACGGTCTCAAAACACCCTACTTCCAAGAGTTTTCTTTTTTTTTCTTTTGAAAGGAGAAAAAAAACATAAAACTGTTAATACTTTTTTTCTCTTGGGATTTACGTCGAGCGGTTGAGTAAATTTCCTTTTCCTTCCTGAGCGTCACACTTCAGGAGAGACTTGGGGCATGTCGAGATCGAAGTGATTGAAAATTACGTCGATCGGTTCTTCACAGCTATTCCTCCGATTCCTTCAAACGGCATTTTCTGAGCTGGTTCCAATGGCGTTTGTGAGTGTTTTTCGGTCCTTGGACAGTATAGACCAGTACGCCAATTCTTTGTTTTTGTTCTTAACTGGACAGAATTTCATCGAATGCCATTTACTACAATGGTAACATGGTCCGGGCGGTTTCTTTAACTTATTTGGGTTTTGGTTACTTCGAAATTTAGGACATGAGATTTGCCTTTTGTCTTTTTGAGGGGAATAGGAGGTAGACTTGCTTCTGATTTTATTAATCTGAGCCACATCTGATTCCTCGATAGTGTTTGAGTCACACTTTACAGATTTTACTCCTTGACAGTCCTCTGCCAGGTTTTGGAGAGTCAATCCTTGTTCGTTCTCAAGTTTGGTCAGTACCCGTCGTCTGACTTCGGTGTCTTCTCCTGATACTAGACCTTGTGCGAAAATAAAGCACTTGAAATCATCGGCAGTCAGTTCGGCTAGTTTAAAATCATTACAGAGCTTGTTTGCCGATGCTGCAAACGGCAGAAAATCTTGCTGGTTGTCTTTGACTGTGTTCAGGCATTTCTAACGTTTGTGGAACAAGGTTGTGTTAGGCCCGAATAGATCAGATAGGAGCTTAATAGTCTCTGAAAAATCCAAGTCAGTGGTTTTCTTGGGTAGTATGAAGTCTACGAACCTACTATGTTCTGTAGTTCCCAGTTTTCTCAATAGTAGACGTACCTTTTTTTTACTGGGCCATTGTTCACAGTCTACGTTGAAAATATCTTCCTAGCGCCTGTAAAAAGGCTCGAACGTTTTGTCGTTCTCTGTTACGTATTCAAAGGTTTCCATTGAATTGTAGATTGTACTCTGGGAGAATATTGTATCTTTTTCAGAGTTTGAGCCTTTTAATGCATTTACGAGTAATTCTTTAAGTTGTTTCTGTTGTAGTTCAGCATTCTGAAGCGTAATTTGCTGGAATTCCATTTGTTGTTTATGTAATTTCAAAAATAGTTGTTGTTGTCTTCTGATTTTTGTTGCTGATCCAAATGTACTTTTAGCATTTGGACGATTACTTTTTTAAAATCGTCCATATTTAGACAAACAAAAATGACAGCGATTTTTTTGTTGCTTTGAAACCCGTGTACCAAGGGGAGCTACACAAAAAAATCTTGATAGATTTTTTTTTTTTTCACAATAAAAAAAATATGGACAGACAATTAGTTAAACTAAACTAATTATGTGTCTAGCTTTTTTGAGATTCCGTGGTTTAGTTAATTTTAACGTAATTGTATAAATTTTCACCACACTTATAACATATTTTTTTATTTTTTATATAGAGATACAAAAAAGAGAAACTCGCCTCAGTAAATTTGAGGGGAGAATAATTTTATGCACGAGATTCAACTCAGATAAAAATTTTTTTTTTTTTTTAAACTTGATTCGTAAATAGTACTTCGGCTCTTGTGTTGTCAGTTTGTTTTATGAACAAACTGTATTTTTTTCTGTGTGTGTGTAAGAAATCGTTCTCGTAATGTTATTTGGACAGATTTTAATATTCCGTAGATGTCGAATCGCTAGTTCGTCACTGCTGTTTGGTATCAGAATATTTTTTTTTTATATGTAGACGCTGGGTGTTGCGTTTAAATCGCTAATGTAGTAATACCAGCTTAATTTCTCGTTCAACACTGCTGTGGGAACGCGTGGAGTTCCTGTGTATTTTTCGAGTACTCTGTCGCTATTGATATGGTGAGAACGAAATTCTCGAATCTTTCTGTCGCCACTGATATGGGACTGGCAAGGTATTGAGGTTTTCGACGTGAATGCGTTTCTCGAATTCTTCGTTGCCACTGATGTGGGCCCAAAGTCGCGACCACGGAAGGAAAAAAAGAAACACGGATTAGAGGTAAGAAAGATATATTAAACAAAAAGGTTACAAACATAGTGTAAGTGTAAGCGGAGCTTACTATGTGCTAGTGTCTAATATTGGAAGTCGTACGCGGCTGATACTACAGTATTAGAATACTCTCTCTCTCTCTCTCTATCTCTCTCCTCTTCTCCTAGAGTGTTATATCGTATACTTTATGTAGTCCTGGAAGAGTCCATATAGTAGGTATGTTACGTTCTCACAACACAAAGTTAACCCATGAAAACGCAGTTTATAGCTAATAACGAATCAGTTACTCGTATATAGTGTTTTAGAGAATTATATAAAATATAAGCTAGATAGGGGAGATAATATTTGCAACTATACAATGAAAATATTAATTAACTATAAAATATAGAATACAAAATCTAAACCAGATTTTTATATCAGCAGAAAACTTCGCAAAACAACTTTTAGCACATTTGTAATAAGACAGGATTATTATTGGAAAATCATGTATCATACCATCTCCTTTTCGATTTCATCACGTCGTCCTTAAATCTCATAAAATCATTTTTAAATCTCATAACTTCACGTTTAATTCTCTTTATGGTCGGGTTTGAAGTCTGATAACATTGCATTAAATTTAGTAGTTTACAAGCAAATATAATTCAAATATCAGTCGACAATTAAAAAAACTTTGTTTTCTAAAGTCATTGACCGATATTAATTTTTTTTATTGTGTTCATCTCATTGAGAAATGAAATTATTTATATGACAATGAATATTTCGATATGAATCTCTATTTTTCTTTCTCTTTTCATTTATATTTTTATGATGTTCAGCATTATTTGCTTTTATCCAAATCAAATCATTTTTCTTCGGACGAGGTAAAAATTACTAAAAAGTATATGGAAGGTTATTAGAATATTTCTGAAATACTAAAAAGTATATAGGCTATTAGGATATTTCTGGCAAAAAGAACTAAAAAGTATACAGGTTATTTGGATATTTCTGGCAAAAAATACAAAAAACTATAAAGAAGGTACTTTGGATATTTCTAGCAAGACATACTAAAATGTATATAGAAAATTATTAGGACATTTGTGGCAAAAAATACTAATAATTATGTAGAAGATTGTTAGGACATTTCTAGCAAGACATACTAAAATGTATATAGAAAATTATTAGGACATTTGTGGCAAAAAATACTAATAATTATGTAGAAGATTGTTAGGACATTTCTAGCAAGACATACTAAAATGTATATAGAAAATTATTAGGACATTTGTGGCAAAATATACTAATAATTATGCAGAACGTTATTAGGACATTTCTAGCAAAACATACTAAAAAGTATACAGAAAGTTATTAGGACATTTTTGGCAAAAAATACTAATAATTATGTACAAGGTCATTAGGACATTTCTGGCAAAGACATTTGAAGTTGTACAAAGTGCCACGTTTATAAAAGAAATAGAACGAATAATAATAAAATGTATTATAGCCAATATCTATTTATTTTTATATTCCCTGTCCCATCTATAGTGAAAAGGGAGTTAAAATGAACTTAAGTTAGTAAATTTATTGTTTCCCTTAATTGTTTTAATAATATATACAAACAAAATATTTCTTTACATTTAGACAAAATTAGTTCCCGAGAAAAATGAACCGTTTAATTAAACATTTCTTTTATTCATACATTTCGTAGATTGCAGTCTTATTTGTTCAAGCCTTTCATCTGAGGCAGCCAGATTCCTTTGTCTATAAAGTGATCGCCTAGCTTCAACATGATCTTGTAATAGTCTTTGTCATTTCTATCTTTTTCGTCCTATTGATTTTTTCCATTTCACTGTTATATTAAACGCATAACATTTTTAACATGAAAAGGAATTTTGCAAAAAGCCATTTATATAATACCAGGAGTAATCGATGAATCATCCTTAACATTGGCATCTCACTATTTAAACTTTCTGGCAATATATATGATCAAATGGATAAATATAGGTAGATGTACGAACAAACGTTATATACAAATACATACATACATACATACATATACATATATATATATATATATATATATATATATATATATATATATATATATATATATATATATATATGAAGATACATATATACATATGAAGATATATATACATACATACATGCATACATATATATATATATATATATATATATATATATATATATATATATATATATATATATATATATATATATGAAGAAAATATAGTTTTAAGGTGTGCTATATTTATGGGATAAAATGCTCAATACGTATGTAAATATAAATATAAAAGTGAACATTGAAGTCAACACTCAGAGCCTCTGAATGTTGATTGTCAATTTTCTCTTTTATATATATACAGGGTGCGGCTGGTATTTGAGGACAGATTTTATGGGTTAGTAAAAAAAAACTTCCTGAACAAATGAATATAATTATATTTGATTACAAACAAGTAAACATGAAATTTAGCTAACTATTATTTAATTTTATTTAATAAAACCCCCACTAGCCTCAATAATTGCCTCTACACGAGGTCAAAATCGGCTGCAAGCTCTGATTAATTGGTGCTTATTTATGTCAGGAATTACTCGAACGATTGCAGCTTTAAGAAAGTCTTTGGCATTATCAGGGTTTTTAATAACCTCCTTCTCAACAACGCTCCACACAATAGACTACTGGATTGAGATCTGGAGAGTTAGGAGGCCAAATGTTGGGTGTGATGTGGTCGTACAAATGGTTAGCCGTCCATTCTTGTATATGTAGCGCCTTGTGGGATGGAGCCGAGACTTGCCCTAATATATAAAGCCTGCCGTTGCATATGTTTTAAATCCAGGGATTGAAAACTGTTTCTAGAACCTTATTGTAAGCAGCAGCATTTGCACTAAGGCCTTATAGAAAAAGTGTGCTTTTTTCAGACACATGCATCTTTTTGGCAGTTGACCTCATTGATTTACCTCGGTTTTCATCAACTGTCTGCTTGACATCCTGAATAGATTCAGATGTTCTCACTTTATTAGAACGTGCAGAATGTCTTTTTACCTTTTGATACAGACATTGGGGAACTGTCAGCGTCTTCTAACTTGTGGACAAACGATCTTGCAACTCTGAGGAAACGTGCAATATCCAAATCGCTATGATCAGCCTTTAATGCCTCAATCACAGCATGCCTTTTCATTTCATTTGTTATCATAAGGTTTGCCATTCTTGATTTCTTAAAAATAAAAGCATTAGAAGTTAGTCTAAAGCAGTATTGATCTTAAATCTGTATGTCCTCAAATACCAACCGCACTGTGTGTATGTATATATATATATATATATATATATATATATATATATATATATATATATATACATACACTATATATATATATATATATATATATCCTATAGGGTAAGACAAATCCTTTGCTCAATGTTAAATATCAGAGCTATTTAATATATTAAAAAATATGCATAACTTGCCCAACTCGGAATTTCATCCCTCAGCAATCTTCAGGCGCGTATTGGGGTGGGGGGGGTCAACGCCGGTGCTTTTTAGTATTTGTTGTTATCGCGAGACATTTTATTGTT
This sequence comes from Acanthosepion lycidas, assembly GCA_963932145.1. Lineage (NCBI taxonomy): Eukaryota > Metazoa > Mollusca > Cephalopoda > Sepiida > Sepiidae > Acanthosepion > Acanthosepion lycidas. The sequence goes on along the minus strand of OZ010572.1, from coordinate 118,223,643 downwards.
AGGCTGGATTATTATTGTTGTTGATTATTTAAATGAATTTTAGTTTAATTTGTGATTTGAATTTAGTCCCAGATTAAAATTTAAGACTGAATATAAGTTTGTAAATAAGAATTATAAATTATAATTTTAAAATTTAAAAACAGACTCTGATGTTATCAAAAGGAAGAAACATTTGGCTATATATATATATATATATATATATATATATATATATATATATATATATATATATATATATATAGTGTAAGATAAATACATTGGTCAATGTTAAATATCAGAGTTACTTAATATATTAAAAAATATGTATAATACACTCGGAGAGTTATACCTCTGAAATTCTCAGGTAAAATTGTTAAAAATTGTACTTGAGGATATCAGATGACATGAAACTCCGATTTGTGCAACCAACGTAGAGTACTATGTATCTTTATATATATATATATATATATATATATATATATATGTGTGTGTGTGTGTGTGTGTGTGTGTGTGTGTGTGTGTGTGTGTGTGTGTGTGTGTTAAAAGAAGTGAAGAGAGGTGCCGCACACATTTTTGGCTGTAATGTGAATTTTTTGAGAAAAAATATTATGGTTTATTTTCCATAATTTTACTACATGGGTTTCTGGTCTCGCGACCATCCTCAGGTAAAGGGCGGAGATTTCCACATATTATTAAAAATAATTAATTTTTCATTATGTTTTTCAATGTTAAATATTCTCGATATGAGACATTTTCTGTTTTTGTGTTAGTAATCCGAATGTCTTTCTTGAAATGGCGGTGAAGAGTTCTGCGCGAAGGGTCATAAAACAATTAAGGTTGGTCCAAGAAAAATGATGAATTAATTATCGGCATCTTATCTTTTAATGTTTTAATGACCCCCGTGTGTTCTTAGATCTGTTTCCATTTTCGTGTGTTTCTGTCAGCATGCGTGTATATATGCGTGCGTATATTCCCCCTCCATACATATAATGTCTTACTACTCATTTGTACACATACACACATACATACACACATACATACACATACGCACATACACACCGTCCCACCACAAGGAATCAGTACATACACACACATACATGCACACAGACATACACACACATACTTCCCAAGCTACATTAAACCAGTATACACATGCACACACACACATACATACACACACATACGTACATACATACACACGTACTTCCTATGTTGTGTGGGGTTTGTGTGCGTGCTCGTGAGTAGCTCCCCTGTTTTGTCAACATGCGTATATATATATATATATATATATATATATATATATATATATATAAATGTGTGTGTATATATATATATATATATATATATATATATATATATATATATATATATATATATATATATATATATATCTTCGTGTCTCCCGTATATGAGCGTGCGTTCATGTATGTGAGTGATTTGATCACTGTATTTGGTCACCTTGTGTGCATGTTGTGTGCTTTTGCGTGTGGGGTTATGATCTATTTAGTTGGGGTTTAAATTTGTTTATAAAGTTTTTTCTTGTATTTGTAGTTACGAATAATCGTCTGTTATATATGTGATATATCGGCATGATATTAAATTTAAATTTTAAATTTATATATATATATATATATATATATATATATATATATATATATATATATATATATATATATATATATCGAAATATATAGCTGAAACTTCTCTCTCATGTTTCAAATAGCATATGGATCAGTTCTAACTGATCTCTTATACTCTAAGATGAGATGATGATCCCTCTTCATCTCTTGACCTACTCATCTAGTTTTCCTCTGTACTCTTTCATTTTTTAAAAAACTTATTCTCCGTTCTTTTGATTGTTCTTAAATGGACTTTGAGGTTGGAAGTCAAAGTATGAATGTTGGTACTTTTACTGAAGGCATGAATGTTCGTTTTCCTCTCGCCATTGCTCAGTTGGGAAGACAGTGGGGCTGGCGCAAGACAATTTTAGCCCGCTCTCGTTTTAGCTGAATAACTTAGAGTATTTTTCATTGATTCTTACGACATATGGTGTCCAGATGCCTAACTGTCTTATATGGAAACCTGGAAAAAATAAACCTAATTAATTTCATCTATTTTTTTTTATAGATATTAAACATTGTGTGGAATGGACGATTATGCTGTTACTCCCTGCTGTTGCACAATTTTGCTGTTACTCCCGGTATATACGTTGTCGATGAGGGTGAAGCACTTTACTTCTTACAAACTGCAGTCAGAATACACGAAACATATCATTCGATTATAATGGAATCAACAGTATGCCTCAAGGTCCCAAAACGACACTCCTCATGTTTTGAATTCAGAACTGTCCTTCTCCTAGACCGTTCGCTAACCAAGGCTATAGGACCCAGGCTTTTCTGCTATTTCTCCATGGCTGGTGGGAGAAGATATGGTTTCAAACCTTTTCCCAAGGTTATTAATTCATAAGTGAATGTAATGAACTCGACTGGAATTCGAACTCAGCTCTCCGATTCGCTATTCATTAATCCATCGTAATAAATATTACTGATTTTTCTCGAAAATGAATGTCAGGCCAGATTTTACAAATTGATATTTTCAAATAAGCCCTACGCGTTGTTCGCGCCTTTTAATCATTGCTTCGATCAGGAAGTGCTTAAGCATACAGAGAGCTTAGCATGCTGTTATAGATATCTAAAAATTAAATTTATATTAATAACATATATAATCCTATTCATATATATTTTCTTATATGAAAAGTTGGCTCTCTGTGCCAAATTTTCTCCCCGGAATTGATACTTCAAATATACAAATCAACAATTCGCCCTTGCATGGAGTATTGCTGCCATATTATCGTCTGTTGCACCTTCTGTTTACCTCGGAGTTCCTGACAAGATCCAAAGACGGATAAGTAATGTGATTGGCCATGATCTGGCATGTCGCCTGCAGTCACTCTCTCACAGACGCGCCGCCGCCTCTCTCTGTCTTTTCTACAAATACTTTCATGGTACTTGCTCCGATGAGCTGTTTTCACTGTTTCCCAGACTCCGTGAGTTCGAGCGCCCTACAAGGCTGGCATCCTGCTCCCACCCTTTCACTGTAGAAATTTTTAAATGTAGCCGTCTCTTCTTATCCAGTAGCTTCATACCTCGCACCTCTCGCCTCTGGAACACCCTTCCCAATTACTGTTTCCCTGTTAGCTATAATCTCCAACTATTCAAATGTAATGTCAATCGACATCTCCAGTTACCTTGATCTATCCACTATCCTTCTCCTCATCCTTTCTTCTATCACTCCTATCTGATCTTGCTCCAAATCTTCTGCAACCCCCTGCATCCTAGTGGCTTCACGCCTTGCTCGGGGCGTAATGCTCAAAAAAAAAAAAAATATGAAACTGACAAAGTACTTTTATTGAATATTTTTTGGGAATATTTTTATTAAGTGTTTTATTGATTTTTTTTTATTATTTCTTTTGGATGCGAAAAAGTGTTTTTCTCTTCTGGCCTTATTTTTTTCTTTATATTTCCAGCGCTTTCGGCTAATCTATTACACATTTTAAATGATTTGAGTTACACTACTGCAATAAATGGTTTGTATGTGCTATTATAAACAGTCTAAGATATGCTGAAAGGTATAGATATATTTTTAATTCCCAAATACAGAAAGAAATAGGGGCAAAGGAAAAGCATGCGGTAAGGAAAGAAATGAAGTAAAACAACAGGAAGGACATAGTAAAAGAAACCAAAGACGGAAGATGGCAATGAAAGAAAGCGAAAATATGCATCAGAAAGCAAGAAGGGCATTGTGAAAGAAAGGGAAAAATCGATGAGTTTATATATAAAGAATTTTTAAAAAATCAGGAAGGGAAGAGATAAAAATAGACAAAGTGTTAATGGGATAGTGGAAGAAAAAAAAACAGCAAGGGTAAAGTCCAATAAAGAGATTAAATCGTTATGAAATAGTAACCAAAAACTCTAATGACATTGTGAAGGAAAGAACCAAACAGGAGAGGCATGTTAAGATAAAGACAATAAACTGTAATGACATCGTGAAGGAACGAACTAAGCGGGAAAGAACATAGTGAGATAAAACGATTAAACACTAATGACATTGAAGGATATAGAACTCACAGTGGATAAAGGCGTTGGCTAGATCCAGTGACAGGACCCAAAGAATGTGAGTTCAATACCCGGTTGAGGCAGTAGAGAACTTGGAGAGTGGAATTAACAGGAGATAACTGATAACTGACAACCATTAAAACATGGCACGTGGAACTAGAACAGTCTAACACAGTGAGCGAAATAAAAGGTTCAGTTCGACATTCCAACTACCTGAAGAAGGCCGGAGTGTATAACGGCCGAAACGTTGTAATAAATATGGCGACAAAGATGAGGATAATTCTACGAATAATGTAAATAGTGAAAAAAATCTAAAAGCACAGTAAAAGCAATCTATAAAATTGAAGGATATAATCAACGAATGAAACTAAAAGACGAATTGAGATTAAGGGACAATGAAAAACGTAGGAATGATATAATGAGACAAAAAAGATCTGGGACGACAAAGTGAATGTGCAAAAAATCGAAAATAATGGAACGAACACACAGGAAGGACATTTAAATAATGAAAAATGAACCGAAAATATTTACCGAAAGAAGGAAATCATTAAGAGTATAATTAATTAAAATAAAAATACCAAGAAGAATATAGTAAATGAAAAGCAAACCTAAAAAATGACATCATGATAAATAAATAAAAAACGGAAGGGTCGTAGAATATAAGTGAAAGAAAGCCAAAACAATAGGTAAGATGCAGTGAAAAGCAAACATCGGAAGAACGTTGTGAAAGAAATTAAAAAATGAATAATATAGAGAAAGAAATTAAAAAAAATTGGAATAATATAGTGAAAGAAATTTTTAAAAATTGGAATAATCTAGTTAAAGAAATAAAAAGAATTGGAATAATCTAGTAAAAGAAATAAAACAAATTAGAATAATATAGCGAAAGAAATAAAAATGTAATAATATAGTGAAAGTAATTTAAAATATTGGAATGATATAGTGAAATAAATAAAAACAGATTAGAATAATATAGCGAAAGAAATAAAAATATGAAAAGATAGTGAAGGATAAAAAAGAGAAAAGATATTTTGAAACAAAAAAATATTGAAGGAGAGTATTACTAAAAACCTGGAATCACACAGCGAAAGATATAAAAATAAAAAAAATAGTGAAAGAAAGACGGAATAAATAAGATATTCATAGTAAACGAAAAATAGAACAGAGATAGCAAAATAAAAAGAAAATAAGAAAGAAAATAGTGTTTGGAAAAAAACACAAAAGAAACAACATTGCGAAAGAAAGAAATAAGAGAAGAAATATAAAAAAATGAAAGTAGAGCCGGAAAGACATAGTGAAAGAAAGGAACAAAAAATAGAAGAATATAGTAAGTAGATGGAAAAAAAACGGTAAGGATATGGCAAAATTAAGAAATAATACCAAATATTAAGTGAAAGAAAGAAGGAAAAGCAGGAATGATATATGGAAAGAAAGTAAAAAGCAGAAAAGGGGAAGTTACGAGAAAAGGGAAGGAAAGTAAAAAGCAAAAATGGAAAGGAAATCAGAAAGGGGAAGGAAAATAAAAAGCAGAAAAGTGAAGGGAACAAGAATACAGATCGAAAGTAAAAAGCGGAAAAAGGAAGAAAACCAAAAAGGGGAAGGAAAGTAAAATCATGAAAAGGGAAGAAAATCAGGAAAGGAATGGAAAGGAAATTAAACGGAGAAAAAGGAAGGAAACCAGTAAGGGGAAGGAAAGTAAAAAGGAGAAAAGGGAAGGAAACCAGAAAGGGGAAGGAAAGTAAAAAGGAGAAAAGGGAGGAAAATTAGAAAGGGGAAGGAAAGTAAAAAGGAGAAAAGGGAGGAAAATTAGAAAGGGGAAGGAAAGTAAAAAGGAAAAAAGGGAAGGAAATCAGAAAGGGGAAGGAAAGTAAAAAGGAAAAAAGGGAAGGAAATCAGAAAGGGGAAGGAAAGTAAAACGGAGAAAAGGGAAAGAAATCAGAAAGGGGGAAAAAAGTAAAACGGAGAAAAGGGAAGGAAATGAGAAAGGGGAAGGAAAGTAAAACGCAGAAAAGGGAAGGAAATCAGAAAGGGGAAGGAATGTAAAACGCAGAAAAGGGAAGGAAACCAGAATGGGGAAGGAAAGTAAAACGGAGAAAAGGGAAAAAAACAGAAAGGGGAAGGAAAGTAAAACGGAGAAAAGGGAAGGAAATCAGAAAGGGGAAGGAATGTAAAACGCAGAAAAGGGAAGGAAACCAGAATGGGGAAGGAAAGTAAAACGGAGAAAAGGGAAAAAAACAGAAAGGGGAAGGAAAGTAAAACGGAGAAAAGGGAAGGAAATCAGAAAGGGGAAGGAAAGTAAAAAGGAGAAAAGGGAAGGAAATCAGAAAGGGGGAAGAAAGTAAAACGGAGAAAAAAGAAGGAAATCAGAAAGGGGAAGGAAAGTAAAACGGAGAAAAGGGAAGGAAATCAGAAACGAGAATGAAAGTAAAACGGAGAAAAAAGAAGGAAATCAGAAAGGGGAAGAAAAGTAAAACGGAGAAAAGGGAAGGAAACCAGAAAGGGGAAGGAAAGTAAAACGGAGAAAAGGGAAGGAAATCAGAAAGGGGAAGAAAAGTAAAACTGAGAAAAGGGAAGGAAATCAAAAAAGGGAAGGAAAGTAAAACGGAGAAAAAAGAAGGAAATCATAAAGGGGAAGGAAAATAAAACGGAGAAAAGGTAAGGAAACCGGAAAGGGGAAGGAAAGTAAAACGGAGAAAAGGGAAGGAAATCAGAAAGGGGAAGGAAAGTAAAAAGGAGAAAAGGGAAATAGATCAGAAAGGGGAAGGAAAGTAATGAGGAGAACAGAGAAGGAAACCAGAAAGGGGAAGGAAAGTAAAACGGAGAAAAGGGAAGGAAACCAGAAAGGGGAAGTAAAGTAAAACGGAGAAAATGGAAGGAAACGAGAAAGGGGAAGGAAAGTAAAAAGGAGAAAAGGGAAGGAAGCCAGAAAGGGGAAGGAATGTAAAACGGAGAAAAGGGAAGGAAATAAGAAAGGGGAAGAAAAGTAAAACGGAAAAAGGGAAGGAAATCAGAAAGGGGAAGGAAAGTAAAACGCAGAAAAGGGAAGGAAATCAGAAAGAGGAAGGAATGTAAAACGCAGAAAAGGGAAGGAAAGTAAAAAGGAGAAAAGGGAAGGAAACCAGAAAGGGGAAGGAAAGTAAAACGGAGAAAAGGGAAGGAAATCCGAAAGGGGAAGGAAAGTAAAAAAGAGAAAGGGAAAGAAATACGAAAGGGGAAGGAAAGTAATGAGGGGAAAAGAGAATGAAACCAGAAAGGGGAAGGAGAGTAAAACGGAGAAAAGGGAAGGAAATCAGAAAGGGGAACGAAAGTAAAACGCAGAAAAGGGAAGGAAATCAGAAAGGGAAAGGAATGTAAAACGCAGAAAAGGGAAGGAAATCAGAAAAGGGAAGGAAAGTAAAAACGGAGAAAAGGGAAGGAAACCAGAAAAGGGGAAGGAAAGTAATGAGGAGAAAAGAGAAGGAAACCAGACAGGGGAAGGAAAGCAAAAAGGAGAAAAGGGAAGGAAGCCAGAAAGGGGAAGGAAAGACAAACGGAGAAAAGGGAAAAAAACAGAAAGGGGAAGGAAAGTAAAAAGGAGAAAATAGAAGGAAATCAGAAAGGGGAAGAAAAGTAAAACGGAGAAAAGGGAAGGAAATCAGAAAAAGGAAGGAAAGTAAAACGGTGAAAAGGGAAGGAAATCAGGAAGAGGAAGGAAAGTAAAACGGAGAAAAAGGAAAAAAACAGAAAGGGGAAGGAAAGTAAAAAGGAGAAAATGGAAGGAAATCAGAAAAGGGAAGAAAAGTAAAACGGAAAAAAGGGAAGGAAATCAGAAAGGGGAAGGAAAGTAAAACGGAGAAAAGTGAAGGAAATCAGAAAGGGGAAGGAAAGTAAAACGGAGAAAAAAGAAGGAAATCAGAAAGGGGAAAGAAAGTAAAACGGAGAAAAAAGAAGGAAATCAGAAAGGGGAAGGAAAGTAAAACGGAGAAAAGGGGAGGAAATCAGAAACGAGAATGAAAGTAAAACGGAGAAAAAAGAAGGAAATCAGAAAGGGGAAGAAAAGTAAAACGGAGAAAAGGGAAGGAAACCAGAAAGGGGAAGGAAAGTAAAACGGAGAAAAGGGAAGGAAATCAGAAAGGGGAAGAAAAGTAAAACTGAGAAAAGGGAAGGAAATCAAAAAAGGAAGGAAAGTAAAACGGAGAAAAAAGAAGGAAATCAGAAAGGGGAAGGAAAATAAAACGGAGAAAAGGTAAGGAAACCGGAAAGGGGAAGGAAAGTAAAACGGAGAAAAGGGAAGGAAATCAGAAAGGGGAAGGAAAGTAAAAAGGAGAAAAGGGAAATAGATCAGAAAGGGGAAGGAAAGTAATGAGGAGAACAGAGAAGGAAACCAGAAAGGGGAAGGAAAGTAAAACGGAGAAAAGGGAAGGAAACCAGAAAGGGGAAGTAAAGTAAAACGGAGAAAATGGAAGGAAACGAGAAAGGGGAAGGAAAGTAAAAAGGAGAAAAGGGAAGGAAGCCAGAAAGGGGAAGGAATGTAAAACGGAGAAAAGGGAAGGAAATAAGAAAGGGGAAGAAAAGTAAAACGGAAAAAGGGAAGGAAATCAGAAAGGGGAAGGAAAGTAAAACGCAGAAAAGGGAAGGAAATCAGAAAGAGGAAGGAATGTAAAACGCAGAAAAGGGAAGGAAAGTAAAAAGGAGAAAAGGGAAGGAAACCAGAAAGGGGAAGGAAAGTAAAACGGAGAAAAGGGATGGAAATCCGAAAGGGGAAGGAAAGTAAAAAAGAGAAAGGGAAAGAAATACGAAAGGGGAAGGAAAGTAATGAGGGGAAAAGAGAATGAAACCAGAAAGGGGAAGGAGAGTAAAACGGAGAAAAGGGAAGGAAATCAGAAAGGGGAACGAAAGTAAAACGCAGAAAAGGGAAGGAAATCAGAAAGGGAAAGGAATGTAAAACGCAGAAAAGGGAAGGAAATCAGAAAAGGGAAGGAAAGTAAAAACGGAGAAAAGGGAAGGAAACCAGAAAAGGGGAAGGAAAGTAAAACGGAGAAAAGGGAAGGAAATCAAAAAGGGGAAGGAAAGTAAAAAGGAGAAAAGGGAAAGAAATCAGAAAGGGGAAGGAAAGTAATGAGGAGAAAAGAGAAGGAAACCAGACAGGGGAAGGAAAGCAAAAAGGAGAAAAGGGAAGGAAGCCAGAAAGGGGAAGGAAAGACAAACGGAGAAAAGGGAAAAAAACAGAAAGGGGAAGGAAAGTAAAAAGGAGAAAATAGAAGGAAATCAGAAAGGGGAAGAAAAGTAAAACGGAGAAAAGGGAAGGAAATCAGAAAGGGGAAGGAAAGTAAAACGGTGAAAAGGGAAGGAAATCAGGAAGAGGAAGGAAAGTAAAACGGAGAAAAAGGAAAAAAACAGAAAGGGGAAGGAAAGTAAAAAGGAGAAAATGGAAGGAAATCAGAAAAGGGAAGAAAAGTAAAACGGAAAAAAGGGAAGGAAATCAGAAAGGGGAAGGAAAGTAAAACGGAGAAAAGTGAAGGAAATCAGAAAGGGGAAGGAAAGTAAAACGGAGAAAAAAGAAGGAAATCAGAAAGGGGAAAGAAAGTAAAACGGAGAAAAAAGAAGGAAATCAGAAAGGGGAAGGAAAGTAAAACGGAGAAAAGGGGAGGAAATCAGAAACGAGAATGAAAGTAAAACGGAGAAAAAAGAAGGAAATCAGAAAGGGGAAGAAAAGTAAAACGGAGAAAAGGGAAGGAAACCAGAAAGGGGAAGGAAAGTAAAACGGAGAAAAGGGAAGGAAATCAGAAAGGGGAAGAAAAGTAAAACTGAGAAAAGGGAAGGAAATCAAAAAAGGGAAGGAAAGTAAAACGGAGAAAAGGGAAGGAAATTAGAAAGGGGAAGGAAAGTAAAACGGAGAAAAGGCATAGAAATCAGGAAGGGGAAGCAAATGAAAACGGAGAAAAGGGAAGGAAATCAGAAAGGGGAAGGAAAGTAAAACGGAGAAAAGGGAAGGAAATCAGAAAGGGGAAGGAAAGTAAAACTGTGAAAAGGGAAGGAAACAAGAAAGGGGAAGGAAAGTAAAACGGAGAAAAGGGAAGGAAATCAGGAATGGGAAAGAAAGTAAAACGAAGAAAAGGGAAAAAAGACAGAAAGGGGAAGGAAAGTAAAAACGAGAAAAGGGAAGGAAATTTGAAAGGGGAAGGAAAGTAATGCGGAAAAAAGGGAAGGAAATTAAAAAGGGGAAGGAAAGTAAAACGGAGAAACGGGAAGGAAATCAGAAATGGGAAGGAAAGTAAAAAGGAAAAAGGGAAGGAAATCAGAAATGCGAAGGAAAGTAAAAAGGAGAAAAGGGAAGAAAACCAGAAAGGGGAGGGAAAGTATAAAGGGGAAAATGGAAGGAATTCAGAAATGGGAAGGAAAGTAAAACGAAGAAAAGGGAAGGAAATCAGAAAGCGGAAGGAAATTAAAACGGAGAAAATGGAAGGAAACCAGAAAGGGGAAGGAAAGTAAAAAGAAGAAAAGGGAAGGAAATCAGAAAGGCGGAGTAAAGTAATGAGGAGAAAGGACAAGGAAACCAGAAAGGGGAAGGAAAGTAAAACGGAGAAAAGGGAAGGAAATTAGAAAGGGGAAGGAAAGTAAAACGGAGAAAAGGCATAGAAATCAGGAAGGGGAAGGAAAGGAAAACGGAGAAAAGGGAAGGAAATCAGAAAGGGGAAGAAAAGTAAAACGGAGAAAAGGGAAGGAAATCAGAAAGGGGAAGGAAAGTAAAACGGAGAAAAGGGAAGGAAATCAGAAAGGGGAAGGAAAGTAAAACGGAGAAAAGGCATAGAAATCAGGAAGGGGAAGCAAATGAAAACGGAGAAAAGGGAAGGAAATCAGAAAGGGGAAGAAAAGTAAAACAGAGAAAACGGAAGGAAATCAGAAAGGGGAAGGAAAGTAAAACGGAGAAAAGGGAAGGAAATCAGAAAGGGGAAGGAAAGTAAAACTGTGAAAAGTGAAGGAAACAAGAAAGGGGAAGGAACGTAAAACGGAGAAAAGGGAAGGAAATCAGGAATGGGAAAGAAAGTAAAACGAAGAAAAGGGAAAGGAAACCAGAAAGGGGAAGGAAAGTAAAACGGAGAAAATGGAAGGAAATCAGAAATGGGAAGAAAAGTAAAAAGGAAAAAGGGAAGGAAATCAGAAATGGGAAGAAAAGTAAAAAGGAAAAAGGGAAGGAAATCAGAAATGGGAAGAAAAGTAAAACGGAGAAAGGGGAAGGAAACCAGAAAAAGGAAGTAAAGTAATTAGAAGAAAAGAGAAGGAAACCAGAAAGCGGAAGGTAAGTAAAACGGAGAAAAGGGAAGAAATTAGAAAGGGGAAGGAAAGTAAAACGGAGAAAAGCGAAGGAAATCTGAACGGGGGGGAGGAAAGTAAAACGGAGAAAAGGGAAGGAAATCCGAAAGGGGAAGGAAAGTAAAATGAAAAAAGGAAAGGAAATCAGAAAGGCGAAGGAAAGTAAAAAGCAGAAAAGGGAAGAAAACCAGAAAGGGGAGGGAAAGTAAAAAGGGTAAAATGGAAGGAAATCAGAAAAGGGAAGGAAATCAGAAAAGGGAAGGAAAGTAAAACGAAGAAAAGGAAAGGAAATCAGAAAGGGGAAGTAAAGTAAAACGGAGAAAAGGGAAGGAAATCAGAAATGGGAAGAAAAGTAAAAAGGAAAAAGGGAAGGAAATCAGAAAGGGGAGGGAAAATAAAAAGAAGAAAATGGAAAGAAATCGGAAATGGGAAGGAAAGTAAAACGGAGAAAAGGGAAGGAATCCAGAAAGGGAAGGGAAAGTAAAAAGGAGAAAATGGGAGGAAATCAGAAAGGCGAAGGAAAGTAAAAAGGAGAAAAGGGAAGGAAATCAGGAAGGGGAAGGAAAGTAAGACGGAGAAAAATGAAGGAAATCAGAAATGGGAAGGAAAGTAAAACGGAGATATGGGAAGGAAATCAGAAAGGGGAAGGAAAGTAAAACGGAGAAAAGGGAAGGAAATCAGAAAGGGGAAGGAAAGTAAAACGGAGAAAAGGGAAGGAAATCAGAAAGGGGAAGGAAAGTAAAACGGAGAAAAGGGAAGGAAACCAGAAAGGGGAAGTAAAGTAAAACGGAGAAAAGGGAAGGAAATCAGAAAGGGGAAGAAAAGTAAAACGGAGAAAAGAGAAAGGAAACCAGAAAGGGGAAGGAAATAAAAACGGACAAAATGGAAGGAAATCAGAAATGGGAAGGAAAGTAAAACGGAGAAAAGGGAAGGAAATCAGAAATGGGAAGGAAAGTAAAACGGAGAAAAGGGAAGGAAATCAGAAAGGGGAAGGAAAGTAAAACGGAGAAAAGGGAAGGAAACCAGAAAGGGGAAGTAAAGTAAAACGGAGAAAATGGAAGGAAATCAGGAAGGGGAAGAAAAGTAAAACGGAGAAAAGGGAAGGAAATCAGAAATGGGAAGAAAAGTAAAACGGAGAAAGGGGAAGGAAACCAGAAAAAGGAAGGAAAGGAAAACGGAGAAAAGGGAAGGAAACCAGAAATGGAAAGGAATGTAAAAAGGAGAAAAGTGAATGAAATCAGAAAGGGAAGGAAAGTAATTAGAAGAAAAGAGAAGGAAACCAGAAAGGGGAAGGTAAGTAAAACGGAGAAAAGGGAAAGAAATTAGAAAGGGGAAGTAAATTAAAACGGAGAAAAGCGAAGGAAATCTGAACGGTGGGGAGGAAAGTAAAACGGAGAAAAGGGAAGGAAATCCGAAAGGGGAAGGAAAGTAAAAAGGAAAAAAGTAAAGGAAATCATAAAGGCGAAGGAAAGTAAAAAGGAGAAATGGGAAGAAAACCAGAAAGGGGAGTGAAAGTAAAAAGGGGAAAATGGAAGGAAATCAGAAATGGGAAGGAAAGTAAAACGGAGAAAAGGGAAGGAAATCAGAAAGGGGAAGGAAAGTAAAAAGGAAAAAAGGAAAGGAAATCAGAAAGGCGAAGGAAAGTAAAAAGGAGAAATGGGAAGAAAACCAGAAAGGGGAGGGAAAGTAAAAAGGGGAAAATGGAAGGAAACCAGAAAGGGGGAGTAAAGTAAAACGGAGAAACGGGAAGGAAATCAGAAAGGGGAAAAAAAGTAAAAAGAAAAAACAGAAGGAAATCAGAGATTGGAAGAAAAGTAAAACAGAGAAAGGGGAAGGAAACCAGAAAAAGGAAGGAAAGGAAAACAGAGAAAAGGGAAGGAAACCAGAAATGGAAAGGAAAGTAAAAAGGAGAAAAGGGAAGGAAATCAGAAAGGGAAGGAAAGTAATTAAAAGAAAAGAGAAGGAAACCAGAAAGGGGAAGGTAAGTAAAACGGAGAAAAGGGAAGGAAATTAGAAAGGGGAAGGAAAGTAAAACGGAGAAAAGCGAAGGAATTCAGAACGGGGGGAGGAAAGTAAAACGGAGGAAAGGGAAGGAAATCCGAAAGGGGAAGGAAAGTAAAAAGGAAAAAAGGAAAGGAAATCAGAAAGGCGAAGGAAAGTAAAAAGGAGTAAAGGGAAGGAAACCAGAAAGTGGAGGGAAAGTAAAAATGAGAAAATGGAAGGAAAGCAGAAAGGAGAAGGAAAGTAAAACGCAGAAAAGGGAAGGAAATCAGAAAGGGGAAGGAAAGTAAAACGGAGAAAAGGGAAGCAAACCAGAAAGGGGAAGGCAAGTAAAAAGAAGAAAAGGGAAGGAAATCCGAAAGGCGGAGGAAAGTAATGAGGAGAAAGGAGAAGGAAACCAGAAAGGGGAAGGAAAGTAACACGGAGAAAAGGGAAGGAAACCAGAAAGGGGAAGTAAAGTAAAAAGGAGGAAAGGGAAGGAAATCAGAAAGGGGAAAAAAGTAAATAGGAGCAAAGGGACGGAAATCAGAAAGGGAAGGAAAGTAAAAAGGAGAAAAGGGAAAGAAATCAGAAAGGGGAAGGAAAGTAAAAAGAAGAAAATGGAAGGAATCCAGAAAGGGGAAGTAAAGTAAAAGGAGGAAAGGGAAGGAACCCAGAAAGGGGGAGGAAAGTAAAACGGAGAAAAGGGAAGGTAATCAGAAGGGGAAGTAAAGTAAAAAGGAGGAAAGGGAAGGAAATCAGAAAGGGGAAAAAAGTAAATAGGTGAAAAGGGACGGAAATCAGAAAGGGGAAGGAAAGTAAAAAAGAGAAAAGGGAACGAAACCAGAAAGGAGAAGGAAAGTAAAAATGAGAAAAAGGACGGAAATCAGAAAGGGGAAGGAAAGTAAAAAAGAGAAAAGGGAAGGAAATCAGAAAGGGGAAGGAAAGTAAAAAGGAGAAAAGGGAAGGAAATCAGAAAGGGGAAGGAAAGTAAAAAGGAGAAAAGGGAAGGAAACCAAAAAGTGGAAGGAAAGTATAAAGGAGAAATGGGAAGGAAACCAGAAAGTGTAAGGAAAGTAAAAAGGAGAAAAGGGAAGTAAATCAGTAAGGGGAAGGAAAGTAAAAATCGGACAAAGGAAGGAAAGTAAAAAGCAGTAAGAATCAGGGGAAAGATATACTTAAAGAAAATAAGGAATATTTTAAAGAAATAAAAATTAGAGGGCCGAACATAATTAACTTTATATTTTATAAATTTAAATTTATATCACGCTCTTATAAAATTTATAAATTTATATCGAAGAAAAGAAAGCCAACGAGACGGCGAGAAAAAAAACGAAAATAGAAAAGCAAAGCAAACAAAAGGAAACATTTGTAAGAAAAAAAATATTAAGAAAGTCAAAATTAAACAGAGACAAATTAATGAAAGGATGGAGGTTTTAATCAGTCATTTTTTGTTAAATAATATATTCGTTCGACTACAAATGCAGAAGGACGAGTATGTTTCATAGACTATGCAAAGGCCTTCGACAAAATCTGCCATAAGCATTTGATGGAACTGCTCAGTAACCTTGATATGCCCAGGAAAGTTATCAGAATAATCAAGAACCTATAATAGCAGCAAACAACATTCAAGGGGCATAGGCAACAAGTCAGTGAATATTTTTTTAAAAATAACAAGGGGCACAAGGCAAGGGTACGACGTCTCACCCAACATGTTCGACCTGTACAGAGATTCAATTCTGAGAGAATTGAAAACCCTACCGGGATTTAGCACTGGCGGCCACATTCATAACAGCAAAAAATACGCAGACGACACAGTACTGATAGCATACACGTAAAAGAAATGCCAAAATCTCCTACAGAAGGTAGCGACGTAGGGTGTAAAGAAGGGGCTAAGCATAAACTACAAGAAAACATAATGCATAGTCATCAGTAAAAAGATGAGCCCGAAATGCGAATTGCAGGTCGGGAACACTAGAATCAAGCGGATGTTTAAATATATGGGAAGCGTTCTGACAGAGAACGGTAAATGCAACGCTGAGATCCGTAGACGTATTGGGATGGCCAAGGACACATTTCAAAAGCTCGGCAGGAGGCTTTCTTTTGTAACAAAGAAAAAAATACTGAGCTGTTACTTGACATCTGACCTTTTTTACGGCAGCGAATGTAGGACGATTTCCACAAAGATGAAGAAGAGACTCGATGCGACGGAGATGTGGTTCTACAGAAGGATGCAAAGGATATCACGGACCGACCATGTGAGCAACAATAGGGTCCTAGAGAGGTTGCAAAAAAGAAGGACGCTAACATTAGGAAGAGGAAACTGAAGTTTCTAGGACACATAATGAGGAAGGAGGGCCTGGATAATCTGATACTCACGGGGCGAATAGAGGGAAGGAGAGACAAAGGAAAACAACGCATGCCATACCTAGCGGTCTTAAAGCAAATGGATGACAGAAAGTGATCTGGGGGAGGTAGCAGAAGGAAGAAACTTTTGAGAACTTCAAGAGATAGAGTGAGCTATGATCGCCTACGCCCTGAAAGGAGATGGCGCATAGAAAAAAAATGTCCGATACGTTAATAATTGAAGAGAAAAACAAATTAACAATTCAAAAGAAAATAAACAAAAAGTAGATGAAAAGAAGAAAAATAAGAAAGGAAAGAAAGGAACTAGAAATAGCAGGTTGGTGCAAAAATAATGACGTAATAATGTCGTTTTTTGACGTATTTTTTAACGTCAAAAAACGACATTATTACGTCATTATTTTTGTACCAACCTAATAGCAGGTGATAAGAAAGATGAAAAGAGAAAAGAGACAAATTCGAATGGTAAAGAGGAAAATGTAAAAAGAAATAAACAAATTGGCTAAATGATATCAGGAGAAAATGACACATTGAGGAAAAATGATATCATGGGAAAATGATATCATGAAAAATTGTCATTATGTCATTTTTTTTTCATGATATCATTTATATCATGAAAAAAAATGACATCATGAGAAAATGGCATGATAAAAATGATATCATGAAAAAATGATATCATGAGAAAATGGCATGATAAAAATATCATGGGAAAATGATATCATAAGAAATTGACATCATTGGAAAATGATATCATGAAAAAATGACATCATGAGAAAATGGCATGATAAAGATGATATGAGAAAAAATGATCTCATGTGAAAATGATATCATGAGAAAAATGATATCATGAGAAAATGACATCATGAGAAAAATGATATGAGAAAATGACAAAAATGATATGAGAAAAATGATATCATGAGAAAATGGCATAAGAAAAATGATATCATGATAAAATGATATCATGAGAAAAATGATATGAGAAAATGACAAAAATGATATCATGAAAAAATGATATCATGTGAAAATGACATCATGAAAAAATATGAGAAAATGGCATCATGAGAAAAATGATATGAGGAAATGACAAAAATGATATGAGAAAAAATGATATCATGAGAAAATGACATCATGAGAAAAATGATATCATGAGAAAATGACATCATGAGAAAAATGATATCATGAGGAAATGACATCATGAGAAAAATGGTATGATGAGAAAAATGATATCATGAGAAAATGAAATCATGAGAAAAATGATATCATGAGAAAAATGATATGAGAACATGACAAAAATGATACGAGAAAAATGATATCATGAGAAAATGACATCATGAGATGATGATATCATGAGAAAAATGATATGAGAAAATGGCAGCATGAGAAAAATGATATGAGAAAATGACAAAAACAATATCATTAGAAAAATGATATCATGAGAAAAATAAAGTAATTAAAAGAAATGTAAGAGTTAGAAAATAAAAAAGAAGGAAAGGAAGAAAAATAAAATTGATGAATGACATCAAGAGAATAAAGAAAAAAAAAAGAAAATATAACAAAAAAAGCCATGAGTGAATTCCTGAGAAAAGAAAAAAAGAAACTCGACAAGTGATATAAAAAAGAAACAAAGAAAGAAAGAAAAATAAAGATGATTGCTATCAAGAGAAGAAAAAAAGAAACAAGAAACAAGAAAGAAATGAATTTGATGAGTAATAAAGAGAGAAAAAGAAAGAAAGAAAGAAAGAATTTCGTTAAGTGAAATCAAGAGAAAAAAGGAAGTAATTAAAAGAACTGACAGTGATAGAGAGGAAGAAAGAAAAAATTAAAAAACTGATGAGTGATATCAAGAGAACAAAAAAGAAAGAAAAAAATAAAGCAAAATCAAGAGGAAGAAAAAGAAATTCTGTAAGTTATAAAAAAAAATGAAAATAAAGAAATTCGATCAGTGATATAAAGAAAGAAAGAGCGAAAGAAAGGAAGGAATTTGATGAGTAATATGTAGAGAAGAAGAATAAAAAAGAATAAATGAATTTCGATAAGTGAACAAACGAAAGAAAGAAAAAAAGAAAGAAAAAAATCTAAGCATTTCTAAAAAGCTAAAATGAACAGTTAGAATTTTTGAATGTGTGTCCCCATAAAAAGATGTCTGAAATGTTATGACAGGAGGAACCATTCGCTTCCGTCAAAGCATGACCCACAGAGAGTGTATGCTCGACTGATAAATCACATCTAATTAAAATAGCGAAAGAAATGAAATAGAAATATGCAGAAGAACAGGCAAAGAAAGAACAACAACAAAAACAACAAATAGGCGAATTAATAACGAAATAAATCAAGTAATAAACGCTGGAGAAAAATATTATTAAATTTGATTAAAATTTTATTCCCAATTTAATTTCAAATGAGGCTTTCGCAAGCCATATTTGGTAAAATTATGCCGTTATTAAAAATAAACCGAGTGTTATTAGTTCCGTCTGAGGACGACGAACATTACGAATTCTTTGCATAACGAATTATTTTTTGTATCTAATTCAACATTAGGAATGGTTGCTATGAGCTAATAAATGTTTGCTGCGTGATTCCGTTAATATAACATGGCAATCTCAAATACGAAATATTATCGCCATATAGCAATCCATAAAAACACTATCTATCTATCTATCTATCTATCTATCTATCTATCTATCTATCTATCTCTCTCTCTCTCTCTCTCTCTCTCTCTCTCTCTCTATATATATATATATATATATATATATATATATATATATATATATATATATATATATGATGGTTTTGTCGGTAAAAAATTTCTAATGGGTTTATAAACAAGCGTTTTAAATAACAGTATAAATCAATATATAATGCAAATATATATAAAAAGTAGAACATGAAGGGAAACTACGACATACCCCATATATATATATATATATATATATATATATGTGTGTGTGTGTGTGTGTTTGTATATATATATATATATATATATATATATATATATATATATATAATATAAAAGGCTCAAGCTTATTACATTGGAATCGTAATCATCATCCAATTTAT
Organism: Acanthosepion lycidas; assembly: GCA_963932145.1. Lineage (NCBI taxonomy): Eukaryota > Metazoa > Mollusca > Cephalopoda > Sepiida > Sepiidae > Acanthosepion > Acanthosepion lycidas. The sequence continues at coordinate 118,204,855 of OZ010572.1, read as the reverse complement.
CGGACCGACAAATTTTTAATTTTTCCGATGTCTTTTTGCATTTGTAAGTCTGATGATTTGAATCGTGATTACGATTCCAATGCAATAAATTATAACCATGGAATATTAGTGTTTGAGCCTTTTATATTATATTCTTACTCTGTCCTGGACATTGAGTTCTACTTGGATTCTATCTTCTTAGGAATTCATATATATATATATATATATATATATATATATATATATATATATATATATATATATACATATATATATATATAATACATATATATATATATATAATATGTATATATACATATATACATATATATATATATATATACACACACAGACACAGACACACACACACACACATATATATATATATATATATATATATATATATATATATATATATGGGCCACTAATATATATAATGCTATTAAACAAGCATTTTAAAAATGTATGTATCAATATATAATATATACAAATATATATAAAGAGTGTACGAAGACCAAGGGAAATATGACATACCTTACACACACACACACACATATATATATATATATATATATATATATATATATATATATATATATGTATATTAAAAGCTGAAAAAATATAGTGATTTGGAGAGACTAAGCTGTAATGTCATAGTAAAAGAAAGAAGAAAACAGTAACGATATTTTGAAAGAAAGTGAAAAAAATGTAATTGGATAGTGAAAAAAACGTTTGTAAAGCACATACTGTAAGTAAAAAATAGGATATATATATATATATATATATATATAGATAGATAGATAGATAGATAGATAGATAGATAGATAGATAGGTACGTTGAGAAAAAATAGAGTACAATTCCAACGTTCGTAGCATTTAATTATAAAAGAGGGCTCAATACAAAGTAAAGCATTATTATTTATTTTAGAATATTACACCGCGAACACTTAAAAATTGCTACACAGTTGCATTCGTATTTCGATGTTTATCAATGCATCTCATCAGGCGATTGTCAATTAGTGGCGAGTAAACGATTTAAGTAAAATACAACGTCTTTTTACGAAAAAAAGAAAAGAGTGGGGGCTAGAAGTTTTCTGGGCTTTTTATAATAAGACTCCTAATGTGAAATGGCAACTTTTAAAAACGGCAAGGACATGTAGACGTTTATATGAACCTGTTTTCTGTGATTACACGTAAAAATGAATTAACAGTAAATCATAAAACTTAGTTTACCTTTTACCTTACAATTGTTTCTTCTTATAGTAACTATTTGTTCGGGGTTGCACAATATAGCTTATCTTTCTATTTGCAAGATTAATTTGGATTTAATATAGTTTTGTATTAAACTGCAGTTAGTACTAGTAACATCTTGTACGGACGTTTTGGTATTTGGTTGGTATTTTTGGCATTTTACATTGATTGGTTAGTGTTATTAACATCTTACATGAAGAATCCTTATTTAACAGATGCATAGCAATTTACCAAATAATTCAATATGTTTTAATTAATTACCTGTTTCTTAAAGAAGTCATTTTATCGACTGTAAAAATTTTTATGTAGGTAATTCGCAAAGCATATAACATGCTTAATATTTTGTTAAATTACATCTCCTTCCCTTGTTTTCTTAGTGCATTGTCTGGTTTGTATAATTTATATAACCATTTGTATCCGCTTTAGTTTATGTCTGGCTGCCGTTAACTGCCAATCTACGGATCATGACCTATTCATAAAAAATGTTTTGTTTCCTCGCTTGGTTTAAATTTAATATAGGTCATATTTGATTGGTTTATCAGAATAAAACCCACACACATTATCACCCACCCTATGTTCTTTTTTTTGTTGTTGTAAACACAGGTTGTATTTTGTTTTTAAATCTAAATAAATCGCTCACTCCCCACTACTTTAAAATCGCCTGATATGATGCATTGATACGCATCGAAACACGAAATTGTGTAGTGATTTTTAGATTTTTTCGGTGTAATATCATAATATATATATATATATATATATATATATATATATATATATATATATATATATATATATATATATATATATATTGTTATGGGACCTTACCCATAATATCATAATGGACTATTCCATACGTAATAAATACTGCGCCTCAAGAGTAAGCAGAGAGTTCAGCCCGAAGTCGGGTGACAGGCTGATAGGCTGAACGGTTGAACTCTCTGCCTTCGGGCGGGGAGGAACCCGAAGGAGGCTACGCCGAAGGTCGGAGTCTCTTTCGGTGTGGTAGATCGACCGTGAACTCGTTTATACGGGTTCAAAGGCCATATTTTTGGCCGAGCTCACGGGCTCGGTGATCCCGCGTTAAACCGGCCTTGTGCCACATGATGCCCTCGTGGGTGGGGGATTAAATACTGTTCAGTCTGAAGTCGGGCGACCGGCGGATCGGCTGATCGGTTGAATCCCTTCGGACAGTGAGGAACCCGAACGAGGCTACGCCGAAGGGCGGAGTCTCTTTCGGGGAGGTAAGCCGACCCTGAACCCATTTATACGGGTTCAAAGGGCATATTTTTGGCCGATCCCACGGGCTCGGAGATCCCACGTTAAATCGGCCTTGTGCCACATGATGCCCTCGTGGGGGGGGGGGGCTAAATACTGTTCAGTCTGAAGTCTGGAGTGATATCCGTCAGAAGTCTGTCAGTCAGTCAGTCAGTCAGAGCGAGCGAGTCAGTCAGTCGAGTCAGAGGCAGTCCGAAACAGAGTCGCGTTCAGACAATTACTACTAAACCTGATTGTTCGTACTAACACTTTCTACTTCTCTGTATATATTCCTGTTTGTAATATATCTGTGTTATTCCATATCCGTGTTCGAGTTCTTCTTTATTGGTTCTACCTTGGACTATCATCGTGGTACAAGGAACCGGACAATAACATATATATAGAGAGAGAGAAAGAGATAGAGAGGAGAGAGAGATAGGAGAGAGGGAGGTGAGAGAGAGAAATGTGGGTAAATCAAACAACTTGTGTTTGCTGGAATAAGGTTCATCCT
>OZ010572.1:118134360-118199360 GCA_963932145.1 Acanthosepion lycidas | reverse complement strand
TATTTTTGCACCTACCTAATATATATATATGTGTGTATGTATGTAAGCATGCAAATACGCAAGCACATACACACACGAGTGCCTTTGCATACATCACTCAGCTAAGTGACAAATTTCATAGTTGTATTAATGTTATATATATATGTGTGTGTCTGTGTGTTTTGTGTGTGCGTATGTGTCTGTCTGTCTCTCTGGAAGATAGAGAGAGAGTGAGAGAGAGTTACGGTGTGTCTGACGTTGTATGAAAAAAAAATTGTCTTTTTGTTTAGTAAGATTTTAGTTCATTTGAGTGCTACATGTTAGTTTCAATTCTTGCTTCTTTTCAAATTGATTTTATTCGCTTCGATGGGCGACCGTTGCTTATTAATCGGACATGAGGAAATAGCTTCGGACTTATTTGGCTCTTTACGAAGTTTCGTTTATTTTGGGCACTATACCACCCAGTAAGGATCAGAACTCACGAGTACTAACCTGCAAGAGGAAATTGTTAATCATTAAACTATAGCGATATCACATTTGTTTATGTTATATCGCTATATTTCTAAGAGTTTATTCTGTGTATATACTTCTATGAATAGATGACCCCTTTTGGGGTTTTTTCATATGTTTTTTTTTTTTTTAATTTTAAAATGTGTGAATTACATCTAGCGGCCTGGGTACAGTGGAGTTAAGGGGGCACGGTTGAGTAATGGATAGCGGCTTGGATTGAGGAATCGGAGAGCCGAGTTCGAATTCCAGTCGAACCCATTACATTCACTTACGTGCTAATACCCTAGGGAAAGGTCTGAATCTTCTTCTTCTCCCTCCAGCTATGGGTAAATAGCAGGACAGAATAGGTTCTATAGCCTTGGATGACAACTGGTCTAGGAGAAGGAAAACTCTAAATTCAAAACCTGCGAGGGTCGTTTGGGGACCTTGTGGCACTTAGTGCACCAGGTCTCTGTATTCGGCCCTTCAAAAAGTGTGGATGGTCCTGAACGAAACCTTCACCACTATAATCAAATCTCATGTGCTATACATGCGGGTTGGGGAGCGCTTGTGAATTCCAAATTCTCATGAAACTCCAATATTGGAGCCGACTCAACCCACCCCGGGTGAATGCAGTTACAAGAAGAACAAGAAGAACTGGGCATTTGACAGACTTAAAAAATAGAAAATTTGTTCTTCCGGAGCATCTCGAGCTGTACGACCGTTAGACATAACTCACATAGTTTAAAATTATATATATATATATATATATATTAAAAACAGGCTATACCTGAAACAAGCGAATTAACAAGAAATAACATTTAGAGTATTAAGAAATAATTTCAGTTTTAAAATATAAATCCTCAGAATTTATATTGCTATAAATCAAGCGTTTCCGCGCACACCACTGAAAGGTTATCCTCCCCCGCCCCCAGAAAAGTTTCCTACATTTATTTCATTCGAACTTTTATCCATAACACTTGTGTTAAAAAAATTACATAGGCTGACCCAGAATAGCAAACTACTGGTCAGAAATTTGATGAAAGAAATTGATTAGAAGTGATTTGAAACGTGTGGACTTGGAATTATGGCAGATGCCTTTGTTTGGGTTTTGATATATGAACCAAAATGCGTGAAGAAACTCAGACGACTGCAACAAGGGACTACACGAAAAGCAAAATTTATTATAATCAAATTTTGGCTGCTGCAACTACTAGTAGTAGTAGCCTTCTTCAGTTGTCCGTTGTATTTTTAAATCGAGCTCCTTATTCATTCTACTCGTAATTATTTTGTTTTCTTTTTCCAATGCCCATGGTATGGAAAATAAGTCCTAATAATTATTTCTATTGTTGTTAACTTGCCTTTGCAATACTGTATCTGATTCAGGAAAATGACAACAAATTAACTCCTACTAAAAATCAGAATAAAATGGTTAAATTTGGATTACACACACACACACACACACACACACACACACACACACACACACACACACATATATATATATTTATATATATATGTTACCTTGGGAAATTTAACACGCTTTGGAAATATTGATTGCAAAAAAGAATCACAAAAAAGGGTGGTAAATGAGAAGGGCATAAACAAATAAAAGAAACTTCTGGAGATTCATTGTCGCCCACGTCCGGCAAAGGCATGATACATTATCGAAAAGATACATGTATCAGTTTTTGTGGACTATGTGTTTGTTTATCTGTCTGATCCATGGATTGAACTTATGTCTACTAGAATAACTTCATACGCATTTATTTATATTCGGGCTATTGTCCTCATCTTAGTTGTTTTTATCACAACGCTTCGACTGTTGTGCCATCCGGACTTCATCAGGTGTATATAGTTCCATGTAACCTATAGGGAATTTTGAATTGAACCCTTTCTTTAATCTGCGGGGGTAGTTTGTTCTTGTTCCAATGCCCATGTCTAGAAATTTCCCGTCTAGTTCACAACGGTCAAAGCATTGTGTTAATAACAACAAAAGTGATAACGATAGACAAATATGAATAGTGTGACTAATGAGAACTCTTTATCCCAGGAAATTCAGAGAGAAATTAATACGATTTTTTAACATTTCTATCCACTTTATAATCAAGTGTTTGAAATTTTTCATATTAAATCTAATGTCAGTTCTTTCCAGATTACAGTCGGCCAAAATAGTATTCAAGTCTTTTATCAGAAATCCAGACAACAGAAAGGCGTTTGTACTGTAAAAAAATTTAATACCAAACTAAAGAATGGAATAAATGAACTTATAATAAGGATACTTTTAATCCCAGTATACCCATCATAGCACTCAATCTGATACCAGACACATACATCACAGCGAAATGTGTCCGATATGTTTCCAAGTTTTAGTAAAATTAGTGCTTAACCCTGCAGTTAGGGCCACATTCAAGACACTTAACAACTCTAATAATCCAATCTGCTGAAAATGTCTCTCCTTCGGGATGTTTCCAAATATTTAGACGTGACTACCTTAGTCAGCATAGCAGTGTCATTCAGTAAATTAGAATTCTTCCTCATTACTCATTAGCAGAAATAAATAGTGTTTCAGTCCTTACAGAAAAAGGACAAGCAGATCTTTAGTACTCTACGAGATCTTCACAATAGCCTATCTTAATTTATTCACGACAAAACATGTGCACGTTAACACATCAAACGAATTACAGATCAGAAGACACGAAGCCGATGCCTGTTGTTGCATAGGGGCATTATCATAATCATTATTATTCTTTAATTCTTTTGGTCTATACGGATTTTTTCCGGGTCCCAACCAGAGACCTAAAGTCAGAAATGGCATCATGACATTTTCCAATGAGCAGTTTTTAGAAAAAAATCGCACACATATTTTACATAGACAAAGCCCTTCGTAAGGTGTGGGTTGTGCCTGTTAGTACAATTTTTATATCTCCCCAAGTCATGGGCTACCAGGGATTCCTTCAATGGGTTTATTGGAATCTTTTCTAAACAATTCGAGGGCTCCCACGAATACTGGAATAATTAATGTTTTCATATGCGACATTTTTGAGATATCGATTTCAAAGTCCTTGTATTTTGATAGTTTTTATTAAGATCTTCCAAGATACATTGCACTCTGTAGGGACTGCCTTTCAGTAAAGAAGCACGTTTTGACTTTGCGGTCTCTAATCACGATTATCTTTGATTGTTTTGTCTTTGTGTATCGTAAAGTCCCATAAAATTTTTATAGATCCTGTCTCCTTAACTAAATCTGGGTGGTGTTCATACTAATTTCTTTCAGTTTCCTTTCTGCAAGTGTTGCACATTTTCCAGTACAGATATTGGCCCATTCTGTCGTGCCGTGTTTTGTATTCAGTGGGTAACAATACCGCGAAAACCTGATACAAGATGATCAGCTGTTTCTGGTTATTTATCACAGAATCTGCATTTTGGACTAACAAATTATTTCAGTACGTGTGCTTAGTAATTTCTAGTCAGCAAATATAGGGTTCTGTGCAGCAAGAATAAAACCTTCAGTTTCAGCTTTTAACCCTGGACTACGTAGCCACTAATGGGTACGGGGTTTGTCTCCATCAGCTCGTTTGGTACGGGCAGAGTATTGACCGTGAAGTGGTTTATCTTGCCATCGTTTCTGTATCTGGTCGGTTGCATTTGCCTTTGCTTTCTTTTTTGAGTATTTTGCAGCTTCAGTCGGTATATTATGCTTTACTTGTATTTCTTCACCCATTTGAAACTCTATTTTGAACATGTTGGCTTGCTTTATTACTGAATATTATTATTATTATTATTATTATTATTATTATTATATTGATGACACATATTAACGTAGTCAATGGCTATTCGATTCTTGAGGTCTAGTGTCAACAAGACTCCCCACAGCTCAGGAAATTTTCGAGGAATACTAACAGAGTAAATGGTGACGGTCTTTGCCAAAATTCCAATTTTTTCTGAGCCCTCTTTTAATATTCTAGGTGATGTACGAAGTGCAGCCATAACTGCATCAATTACTTCAAGAGTAATAATAATTTTCCAACTCCCTAACCAGATCCTGGTATTTTTTCCTCTCTTTAAGTTTCTTTGGAATACACTCTCGTCTCATATGCAACAGTAAATTCAATAATTTATACTTGCTGCTCTCTTATATATTATGTTGTGGTTTCGTGCTTCTATCGCGTGATCAGACCGGATTGATGAATCCAATAGTATCATGGGATTATCATTTTCTACCCCTGCCAGTGTCTGATATTCATATCATTTCTCCTTCACACTGAAGTTAATTCATTTCATACTTCCCAATGCATTCTCTTCTTTCTTTTTATGTTCCGTGTCCTTTCAGGACCTAGGCGATCATGGTTCTCCACTTCCCCCTATCCCTGGTAGCTCTCAATAAGTTTCGTGCATCTGCCACCTCCCGCAGACCATTCACTTGCTTAAGCTCGCTAGGTATGTCATGCGTTGCTTTCTCTTTTTCACTCTATTCGACCTGTGAGTATCAGATTCTCCAGGCCCTCCTTCCTCATTACGTGTCCCAGATATTTAATCTGCCTCTTCCTTATGTTAAGCATAAGCTTCCTCCTTGTTTGCATTCTCACCAAAACCACATCGTTGCTCAAACGCTCGCTACATGATATCCTTAGCATCCTTCTGTAGAATCACATCTCCACTGCCTCGAGTCCCTTCTTTATCTTTGAGGAGACCGTCTAACTTTTGTTGGCGTATAGAACAGATGTCACGTAGCAGCTGTGTACTCTTTTTTGTCATCAAAGAAATCCTTCTGTCTCGCAGTACTCAGCCCAGATGTTGGAATCCATCCTTGGCCATCCCAATACATCTTCGGATGTCAGCGTCACAACTAACGTCCTCCGTCAAAACACTTCTTACTAATCTAATAACGTCAACGCTTAGACTCTTACTATGCAAAATTGAGACGTTCACCGCGTGGACTTTAATAACTCACCAGACCACACATCCTGCGAATTTTAACATTTCACCCCAAGCAAGGCGGGAGCCTCTAGTATGCAGTTGGTTACAGGGATTGAAAGTCAGTGTAAGGATGCTATAGGGAAGACTGTGCAAATGAACAAAGATTAACGGGATTCAAGAAGACAGGAGATTGCGATCGATGTAGCATTTACATTTTTGAATATTGAAGCTATCAGCGAAGGAAGTAAACGGAAGGAAGTTCCACAGGTTAGAAGTGCTAGAAAAGAAACTGCTGGAGTAGATTGCTTGCATTAACCTATTTCAACAGTAAATGACTGAGACCTAGATGCCAATCTACTAGCACGATTAAATTCCTGTAGTCTGAGCACCAGAGAAAATGCTTGTGAGAGCAGTTGCCATGGAAATATTTATAGAAAAAAAAAACAGACTAAAGCCACGGCATGTCGGTGTGAAAGTGACTGAAGTCAACTTGCCTGGTCAGGATCGATTACAGAAACTTCTTTTTATTTTGTCAAGAATTTCAAGACTTACAGTAAATGCACAGATCAGATATGGCAACAATATCCAATACACGAACGAATGGTAGATTTTAATTGAGCAAGTTGGATTCTGGTGATTAAAATCTTTTGGCACGACAGAGTGATCCAACTTTCCTTGCAGTAGATGCAGTTATCAATTCGATGTCGTCGATCCACTTCAAGTTAATGTGACCCTAAGAAGTATGTTGCTCTCCTGAAGTCTAGCGACAGCCATGCTGATGGCAGGCAGAAAAGGTTTTCTATAGTGATTAAGTTTGTTTTCTTTTTGGCATCTGTCTATCATGACTTTAACTGCATATTTTCTGATTGCCTGCTGCTATGCTACAAATATAACTGTCTAGGTTTCTCTCTGATGAAAATCATTTTTACCCAAAGCCACCGCTCAGGTTCAACAATTTTTGTTATCTGCTAAAAAAAAAAAATGATCATGAACCTTCATTTCTTTTAATTGTCAAACAATTTCTCTTTCAGCGTTTTCTTTGTTACAGTTACTGCCACAAAATTTCGCGCTTTCAAATCCACATTCACTCTACTTGCAGCTATCGGATGCAATTCACGAGAAAGCTTAGCATAATTGCATACAGTTGAGTTGAACTGTAACCGTAAGTTCTATACTAACAATTTCTTTTCTCACACTTCTCTCTCGTGGAACTCCCTTCCAGCTCCATGATTTCTAGCCGATGTAAATCTTTAAAAATTTAAACGCAATGTCAATCGCTATCTACTGTCCTCTTGATTACTCTTTGATATAATGGAATATGCATACACCTGAGTTCCCCCTCACTGGAATATGATTGGCTGGTGTCCGTCATAAATACAGACGGACGTGTAGGTACGACAGAGTGTAAGTCTATGACGACGCCTATTGGACTACGCCATTGGCTATTCTATTGGTCTACACCTATTCCCTGCGACTACGACGAGTACCAGTCGATTACTGCTACCGTGTACTACTTGGTCACAGTAGCCAAACCCACTCAGCTACTTCGATCAAATATATCCCTTTCCGGGACATATCATTCTTCTTCTGCATTTGCTCCTTAGGAATGTTTGTTTTCTAATTCTTCTACACTCAGTAACCTGTTGTATATTAGTGGCTTTACTACCTTGCTTGGTGTGAACATGGTTTTGAAATTCCAGAACAGCCAATAACACAACTTCTTCAAAGCTCATTAAATCTTTTCTACTTTCTTTTCTTCGATATCTACAGCCTATCAACATCACTATTTGGATTCAGAGCTTTATGCATATTCATCAAATAGCGCCATCAAGTCTAAGAATGTCGCCAAATATTGTAGCAGAGTGATTGTCCAAGTATTAATTCCCATGATAATATTTCCGCCATTTTGTTTTATTTCGAGAATTTTCCTTACACGTTTGAAATACTAGTCATTAGCTTTTTTTGTTGTTGTTTATTTCAGTGTGCTTCACCTGGTCGTCTTGTAAAATATCAATGTACTTATAGATCTTTCTATATTTCTGAGATGAGGTATTATGTACACTATTTACATTATTCGGACTATTGTCCTCATCTTTGTTGCCATATTTATTACAACGTTTCGGCCGTTATTATTGCTTTTCCTTATTACTGGTTCCTATATAGCATTCATTTCTATGCTTGGTCGGCTCAGGAGATAACAACAAAAATTGCGATATGAGCTCTGGTCAAAATGAATTGATAACAGCAAAAAATTTCAATATGAGCACTGGTTAAAAAGTTTGCTGAAGACATTAGGTTTATAATACCCATAAATTCATACACCGATATCCTAAGGCACAGTGGATAAAAGCGTTATGACAGGACCCAAAGAGTGTGGGTTCAATTCCCGGTTATGGCAGTGGAGAACTTGAAGAGGGGAATTAACAGGAGATAACTGATAACTGACATCCATTAGACCTGTCTACCCCAGTGAAATAAAGGGTTCAGTTCGACATTCCAACCACCTGAAGAAGGCCGAAGCGTACATCGTCCGAAACGTTGTAATAAATATGGCAACAAAGATGGGCACAATAGTCCGAATAATGTAAATAGTATACTTATAGATCTCTACCACCATTCAACGATATCATGAATTATCCAGCGTGTAATTGTATTTCTTCGAACTCAACTATTTTTCCGCCCTTGATACTTAGATTGTCACATTTGTCCATATCGATTGTATTGGTCCATTTTTTGGACCAATATCATCGCTGAACAGGCAGACGATATAATTAAAACTATCTAGAGCCTTTGGCATACGGTTTCAAGTCGTTCATGAACAGTAAGTCGTTGATTTAGTTACTAGTAAATTCATAACCACTTCTTTGCACTCCGTACATGTGTCCATCGGATGAAGAACAACAAAGTTGAAAGGCGGAAGGGACTTCTTCTTGTCATACTGTCTTCAGATAACGACATAATTTGATTCCAAATTCCTATAATATAAAGACACTCTCGAATCCAGCAATGCAGTACCGTGTCATGAGGTTTTTGCATTCTACCCCTATATTTTTCCTTCTTTTCAGTTTCAGACTATCAATAAATACGTTGGTGCCGCTTCATTCTACCTGCACCCTTTTTGCTCTTCAGAACGTAATGAGTGAACCTTCAAATAAGCTTAAGTCTTATCTGCTATGATACCACTTCTCAAATGTCAAACTGAAAGCAGGCATGTTATTGTTCGGTAGTTATTTAGTAGGTTTCTTTTCGTCTTGTCTTTCTGCATTGGTACCTTCCGTTTCAAAGTCATTCACTCTAGAACACTAACATTAAAGACGTAATACTGCAAGTTCTCCCTTCGATTTTCATTCACACTTTCGAAGCATTAATCTTGTACATAATGAGGTTGCTAACTTCCTCACCACTTTTATCAGCTTTTCATTTGGGATAACATTTCTTCTCCGCTTCCGCTCTTGATGTAAGTCCATCTTTGCCCTTTGCAGTCATGCTTTGTCTTTCCCGTGTTCTTTCTTCTTTCCTCGGATGTTCTTCCAAAATGTCTGTACGTCATTTGTGTCCGGGGCATCAAGTCTTCTAATAGACTTGGCCATTGTTCAAGCCACTTAAAATCTCGACCTAGTCGTTGAGAGACGTACTCTTCTGCTAGAACTGACTGATTCTCTGTGGGTTTTTCCTTTATTTTTTCTCTCTTTGCTTTAATTATTTGTCGCATTTCTTACCTTAAAATAGTCGCTTTCTATTGAGTTTTGTATCATCGTTATAGTCTATCTCTATTCCTTTTTTAGCAGTCTTCTTTCCTAACAAGATGTTTATATAAGCATATATTCTGGTTCATCTGTTTAACCTGTCGATTTAGACGCCTATTCCACGACGGATCATTTTGTTTTCCAGATCACTGCTTTATTCCTATGAGCTGTCACTCGTGCAGCAACAGCTTCAATTAAATCACATATCATATACCTTGTCTTTTCAAAGATCTTATCAACTCGATTTGTTGTGAATTGCCTACTATGTTTCTGAAATCCTCTCAATACTGATAGACTGTCTTATTACGACACATGGAGATTACGTTCAACATGTCAAACATTATTTCCACCGACATCAACTTGAAGCCACCTTAACTGTAATTAACTGAGTTTTTATTTTCCCAACTACTTTCAATATCATCTGAGACCATCTTCAGGAGATTAAGTTATCTGTAAGGATGTATATGAGTTTCTGTAAATTTAAAACATTTCAACCTTTCGTTTTTTTTTTTTTTTTTTTTTGTTCTTTTTTTACTGTTTATATAAGTTCGAAGTTCACGTGTTCTTTTGGGTCTCTTGGGTCGTTTTTCCTGAGTAAGTGGGAATAACTTTTTTTGTATTTGTTCATACGTATATAATATTTCTTTAACAGGAACACTTTTGGAAACGACAAACTATTCGATAGAAAAATCTGGTATTTTTCTTACTCAATTTTCTTAATATACAAAAAAAAATTAATCCTTGAACTTGATAGGATTACAACGGAAGCAAATTGACATATGTCAAAATTATTTAAACAGACCTGTTTGAATACACACACACACACGCACACACAGACATATATATATATATATATGAATCGGGATCAAAAATGGATCGGAATAAAACAGAATTATAGCATACAGAACAAATAAAAAACGTTTCTAAATCTAACATGTTTCGCTTTTGTTAAAGCATCATCAAAGAATTAAATAGGAAGTTTGTAGTAAGAGTAGATGGACTTTTCTTAGATTCTTTAAGTATGAAGTTTGTGGTGTAATAATGTGTTTGAATTGTTTTATACATGATAAATATTTATCAGAATTCCCTGGAAGTATTTCCTGCGTAAATAATGACATTTTTCTTAATTAATGTGGCATTTATAAAATAAAAGTTATGGTTAATTTTGTTCCTCTGTCTTACGCCCGAGTTCTAAGGGTTTTCCCAACGTCAACAATGAAATTAAAGCTTAAAATATAGAAATAGTTACATTGGCGAAACATCTAGGAACCTAAAAGCTTGCATATACGAACATAAGAGATATTGACGTTCGGACAACCATTTAAGCTTATTCAAAATACATAGGAACAAAACTGGCTAGAATTTTTATTTTTCCTCTGTTTCTCTTTCATATTCCATTCTCTGAATAAACTTTAAGAAAAGCCAACCCTGTTAGATTCATAGAGCTATTTTTATTATTATTATTATTATTATTATTATTATTATTATTATTAGATCGGGGCTAGAGGAATGTAGGACCCTCATGACTAAGATACAAAGACAAAGCTGAAGAGCAACTTGTCAGCTGTCAATATACCTCAAAACAGCTTCGAGCTCTTAGCCTTAGAGCGGGTAGAATGGCGATCAACGTGTTTTAGTGGACTCGGGCAGTTTTCAATCAGCTTGTCGGAATCGTTTTCAAGAAGCGAGAGCAAAATCTAAAAGGTCAGACAATCTAACAGTGATTTCATCCCACAATCCTTACCCTTGCTCTACATGCAGTCTCCTTTGTAAATCACTACAGGGTCTTAAGTGCCACTTAAGATAATCGCAGAAAAATTAACTGAAACAATTAAGCTCTCTGATCCTCATACTTCGAAACCGACGGGAGAGTCTATTATTATATAAGACTGACACTGTCTATAAAACTAATACTGACCTAAAAAAAGTGTTTCCTGGAAGTGAAATTCAACTCTCACCTACTATTAGTCTGATATACAAATTTGTATAATATACATACAACATATGTAAAAACCAGTTGGATCTATAAAAGTTGTATCTCGTTGTCAACGTATCAAGAATAAAATCATTGTAGAAACAACTAAAAAATGCTGTTCTTAATTTGAAAAACTTTAGAGAATTTAACAATTAATAGAATAAAAATAAATATTTGTGAATAAATCATGATATCTGTACATTGGGAAGTAGAGTATTAAAATAAATACAAAAAATCTAATCATTTGAGCATCGAAAAATCAAAAATGTTATGATGAGGAATAATAATCGCTGATATCTAAAGAAAATAGTAAATACATGTAATCGAAACTATAATTTATGATAATATTATTGAGGTATTGAGGAAATAACAACATAATAAAATAAAAATAAAAAATTATAATGGAATTTTACTAAAAGATTTAATATTATTTTCTTCAACATTCGCTTAGCCAGAAATAAAAAAAATTAATCATCCAATTGGTTTTCACATATTCCACATTTTGTTCTGATATTTCATATCAGTTTATCAAACCGGAATATACACACACACACACACACACACACACACACATATATATATATATATATATATATATATATATATATATATATATATATATATATATATATATATATAAAGTATGTGGTGCAGTTCAATTTACATTACATGAATCATTCATACAAAAGACAGATATAGAAGTTAATGATTTAAATGGCGAGAATACATCTTCGCAAACAAATTTAATGATGTACATTAACCCCGAACCTGTATATATGTAGATGTATGGCTTTTTTTTAGTTTTTTACAAGCTTTCGAAAGCTTGTAAAAGACTAAAAAAGACCTTATGCAACTGGAATTTATAAACAGGGATCATAACATTCATCTACAGGTTCGGGGTTAATGCAATTTATTAATTTTTTTGTGAAGATGGATTCTCGCCATTTAAATCATTAATTTCTATATTTGTTTTTTGTATGAATGATTAATGTAATATATATATATATATATATTATCCGCAAACAGTACTGTTTCGCTGTATTACAACTCCTCGTTGCGACTGGCCATCCGAAGACCTCAGGCGCGCAGCGAAACCCGAGCGATTTGGTGTTAGTCGGAGTTTCTACCCTTAAACCATCAGCACTTGGCAGAAAGAAACTGCTAAGTATAGCGTAATTGTGTATTTCGGCAGCAATCCCTCTATTATACAAGTTTCGTTAAAAACGCCTGACAAGGTACTTAGGTGAATTTTTTTTTTTTAAATTTCATTTTTCTAGTGCACTTATATTTTTTCTTTTCTGGATATAAATATGCAGAAATTGTCCGAGCGCTTTCGGCTATTATTTTAGCCATTATCAAGAATGATTTTTTTTTTTTTACTTTTAACTGAATGTATGCATTTTATTTTTATGCGTGAATCTAGAATTATAGGATTTTTTTTATTTCCAAACACAGCCCAACTAAAATGTATTAGGTTTATTATTTTTATTTGAAGTTATATATGCAGTGTTTATTATTATTCCTTTAACTTTTTCCACTGTAATAGATTTTTGTATTAGTATTGTTAAGAAAATCAATTTTTGTGAATGAAACTTTTCAGAGTTCTGGGTCATTTAGATCAAAGACTTCAAATAACTCTTTGATGTGGTTGGATGACCTTACAAAATGAAGGTTATTATACCGGTAATCCGTATTCGTTGTTTGGCGCCAAAATTAAGCTGATTGGATGGGGAAGATTAAACCAATCTCGACCTTAACACATATCTTAAATAATTTGAATGTCTTCAAGATGAAAATAAGTATGTTGTTCATTTTAATAATGAAGAAGAGAAGGAACAAAATGATCAAATCATATATATGATTTGATCATTTTGTTCCTTTAGATTAATTTAGATTAAAAAAAATTAAAAATTCTATCTCTAAGTAAGAGGAGAGAAATTTTTAATTTGATCAGTAAATTATAAAACTTTTTTTTTAGCTTATTGTTATGGTCCAGGTTAGGACCAAGGAAGAACAACACGAAGACAAGAGTAGAAATAACGAAGGTATATTACAAGAAATAATAATACAAGATGTGGAAGGTGTTAGTATGACTGTCAGTCTGGTTTGGAGTGAACTACTATCGGCTCGACTCGATTCGATATTTACTTGCACCCCCCACGAGGGAAAAATGTGGCACAAGGCCGAGTTTTACGTGGGTTTTGCGAGACCGTAGGCTCGGCAAAAAAATGTCTGGGTTCCTCTCTGCTCAGAGACAGAGAGTTCGACCGTCAAGCCGAAGCGGCTTGGCTCGATTTGGTATCTAGCCACCCCCAACGAGGGTTGCATGCGGCACAAGGGCGAGTTTAACGTGGGTTTCCCGAGCCCGTAAGCTCAACCAAAAAATCCCCGTAGAGCCGGTTTAAACGGGATCGGTTTGGTCAACCTCCCCGAACGAGACTCTGCCCTTCGGCGGAGCCTCGTACGGGTTCCTCTCTGCTTAGAGACAGAGAGTTCGACCGTCAAGCAGAAACGGCTCGGCTCGATTCGGTATCTAGCCCCCCCCCACGAGGGTTACATATGGCACAAAGCCGAGTTTAATGTGGGTTTCCCGAGCCCGTAGGCTCGGCCAAAAAATGCCCGTAGAACCCGTATAAACGGGATCGGGTTGGCCAACCTCCCCGAACGAGACTCTGCCCTTAGGTAGAGCCTCCTCCGGGTTCCTCACTGCTCAGAGGCAGAGAGTTCGACCGTCAAGCCGAGAAGCTCGCTTGATTCGGTATCTAGCCACCCCCCCACGAATGTTGCATGTGGCACAAGGTCGATTTTAATGTGGGTTTCCCGAGCCCGTAGAACCGGTATAAACGGGATCGAGTTTGTCAACCTCCCCGAACGAGAATCTGCTCTTCTGCGGAGCCTCGTCCGGGTTCTTCTCTGCTCAGAGGCAGAGAGTTCGACCGTCAAGCCGAGAAGCTCGGCTCGATTCGTCCCTCTCTCTTGAGAGCCGTAGTATACATAGTGTTAGGAAGAGTTCATTCTGTATTTAAAGGTAAGACCCATGACACTTATGTACCGGGAAAAACTACTGCTCCCCAACATGATATTAAAGTTAGAGGTACAAAACCTATCAAACAACATCCTTAAAGATCGAATCCAATAAAACTTCAAAATTTAAGAAAAGTGATTCAATGTAAGCTGGACAATGATATTGAACTAAGCAATGGTGAATAGATTTTACCAACCATTCTTTTACATAAGTCAGATGGATCTTACAGATTACCGCAAATGCTATGACCAGACTCGATTTTTGTATTGAGAGAACTGTGTTATTTTTTTTAAAAGAAATATTAAATAAATATCAGTAAAGTATTCCAGTATTGAAAAAAAATGTTTCGTATTGTTGCCCGCCGTTCCACATTTTCAGATTTACCTCAATATTAATTTTAATTCAATTCTTGTATACACTGGACACAACCCTGTGACTTTCTTTCAAAAGATGTCGAACAGCAAATTAGTCTCATAAGGTGGATTCGTCTTTTTAAAGAATGCAATTTCCTTATTAATCAGATTAAAGAAAAGACAATATTATAATTGATGTACTTTCTATAATTTAAAATTCTTTATATCTTCTTGAGCCTGATGGATCATGAAAATTTCAATTATGACTTAATGTCATATTTTTTTTTTAAATTGTTCAGAATGTTATATTTTATACTTTGTAATTGTTGAAAATGTCTTATTCTGTAAAATTATTTGAAAAGTTTTTAATGTTCATCTCAAATATTACGAATGAATCTTCTCTGAATTCTCAGTCATTTAGATCAAAGACATCAAATGTCTCTTTGATAATTCGAATCACCTTACAAAGTGAAGATCTTCATAGCGATATTCCGTATTCGTTGGTTGGCGTCAAAATTAAATGAGTTGGCTGGCGAAGTTAGTTGTTGTACAAATCTTCTTCCGAGCGGTTCCTTTACTACCGTTCACTAACTGGACATGTATGCTGAAAGAAGCCAGCAACTCCCGACTGAAGTCACTTTGTTGAAGTATTTTTAACTTCTTGCTGGTAAGCCGTTACTTTTTTCTTCCTAACCCACTAACGAAATCACTAAAATGATCATAAAACCTTTTTAACTTTACTATAAAACTTAGTTGGTCTTCTGGCGTTTACTTTACTTCTCTATATCTTATTTTTTTGTCACACACGTGACAGTATTTATTTGATTTGTGCAACTCACCTGACGATCGAGTCTCTTGTTTTTATTTTATTTTTTGCTTCCTAAAGTTACATTTATCAACTTCGCATTTCCTATTCTCGTCCATTGTTTATCAATTGAACTTTTAAATGCTAGTTCTGTCAAAAAGGCAGTAAAAATTATTTTATTGTATCTTAAATAATGACTTCATAATCTCGGATTATTTTAATCTCATATTCTGATTTATATTTTCATTTTTTTTCTGCTATCTTTTTTCTAAAATTAAAAACTTTACGCTATTTCTGTTTGTTTATTTACATACCTTTTTGTGATTTGTTTTGCCTTCTCGTGTTTTTGTTTACCTAACGTTTAAAAAAAAAACGGTAATTCTTTTTTGTGGGTTGGGTTATTTTCTAAAATATGTAATGTATATAACGTTTATATATGTTCATTATATATATATGCCAAAAATAGCTGGAGGATGATAGTGGGAACAAGATCCAACTCTCTATACAATTCTACTATGCCATGCGTCTCAAATAGCCCCTGACAACTAAATCAAGCCCCAAGTCGTAGAATGGGCGGAAAACTGGCTCCTAATCACCAGCAGCTTCTGGTAGGTAGAGCTCAACAGCCCAGGAAGGTCCATCTAGGTAAAGAAGAACCCTGATTTAAAACCTATTTTAGGATACGAAAGTAAAAGTTGCAGGTTATAAGGGCGTATAAGATAGATAACAGTTGAACCTGGACGTGAATAGGTTAAGATTATAGTGATGGGAGAATCGGCAGCACTTAAGAAGTAAGCTGTCCGAATGAAACTTGCTATTAACATTCTAAGCTGACGGGACTGTGGATGATTCTATATACATGGAATGGCGCGTCTTAAATAAAAAGGCCTGAAATGATGGAAAGATGGAATGTAGGTTCATCAGAACATTTTCCACGGAAATAGAAACTGTGTAGCCAGAAGATTGCGACGTTTCATCTGTGAGGCAAGGTGTCGTCGGGTGGAAAATAATCGTTAACGTAACTGCGTATACGGTTTTAAGCTCTATCAACTCTGAAAGATCAATGAGCAGCATCAGCACAGATATGAGGCTAATAATCCATTTTGGTTTGATCAAATACATGTGTGACACTAGCGTTTACGTGAAAATTAAAAGTTTTTTTTTTCGCAGAAAATAGGAAATTCGTAAGATCTCGGATCTGTTGGAATTAATTTATGCTATGACGCAGCAAATGAAAGATAGCAATCTGCCCATGGCAATAATGAAAATTTCAAATTGGTCAAGTGGCTTACAAAGCAGAATGCTAAAAGTTAATCAGATTTAGGTCGAGCACCGACCGAGAAAGAGATCAGCTCAGACGCCCCAAAGAAAAAGGAAGGGAAAAGAGAAAAAGGAAAAGAATAAACCATTAACTATCTTTCGGAGATATCATTTGGTTTTGGAAAGAGACAACCTGTTTATGTCCAGACCTGGCCATGATAAAAGTTCGTTACCGAGACGTATTGTTGGCGACAGAAGTACAAAGGCGTTAAGGTTATAAGGAGATTCTGATAATCACTTGACAAAAATCTCGTTGACGAATTCCAGATGACATTCAGTTAAGATAGAGATTAAGGACCACACTACGAGTCGTGGGGGTCTGGTTGAGGAAAAGAAAGAAAAGAAAAAAGGAAGATAATTTTTTTTCTTTGAGCGATAATTGTAGGCTGAGGCCAGACTGGACGCGCCCACGATGCCGAGCGTTCATTGGCTGAGTGGTGGCGTGAGCAGTGGGCGAAGGTAAACATATGAGAAGGAGGGGAAGCCTGTTGACGCCTCCGAGGGGATTGGTGTGAGATACCAATATGAGAAAGAAGGGAAACCTGTTGACGCCCTCTGAGGGGATTGGTGTGAGATACCAATATGAGAAAGGAAGAATTTGGGAGGACGATTCCCTTAAGAAACCCTCTAAATCAGAAAATAATGGACTTCCAAAAATGGAAAGTGATAAATTTTCCTGCCCGAAAACAAAGAAAATCCTTATTGCGGATTTGGAATTATCGAGGAACCCAAACCACGACAGGCCCAAACCCGGTTTTAGTCGGCGTCCATATAAACGGAGTTACAGGTTAGAGACGGTGGCAGTTTGGCAGTTGGGAAGATGCAGACAGAGTGACAGAGCAGACAGAGTTGAGCTGTGAGCTCGGAGGCCAGCCTCGCAGCTGACTGAAAGATCCCACACATTCCGACTTAGACTTCTAACCAAAAACAATTTATTTTTGAAAAACGACTTAGACTCACACCACCAAAACAAGTTTTACGAATATCGCTTGAAGATACCAAAAACCAGTTATTGAAAAACAACTTAAGATATTAAGACTCGCCTAACAAACGCAAAGTGTCACGTATCCATAGAAGCGGTTTGGGATAAAGACGCAGTCCTGTATTCAGCAACTAGATATAAATGTATGTGTTATTCTTTTCTTTAAAACATTTGAATCTTTCGAGTTGTTACTTTATTTTCTTTTACATATACTTGTGCAGTGTCACCTTTGCTCGAATTCGGCTTGCATTACGGCCCGACGACTGATTGATTTCGTCTACCTGAGATCAAATCACAACGTGGGTAGGTGAGACTAGAAATCAAAGCAGTTACTTCGGTAGCCAGACGTTGGAGGCGAGCTGGGAACGACAAAGCTGATACCGAATCTAGCCAGCTTTCTATTCGAATCAGCCAAGGGATAGAACGTCACATTTGGTTCCGCGACCAATACCAAGTCACATTGGTCGTCACAGGATAGAACAGGGGCAGAGGCACGGGGTGACGTCACACATGTAAAGAATTATATATATATATATATCATGTATGTGGTGCAATTCAATTTACATTATATGAATCATTCATCGAAAAAACAGTACAATAGAATTCTCCTATTACCATATTAGTACAAAAACGCACATTTAAAAATTCAACCTCAGCGTTGCGACCGCACGCTCCAAAAAAAAAAAAAAAAAAAAATTTCTCACAATTAACAATAACACATTTCTAAAAGCATATTTCGGATTACATCTATTCTTTCGTTGTCCTGTTATTACCGGGAAGTAAAAAAACAAATCTATTTCCATAACTGATGATGTTTGTATGCACAGATGAAAGCTTGTAAATTTTTTTTAAAAAAGACCTTATGCAACTGGAATTTATAAACAGGGATCATATCATTCATCTGCAGGTTCGGGGTTAATGTACTTTATTAAATTTGTTTGAGAAGATGTATTCTCGCCATTTATATCATTAACTTCTTTATCTGTTTTTTTGCATGAATGATTCATGTAATATATATATATATATATATATATATATATATATATATATATATATATGATAAAATATAGAATAAATAGGGCATGTTTATCAATATAACATGTTTCATTTTCATTAAAGCTTCATCAGAGTATGAGATGTGGAGAAAAAGGACAGAGATATTTTATTTTTGTGTTGCTTGATTTTGATTGGTTAATCAGGTTTTATTAAGATGTGCTTTGTCAGACCAACTTCACTATAATTTATGTCGTTCCAAATTCAAGGAGAGACAACGTGTCCTTTCGAAGTTCCAATAAATTGACGGATTCTAAAACTGAAAAAAAAAAATGAAAATCCGAAAAAATTGCTTTATATACTTAGACAAACTAGAATTATTATATATCTATGTGAGATTCAGATGATAATGTATATTCTTAAGTGTGCAGCTGTGTGTATGTGTGTTTGTAGTACATCTTATGTTTGCTTGTTTTTCGTATGTTGATTTCGGAAGGTTTTTACATACGTACAGTTTATTTTAGATATATATTTTAGATATTTTAAGAATGAATTGAATAAAGGTTGGTATTGTAATATAATGTTTTTGACGTATGACTATAGATTGAAAATATTTATTAGTAAATCCTCGAAGTACGTTCTACTTTTTAATTGAGGTCTCGCTGATATAAGTGCTTTTACATTGTAATGTTATTATATGATATTTTAATTGTTGTTGGATTTTTTCTTCCTAATTATATAATTATTGCGATGGATCCTAGTATTAGGGGAAAATAATTTATCTACAGATTTTGTAGAAAGTGTGTTACAGGGTAGAATCTTGTCTTATTGATGTCAGAAGTAATATCGGTGGTGACTATTTTTGGGGATTTGAGTTCTTTCTATGGTAGTTCCAATGCGTTAAGGAAGAAATGGTGCGGGTAATGCAGAAGTTTAAATGTTTCTTCAATGGATTTCTCTTCGTCACCTGGGTAGTCTGGGCTATATACTCGAAGGTTTCTGAGTTAGAATCGTATGACTAGTCCTGATTTTATCTTTCGATTATGGTGGGAATGGCAATTAATTAGATCGTCTTTCTTAGTGGCTTTGCGATAAACTCTCAGAAAAACAAAAATAAAAAATAGTAGAATTACTCTCTCCTTTTTCTCCATACCTCATTCTCTGATGAAGCTTTAATAAAAACTAAACATGTTAGATTAATCCACTTTTCCTATTTGTTCTTCACCTTACCATTCTGAGAGATTTCGATCCATATTTGATATATATATATACATATATATATATATATATATATATATATATATATATATATATATATATATATATATATATATATATATATATATATATATGTCAGTATTTCTCAAGGACTCATGGCACAGTGGATAAAGGCGTTGGTTAGATTCAGAGACAGGACCCAAATATTATGAGAGGTCAATACCCGGCTTTAAGGCAGTGTAGAACTTGGAGACGGGAATTAACAGGAGATAACTGATAACTGACATCCATTAAACATGGCTTTGTGGAACTAGAACAGCCTACCTCAGTGAGCGAAATAAAGGGTTCCGTTCGACATCCAACCACCGGATGGCCGGAGAGTACAACGGCTGAAATGTTATAATAAATATGGCGACAAGGATGAGAACAATAGTCTGAATAATCTAAATAGTATATATATATATATATATATATATATATATATATATATATATATATATATGTGTAAATTTTATTATAGAGAGAAATGAAGAGACAACACATCTGTGACGTTGGCAAATGATCAGCTGATGTTAATATATCTGTTTTTCCATGATATTTTCGTCTTATATTCGCTCTATCCGATTTTGACTACAGCCGTCATCTTCTTAAGGTTAGGCGACCAGATCAACTCAAGCCGGTTTATTTTCAAGAAGCTGCCAAACTAGTGGTCGTCTACGTGAGAAAAGCGATTTCTCGAGCAAGTCCCCGTTGATATTAATCTTCCTATTGAAATACATCAGACTTTTCTCTTCCTATACTTATGATCTGAGATTTGGGTCGCTTTCAATCAAGAACCAGTAAAGATTTCACTAAGTAGAACTATACACCCCGGCTGGCAAGGTTGACATTTTGAATGAAGACATACCGTAAAACATCGACCCCACCCACGGTAACTAACTTGCTTGATGAGCTAAACTTAACTCATCAGAGGAATAAGGGCCAACATCATAACCGTTAAAGATATCCATCGGCTCCACTTAACATTGAAGCAGTTAAAACTGACAAGTGAACTAATATATATATATATATATATATATATATATATATATATATATATATATATATTAGGTTAGTGCAAAAATAATGTCGTTTTTTGACCTATTTTTAACGTCAAAATCCGACATTATTTTTGTACCAACCTAATATATATATCAAAATGAGAGAAAGAGCAGAAATTACACTGTTCGCAACATTTACTTTTCAAAAAGTGCTGAATGCGTGTGTCCGTGTGTCACTGCATCACACTTCTTCGCATAAAGGGACACAACTCTCTAACTTTCAATAGATTATGTTACAGAAATTTGGGATTCCCAAATTTTCATTAATGCGAATTCCGTAGACTTAATTTTTTGTACGTTAAGATTTTTTATCACAAGGAAATAATCGAAATTAATTGCGAAATTCAGCGAAAGTCACCCCTGAAATAAAAATAATTGTTTGTGCGGAAAAAAGGACGTACGCACATCAGATTGTCTTAAAATTAAGTGGCGACAGAAGAATTATCGTTGAACTTTTAAAAGGTAAGCTTAAGTATTAGTGTAATAGGTAAATGCAGCGATCAATTTTGAGTTATTCTGTGGTTTATTGTTTCCTGTCGCATACGGCAGCAGTATACCTAGTAAAAAGAATCAAATGAGCCAAGGCTGCTACGAGAAAAAGAAAGTTTCATGCAGAACAAATGACAACCAGAAGAGCTTCCATTGCTGAGAATATGCAATGAACAATAGATTCTCAAATTCCCGAATAATCCAAATATATATATATATATATATATATATATATATATATATATATATAATTATTTATTTAAAAAAAATTTATAACATAAATATGTTATAAAATCACTACAAAAATAGCCATTTTGTTTCAACACCCTCGGTGTCTTATCAAGTGATGACGTTGAATGTAAAATAAATGGTTTTAAAAGTTTCAAATTAATTAACAATCCTACGCAAGGGGAAAACGTAGTTACAAAGGCTATATATATATATATATATATATATATATATATATATAGTGGAGACAAGGTGGAGTAATGAGTAGCGGCTTGGATTGAGGAATCGGGGAGCCGAGTTTAATTCCAGTCGTCTCCATCACATTCACTTACGTGCTAATACCCTTGGGAAAGGTGTGAATCCTCTTCTCCCTCTAGCAAGGTTCTATAACCTTTGATGGCAACAGGTCTGAATTCAAAACCTGCAGAGGGTCATTTGGCGACCTTGTGGCACGTAGTGCACCAGGTCTATGTATTCGGACCTTCAAAGAGTGTGGATGGTCCTGCACGAAACCTTCACCACTATAATCAAATCTCTTGTGGTGTTGTTGGGCTTTCGGTTTCCTAGGAACTGATCTGCTTGACCCTCATCCATCGAATTATAAATGGTGATACTTGCTTGGAAAAACATCGGATAGCTCGACTTGCAGTGGAACAAATCGGTACAATGGAAAATAAAAAAAAGAACGAAGAACATTAAACCAAGGAGAAAACAATCGTCCAGTGTTCAAGGTCAAAGTCCTAAGAAAAAATAAACTCAAAACGAGTAAAAAGACAACTACGTAAAGAGCTCAATAAACAAAGTAGAGCAAAACCTAAGATAATCCTAAGGATCCAGGCAAACCTACCTAGGTTTCACCTAAACGGATCGTCTTGTATATATATATATATTAGAAACGTTATATTTAGTGGATACACATAAAAAAATTTTTCGGACAGTAAAATTAATGGAAACCACTTTCAAACCAAGTGTGTCCAACCAGTTACGCCAAAAGAATCCATTATGATAATGCAAGGCTCCATTACCCTACCTAAGAAATGCACATCTCTCGTTAGGACCTTTCGAAGTCTATTTCTGTTTATTATATTCCATATTCTCGAAACAGAAACAAAATATTTTAAAGAAATGATTTTTAAACTCACATTAATTCTTACAAAAAAGAAATAATAACTGATTAAAAAATCCATTTATTTCTTAAATAAAACACCCCGCACACACTCACACACATGCCTGGCCACATACACAATTCCGGAAAATACTCGTTGAAAACACAACTATACTTAAACATGAAAACAATAAACAAAAACTAAAAATTCTTGAAGCTATATACATAAAACAGTTGAAACCTAACCTGAACAAAATAAACTATGAAATCTCCACAAATATACTTAAATGTCTATAATTGATAACAGAAGCCATTGGTTTATACCAACGGCTTCCCATACTTGACACTTCTCGTTTTCACTCCCGCGTGATCATGCGTGACGTCATGAGCTGCACGAATTTGTCTTTGCTTGGAAATCTTCTATGCAAACAAAAACAGACTTTCATTATTGTTATGTCTGTGTATTGTTTAATATATTGTAAGGTAATTGTCATCTTTGATGATGGCATATGTAAGCCGAAAGCTTAGATAGGATTAAAAAATAAGGATCAATATGGTGATTTAATTTTGTCTTTTAATGATAATGCTATTAAGCTTATCAGACAATATGAAAAGAATTTACATAAAATAAATAGACAAAACTTGTCTATATTATTTAATGAAACACGCATCAATGAAAAATGCTTCCTAAATACACACAACTTATATATATATATATATATATATATATATATATATATATATATTAATCCAAATCAAGACAGTAAAGTCAATATTACTCAAGGGGTTACTGTTTGTGAAAGAATTAGAAAACAAACATTATTGAGAGAGATCAAAAAAAGAGTAATCAGGAAGACTTTTCAATTTGTGAAGACCAGTATGCCAAACATTGTCGAATGCTTTCGCCATATTCAGCGCAATAGCCCGAGATTCAGCGTTCGCATCATTAGCTTGATAAACTATTTCAAATAGGAAACAAAGCCATATTCTTTTCTGAAAGAAGGCATTGCCTTGTGTGATGCATAATTAATTCAACATTGGTTGGTGCAAAAATATACATTATATATATATATATATATATATATATATATATATATATATATTAGATTGGTGCAAAAATAATGTTGTTTTTTGACGTTCAACTTAAAAAGATCATAACTCCTTTCATAATAAACTTTATTAATCGAAATAAGAACCATTATAATCGACACATTTTTTGCCAACGAGAAACAAGTTTATTTATTCCATTAGCATAGAAATCCGGAGTTCTGGAAGCGATGAAGCTATTGAAGGCCGATTCGGCATCATCTCGGCCTTTGAAGCATTTTTCGCGCAGGAAGTTGTCGAGATGCTTGAAAAAGTGATTATCGGTGGGCGAGAGGTCCGGTGAATATGGCGGATGAGGCAGAGTCTCGTAGCCCAATTCGTTCAGCTTCTGCAGGGTCAGTTGAGCAACATGCGGGCGAGCGTTGTCATGGAAGAGAATTGGTCCCTTCATATTGACCAATCTAGGGCACATACGTTGGAGCTTCTGGTGCATTTCGTCATTTTGTCGGCAGTACTTCTCCGCCGTAATCGTTTCGCCCGTATTCAAGAAGCTGTGATGGATGAGACCGGTCGCAGACCACCAAACAGTCACCATAACCTTTTTTGGCGCAATTTTGGCTTCGGGAAGTGTTGTGGAGCTTCTCCGGCATCCAATCACTGTGCCGTACGTCGCCGGTTGTCGTAGAGGATCCACTTCTCATCACACGTCACAATCCGCCCGAGAAATGGGTCGTTTTTGTTGCGCAGAAGGAGCGTAGAAGACAACTCAAAACGACGATATTTTTGATTATCGTTCAATTCATGCGACACCCATTTATCCAACTTTTTTGACTTCCCTGTTTGCTTTAAATGGCGAACGACTGTTGAGTGGTCGACCTCGAGTTCAACAGCAACTTCTCGTGTGGTTTTGCGAGAATCGGCTTCAATTAAGGATTTCAAATGTTCGTTATGAACCGCAGTCGGCCGGCCGCGACCGTCTTCATCTTCGAGACTCTCGTCACCGTTGCGAAATTTCTTGAACCACCGTTGTGCCACACGTTCATTAGTGGTTCTTGGGCCAAACGCATCATTGATATCATGAGCTGTCTCGTCAGCTTTTCGGTCTAGTTTGAACTGGAACAAGAAAATCGTGCGGATTTGAATTTTGTCCATTCTGTCGAAAAGCCTGCAAAAAAATGAATGAAGAGATTGAGAACGGTAACGAATAACACGATTCGATAGAGCGAAAAACGCGCTTCAAAATGATATATAACATGGCTATATATATCAAAGAATTAATTCAGAAATCATATATAAAAGTAACATATGTGAGAAAACGATATTATTTTTGCACCAACCTAATAGTATCTCATGATCTAAACCGATTTTTGCAGCTTCCTGTTTCGCACCCAAAAGATAAGACGCACTTCCGGCATCACAACATTCAGTGTTCTTTCGTTGTGCACTTTTCCTTGCCGAGAACGTTTTATACATTCGTTAACATTTAATCGCAAGAACTCGAACAGAAGCTAGTGAATGATGCGAGAAGAAATGGCTACACTTCAATTGTAAGAAGACAGTATGAACGATGGTCAGTAAAACGAACAGTTCAATATGCAAATTAGAAATTACAAAAACCAAAATCAAACACGTACAAAAATTGTAATATCTGGGAAATAATTCAACATCAACAGTTCCTATTGTAGTTGGAGCCCTCAGATTCCAATAGACTCGTTGAAGAGATACATGTTAGCCCATGCCTTAACGAAATACAAAAAAATTATTCTCACGAGCATTTCCCACTGAGTAAATTAAAAATAAAATAAAAATATGACGGTCAGAAATGGCATGCAATTTTATTATTAATACTAAATTCTAATATAATTATTATTAAATAACTAATAAAAAACAATTTCTACTACTACTACTACTACTACTACTATTAGCATTACCACAATCTACTATCCTGTAGCAGAATTTGAAACTAATATTAGAAGAATTTGGTGGTGGTATTAGTAGTAATATAATTTGGTAGTTGCAGTAGTAGTAGTAGAATTTACTGCTTAATTCTAATAGTATTACCAAATTAAATCACTATTACAAGAATATTTTCTGGGTATGACGATAAACTACATCCGACAGCAAGGCCTCTGATCAGGAGGTTTTGAAGAGCGTGGAGCCACCTCTTGATTGCTGGTGTTCCCAGGTCTACCCTGACCCGAGGTGGTATCACGTGTAATGGGTCCCAACTATGGGAAAATATTTAACCCCCAATTTGAGGTCAAAGCACTATGAAAGTGTACAAATAGGTTCTAATACCAGAAATATTTTGTAAAAGAAATTATTACCAGCAATAAATTTTTGAAGGAAAAAATTATTTCCAGCAATACATTATTACCAGCAATACATTTTTTTAAAATATTACCAGAAATATATTTTTGAAAAAAAAATATTACCAGCAATACTTTTTTGAAAAAAAAAAAATATTACCAGAAAAAAATTTTTTGAAGAAAAAATATTGCCAGAAAAAGATTTTTGAAGAAAAAAAAATATTACCAGAAAAAAATTTTTTGAAGAAAAAATATTGCCAGAAACAGATTTTTGAAGAAAAAAAAATATTACCAGAAAAAAATTTTTTGAAGAAAAAATATTGCCAGAAACAGATTTTTGAAGAAAAAAAAATATTACCAGAAAAAAATTTTTTGAAGAAAAAATATTGCCAGAAACAGATTTTTGAAGAAAAAAAAATATTACCAGAAAAAAATTTTTTGAAGAAAAAATATTGCCAGAAACAGATTTTTGAAGAAAAAAAAATATTACCAGAAAAAAATTTTTTGAAGAAAAAATATTGCCAGAAACAGATTTTTGAAGAAAAAAAAATATTACCAGAAAAAAATTTTTTGAAGAAAAAATATTGCCAGAAACAGATTTTTGAAGAAAAAAAAATATTACCAGAAAAAAATTTTTTGAAGAAAAAATATTGCCAGAAACAGATTTTTGAAGAAAAAAAAATATTACCAGAAAAAAATTTTTTGAAGAAAAAATATTGCCAGAAACAGATTTTTGAAGAAAAAAAAATATTACCAGAAAAAAATTTTTTGAAGAAAAAATATTGCCAGAAACAGATTTTTGAAGAAAAAAAAATATTACCAGTTATATTAGGTCGGTGCAAAAATAATGACGTAATAATGTCGTTTTTTGACGTATTTGTTAACGTCAAAAAACGACATTATTACGTCATTATTTTTGCACCAACCTCATACATCTTTGAAAAATATATTATCAGTAACACATTTTTGAAAAAAAATATTACAAGTTATACATGTTTTTTAAAATTATTACCAGCAATATATTTTTTTTTTTAAATTACCAGCTATACATTTTGAAGAAAAATATTACCAGAAATTGAATTTTGAAGGAAAAAATATTACCAGCAATAAAAAATCTTGTCGTTATTAAATAACCAATTGAGGTTGATATGCCGTAAAAGGAAATAAACCAAACCCATTTCTGATCTTAGGTCTCTAGTCGAGACCCGTAAAGAATTGAGTATATACCAGAAATCAATGGAAATATAATAATAATAATAATAACCCACCTACACCAGGAGTTAATTTGCAAGAATATTGGACATTCAGGTCAATGTTGACCCAGTTATCATTGGATCTTTGAAGTCTATGCGGCCGAACTTAAATAGAGATATTGAGAAAATCGAAATAAATTCTTAGCTCCCTTTGCTTCAACTTTGCGTTGCATGGCTCGACAAATATTTTGAGAAGAGTATAATCTGCTTGAAGTCGTACGAATAGACGGAAATCCGCCCATAATGCAAGATCTTCGGTTGAAAAACGAAAAAAAAAAAAACGTGCGAAATGATTTCTTCTGCGAGTTGTCCAGTGACATAATTTCATTTTTACAGACTCTTCATTTAATAACTTTACGCATTGAAATTCTACATAGATTCTATTTGTGCACACACATAGATATATATTAAAGAAACTATGCACAATCGCGCGACATCGTACAATTACTAACAAGGAAGTGTAAATGTCAACTATATAAGCAACCAATTGTCCCAACAATAATAATCTCTTGAATTGCAGACTTTTGAGGTTTCAGCTTGAAATCAACTCGTGCACCAAACAAGATACATACATACTAATAATACTAATACTAACACTAATAATAACTCAACATAGGCACCAGAAGAAATTGTTAAGTGATGGCCAAGCTACAATGGCCTACTTGCAGGAATTTATCAACAAAAGCAATTGCCTTTGCTGCATTTCATATCAGGCTTTGAATATTTAGATGTTACGTCAAGAACTGAATTACTAATATTAAGTGAGATTATATTTTAAAGGCTAAAGTGTCACTTCCAAAGTTATTGGTGATAATGTCCAAAAATTTAATATTGGATAACATTATAGAATTGCCGGCGACAAACAAAGAAGACTGTCATATTCGTGACCCAACAATGGATAAAGATGGTAGAAAAGTCTACGGGTTAGATTTTTTAGATAGATAGATAGATAGATAGATAGATAGATAGATAGATAGATAGATAGATAGATATAGACAGATTTAGCTGAATAGATAGATATGAAAAGTATGAGATAGATAGATAGATAGATAGATAGATAGATAGATAGAAGGAACAGATTTAGATCAGTAATAGATATGAACAGTATGAGATAGATAGATAGATAGAGAGAGAGAGAGAGAGAGACATGGACAGATTTAGATCAATAGATAGGTATTAACAGATTTAGATAGCTATGAACAGATTTAAAGGTAGATAGATAGATAGATAGATAGATAGATAGATAGATAGATAGATAGATAGATAGATAGATAGATAGATTTAGATCAATAGATAGATATGAACAGATTTAGATAGATATGAACAGATTTAGTGATAGATAGGTAGGTAGGCGGGTAAGTAGATAGATAGTTGGGTGAGTAGGTAGGTATTATTTTGGTAATACCAAGTGAAAGAGCAATGTAAATGGACATAAATTGAAAAAAAAAAAACCAAGATCGATAAAATGATGTTAAGGAAAGAATAATAAATAAATATGTTCGGTTCGTGACCCGAGTCCTGCCTCGTTTTCTGGTCGTAATGGCCGGATGAAAACTCAATAAATGCTGTCTGTCAGCCCCCGCCGTCTGTAGATGTAAAGAGAAAATGTCTTGCTGGGGTGTGAAGATGTTTAATAAAGGATCGAGAGAAAGAAAACGTTTAGTAGTGAAGGTATCCATTAATCTTGGTAAGGGTTTCGATGCTAAACCAGGCCGAAGACGTGAAAAGAAAGAAGTTATGATGAAACGCAACAAAGGAAAAGAAAGAAAGCTAAAGTATGAATAGTTACAGGAGACTTTAATGAATGAAAAGAAAGAAAGAAAGAAAGAAAGAAAGAAAGAAAGAAAGAAAGAAAGAAAGAAAGAAAAAGAAAGAGAGAAGTTTAGAGTGGATGGAGACAGACGAAAAGAAAGAAAGAATGAAAGAAAGAAAGAAAGAAAGAAATCTGGGAAATGAGAAGTTAGAGTGGAACGAAAGAAAGAAAAAAGGAAGGTTTGAGGATAATGAAAGTAATAAGGTAAGGGGACAGACGAATAGAAAGAAAGAAAGAAAGAAAGAAAGAAAGAAAGAAAGAAAGGAAGAAAGAAACCTGAAAAATAAGAAGTTACAGAGGAACGAAAGCCAAGATAGAAAGAAATCTTGAGAAGAAAGTAACAGTGTAAGAAGACAGACGAACAGAAAGAAAGAAAGAAAGAAAGAAAGAAAGAAAGAGAACGAGAGAATTTTAGAGTGGATGGAGACAGACGAAAAGAAAGAAAGAAAGAAAGAAAGAAAGAAAGAAAGAAAGAAAGAAAGAAATCTGGGAAATGAGAAGTTAGAGTGGAACGAAAGAAAGAAAAAAGGAAGGTTTGAGGATAATGAAAGTAATAGGGTAAGGGGACAGACGAATAGAAAGAAAGAAAGAAAGAAAGAAAGAAAGAAAGAAAGAAAGAAAGAAAGAAAGAAAGAGAAGTTTAGAGTGGATGGAGACAGACGAAAAGAAAGGAAGAAGCAAACAATGCTAGAAAGAAAGAAAGAAAGAAAGAAAGAAGGAAAGAAAGAAAGAAAGAATATTACATGGAAAGAGACAGACGAAAAGAAAGAAAGAAAGAAAGAAAGAAAGAAAGTTAGAGTGGAAAGAGACAAACGAAAAGAAAGAAAAGAAGAAATTTAAACTATATGAAGTTAGAATGGACCGAAAAAGACGAAAACATAGAAAGAAGGTTAGGGAATAAAGAAAGTTAGAGTGGAAGGATACAAACTAAGAAAGAAAAAGAAAAAGCAAGAAAGAAAGAAAAAAAAGAAAGTAAGAGAAATATAGCAAGAAATTAGGTGTGGTCATTAGCTGAACAAAGCAGAAAGTTCGTGATGTTAAAGAAAGAATTGTAAGAAAAGTAATACATGACTGATTTATTTTTTAAACTTTTTGCGTGCTATTTAAATCCAGAAAATATTTTAGAACTTTTGGAGGTAATAATAATTTAGTGATAAAAGTCATACTGATTAACCCATATGTGGGGGAGAAGGGATTAATTCACACCCTTTTTCCCAAGTTTATTTGCGCGTAAGTGACGATAACTAAGCTGATGGGAATTTGAACTTGGCTTTGCACCACCCGGACATCCAAGATGACAGCATCTGATTTTCCTAAGCGGTCACCCATCCAGGTACTGATCAAGCTCTATGTTACTTAACTTCGGTGATACCTACGAGCGCAGGTGTTTCAACG
This sequence comes from Acanthosepion lycidas, assembly GCA_963932145.1. Classification (NCBI taxonomy): domain Eukaryota; kingdom Metazoa; phylum Mollusca; class Cephalopoda; order Sepiida; family Sepiidae; genus Acanthosepion; species Acanthosepion lycidas. The sequence continues at coordinate 118,168,816 of OZ010572.1, read as the reverse complement.
TGACATAGCGGTACGTCGAAAGCTTGGCGAAGAAATATTTGCGTGAAGGAAAGAAAAATTAAGAAAACGAAAACATGGAAGAGAAGGGGAAAAAGAGAAAAAGAAAATGAGAATGAATAAGTCAGAAAGAATAGGAAGGAAATGAGATCGAACGAAGGACGTGAAGGAAAGAGACAAGGAAAAAGTAGAGATAAGAGAGAGTGGAAGTTGAAAAATAGTGTGAGAGAGAAAGGAATAAAATATAAAAAAAATAGAAAGAGAGAGAGAGTGTGTGTAAGCGAGGGGGAGAGAAAAAGAGTAGAAAGTCTGGTTAGCTTAATTAAATACTTTTCTTCTCTGCAGCATGTCGCTTCAGAACGTTGGCAATCATGGCTCTCCACAATTTCCTGTCCTTTGTAGCTCCTAGTAAAATTTTATTTTTTTTAATATCTCTCTTAATCCCTGCTAACCATTTACACAACTTCGTTTGTTAGGTTAAGCATTGTTTTTCTCTGTCCCTCTTGCTTTCAATCTATCCTTTGTGTGTCAAATTTTCCACGCCGTTTTCCTCATTGTGTTTACGAGATATTTCAGCTGTATGTGATGGTGTTCATTTTATTTCCATTTTCTCTAAAACTTCGTCGTTGATCACATGTTTATGGTATTTTCAGCGTCCGTCTTTTGAAGCACATTTCTTAGAAGAAATTCTCCAGCATTCAATACCACATAGGGAGAATGACATTACGCAATTTTTAAGTATTCTATGCTTTGTTTCTAACGAAATATTCCTGTTTCTTAATATTTGCTTAGCTTTTGGAAGACATCTTTCGCTATCACAATTCGCCTTGAAACACTTACCAGATATTTCAATTTTTGTATTTGCCTGATTTTTGTGTCTCCATTTTCTAATTTGTATCTTGCACTGTTTCTTTTGCGGCCAACCATACATTCTGTCTTCATACAATTGATGTTTAGTCCTTTCTTTCCGCCTTCGTTCATGACCTTCCTGTAGGAGTTCTTGTAGTTTCTTTTCTGTGATTAAATATTAAAGTATCTGTCTATATTTCTGAGATGAGGTATTATGTACACTATTTACATTATTCGGACTATTGTCCTCATCATTGTCACCATATTTATCATACCGTTTCTGCCGTTGTACGCTCTGGCCTTCTTCGGGTGGTTGGAATGTCGAAGCAAGCATAGAAATGAATACAATATGGGAAACAGTAATAAGGAGTGCTAGAGTAAAGTGGTAATAACAAAAAAAAAGATTGCAATATGAGCTCTGGTAAAAACATGTAATGATAACAGCAAAAATTGCAATATGAGTACGGTTAAAAATGGTTGCTGATGACATTAGGTTTATAATACCCAGAAATTCATTCACAGATGTCTTCAAGGACACATGGCATAGTGGATAAAGACGTTGGTTAGATCCAGTGACAGGACCCAAAGAGTGTGTGTTCAATACCCGGTTAAGGCAGTGGAGAGGGGAATTAACAGGAGATAACTGATATCCATTAAACATGGCACGTGGAACTAGAGCAGTCTACCCCAGTGAGCGAAATAAAGGGTTATGTTCCACATTCCAACCACCTGAAGAAGGCCGGAGCGTACAACGGCCGAAACATTGTAATAAATATGGCGACAAAGATGAGGACAATAATAGTGTAAAGTCCGATCAAAGTAAATATTGCAAACACTTATAATACTTCATCACATAAATATAGAGAGATGGTAATGGTAGCTGTTTCTTTATATTAAGCGATCAGCCAGTGCTAATACCGGTTCTTTCTATTAAATCAATTTTTCAGAAAAATAGGTTTCTTAAATACAGTAGCCGTTATCGCTTTTGCCATTATGGATGGAGTGGGGGGGTTCTTTCCTAGCTTTTTCTTTGATGTAGTGTGGAACGACCACAACTTGAATATGTCATTTTTTACAATAGTATTTACCCTGTATAAGGTGCGAGAGCCACTCAAGTTAGAGCGTAAGAGATTAAGAGTCACGGCTTATGCAGATATGCGTGGAAAGGTAACGGTTAACCCTAGATTTGAACAGATTAAGATTGTAGTGACAAGGGAAGCATAATCTTGGGAGGGGGTTTTACATGCAAGCTTTTCGTGGGGGTATGAGATCCACTCAACTTATGGACTGAGTTTGTGCCAATAGGTGCCCAAAGAAGAAGGAGGAGGAGGGGATGGTGGAAGAAGAAGGAGGAGGATTGGAAGAAGAAGAAGAAGAAGAAGAGGGAAGGAGGAGGAGGAGGAAATGAAGAATAACAACAACAACAAGGAGGAGAAGGAGGGTGAAGAAGAAGGAGGAGTGGAAGAAGGAGGAGAAGGAAGAGGAGGAGTGGGAGAAGAAGAAGGATGAGTGGAAGAAGAAGGAAGAAGAGGAAGAAGAAAGAGGAGGTGGATGAGAAGAAGAAGGAGGAAGAGGATGATGAGAAGAAGAAGGAGGAGGAGGAGTAGGAGGAAGAGGAGTGGGAGAAGAAGAAGGAGGAGTGGAAGAAGAAGAAGAAGGATGAGAAGAAGAAGAAGAAGAAGAAAGATGAGAAGAAGAAGAAAAAGAAGAAGGAGGAGGAGGAGAAGACGGAGGAGGAGTGGAAGAAGAAGGAAGAAGAGGAAGAAGAAAGAGGAGGTGGATGAGAAGAAGAAGGAGGAAGAGGATGATGAGAAGAAGAAGAAGAAGAAGAAGAAGAAGAAGAAGAAGAAGAAGAAGGAGGAGGAGGAGGAGGAGTGGGAGAAGAAGAAGGAGGTGTGGAAGAAGAAGAAGAAGAAGAAGAAGAAGAAGAAGAAGAAGAAGAAGGATGAGAAGAAGAAAAAGAAAAAGGAGGGGGAGGGGAAGGCGAGGAGGAGGAGGAGAAGAAGAAGGTGAAGAAGAAGACGCGAAATTCACAAAAGCGTGATAAAACTAAACTATTATAGACCAAGGGAAATCTCTGGATTATTGCAAAGTTTGCAAAAATTAAATAAAAAGGAAAATAAACGAATATAAAACAGTAACAACAAAAGAAAGAAAAACCAGGAAAAGCTTTAAAAACACCGAAATATAAGAAGAAAGTTTGGAAACATTTCAAAAGAGAAACAAGACCAAATATCGAAATTATAAAGGAAAAACGAAGGAGAATGTAAAATTAAAATGTATCGTCACATCATTCATCAAATAGCGGAAGGAGTTTCATTCGAATTGGGACCATCTCTAAGGATATAAACGTCAATGCGTTCCCGTTTCTTACTTAATTCTGCCTTGAGGCTCTTCAAACATCTACAAGTGGATGGCTGATCAGTTCTTGACTCTGGCAAGTTAATGAAATTTCTTACCGTCCCAAATGAACAGCAGTTTTCGGACAGCTAAGTTACTTATGTTCCTGGCAAGACCATCTATTTATCTACCTCTAAATTATGAGAACACAGAACGTATGGTTGTTAGTATGAGGAAGAGACCAAGATGGAAGCTACAAAGAGATGTCAAAATCAGTCTGTTAAGTGTTTGAACAGACATCGTAAAAAGCGAGATCGGAATCCGAAGCGGCAACATTAAAAGATGCCTTCGAAAAGCTAAACAAGGTATTAAGAAATAGGAAAATTTCGTTAGAAACAAATTCCACCCTCCAACTTCTCTCTCTCCCAGGCGGGGCGTCGCAAGCTTGTTACTGATCTATTGCTACTTTCATGGAAAGTGCTCGAACGAACTAAATTCCTTGGTTCCTCGAGTTAGAACCTGAAAACCAGGATCCGCCATAATCCTTACATTGTAGCAAACTATTCATATTCCCCATATTACATTGCTGAGAAGAAAGGGTTCTAGGAGGCTTGTGCACTGGAACTTTATGTCTCGGATAATTGCGTACCAGACAATTGCGTCCCTGAACATTTGCGCCCCTAGCCAAATGCCTTTAAAGACAATTACCGTAAATTTTGAAAAAAGCATAAGTAATTATCATAAATTTTTAAAAAGGGAATAAAAATAATAAAATAATAAATTAAAAGTTAATTTTTACTATTTATATTATTCGGACTATTGTTTTTCATCTTTGTGGCCATATTTATCACGACGTTTCGGCCGTTGTACGCTCCAGCCTTCTTCAAGTGGTTGTGATAGATATGGCATCAAAGATGAGGATAATAGTCCGAATAATGTAAATAGTGTACATAATACCTTATTTCAGAAATATACACAGATACTGAAGTTTATTTTTGTTGAAAATGCAATGACAGATTATCAGTTTTGAAACATCTGAACATCCCCAATATGATTTTGTTTCATCGATGTTTTTCTTATAATAGTTGTAGCGGTCATTTCCCGCGTCCTTAAAAATTTTGCCACTAGTATTTGATTTTCCGAAATTAGCCATGGGTTTCCAATATTAGGTTGCTGCAAAAATAATATCGTTTTTTGACGTTAAATATACGTCAAAAAACGATATTATTTTTGCACCAACCTAATAAAAACATAATCTATAAAATCCAGAATCTATTAGATGTTTCAGGTACGCACTGCTAGAGTGAACTGAAGCTAGCTTAATTTTCTCTTTCTTTCAAAAATAAATTCTTCTGTGTTTCTTTTGTTTGTTTGTTTTTTTCTTTTATTTATGGTAACTAACTTTCTGCTTGTTTAGAGTAATTAAAGTTATTTGTGTGCAAATTTCTATATTAAACAACTCTTTAAAAATAATTATAACTTCAAAAAATTATCAGAAGTACGCAATTATCCAAGGACGCATTTGTCTAGAGACGTAAATGTCCATGGAGGTAATTGTCTGGTACACAATTGTCCGGAGCGGAAATGTCCTGTACGCAACTGTCCGTCAACCGGAAGGAAGTTTCATACCAACAGCTTATGCCCACAGACCACTGCTCTGTGGAACCGACTCACAAGAGAATGTTTGCCCGATCGTTACAATCTTAATCTGTTCAAGTCTATTATTAGCCGTTATTTTCCTCTCCTATACGCATTAACTGCCTGTTATTGTAAACCTCTACCTCGAGTAGCTCTTGTGCCTTGTGGAGGGTGAATCTAAAAAAAAAAGACTGCTGCATTCGTTAATTTCAGCTATACTTAAACCTGCGTTAGATACGTCGGATTTTCGAAAATGCATAGTCACCTGGTAGTCCGCTCCCACGACAAATGAGATACAACTGCGCCACACCACGTGCTTATCACTTTCACTGATTCAGGAGAGTAGGAACAAAAGAAACAAGTTACCAACTAGGCATTACGAGTACTTTAAAATTTCGAGGATTAAAAAACACATCATATCATTAACTCAGGGTTAATAGCTGTATTGTTTCCTTCCAGATAAACTGACAACTGACTGTTCAAAGAAGACTTCAAATGAAACTCGTAGCGACATCTCGTTATCAAATACCAAGAGAAAAGGGTCTAGCACCCAAAAGGCATTTAGTTTACACGGTTGCTACATTAGGGGACAACGCTTTAGCTTTATCAATAGTGCAGTTTAAATTAGAAGGTTGAGAGAGTCTTGAAGATGACTCATGTTCTGGACGGTCCTACGACAGCCACCACCGATGAAAACATTGATCGTATTCACCACAAGATATCAGGCGATTAACTATAAATCAAATAGCCTAAGTTATTAGCATACACCGTGAGAGAGTTGAGAATATTCGGCACAAAGAACATGGTATGTCGGATGTTTCTGTTCGGTGGGAACCATGTCTTCTGTGACCTGATCAAAAGCGCACAGGCTTAGAACATCACGGGAAAAATCTGACATTTTTTTTAAAGCAGATTCAGCTGGTTTCCTTGAACGTTTCCTAAACTCGGATAAGTGTTGGGTGTTATTACATTTCTCGCTTGTGGAACTCTCTTTCGCCCTGTTGCTTTCCAAGAAACTTTGATCTTCAATCATCTAAATGCATTGCCGCTCGTTATCTTCGATCTTCTTAATTCCTCTTTTTTTATTGTTCTCGCTCTTTAACAATGGTTTCTTTTTCTCGTATTCTTTCACACCCAATAATTACTTGTATCTTAGTGGCTTTATCGCCTTTCCTAGGATGAAATGCTAAAAAAATATTTTATGTATTTAATCAAAACTTCAGTATTATAATCAAAATTTTGCGGGCAATCTAGCGGTTCATTGAGAAGCTTAAATGATAGACCATCACGTGTCAGAATAAACGGGGAAACCACAACTGTGTATATATATATATATATATATATATATATATATATATATATATGAGAAAAAATATAGTTTTAAGGTATTCTATATTTATGGTCTAAAGTGCTCAAATACTAGAATAGAGCGTATGTAATATAAAAGTCGAGATTGAGGTGATCACACAGCAGTGACATTCGTGGGTACATTCATGTGATCAAACGGTTAACATATATATATATATATATATATATATATATATATATATATATATATATATGTTTAAGTACGCATTTATTCAGATATTTTTGCAGAGTTTATACATATTTATCTCGCATACGCATATATATATATATATATATATATATATATATATATATATAGTTGAGTCATAAATAGATTTTGTCTCACAACTATATTCTTTAAAATATTCGAAATTATGCAACAAGTAAAAGTCATTGAGATTTTCTATTCCAGTGAAAGATAAATTATTCAAACTCGGAGAAAATACCTGCAATATTTTATTCTCAGAGTATCTCCTAGCGGTAACATGATTCGGGAGCTATTCACCCGGTTTGAAAGAACTGGTCCAGTCAGCGATCTTCCGGGAAGAGGACATAAACAGACTGTGCGCACTGTTCCAGCTGTACGGCAGAGTGTCCTTGACGACCCATCAGCTTCTACACGTCGTCGCTCGGCTTAACCAGGGATCTCCAGAACATCGCTTCAGAAGATTCTGAAACTGGATTTAAAAATGTTTCCATACAAGATTCAAATGGTCCAATGTTTACTACCCCTAGATATTCATCTGTTTGTAAAAATTATTCATGTTTTATATCATCCAATTTTTCAGTGGCCATCCTGTGTATGTATCAATTTCTTATTTGTCGTATATACACATACATACGTATGTATGTACGTATGATGATTGCCACATCTTACTCAATGTGAGCTTACCCTTCACATCACTCATAATTACATCCGTCTCGTTTTTTGTTTTTTTTCACCGTGGTCCCTCAGATGGTTCGTATGACTAGCATCCAATTTAATATGTATCAGGTAAATATGATAGATAAACTCTGTATCCTTGATTGGGTTGATTGGATCTGTTTGCTTTACCACTCACCTGTCTATCATCACGTGACTTCCCAGTTCAGATGATGATCTTCAAACAAATGTATCGTTGGCATGTCAATAAGGCAGATTGACATAGTTGGCTTGGTTCTGATTGTTTTGATGACCCTTCGGATGGCTTTCATAACATGCCCCCGACAACGGCATGCGCTCACCACGCCATATTTGCAAAACAAGTTATTAGTTGGCAAATCAGATTGGGTGCCTCTTCATAGATCGAGCTTTATCTGGGAATGCCTGAGACATTCATCCTGAAAGGCGTGGCATTCCCCCGAATAAACTGCCTCCACGAGTAAGCCAATTCTTCCCAATGCTGAACATCCATGTGAAATGCATTCAGATTATTCTTCAGCTTATCTTTAAACCTCTTCCTAGGCTTCAGTTGTCCATATATATATATATATATATATATATATATATATATATATATATATATATATATATATATATATACTAACAGCATAACCGGTCTTCGACCGGGTGTTTCATTACTGGAAATTTTTGCCATTCAATTCGAGCATTTTATGTTTAAAGTCAGCGCACCTGAAAATTAATATTAGTAACAATAATTGGGTGCAACTGAAGTATATTACCTAATGGGGGTTAATAATTTGAAGAGGAGGCTGAAAAGGGGCGTTTTGCGTTCTCAATCTTGCAAAGGAGGAACCTCTCCCCTGGACTGTCATAATATTAATATACGATAATTTTTATTTATAATCTATTTTTTTTTATAGTTCTAATAATCTTTTGCGTTAGATTTCATCTCTCTAAATTGATTGTACGCTGTTTTTTACAGAAATTAATTTTTGCCTTTGATTTTTGCGCAAAGTATAAAAAAATCTTTTTTTTTTCGATTTTTCTTTAAGGTTGTAATTTTTTCCAACCAATTTGAACTCCAAACCAGCACTAAATAATTATCTATGAAACAAAAACATTTCATCGAAATCGGATGAAAACTCTGGAAAAGCATAAACAACATCCGATCACACACACCCATATACACATACATTTTGAGAATTATATATATATATATATATATATATATATATATATAGTTATGCTTCGTTTTTGCTGACACTATAATCAGTATGAGCCCTTCGGCAAGCATCCAGGAAGAAATAAATAAGTGTCTATTCGAAATGTAATTTTCCTTTTTGTCAAAATAATAAGAGGAAATAAATACAAGCGAAAATATAATCAAGTGTGTTTTTATAAGTACTGTTAATGGAAAAGGAAATCAAACGCTGCTTAAATTAAACTCAGTTGAATGTTCCAGCAAAAAGCAAAAAGAAACTTGAAAAATATCTCGCCACTAACAGATGTCTATTATTGTTTGAAAATAGTCATAAAACTGAATCTACAAAGCCTTAAATGATTAAAAAAAAAAGCTGAAAGCCGAAATGGACAACTCTATGAAAATATGTTTACGGCAAGGCCCGGCAATACTTACTTACGAAACGCAAGACCGAGGTGGTGCGGGGTGGGGAGTTTTTTTTTTGTCTCGTTGTAGCATCTGCAATTTTTTTTCAATACTGTTTTATTTACGACATTTTTTAAAATCACTTTTAAACTGACGTTACATTGTTAGTCATCAACTAATAATATACATCATGTATCTCCATGGCCGGTGCAGTGCGTACTAAGCAGGAACCCCCGACGTGGTTGGAGACCTAAAAGGTCTAGCTTCCGCAGCGGTTTTTGCTTTTTGTACTTTGCAATTTTTTTCTACCTAAGTTATATTGTCAATCATCAACTATAATAATCGACAGGGCGGATGCTTACAATCCTGAACCTCCTAACCACATGCCTACTTGGAAGTGGGAGCGGAAGTGCTAATTTCAATAGGGCTTATTTCATTAAATTGTAATTTTCTTTCTGAACAGTTCTTTTAAATCAATTAAGAGGCTAATATATCTCGGTAAAATTATTTTTTTTACTCCGAGATCATCCACTTAGGAAGATATCTGATTTTTTTTTATAATAGTAATATTAACCAGAAGTCCATGGCTAGCAATTAAAATAAGATTTCTAGTTCCTACGTTTTACATTTCTAGAACGATAAAACCGAGAAAATGATCGTTTAAAAAATAAAAATGTTTAAAGATCTCGACACATGAAAACTTTCTCCGAAAACTGAAATACTGTTTTAAAAGAATTTTTAAACAAAATCCCGTTTGTGTTGTGTTGGAATCTTTGTAAAAAAAAATTTGTTTTTTCAGCGAAGATGCCTCGGCAATTAATCTTTATGGAATGTTGTTGTAGTGGAACACACCTATTCTATAGTTAATAGACTCTCCCACATATAATAAGTAGGAAGGAGTAGTAAGAGTAACAAGTCAGTCGCTCAACTCTTGAACAACAGATCGGTTGAACTCTCAGCCTTCGGGCGGAAGGAACCCTAAGGAGGCTACGCCGAAGGGCGGACTCTCTTTCGGGGAGGTAAACCGACCCTGAACCCGTTTTTATGGGTTCAATGGGCATATTTTTTCCCAGCCCACGGGCTGGGAGAGCCCACGTTAAAAAGGCCTTATGCTACATGACGCCCTCGTGGGGGATTAACTGAATATCGTCAGTCGCTCAGGCAGCTTGTCAGTCAGTCGATGTCGGACGACCGTTAGTCGGATATTAAAGTTTCAGCGACCACAACTAGATTACTGCGTCATTACCTATTATATCAAGTTCCTAACGTTTTGTACGTCGAACCTATTTTAGGACCGACTTAGTACAAATACAAGCCTCCACTGTGAAACCCCTAAATAACAAATGTAAAATTTGCAAAAGAAGAAAAAAAATTTTTTTCGAGTAATATTATACATGAAAATATTAGTGGCTATTAAAAAACAATAATATTTTTCTCAGATTTTTAAAAAAATAAAAAAAACCTATTCATTAAAGAAGTAAATAATTAATGAATATATACTGAAATTTTCATTTAAATTGGATAATTCCTTGATTTTTGGTAATTTAAAAACCGCTGCCCTTCACTCCCAATTTTTAATTTACAATAATCGTTTTCAGTAATATTACTCTTTTAAATTAAGAAAATGACAATGAGAATTCTATAAGATCTTTTATTATTTAAGAAAAATAAAATTTGAAATAATAATGGATAATAAAACATATATTTTTAATACCAGATAAATAAACTTAACGAGAAATGCAATGCTAATACCTATTCAAATTGCCAAGCTCGTTTCGAGGGCCAAAACGACAGGCGTTTGATCCTCACTGGGTGTTTCTTTTCAAAATTAGCCCTGATAAGAAAGTTCAATAATGTTTAGAGGTTTGGTTTATTTTGTTTTACGGCATATCAACCTCAATGGGTTATTTAATGCCGACAAAAAATGTTATTGCTGGTAATATTTTGTTTTGTCAAAAATCTGTTTCTCGTAATATATTTCCTTCAAATTTGTATTGCTGGTAATAATTTTTTCCAGAAAAGTATTGTTGGTAATAGTTAACTATTTACCCATAGTTAGGACCCTAATGACAGAGTTCAAAATCACGGCTAATCTGTCGCGTTCACGTTTTACCATAACCAATAGATAACGATTATTTGTAGATAAACAAATAGAAATTGTGGAGAGACATGTTCGCCTACACCCTGAAGGAAAATAACATTTAAAAAAAATATTGATCTCAGCTGAGGTAAATAACCGACTAATTTTGTGTAGAGACTCCGGCAAAATGGCGAAAAAAGTTTGTATATCTGTTTGCGTACAAATTCTGAGATAAATCCAGCCAGTGTTTGCATATAGACGTCAAACATAAACCGAACAAAATTTGCGTATGGATGTATGTATAAACTAGCCCAATCTTTGCGTGTAGACTGTCATGACTGTTTTGATCGACTGTTCGGTTGTACTCTCATCCTACGGACGGGAGGAACCAGAAGGAGGCTACGCCGAAGAGCGGAGTCTCTTTCGGGGAGGTAGACCGACCCTGAACCCGTTTATACGGGTTCACTGGGCATATTTTTGGCCTAGTCCACGGGCTCAGAATGCCCACGTTAAAAAGGCCTTGTGCCACATGACACCCTCGTGGTGGTGGTGGGGGGGGACTGAATATCGTCATGAACATGCTAAATGTTATCGTACAGACTCCAGCATGTATCTGGCTACTCTGAGTAGTGACTCTGAAATAATAATAATAATAATAATAATAATAATAATAATAATAATAATGAAAACAAAAATAACTTTTAAAAAAAAGGAATAAAAACTTGACGTTTAATAGACCAACAAAAGTTCATATATCGTTGAATTAAATTAACCAACCAAACGTAACTAAAACAGTCAAGACGTACCATATCACGATGCAACACCTGCTCCAATACGATCAACGAAGTTAAGCAATGTTGAACTTGGTCAGTACCTGAACGGCTGACCGCTTGGGAATAACAGGTACTGTAGACTTTGTTGTGCGGCTGATGTAATGGATAATGACTTGTAATTCTTATTCTGAGAGCCCAGTTTCAATTCCAGTCAGGTTTGGTATATTCACTTACGCGCAAATACCCTTGCGAAAGGTATGGATCTTCCTTTTTTCCCCCAGATATGGTTTAATTAGTAAGACCTGTATCACTAAATCAAAAAATTCTTACAATCTAAAAATATTTTCTGGCTTTAAATAACCTGCAAAGTGTTGATAATACGTAAGAAGCAATTTATCGAATTGAATGAATCACACAATTTAATGTCCACTAAATCAAGCGAAAATAATTAAAAAGTAACTTCATAAATAATATGCGTGAATGACAATTCTTTCAGATAATATATTATTTTCAAGGAAAAAGTGATTAGCGATTCTAAGGATATTGATTTTTCTTTCGAAAAAAATTATCAGGTAAAGGTTTTATGAATATATACCCAGTTAAAAAGATTCATGTTGAGCAATATTTTTATTTTTTTATATGAAGAATTTTAATAAAGATTTTTTGATTTTCCATGTCAATATCTAACGGAAATAGAGATTTTCTAACAACAGGCCAACTATCTTCACTTTGTATATCAGTGGGAATAATTGGATTTTTGAAGATGAAAAAATTATTTAACCATGCCAGAATCCAAAAAGAGAGTTACGTATTTACATTGATTTATGAATGTCTGTAATTTTCCAGTAGTATTAATGAAAATTAATTAATTATTGTTCGTATGTTTCAAGTATGCTTAATTTAATTTAAAGTCGTTAAACTTTGTAAGCAGTTACTCGAATAACATTTATTATATGTTACGTAATAAATTATACGAAAAGAATTCAGCTTGTTCACAAATAGAAACAATCGACTCTGGTCAAAGATTTATGGAAAACTGAAAAAAACTATCGGTTGTTAATTTACGCATCGTATTTATAGAGAAAAAAATAGGCCCATGGGATCTAAAGGTTAGATTTTACTTAACTTTATTAGTTAATAAAAATGTTTCCCAATTTTTAAATACCTATTTTTATGATGGATATTAATGCTGACAGTTTTCTGGTGTGACTTTACAAATTCCGTAGCAAGCGATAAACATAGTTGTTTGTTTTTTTCAAGGGCTTCAACGCGTTTAAAAATAACGTCGCTGATTGGTTAATATATGCGAATGTAGAAATTCGGATCGGAGCGAATTTTTACGCAAATGAGTACATTTTTAGTTTTAGCAATATTGAATTTATTGAATTTTTTCTACTATTTTTAACGGCGTTCAACAGATGTCAGAATACATGGCACTAGATGATTCACTGCAATTCTTATTCCACGGTACATATATGATGGATTCAAGATCTGATATACCAAGAACTGTGAATATACTTTTAAATTGAGGCTGTAGCGGGAGTTCTTTAGGATTTTCCTGACCACAAGAGTTTCTTCAGGTATTGATTCAACTGATTTAGAGCATTTGGTTTTATCAAATGTTTATTCTTTTTTCTGCTCTTCTGCTATCAAATGCGTGCCTGTTTGAAGGTTTTGTGCACTAGTGTCCCTTGTTTGATTCGCGATTTATTTTTTTAACGAGTTTTACAAGATATTAAAGAGCTTCTAGCAATATTACATCTTTTATCATTTCCAGCTTTACATGAGGCAAAATCAATAATCTATCATACTCTCCATACAACCGTCCATCCGATATTCCTACCGTTCGTCCATCGATTTATCCATCAACCCATCCAACCATCTATTCACCCATCTATCCCACGGTTCGTACCCTATCCCTTCGTCATTCCGGCCATCAATCCTCCCACTCATCCATCCCACGGTCCATACGAAGTCCATTAAACCATTCATCCGTCATTCCATCCATCAATCCATCCATCCATTCTATCGATTACAGCGTGCATCCGACGTCGATTAAACCATCCATCCGTCATTCTGTCCATCAATGTATTCTTCGATCTATCCATCTCACTAGCCAATCCAAACGTCCATCTGTCCATCCATCCAACTCACTGTCCATCCAACCATCCATCTGCCCATCTATCCATTCATCCATCCGGCTATCTATCTATCCATCCATCGCACGGACTATCCAACATTCCATCCGTCATTCCGTCCATCAATCAATCCATCCATTCCACCGTCCATCCGTCATTCCATCAATATTCATCCGTCCATCCACCCATAAATCCGTGTATCCAAGAGTCTATCCACAAGAGGTTCCTTGAGCATTGATACAACTGATTTAAAGCATTAGGTTTTATCAAATATTTATTGTTGTTTCTGCTCTTCTATTACCAACTTCGTGCCCGATTGAAGGTTTTATGTAATAGTGTACCCTGGTTGCTTCGCGGTTTATTTTTATTTTTTGTTTTTTTTAACGAGTTTTGCAAGATATTGAAGAGTTTCTACCAATATTACATCTTTTATCATTTCCATCTTTACATAAGCCAAAATAAATAATCTACGCAGTCAGCATCCACTCCAGAATTGCCGAAACATATTACTTGAAACACTGTGATTAAAACTAAAATTATGCAGATATTAATTTGAATAATTCATTGAATTAATTTTTCTTCAAAAGTACTTTAAAATACCGATTCAGAAAACAAAGTGCTATATATGGAGTCATGTGAGAACTGAATAATTCTATATATGGGTGCGTGAAATTGATGTTTATATCCAGATGCACAAAAGGAACGCCGATGCTTTATATATTGCATCACTAGGCTCCTTGTATTTGAATTGTTCATACGAGAGACTATATTATCCGAAAACTCATCAGTCCTATTTATATATGAGGAGAGAAAATACGCAAATTCCAAATGAAAATCACATATTATCGTTTATTCGATAAGAAATGTTTTCTTCAAGTAATTTCAACAAAAACACTTTGAAAATCAATTGTCCCGTTTGAGGTAGTTTATCGCAAAATATCTTCAGTTAATTATATATATATATATATATATATATATATATATATATATATATATATATATATATATATATATATAGATAGAGATATATAGATAGAAAGAAAGATAGATAGGATGCTGCAGAAATAATTCGCGTATCGACCTCCCAAAATACCTCCCACATAGTAACAAGACATTAGTGTCAATAAAGTCTTTTAGCTTCTGTCTTAATATTTTATATATATATATATATATATATATATATATATATATATATATCCAATTTCAATAAACATGTAAATTTCAATATATATATACACAATTTCAATATATATATATATATATATATATATATATATATATATATATATATATATATATATATACAATTTTAATATATATATATATATATATATATATACAATTTTAATATATATATATATATATATATATATATATATATATATATATATATATATATAATTTCAATAAAACCAAAATAAATAGAATAACGTATGTATTTTTCTTTGTTCCTCGGTAATTTTATAATTTTAAACTTAATAGAGATTAATCTTCAAAATGGGTAATTTTAATTTTTTATTTCAAATTTTATCGTATAATTTAATACTTATTGGTTAGAATAAATTCTATTTTAGTACAACCCCAACATTAAGGCATTAAATACTTATTATAACCTTACTTCGTTGTCAATTTTTTGAATTCTCGTATATTTTGATTGGTCATTCCAGCTTATATAACACCGTTTCCCCTTGCGAGGGGTTTTTGATTGATTTGAACCTTTTTATTACCCTTTATTCTACATTCAACATTATCATTTGATAAGACACCAGAGGTGTTGAAACAAAATGGCTATTTTTGTAGTGAATTTATGACATATTTATGTTATAATTTTCGAAAAAATAATTATATATATATATATATATATATATATATATATATATATATAAACGATTGATATGATAACTGTTTTCATTCAGTCCTACATAATTTCCATAATATATATATATATATATATATATATATATATATATATATATATATATGTGTGTGTGTGTGTGTGTGTGTGTAAGCAAATATAAATGGATATAAATCCGACAGAATGAAGAAAAAATATATATATATGATATACCGGGTGTAACACCAAAAATTATCCAAATTGTGTAAAGAATAATTGTCCGTGCAACATAGCATTTAATATCTAAAAAAAACATTAACCTTGAGACACTAGATCCGTTTGAAAAGAAAAGGCATTGATGTCACAGATTATTTTTTTCAAATTCCTAACAACAAACTACTTGTTTTTACAATTAAATTACTCCCTCTCGCGTCTAATGCTCTTTTCCATCCTTCTCTGCCACGCTTCTATGGAATGCTGGAAGGATTCTTCTTGGATGCCCCCCAGTTCCGGCGTTACGAACCTCTTGATGCCCCCCACACCAACGCATTCAAAACCGTTTCCATTGATGATCCTTTTGATATTGACGAAAAGTCACACGGAGCAAGATCAAGTGTATAGGGATGTTGTTCCAGTACGGCTATATTCTTCTCAGCCATGAACTGTTGGATGCTCAGGGCGTTGTGAGCAAGATTTACTGTCGTGGTGAAGCAAGCACGGTTTGTCCTGCCACAACTCTCGTCTCTTCTCGCGCATTGACCGTGGAAAACGATAAGATTGCGGTTATATAATATCAAGATATCATGTTAGATGATAACACAATCCCCTTATCCCTTTTTCTCCCATAGCTCACACAGCACACCTCGTACAGTTACATTTCAGACAGACCTCGCATATATATATATATATATATATATATATATATATATATATATATATATATATATGAGGTACGGCTCGGATTGAGAAATCGGAGGGACGAGTTCGTATTCCAGTCGAATACATTATATTCATTTCCATTGGGAAAGGTATGGATCTTGAATCTTCTTCTTCTTCTACTCTATGGGTAAAGAGCAGGACAGACTAGTCTAGGAAAAGGACAACTCTGGATTCAAAACCCTCGGAGGGTCGTTTGGGGACCTTGTCGCACGTAGTGCACCAAGTCTTTGTATTCCGTCCTTCAAAAAGTGTGGTTGGTTCTGCACAAAGCCTTCACCACTATAATCAAATCGGTCCCTTGACCCTTATACCCCTGAAAAACCACAGGAGAGTACAGTATATATATATATATATATATATATAGTGTAACCCGGATATAAGAGAAAACCCGGATATAAGAGAGATTTAATCTGGTCCCAAATTAGAGCCTGTGTTAATGTATATAAATTAGGCCAATCCCGGATATAAGAGAAACCCGGATATAAAAGAAACCCGGATATAAGAGACTTTATCTCCGGGCCCCGGCAGCTCTCTTATATCCGGGTTAAACTATATATATATATATATATATATATATATATATATATATATATATATTATGTTCTGGGTATGACGATAAACTACAGCCGGCAGCAAGTCTTCTGATCGGTAGTTTGGAGGATTTGACAAGCGCGGAACCAACTTTTAATTGCTGTTGTTCCCGGGTACGCCCGACCCCGGGGTGGTAGCACCTTTTAGGGTCCCAGATATGGCCAAATAATGTCTACCAGGGCTGACCAGTCTGTTTAGTGTTATAGAACACGATTGTTCTAGGAGATGGAAAACTTTTACACGAAAAGCCTGAGGTGTATTGTCTTCTTCGTCTGTGGCATTTATTTGCACCGACTGAGTGTATCAATAGTTCCGAATAGTGCGGATGGTTCTGCACAAGCCCTCACCACTTTAATCAAATAACTTATGCGGGCTTTCTGGCGGTTTGCGCTGATTTGCTCGTTCTTATCCACACAGTTCACTTGCAAGGTCCGCTGGCGACAGAGTGAATTTTGGGGATCTGCACTGCTTTACCTATTATGGGGAATGGGTGATAAAAGGAGCCCTAAATATTCCTTGCTCACACAGAGACTTGGCAGCCCATTGCAGCTGCACTGGTTATCCAATAACGCAGTCGAAACAGCAAGAAAGATTATATGAAATATAAGAATTTTCATTTTGGATGCTGGGATGTTCGCACTCTCCAGAACAATGATTTTGCACCATAGCGTAAAAGAGCCCTTGTGTGTTATTTGTTAAAGAAGTATAACATCGACATAGCGGCCATTTGTGAAACACGTGTGGCTGGCAATTCTCTGCTTAGAGAAGAAAAAGGTGAATACGTGTTTTTTGGGGATTTTTTGGGGGTCTGGCAAAACTGAGAAAAAGTCAAGACAATCTGGTGTTGGCTTCGCCATCAGGTCAGATCTTTATAGCTCACTGCCTTCTTTACCTAAAGATGTATCAGATCTTATAATGACATTAACCCTCAATCTGGAGTGAAACACTTGTGTGATGATGGTTAGCTGCTACGCTCCAACCTTAGGCAGTTTAAAGCAAGAAAAATATGACTTTTTGATATCTTTTGGGAAGTCATCTCCAAAGTCTAACATTGGGATAAATTAATCCCTACAGTTGACCTTAATGCTCGTGTTAGCAATGATTATCATTCTTGTAAGGGCGTTTCATTTCGCCATGGTATTGGTCGTGAATTCGTATGGATTACGCCTTCTCACTATCTGCAAGGATTTTCACCTTAGTATTGATAATACCTTCTACCAGAAACCCATCTGTCGTAAGACCACATGGATGCATCCTCGTTCGACAGACTGGAATCTGATCGACTACGTCATCACCAAAAGAAGGAACATAAAAGATATTAAGATAACGTGTCATTCCATATAAGATGCTCTCTGTCAGATCACGCCCTACTTCAAAAGCGAAGGATTATAAAATCTACAATTCCCAAGCGCATTAACGTACGGCCTCTTGAATCGACTGAAACGGAAATTGAGCTCTCTGACAAACTTGATGCTTCACTTGATTCTGTAAATGTTACCAATGATATAGAATCATCTTGGAATGCTCTGCGGGATGCAGCATATTCTGCATCCTTGGAGGTTCTCGGTCTACTACATCGTAAATATCATGACTGGTTTGATGACAGCAGCTTATAGATCAATTGCACTCTTCTCATAAAGCATGGATTGAGGACAAGAACTCGTCCGTTGAGAAGATCGCTTACAAGAAGTGCAAAAGTCAGGTTCAACGGGATCTCAGGGCCATGAAAGAGCGTTGGTGGTCTGAAAAGGCCACTGAAGCTTCAGATAAAGTAAAGGTTTTCTATGCTAGCCTCAAGAGCGTTTTCGGTCCTCAGAAAAGTGGTGTTGCTCCAATCTCCACAGCAGATGGTGAAGCTCTCTTGGCGAATAAGTCAGACATTTTGGATCGCTGGAAAGAGAATTTCGAAACTGTGTTAAACACCACTTCGGTTAGTGATAAGGACGTCATCACATCAATTGTACAAAATCCAGAAATTCCAGAGAAATTCCAGAGCTGTCTTTTGAACCTACCTATCAATAGGTAAGTGACTCCATCAAGCAGATCTCCTCTGGAAAATCACCTACTCCTAAGGATCTTACTCCACCTGAAGTGTATAAGCATGGTGGCCAAAAGTTGGTAGAAAAGTTGCATATTCTTTTCCTGGAGATATGGAAGGTGAGCTGTGACCCACAGGATTATAAAGACGCCTCTATCAAACACCTCTACAAAAACAAGGGTTTCAGGTGTGTCTGTGGTGATCATCACTCCTTTCAATTGCAGACAAAATCCTAGCTAGACTGATTCTAAATAGAATCATTATACATCTTTTTGACGACGTCTATCCTGAATGGCAGTGTGGTTTTAGATCGGGTCGTGGTAACATTCACATGATATTTTCTCTTTGTCAAGTTGCAGAGAAGTTTCGCGAGAAAAACATGGAGTTGTACATGGTGCTTGTGGACTTGACGAAGGCCTTTAACACTATGAATCGAGAGGCTCTTTGGCAAGACTTGAGGAAACACGGCATCTCAGAAAAGCATGCTAAAGGAGATCATCTCCTTTTATGAAGGAGTGAAAGCTAATATCGTGTCTGATGGTATGATGTCAGAATCATTTGATGTCACGAACGGCACCAAGCAAGGGTTTGCCATAGTCCCTGTCCCTTTTGACTTTTTCTTCTCGATGATGCTGAGATATGCATTCGCAGACACAGAGAGCGATGTAAAGTTTCAGTTTCGAATAACTGGTGATCTATTCAATCATCAGCACTTCAAATCAAAGACCCACCCTCGTACACAAATTATCAGAAGCAATTCTGTGGTGAGAAACAAAAACTACAAAATTCCGGAGAGATTATTGAAAGTGGACGAGAAAACCCTGAACTATGTAAAGTCTTTCACCTATCTTGGTAGCAAAGTCAACTACTGTGGATCTTTAGATGATGAAATCATGCATCGGATAGCTAAGGCTACCAGTGCTTTCGGCAAACTTCGTCATCGATTATGGGGTGAGTGGGGTATTCGACTGGATACGAAAATTCGGGTTTACAGAGCTGTTGTCTTTGCTATCCTTTTTGTACGGAACAGAGTCGTGGACTTCATAGAGGTACCATATACGCCAGCTGGATGTTTTCTATAAGAACTGTCTGCGTGCCATCTCATGGGATAGCCTTCAAGATAGGACATCTGACGTAGACCTGTTTAACAGATGTAATATTGGAAGAATCTAGACTTTCCTCATACATCTAAGTTACGGTGGACTGCTCATGTCATGAGAAAGTTTGATGACAGGATACCCAAGATCCTAATGTAGAGTCAGTTAGATCAGAGCTACGGGAATGTAGGACGCCTATGACTTAGATACAAAGACAAGCTGAAGAGTAACTTGTCGGCAGCCAATATACCTCATAACACTTTTGAGCGCTTGGTATTGAATCGGGTAGAGTGGAGATAAACGTGCTTTAGTGGCCTCATTAGTTTTCAATCTGCTAGTCTGAGTCGTCTTCAAGAAGCGAGAGCAAGTTCTAAAAGGTCAGCCAATCTAACAGTGATCTCATCCACCAATCATCACTCTTGCCCTTCTTTGTAAATCACTAGCGGGTCTTAAGAGTCACTTAAGATTATCGCACAAAATTCATAACCGAATCAACTGGTTAAGTTGTCAGATCCTCATACGTCGAAACCAACCGCAGAGTTCATTATATATATATATATATATATATATATATATATATATATATAGAGAGAGAGAGAGAGAGAGAGAGAGAGACAGACAGACAGACAGACAGATAGACAAACAGACAGACATAGATAGATAGATAGATAGATAGATAGATAAATATTAGGTTGGTGCAAAAATAATGTCGTTTTCTCACATAGTAACATATGTGAGAAAACGACATTATTTTTTTATCAACCTAATAGATAGATAGATAGATAGATAGATAGATAGATAGATAGATAGATAAGTTGACCTGAACTTAGTCTGTTGCTATTTAAAAATTCACAAAATAAAACAATAAAAGAATTAATCAATATACACGAATTATACAAATAATCTAAAATATATCTGTAGGCTTAAAACTATTTGGGTTGAAATATGAACGTCATAAACCATAATAACGTTTGTTTAATGCACATGAAACCTGATCATCCAATGAAAATCAAACAACACAAAAGTAAAAAATACCAGCTTTTCTTTGTTTATTCCATGTCTCATTTTCTGATGAAGCTTTAATAAAAGTGAAACATGTCAGATTGATAAACATTTTCATATCTTTTTGTCGTATCATAGACATGTATGTATAAAGTATTGTACATGGGATTCCGAAACAAAATCCTTACGCAAGGTGGGTGCGTATTTACCGAGGTTATCCTAGACTTAAATAATTTACAACAGTGGGGCAGCCGGTGAGAACATGAATCACTAAACCCGTAATTTAATGTTAGACCAACCTTCTTTCTACTGCTGTACAATAGACAGCTTGATTTTTGATTATTGTACGAGTACGAATTGTGTTTATTAGAAACTTCCTACATCACTTTAAATTTAACCAAATTTCAGAATGAAGTTCAGATAAAAAAGACGAATTAAAATTTAATATTGATAAATTAATACTGGGCTGATATTTAAACCTATTATTGTCAAACTTATTGGGAACATTTCATTTTAAGAGACGATCTGAAATCGATGAATCACTCAATTAGCTAGTATTAACTCCATGAAAAATATTCATTTTTGCTGTGGAATTGCTTTTTCTGTAATCAAATTATAATAAAAATATAGGCTGCTTTCGTTGCAGACTTCTTTTTTTTTTTCAGAGAAGACAGGAAGCATAATTTGAAATATGCGAATGTTCTGGTTAATAATAGCCCTACATTATCAGTAATCAATTTGTCTCCATTGATGCAATATTTTATTCGGATAACTGATCTCGTTCGTATAGTTGGGTGTTTAAGAACATGACTCGAGTTCTCAGGTTAATGTTTTCGATTTGTACCTATTTGCGGTGGTGAGTTAAACTACCACTAGTGCAGCCTATTAAGGAATCCAAAGTAGCATTAAAAACTAAACAGAATACTAGAATAATGTACATTCAACTCTCTTATATCGTACTAAATCCTTGGCATGTGAAAAAGAAGAAAAAACGATAGACATGAAACAAACAAGAAATATCTATGTCGATGAATACAAAAAATACTACGGACATATTTTTTCTCTCTAAATCTTTTCACCGCAAGCAAGGCGATAATGTCACTAAGACGCAAAGGGGAGTTAATGTTAATGAAATAGAATGAGAAGTATTTATTGGGAATAAAGAGACATAAAAGAACAGAATTCAAGTTTGGTTTACTTTGCTTTGCTTTACGGTATACCAACCTCAATATTTAATATTATTTAATACCGACAAGATTTTTATGGCTGGTATTTTTTTCCAAAAATGTATTGCTGGTAATATATTGTTAATAATAATTTTTCTTCAAAACTTCATTGCTGGTAATCAATTTTACAAAGTATTTCTGGCATTAAAACCTATTTTTACCCTTTCATAGTGCTCTGACCCCAGTTTGGGGTTAACGATTTACCCATAGCTGGGACCCTAACAGGTGCCACTACTCCGGGTCAAGGTGGACCTGAGAAAATTAAGACATGGTTCCACGCTTCTCAAACCCCCCTGCTCAGAGGCCTTGCTGTTGGACGTAGTTTATCGTCATACGCGGGACGCGGACGTAGTTTATCGTCATACCCAGGACGTGAATGTAGTTTATCGTCATACCCAGGACGTGGATATAGTTTATCGTCATACCCAGGACGTGAATGTAGTTTATCGTCATACCCAGGATGAACAGGATTTAGGAACACAGTAGATAGCGACTGCCGTTACATTTAAATGTTTGAAGATCGTTGGTGGCCGGGGAAAAAGAAAAAGGAAGTGTGTTCCATAGGCGAGAAGCACAGGAAAGAAACTATTTGAAAAGTACTTAAGGTTACAAATTAAATTTATATTTCAAAAATGAGCTGATACGAACTATAGTTGCCAGTCTAGTAGTCCGCTTAAAGCGACGTGGTGGAAGTACCACGGCGGAGAGAATTATTTATTTGTACAAATACAAAATGTGGCACTAGACCAAAAAGTGTAATGGGGAAAAGAACGTTCTCCTTCCGTCTTAACGTTAAATTAGCTAGCCACAAACACTGACCCAAACATACATTAATGTTCCTTACACCAAAACAATGTATTCTTACTTCCCATTCTTACTTTATCCACAATAATACTTCAGAATCTCCATGAATTGCTACCTAGACCCCATATGTACAATTCGTTGCCCGGGGGGTGGAGAATAAAACAACAATTTAAAATCTATCCCCAATGTGTATTTACGATATGAAAACAAAAGCCACTGAGGAGAGCTCATTAGAACAAATATCATGAAAATATTTATAAAAAAGATAGAATGAAAGCTCATCACGCAGTAAAATGACTGACGTCGAGATGCCAGTCCAAGACCAGTAACATTAAAACCTTTCTTTGGATTTGTCAAGAACATCGAGATAGGAGCACTAGACCAGATATGACAGCAATATTCAATGCATTGTCGATTAGTAGATTTATAAATATATGAGATTCATTCTGACGCGAAAATAAAAATTCTGGCATGACAAATTGAACCAAATTTGTTAGCAATTGATTCAATAAAATCACTTAATTATATGTCAGTGAAAAACATGAAAACAAGAACCTGCCTTGAGTTGTTCTTCTGGAGGTTAGCATCAGCCAAACTGATGCAAATCTTAAATGGATTTCTATGATAATTAAAAGATAGCAATTTCGTTTTGGAGCAGTTAAAATTTAACATTTTTAATGCCATATCGTTTCAGAAAACTGGCGACCATGGCCCTCCACAAATTCCTATGAACTGCTAATATTTCATGAGAAAGGGTTTTTCGTTGACGTTTCCACATATGTGAATGAAGAATTGTTCTTTTTTTCCGTTGTTGTGACACAAAACTAAAGAGCATAGACTACACAACTGGTGGGAAAAGAAAGGGGTTGTGCCCTTCGAAAGAGTAATAGTGCGAAAATAAGCACAAAAGAAATGTGCGTATTCCAACTCAATTCTTTGATTCCACTCTTTGCGCCGATAAGCGTTACCCTACCTGCCTATTCTTTGTTAACTTCGCAGATGATACATTAGGACCTGATTGACTCTTTGTACCTGGCGCTACTAAAACCGACTTATTAGCGACCCAATATTATTACATTTTCGAAATTTGGTTATAAAGAAAATATGGCCGCCTCTTAATGTTGTATCAGATTGCCTCCAGCACGCTTTCTCTATCGAGGCTAAAGTACTGATAATAAATTGTTTAGTTGTTTTTGTTTAGCGGCATATCAACATCTATGGTTATTTAATGCTGAAATCTAAATATTTTGTACGTAATTTTATGCTTTCAATTACAGATATTTTTTTTTTTTACATAATTTTTATTTCACGGCAAATACTATATAGATATTTAGCTTGTAGATGATAAAATTTATTGCTGGTAATTTTAATATAAAAAGTATGTTTATAGGCTAGTGCTATATTGGGATGGACGGTGCAGTAATGGATAGCGGCCCGGATTGAGAAATCGGAGTACAGAGTTCGAATTCCAGTCGAATCCATTACATTCACTAACGTACTAATACCCTTGGGAAATATATGAACCTTCTTCTCTCCTCCAGTTATATGTAAATAAATCACCTTAGATGGCAACTGATCTACCGCGGAAAGAAATGGCAAACTACTGCGGGAAAAAATCTGCCTTGTCAGTCAAGCATAGAAATATGCATGACTACTGGTTATTTTACTTATAAATATATTGTTGGTTATTTTACCATAATTTACTTCTGTACTTTTTTTAGTGAAGAACCAAACAAAAATCAATATATTATTTACCTATATCTGGTTTTATTACCTTGGATCTGGGTTAAACTGGGAGCAGTAGCAATTAAGAAGGGGCTCCACGCCCCTCAAAACCTCCAGTTTCCCGATCGGAGGCCTTGCTACCGGATGTAGTTTATCGTCATACCCAGGACTACTTATAATGAGTGCTTTTTGGGATCAGATTGATCTTGAACAAAATCAACGACCACTACCAAGTATTCCCAAAAATAGAACACAAGATAAACCTTTCCAAAACGGAATTTATGATCTAGAACTAGAATAAAGGCAGCCATGACACCTAACCAGAGCCCTCATAAAAATTCAGTCTGTGGAATTAGTAAATATAGTGTGTCCCATATATATATATATATATATATATATATATATATATATATATATAATTATTTATTTATAAATATGATTCCAACTCGCTACATAAGAGGTCTCATGTTTCAAAACAAGAGCCGTTTTGAAACATGAGACATCTTATGTAGCGAGTTGGAATCATATTTTTAAATAAATAATTATATTTATCCTCTACTTTTGTATCGAGCAGTATTTTTTTAAAATAATAACAAAAATACTAAGGAACTTTGGATTATTTACCAAACCAGTTTCTTTCCTATTTTCTATAATATTTTCACATATATATATATATATATATATATATATATATATATATATATATATATATATATATATATATATAATATTTTGGTTTTTATCTCATTATTTTATATAATATTTGCTTTTTTTTCATTAATTTCTGAAGTTTCATTTGACCTATCTACTGTTTGATTTCTGCTGTGTATGTTAAATAGGTCACCTCTTTTTCCCCTTTCCTTCTCTTTCTCTCTTCTTTTCCACTCTGACCACTACTCATATCAATACTTACACCACTTCCTGTTTCTTTTGTCACCTTCCCTTCCTTTCCATTCTTCATCCTTTTTTCTACCTGTTTTTCTTCTTTTTTTCTCCCAAACTTCTCTAGATTTTTTCTTTCAAAACTTTATCATCCATTGACTGTTTGAAAAATTCCTGTAAATTTAATTTTACAAGGTGAAAATGATCATTTACATAATGATATCTTAATTACAATCGTATGATATATATATATATATATATATATATATATATATATATATATATATATATATATATATATATATATATATAATCGATCCGTTGGTTTATAATCCGCGTGTGGGATCCTAGTAATATTAGTTAATAAAACTGATCCACAGACAGATAGTCCGATGCATTTATTACAACAGGGCATATTTATTTTTTCCAGTAAAAAAAAATACCTCAACATAGAAGATAGCTTATTTCAAGCTGTTCTACCCGTATATATATATATATATATATATATATATATATATATATATATATATATATATATATATATATATATAACACGCACACACACGCACACACACACACACACACACACATATATATATATATATATATATATATATATAACATAAAATCATTTAAACGTTTTTTAATGATTTACACTGTTTGCATTCTTCGGATTATTGTCTTCTTCTGTATTGTCATATTCACGAGGTTTCGGCCCTTGTACACTCCAACCTTCTTCAGGTGATATACGTTGGAATTTCGAACCGAACTCTTTATATCGACCACCGGTATATTGTTCTATTTTTCACGTGCCATACCTCTTCTGGATATCTCAATTTCAGGTATTTCCTTTTAGTAAGTCAACTCTGCAAGTGTATGTTCACCACTTCGGTGACCGCGTATTTTAATGTAAACAGTTATAATGCCTCATCTCAGAAATATGGACAGACGCTTTTTTAATAGTAGAAAGAATATCATTCAAACTAACTATTCACTTAAGTCATATATTTAATCTTGATTAAATGTAAATATTAATTTTAAATGATCATAAAATATACGCTGTAATGGCCGTCTCTGCACAGGTGAAATATTAGATAAACTCACTTAACTTGTTTAATTTTGCAGTAATATAAATCGTCTTATTCTGTCTTTTATTTTAAACATGAACATTGATCGATCATAGTGCTGTTAAATGTTTGCATATAAGATGCCTGTCTGATCGACGGTTACCAATTAATCGAAATATATGATATCGTTAGGGCAAAATGATTCTTACAAAGTCTTTGCCCACAGCCAGACTCCCCCTTTTCTTTTAGGCATTTTCTTTCATTTCAATTTCATTCCGATCAATTCTTCTCAAATCTGCTCTAAGGATCATTTTTCTCGCCTGCTATGCAATTCATTTGCCTCCAAGCAATTCGGCCTCATTCTCTTCTTGCCTGCCTTCCAGTGAAATCACGCAGAGCTGATACCTTGACAGGCGGTAGCATGCGAGCGTAGACGCGTGCCAAAACTGAAACAGGATAAATGGATGTGTTCTTGTTGTTGTTGATGTGCACCAAATGATTTGTCGCTGATATTAAATCGATCTGTCGTGAATATCGATTGGTCTGAATACGGACATAATTGCAAGCAGTTTTAGAAGAAATTAAAAACGAATTATGCAACGTATCGTTACGAAATGTCGCGAGATTCGTTAAACTGTCTTTGCAGCCGACAGTGCACCATGTTCCGGAGCTGCAAAGGGTCTTTTTTTTCTCTTTGAGAGAACATTCCTCTTTTCCCTCGCATCATGAAATGTGAAAAATTGTTGATACACTGAATAGGTTGCAGACATTTATTACCGTAAAGGAACAATGCAAAATGCTTTTATTTTATAGATAATATCCAATTTTCGGCAAAAGTGATATAAATAAATCTTTTTTTTTTTATAACAAGAATGTAAACATGATTATTTGGTCGATAGTCAGATAACAAAGTGCTGTGCCTGTGCAACAAAATTTTATATTTCAGGTAGAATCCATCAAAAGCTGACAACAAACTATTACTGTCGATTTATTGTCAAAAGTACTTCTGCATAAAGTAATGTTTCCGTCGCCATGATGTAAGCTATCATTTTGTAGAAAGACATACGGCATTATCATTAGGCAGAAAACGTTCATATTCCATTCAGTTGTTTTTTCTCTTTCACAATATAGCTTTCTCTATGACACAAAAAATCTGTTTTTAGCTGTGATATAGATTAAACTTAACGTAGTTTTTTATCGCTTCATTTATTTTGTTTTTCATATATATTAGGTTGGTGCTAAAATAATGTTTTTTTCTCACATAGTAACACATGTGAGAAAACGACATTATTTTTGCACCAACCTAATATATTTATATTTTGAGGATATATTTTTTCGTGTAAAAAAATCTATTGGTATTTTTCCATCAGGTTATATCGTAATTAACCTGAATTTCATGAAACAGCGATCGTAAACAGTCAAGTAGATATTTAAATGTAATCCATCTTAATTGCTTTTAGCAGGTATTTCTTCAACCCTGAAAAGAAATATTCAAACATGGATTCTAATACATGCGATACCTATATATGACAATTCTTTCATATACCGTACCCCTTCAAAACTTAGGCAATCATGACTCCCCATAACTTCCCGTCTCTTGCTGATCTAAGCAACGTTTGACAATTATATTCTCTGTTCTTCTATTTACTCCCACAAATTAGATAAGTTGCTCTCTGTTTTGCGCTGACCCACTAACGTTGAAGCTCTCATATCTCTACAAACATCATCAACCGTTCTTCCCTTATGTTCTGAATCTCTTTTCAAACGTAGGCGATTGTTGTGGAGTAGCTGAACACCCCCACAAGATGGACTGCTGTAAGACTATTTAAACAACACTCTCTCTTACTGTTAACGATTAACTCATTATTACATCATTAAGCTTTCTCAACCGTGTAACATATTATTCTCCGGAATAAACTACACCTTATTTTCTATATATGTGTCAATCTTTCCTATTTATGACGCAACAACGATCATTTCTCACCACAACTTGCTGTCTTTATATCTCAAAGCAACGCCTGACTTTTTATCAACCCTTTTTGTATCTGTGTTTCCATCAGGTCACACAAATTCTTTAAATAGCTTACTCTGTGTTTCCATCTGGTGCACTAATTATGTATCTCTCCTATCACGACAGCATCATCGAAGGTTCTACTTTTATGTGCTGAGTCTCTTCAGAATACAATTGCTAGTCAAGTCAGTTTCACCATAAGGCAGGTTTATCATTAGTTCATCGCTCTATCATTCATCCACACAAACACATTAGGTAGGTCACTCGCTGTTTACCACTACCTGTTACACACTCTTCCCAGCCAGAATCTATCTTCCCACATCATAAGTTTAGTTTGGTTTATTTTGTTTTACGACATATAATCCTCAGTGGGTATTTAATGCCAAAATTTTTATTGCGGGTAAATTTTTATTGCGGGTAATTTTTTTTTTTCGAAAATGTATTGCTGGTAATATTTTTTCCTTCAAAAATCTATTTTTGGGAATATTTTTTCTTCAAAATGTATAGCTGGTAATTTGTTTTTTTTCAAAAATGTGTTGCTGGTAATAATTTTCTCCTTCAAAAATTTATTGTGGTAATATTTTTTTACAAAGTATTTCTGGTATTAAAACCTGTTTTTAAACTCTCATAGTGTTTTGACCACAATTTGGAGGTTAATTATTTGCCCATAGCTGAAATGCTAACAGGTGGAATCACCACGGGTCAGGGTTGACCTGGGAACACCAGCAATTAAGATAAGTTGCTCTCGTTTTTGCGCTGAACCACTAACGTTGAAGCACTCATTTCTTTAAAAATTTCTCTAAAAATATCATCAATCATTCTCCCCTTACGTTCCGTCGCCATGATGTAAACTATTATTTTGTAGATAGACATAGAGGCCTTGCTGTTGGACGTAGTTTATCGTCTTACACCGGACGCGCAGCATCATAAGTCTAGCATTCCTCCGTGCATTGGCCATTGTTGCCACGTTTGCTAAGGTACTTCTGCTACGCATTTAGAGATTCTGGAGACAAATCAAGCAAGAACCTTCAATTATTTTCATACTGCCGTAACGTGGCTTCCCTGTGCCTTTTGTATAAATAATTGCATGGAAATTGTTCTCTTCTTTCGTACCTCGACCTCATATATTTCAGTAGTAGTAATAGATTGATAGTTAAGTCTGAACTTTTTACCGTTGAAATTGCTATATTTTACCGTAAAACGCTCTAATACATGTATACTCCCGGGTGGATATATATGTGTGTACCCATATGTGGGAGTAAGTGTATATATATGTATAGACACATACATACATATATATGCATATGTATGTGTGTATATATGTATATATATATATATATATATATATATATATATATATATATATAAAGAAATATAGTCTTAAGATGTGCTATATTTATGGGATAAAGGGCAATATCAGAGATAGTACGTGTGTTAATATAAAAGTGAACATAGAAGTCAACACTTAAAGGCGACAATCTGTTTCATGCTAGATGCAATTGTCAGGCCTGACGATTGCATCTAGCATGAAACAGACTGTCGCCTCTAAGTTTTGACTTCTATGTTCACTTTTATATATATATATATATATATATATATATATATATATATATATATATATATATATATATATATACCCACTCCCACGCATATACCTCCACTCAGGCGCATACGTACACACACACACACACACACACACACATACATATATATATATATATATATATATATAGTTAAATTCCCAGATGAATTCTGTGGACAAGACAGATTGGTATAAAATGACAATTGGAAAAAATCGTTTATCTTTTTCAATTTGGATTTTTTAATGTAACTATAACAACAAAAACATTTCGATTTCATTTTTGGCTTGAAAAATTGGCATGTCTCTATATATGTATGTATATATGCATAAAAACAATCTAAAATCCAACAATACCAAACAGCTCTAAACCGATTCAGCTAAAAGTAACAAGCCCAACAGACGCACTCGCTCCAACCCTAAGTCATGGGGTGGGAAGCTGTGGCAATAAATTTGATCTACCTTGCCCACATCTCCTCAGAGTTCTCAAGACATTTTTCCTCGCAATGATTTTGTCTTTTCTTTCATTAGCAAACTGAAACACTCATTTTGTCCACTGGCGAAACGCGTCTTTGATAAAAAAAAAAAAAAAAAATTCTATTTTGTCTTTTCATCTTCACTTTTGTTTCGGATATTATACGTCCTACAAACAAACACACACACACACACACACACACACACATATATATATATATATATATATATATATATATATATATATATATATATATATATAATCTACTTTAGGATATTAAAAAATGTTAAAATCGTTACATAATGGCAATTAGGTTTCAACACTAAAAATTTGTCTCCTCGAGCGATGTTAAACTACTGGCGAGTCAAATCTTAATTTAATTTCAAAGCAGAATAATTTTATACATGGGCTTGTGGGCTTTGTCGTCGTGAAGCAATTGAATGTGACCTACGCTAAATTCAAATTCACCGGAAAAACTTTTAATATAGGTCATGACTCGAAGTTGTCTGCACATAAATCCTAGACAATTTCCTTACGGACAAATACAAGTCAAAAGTTCAACTTTCTTAAGAACCAAAAGCGAAAGAGGAAGGCAGTTAATTTAACATTAATGCTAACTCGTTATATGGTCGTTCTCCCTGTTACATAAAATTTTGTAGTTAATAAATAAAAGCCCCCTTTACTCTGTATTGAGCCCTCTGTTAAATGTTATGTACAGGTGGAAGTATACTCCCTTTGTTCTCATTTTACCCATATATATATATATATATATATATATATATATATATATATATATATATATATATATTTGTGTGTTTGTGTGTGTGTGTAATCTTTTCACCCCCAGGCAAGGTGATAATGCCACTAAGATGCAAGTTGTTACTGATAGAGAAAGGCAATGGGAAAACATCATTGACGAGAAAGGACAATAAATGAACAGATTCAGAGACAGAAGATAGCAATTGATGTTGCTTTTCTTTTTTCTTTTTTTTTTTTGTGGGGTCGGTGGTCGTAGCCGGGTGAAAGCTCTAAAACCCTTCAATTTACCTTCAACTAACTCTGCACAACACCAAGAGAAGTCCATCACCAATGACGAGTAGACGCCCAAACGAACGTCAAACTCCGTTCACTAATGACTGCATCGCGCGTGCGTGCATGTGTGTGTGTGTGTGTGTAACTGAGTCTTGAAACGACTACTCTTCTTTCCGACAATCTCATCACAACCTCTCCCCAGTGTCGATGAATGCTTTTGCTCGTCTGTCTCGTGATCTTTTCTCGTAATTTGGTTCCCATTGTTTGTTTGTTTAACGGCATATCAACACCTGGTGGGTCATTTAATGACAAAATTATATTTTCTTTGGAGCTTTGGAGTCAGAAAAATATGTTATTTTGCTTTCACAACTGAATACATGGCAGATGATACTCAGCTTTTGTACATATGCATGTTTGCGTAGACATCAATTCTAGAGGCGTATTCTATTGATGCGGTTATTTTCTAAGCGTAGCTTAGATGTGGCACAAGGCCGAATGTATGGAGCATCTACTGAGGATCCAACTCACTTTTAATTCATTACTGATCTAGTGAGACAAGCTTACTGACGATTATACCACGACGTGGCGCCCTGTATTCTAGTGATGTAGATTTTATGTTGCAGTTTTGTTGAAGTTAGATTTTGGAATACAGTTCGATTTAAGAAATTGTACGATATTAATGTCTTTCGTGTTATTGAATTTGTTTAGCGGCATATTTGTGGGCTATTTAAAGCCGAAATCTAAATATTTTGAACAGAGTTGTATGCCTTCATCTACATATAAAATATACTGTTGGTCATTTTACTATAAATAGATATCGTTGATAATTTTTTAAAGGAAAATATATTGCTTTTATTATTAATATAAAAATGTTTTGTTTTGGTTTTTGGTTTTTGGGTTTTTTTTTTTTTTACCTTCATCTGTGTTCTGCTTTTTGTGGGGGTTCATTTTTTGCCCATAGCTAGAACCCTAACAGGTGGACCACCGAGGATGAGGATGGACCTTGAAACAACAGCCGATCAGAAGGCTTGTTGCCGGGTGTAGTTTGTCGTCATACGCAGTACTAACCATTGTTTAAGCTGATGCAAAACTTTTTGTTTATTTTTCCAGCAATGGCCACTAAAACCGCAGCCACTTTTCACAGATGATGACAATATTCTCTCATACGTTCCCATATGATTCTTTATGAGGCATATGTTGCGGCAGGCTCATATCGCTGCTATCAACAACACAGTTGACGTACCAATCGCATGTTTTTTGCTCGGGATTTTGTTGAAGTCCATTCGCATCGATTAGAGAATATTGATTGTTATTTTGGACGTCTGAACGTTTACATATTTTCTACCTGTATTTCTATGACGAGGAATTACCATTACTTACATTATATACATGCGGACTAATGTCGTTATCTTTGTTGTTTCGACAGCTGTGTCCCCGCCAGCATTCATCAGGTGCTTATTAATCCACACAATCTTCATTACCCAAGAAGTTACCGACGAGCACCTGCTGAAGACACCGATAGAAATGCTACCAGTAAAATAGAAGAAAAAGAAATGGAAATAGGAGCATATGAGTCCCAAAAATAGTTGTAGTAGTAGTAGTAGTAGTAGTAGAAGAAGAAGAAGAAGAAGAAGAAGAAGAAGTACTCAAAATTATAGTAGTAGTATTGGTAGTAGTAGTAGGAGGAGAAGAAAAGAAGGGCCAAGGAAAATTAGAAGTGGAAGGAGATGAAGCAGATGAAGAACCAAAAATAGTAGTAGTTATAGTAATAATAGTAGTAGAAGAAGAATAGAAGCAGAGAAAGTACCAAAAATAGTAGTAGTAGGAGGAGAAGGAGGAGAAGGAGGAGAAGCAGTAGAAGGAAGAGGAGAGCTAGAAGAAGGAGAAGGAGAAATAGAAGCAAAGAAAGTACAAAAAAATAGTAGTAGTACTATTACTACTAGTAATAGGAGTTGTAATAGTAGTGGTAGTGAAAAAGAAGAAGGAGGAGGAGGAGCAGAAGGAGGAGGAGGGGAAATAAATGCAGAGGAAGTACCAAGAATAGTAGTATTATTAGTACCAGTAGTAATAGTAGTTGTATTAGTAGTAGTAGTAGAGAAGAAGAAGGAAGAGGAGGAGGAGGGGAAATAGATGTGGAGGCAGTACCAAGAATAGTAGTATTATTAGTACTAGTAGTACTAGTAGTTGTAGTAGTAGTAGCAAAGAAGAAGAAAAAGGAGAAGAAGAAAAAGAAAAAGGGGAAATAGAAGCAGAGGAAATAGCATAAAATAGTAGTATTATTAGTACTAGTAGTAATAGTAGTTGTAATAGTAGTATTAGTAGTAGTAGTAATCGTAGTAGTAGAAGAAGAAGCAGAGGAAGTAGCAAAAATAGTAGACGTTATT
Organism: Acanthosepion lycidas; assembly: GCA_963932145.1. Taxonomy (NCBI): domain Eukaryota; kingdom Metazoa; phylum Mollusca; class Cephalopoda; order Sepiida; family Sepiidae; genus Acanthosepion; species Acanthosepion lycidas. Next base: position 118,134,479 of record OZ010572.1, on the reverse strand, counting down.
GTAGAGGTAGAAGAAAAAGTAGAAGATGAATACGAAGCAGACAAAGTACTAAAAGTAGTCGTAGTAATATTAGTAGTAATATTAGTAGTAGTAGTAGTAGTAGAAGTAACAGAGGAAAA
>OZ010572.1:118084360-118129360 GCA_963932145.1 Acanthosepion lycidas | reverse complement strand
CATGGGGAAGTTGCCACACACTAGACGCATGCAGTTCCCTCCTTTCCTGATTAACAGCACCCCGCAAACAACACTACACGTCAAAGTATTACTCCTTGTTTACTGTCCGACTACGTGTTGCATAATCAGGTCCTTGTATTCGAGGAAAAGTGTTAACGGTCTCTTCCCAATGAGTTTACTCATTCTTGCTTTCGCCAGTTTTGCAGAGGTTTGTGTGTTGGGATTATGACGCTCTAGTTGAACTCAAAAAAAATTGGTTGAACTGTAAAGAAGTTTCTTCCTGTTTTTTTATTTTTTATTTTTTTTTAAGTCTTTTGTTTTTAGATTATGGATTTTTAGATCAAGGATTACGAACACAATCTTTAAAAAGCAAGTGCTATTTAATGGTAATTGCGGGAAAGTAAACACTAAGTTATATAACGGTTTGTATTATAGGATCCAAATTATGATCAAGATGTAGAATTGCTGGAATCGTCATCTATTAACTCAACGGTGATGCCGGAATCAATAAGGAAGAAATGAACAGAATTATGGACGGCAGAACTGATTGGAAAGAAAAAATCAAACGTTTTCGCTTGAAGACAATCTGATAGTCAACAGTGAATGTCTTAATAATAATCGCTATAAAATAATATGAAATAATCGTGAAAAGAACGAAGGCGAGAAAGGATATCAGTTTTTGTTCAAGAGTATAAATTATTTATTCATAGTTTATAACTCTAAACTTTATTCTTTAGTGGATATACATACTTGAGTATACCTTTTGTTTTGTTTTGTTTTTCTTAACATTGTGAATTAATCAGTCACCATGTTCCTTCGAAATTCTAAGAAGTGCCCGCCGATGAGTTCGAAACTGCATCAAATGTTTACAGAGGAAACCACCGTTTGATCCGGTGTGTTCTAGAGCTTCCCAGAATGTAGGCCATTTTTTTTTTTTTTTTTTTTTTTTACCAGCCGCCAATTTGCAAACCTTATCGAACCGATACGATGTTTGGGTAGTTTCTTAAGTGTCGTGTTAGGGAGGTATCACCCAAAATTACTTTTACATACAGCTATCCTATGTTCTGTTTTTTTTTCTTTTCTTTTTTTTTTCCTTTTTTACACATCAAGTTAATTTCTCAGTTCATGGATTATCATTATTATAAACTAACGTATCTTGACTAACTCTCCATCTTGCTTTTTTTAACCAAACTGATAATTATATTCTAATAATTTCTTCTCTAGAACTTGCAGCATCTCTCATTTTTGTCCAATAAAACCTTCAAAAACTTCAATGCAATGTCAATCGTCGTCATCTGTCTCCTTGCCTACTGTTTCAATGTAACGTTTTCACAGTAATCTCCTGTGTCTGAGTGACATTATCTCCCTGCTTGGGATTACGGTCAAATCACGTTGATACATAGATTCTCATTTGATCTCTGATAGTAAGCAGTGTTGAGCTCGACTGGTGATTACAGGTGGTACAGGTTGGAAAGACCGGATAACTGTAAGAGACCTCCCACACTCCCAAATATATTTAGACTTTAATTAACCCTGAAAGGGTTGATAAGATGTAAAAAGAAAATCAATCAATCGTCTTGCTGAGAGTGAAACGATTTTTAGAAAATTTCATGGTACTAGTCCGAAGACTAGTTCTTATAATTTTTATGATGAATACCTCGTACTGTTGTCGAACCACTGAAATTGCATTCAATCTACAACTGCCAATTCCTACTGTTTGGATAATTATGTATCGACTGTTTAAATATTTGTACGAATATTCGTCTCTTTATTAAATGTGTTCAGGAAATAATTGTACGTAATGACATTTTCAATATTTTCATTTCTTCAGCTGAGAGAAAAGCTTTAATTATTTTTGTCTTAATATAGACTTAATAACTACGAGGCCAAGTGTGTGCGCGCATCCGTGCTTTTGTGAGTGTGTGCGCGCATGCGTGCCTTTGTGAGTGTGTGCGCGCATGCGTGCTTTTGTGAGTGTGTGCACGAAGGAGAGTTTTTTGGTCGCGTGTAAGTATAAAGAGAGAAAGAAATTTGAAAGAGCGAAGTAAAAGAAAGAAAGGACAATGTGACTGAGAAAAGAGAGTTTTTTTTTTGTTTGTTTTTTTCTGGCGTCTATGTATAAGAATCAGAAAGATAATAAAAAAAAACTGGTGAATCAAAAAAGGAAATCGAGAATGGAAAAGACAAGGAAGGTGAGGGTTAATTTCTTTGTGGGTGTAAAAGTATAAGACGAGAGATAAGAAAGAGAAAGTGTAAGGCGATAATGAGAGAAATAAGAAAGGATGTACAAAGAGATCGCGTCAGATTTATTGCAGGCGTGTAGGTATATGAAGGTAGAGAGAAGGTGCGAAAAGGTGGGGGAAAAGAAGTAAAAGAAGAAGTCGGTGGGTAGTGGGGAGTGGGGAGAAGGTAGACAGGGAGATAAAGACTACGTTGCTTTGATTAATTGTGATTCCACACCTGTGATTTGTCTTCGACGAGGTGTTTTTGTTTGTTACTAAAACAGGAGCGACAAAAATGAAGGTTAACAAGTAAGAATCGTAAAATATGCAGAGGAAAACGAATAAAATAAAATAAAACGTGCGTGAAAATCTTATTTAATACATACAAACACCGCATCAATTCAGTTTAAGTTAACCGCGATCAATCACAAAAATAAACAGTTCGTAAATTTTTGTTAATAATAGCACCAAATCGAAGGAAAAGTGATCTTAGAAACTTGGATATGCCGAATTGGGACTATAAACTTTATTACTTGAGGTGAATATACGAATATTCCCTAATGAGTAAGGAAAGAAAAAAACAATTTTTTCCCATAGCACTGCTTTTTTAACTACACACTTCGGCAATGTTTATTGTTTTAAAAAGCAATGATTAGGACTGGAATAAAACCTAAACTTATAAAATTGAATTGATATATTTTTTGTTCTTGATAATTTACAAAAAATAATATTAAACAATATTTATTAGACCGTTTATTTACAAGAATAATTCTAACATTTCAACATTCTAAAAACTAATACAATGAGAACTAATGAAACGCAATATTGCCAATTTATAAAGAAATAAATGTGGAAAAAAGTCTCTATCTATAAAAGGCAGGATGTGTATGTGTGTGTGTGTGTGTGTGTGTGTGTAACAAATGCACAGCCGCAATTCTCGACGGATTTGCACCAAAATTTACATGAACTTGCTCCAAGTTAGTGGGAAGGCCAAGACAGACTTTGCATTCCCAACTCCCATCGATAGTGGAAATAATCGATTTTTTCATGCTTCTACGGCACTTTTCATGTAGGTTGCGGCCATTTTCTACTGTCCAGCTGGCTGCCACGAATAGGCAGGAAGATTCTATTGACCAGCGTGAGAGCCAACAGCTGACTGACACGAATGTTAACTAGCATGATAGCATGCAAAAAAATCGATAGCTGCATTTGTCACAAGTGGGAAAAATTTAAATCTGCATGGCACTTTACTCCAATTGGCTCATTCGTTTGCTTAAACTCAACGTTGATTCTGATTCCGCACAACTGGGTTCTGTGAAAAAGTATTTGTTGTTAACATTCTTTTTTCATCCGGTTTTTCCAGTTACGAGCCCTTTTTTAAAGCTGATCGTTTTGTGTTCATTTTGTTTAGTTCTTTTTTCGTAACAGATTTAATGTTTAGTATAGAGATTAGAAAAAATTCGCAGTGTGAGATAGGCAAGAAGTAAGGCATGTAGCAGAATCAGCACGGCAAAGGGCACTCCTTTAGAGGCAAGGAAGGGCAAAAATATTTTAAGTCAAGTGATAGCGATTGCTGTATCAGTCGTAAGATTTTTGAATCAAGCACGAGCAACGCCGGGCCATGCTGCTAGTTATTTATAAACATGTACTAAATTATTAAAATATGGGAACCAGCTATGATGAAATCCTTATTATTTACCATTTTATAAAGGTCGAATGAATTGGCAATTAACCGCTCTTTTGCCAACCATTTCAATAAATAATATCATTTTTTAAGCATTTCACCCCAAACAAGCCGGGAGTGCCACTAGCACGCAAGGGCTTACAGAGAGTAAGAGCAATATTAAAGTGCTGTGATAGAAGAAAGGATGAAGAGAAGGAAGAGAAATCGATCAAGACAGCTGGAGATGTCGATTGACATTGCATTTGAATAGTTAGAGATTATAGCGATGAGGGAAGCAAGTAAGAGGAAGTGAGTTCCACAGACGGGAAGTGCGAGACATGAAGCTATTGGAGTAGAAGAGGCGGCGACATTTAACCGTTTCGACAGTGAAAGTTTGGGGCTGAGGTGCCGACCTAGTAGCACGTCTAAATTCATGCAGTTTGGGAACCAGCGAAAGTAGCTCGTCGGAGCAGCGACCGTGAAAGTATTTGTAGAAAAGACAGAGGGAAGCGACGTCACCTCCGTGAGAGAGCGACTGTAAACGAGATGCCAGATCAGGGCCAATCACATTGCATATCCGTCTCTGGATTTTGTCGAAAACCTTAAAACGAACATAAATGGCAAAAGTATATGGTAAATAAACAATCTAAAAAATAATGTTTATTATTTTTGTTGTCAATTCTCAAGAGCAAAGAAAAAGTATAAATTACATATAATCATATGCTTGGGCTGTATTCCAAATCTAATCATTGCTTTTTAAAACAATAAATATTGCACAAGAGTGAAGGGTGTTAAAAACCGGTGTCATGGGAAAAACTGTCCTTTTGACACTACGTCTGATTGTTTCCATGTTTGCCAAAGATCCGTTCGATTAGGTTACTAAGAACTACGTTAATAATCTATTTTTTGTTTATCGTATATTTTTAAAAATATTTATTAGATTATAGAATTAAAATTGTTCGAATTTATTATTCCTTTTTTTTTAATGTCCTATTGTCTAATCTTTCAAATTTATAAGCCTACGATTCGTCCGTGTATATAATATTTCTGCAACACCTGGTCTGTTTCTTCTCTTATATATCGAGAGACTAGCAGTAGAGCCCGGCGTTGCCCGGGGATGTAACAGTAACAGATAGATCAAGTATCGACCATCATAAAGACTGAAAAATAAAATTGACAAAGATTATTGTTTAAGGTTGACGGAAACGCATGTCTTAATTAGTTTTTTTTTTTTTTTAGTTTTTTTTTTACGAATTGGTCAAACCCAAACTCAAACAAAAACATTGTTTTCAATCGTTATGGGTCTACCGATTGAATAAAATTTTATTATAAACAATTGTCTTGTAAATGGAATTTTTAAAGCATTCTGAATGTAAAAATAAAGAAAAAAGTGTGGAAGACAATAAGAAACACTACCTGCCAAAAAAAGTGAAGTTTTGTTGAAATCGGTTGAAAAATGTAGGAAATCCGATCCCATATATAAACGAACACACACGCACACAAACAACCTGGGTTTTATAATAAGTATAACTCGATATAAGTTGTCCCCCTTTCATTCCGCGAAAGCGATGCCGCTTAATCGTGTTTTCAAATTGATTTCGTGCAAAAACAATTGTGTTTTTCCAATTTTGGGCGCTGTCAGAACCACCGCAAGGTACTTTTACATAGTCCCGTGAAGTTTTGTTGAAATCGGTTGAAAAATGTAGGAAATCCGATCCAATATATAAACGTACAGACACACACACACAACCTGGGTTTTATAATAAGTATGATTCTTGACTGAACCCGAAGAATCTTTAATGTCATCGCTTCTGACCTGACATATCGACTCAAGTCATTATACTAACCGACCCAGCGTAGTTTTCCTGTACCTTTCCTATAATTGTTCTGGTACACTTTCTACTATGTTACCTCGACTTCACGAATTTAAGCACAGTATTAATTTAGCAACTAACTCTTATTAACTAACTGCTGAAATTGCAGGCTGTAACCGTAAGCGCTATGCTAATAATAGCTTCTCACGCACTTCTTGCCTGTGGACGTCTTCCAGCTTCATGATTTCATGCCAATTACAATCTTCAAATATTTCAATGCAATCTCAATCGTAATTTGTCTCAGGGAATCTTGGTCTTTTAATATCCTTTCTCTCCTCAATTTCTTTCATTTTTAGCCCCCGTTTGCGTCTCAGTGACTTTATCACCTTGTTAAGAATGTGATGTATGGTCAATTCTGAAGTAAACACCGATTTATAAAGAAAAACACTCAGCACTTGTCACATCGACCATCGTCAGTAGTCTGACTTAGTCGCAAACCGGGAAACTTGGTAACTCGCTACTCATTGAGACATCTCTTCCTTCGATAATAAAAAACAGATTTAACTTGATGCCCAAGAGGAAAGCAAAGATAGACATGCCACCGCAGCAACAACACCTGATGAAACCTTTTACCTTGCAGCCGTTGTGAGCGGATCTATCTGCCCTGCCCTACATTGGACGACTGATGTCAAAGCGAAGTCAAGCCAAAAACCAAAGAGTAGATACATATACAGGGTGTCCATAAAGTTCGTGTGCACTTAAAAAAATTATTTGCCGTGTAACCCGGATATAAGAGACCCTGAAATAAGATAAACCCGGATATAAGAGAGATTTTCTCTGGTCCCAAATTAGAGCCTGTGTTAATGTATATAAAAATAGAGCAAACACGGATATAAAAGAAACCCGGATATAAGAGACTTCTTCTCCGGTCCCGACAACTCTCTTATATCCGGGTTACACTGTATTTGCGATAGAAATAATCTGTAAAAAATGTTATAAAGTTTAATGTACCTAGTTTTAAGTATAGCTAAAATAACTAATGTGATTTCAGGCATTACTGTAAATCAGTTGGCAAATGTTTTCCTTGAACTGCAAAATCGTATTACCCTTTGTATTGCTAATGATGGAGGACATGTGTAAACTTAAATAAAATTTCGATAAAACCTTAACAAATATAGATTTATTCTTTCTAATCCTTTTTTACAAATTATTTCATCCGTTAGGATTTCATCGGACTGTGCTTTGTTGACGTTGCCACGTCTACACATGCGCACGAAACAAGAGACGCAGATAGTAACCAAATTTGAAAATAGTGACAAGGGAAAAAATAGGAATCTTTTAGTAAACTTGCTACAATTCCAAAATGCACAAATCATGAAGGGCTTTTAAATACAGGGTGTTTACAAAGTTCGTGTGAACTTTAAAAAATTTATAACTTTATTTGTATTTACGATAGAAATAATCTGTAAAAAATGTTATAATACAGTGTTTCAACAAGATGGAGCTCCTTATCACGTTGCTCTACGTGTTAGAGAGTTTCTAAATCAGGAATTTCCTAACAGATCGGAAGGGGTGGACCATTTTATTGGCCTCCACATTCACCAGATTTGACTCCATTAGATTTTTTATGGGTATGTGTGAAAACAATTGTGTATGCAACCAAACCTAGTTCATTAGAAGATTTGAAAGCTGAAATAACTACTGTGATTTCAGGCATTACTGTAAATCAGTTGGCAAATGTTTTCCGTGAACTGCAAAATCGTATTACCCTTTGTATTGCTAATGATGGAGGACATGTGGAAACTTAAATAAAATTTCAATAAAACCTAACAAAATATAGATTGACTTCTTTCTAATCCTTTTTATAAATTATTTCTATCGCAAATACAAATAAAGTTATAAATTTTTTAAAGTGCACACGAACTTTATGGACACCCTGTATAACATGTTAGTTTATAACCGGATGTGGTCAAACTTGCTTAATATAAGAACTACATACAATAAAGTTCAAATGATTGAGACATGAACAAAATTTACACATACGTTTTCATTACATACACATACACATTAAACTTACGTTTTAATCAAGTGGGGTCTGTGATAAAAAAAAATGCAGCTCGGCCAATATATTTCTATGAGACACTTTTTAAAGATCAAAGATCAACATGTGGCTCTGTTGCATAGCTGGGGGGTCTTGGTCAGTGTGCCAATTAATACAATGCTGTATAGCCCCCTTGTGCTGAGGCGCACTTGGACGACGGTATCGATTCATTGTATCTTCTCTCTCGCTCGAAATGTTTTTGAGTCCAGAGATGAAAGAACTTCAACACAGGGAATATTAACTTAACTAGTTTATTAACGTTGACGTATACTAAATCTAGCTAGCCAATGGGGGTTGCTATGGGGAGCCGTTTCAGACACGAAAGTCAACACATCAAGTTTACATCGCTTGAGGGTTAGAGAACAACTTTTCTCTATCTATCATTCCCACGCTAGTTCAGCTAATTAAAATCGACCTTCTTTATTTTGTCTTGTATCTGACCCCTAAGGTCACACTCCAGTCCAAGCAGAGATATTATTCTTCCTAAAATTAATAGTCTGGTAAACTATTATTTAACAGCTCGCGGTTTGGCCATCCCTAATTTATAAGGATTAAGCAGCTAGCCTCACGCCGACCGAATCGATTCTTTTTAATTCAATGTCGTGCTTCTCCTAGAATGATTATCAGAAAGTCCAGAATATTCTAGTATTAGTTCTGGGTTATTTCTGTGGGGACTGGGGATGGATTACTACTTTTCCGGCTTCCCAATTCCAACAGCTTCGTATCCGAAAACTAAGTATAACATTTCAAAGAAAAGATAGCAATAATTTTCAAAGCCGTTTAAATGTGCTTTCTGCTACGACTATTTTATTTTTCTACATCCAGCTATGTGATTGGTTGGTACCAGTGTCAAAGCCAAACTTTCGAAGGATGATTTTCAAAACAAAATAACACTCGGAACTTTGATCTAACCTTATTGTAGTTTTATGTACCTTCTCTCAACCTTGTACACTACTAAATTTTGGTAAATAATATGATAGTCACGCTCTGCTGTCAGTTTTCTATACTCTTTAATCACAAGCCTTATCATTTAAGGACGTATTTGGTGGAATAACGACCATAAAAACGTGAAAAAGAATTGATCAACCAAGTTGAAATTTTAAGAATAACCGGAGATACTAATTTGGCAGTAATGCGTTTTAGAAAAGCATTTCCCTTCTTTTTCTTTCCCTTTCGCTTATTCTCTTTCTTTCTCTTACGTTTTCTATTTCTTTCACAATTACGACTGAATAGCGAGTTCGATCCTCACTGGGTGCGCCATACCTTCGTCTTTGTGCTGCTACTACGCCAAGCTTAGAAAATCCCCATTGGTTTTCGTCCGTTTCGCTCAGGGTGGTTCAAATTATTTTAAGCCAAAGGGCTAAGGAGCATTCACTCCAGAAGTAACTCTCCCTTCGGTAGGGGTCTGAATTTATTGCTCGGCGCCAGAAGGAGAAATGCCAAGGGGGGTTGGGTAATGTTTCCAAGGTATTGTCGTTAAATCCACTTTAAACCACGATCTTGTGTCACATTAGGTAGCGACCTCGGCGCTCTGAAAAATACACTCTCTCATTATTTCATTTGCTCTTTCTCTCTCTTTCTCTCTCTTTCTTGTTGTCTCTCTTTCATTCTTTTTCTCCTTGGCTTGCACTCTCGTCGCCCGATGTCTGGAAAAAAATATCCTGTCATTGGTATGCCATGATATTTGTAGTAGAAGAAAATAAATGAACATTTAATGAAGTCATTCTCTCATAACCATCTTGATGTCGATAAAAAAATAGGAATAAGCTGCTAAACTTGTCACCTTGATAGAGCCCAGTTTGTTATTTTCTTCTTCTTCTTCTTCTTCTTCTTCTTCTTCTTCTTTTCTATTATTTTTTTCTTTTCTATTTTTTTTTTTTTAATTTTTTGGCGAGGTTAATTTTATATTAGATACGTCCTTTATCCCTACGGCCGCTTAGCCGAGAATCGCTATGTGATACTTAAAGCATCAACACAAAAAAAAACGGATAAAACAATCCAAGTTTGTGCTGTCATCGTACTAATGGTCTTTGGAAAGACATGAATCCGTCTTCCCTGGCGGAACAACATTTTAGGACCGCTGTACCTTGGACATATATAGTAGCAATAGATTCAACGATCCAACTGAAAAAAAAGTGTAGGCTATGAATAAATTCTGGCGAACTGAACAAGCCCATCGAGCTGAAGGTTCAAGCACCTCCCAACACATTTTTTTATTTTGAAATTTGACCAATTAAAGAGGAATATTTAGGCCATATGTAATGGGTATTAGAACATATTCTAAAGTCGACGTTATAGTTAATTTACCTATTAGCCTGTTATTCTGTCACTAAAATGGCCTGATTTTAACAAAAAACTAAAAAAAAAAGAAGATTATTTTGAAAAATTCAGGGATTTAAAGAGGTTGCTTCAGGGACATATGTCGTATTAGGGGCCCTGAAGCTTAACCGATTACCTACCATGAGTCTCATTTGGGGATCTGTTAAAATTAAACTCTGTTAAAATTTGTTATTTCTTATATTTACTTTGAATTGCTTACATACATCGCATTTGCAGGGCGGTGTAATGGTTAGCAAGCTTGTCTCACTAGCACAGTTACGGATGAGTAGTGAGTTCGATTCTCACTCGGTGCCCCATACCTTGCCACATCTAAGCTACTCATGGAAAATAAGCCGTAGAAAATGAATGAATGAATCAATCAATTAAATAACTTTCTTCGCATCGCAGTTTTTATATGGATGCATGTTGTCAAACTGAGAAATATCTAAACTCTCAGTTGTATACTGATCGACGATTAAATATGGCTTCTAACCAATGAAGCTTGTAGGTCTTAGCGAGAACCTTCTATCTTCGAAACGCCCTAAGGCCTACGCTACATTGCCACAAGGAAATTTTCTAAATAAAAGAAACTACATCGCTTGAAGACTTTCAACATCAATAAGTAAAATGAAACAAACAAAAAAGAAGCACTTGAATCAGAACACTAACATAGCTTCATTTACCAAGTTTATGTTCGAAGTATAAAATATAAACGCTTTATGAGGTACAATTCTGTTCATTTACTTTTTCGTATAGGTCTATCTCCATTCATCCTGTAGTCGATCATTTCTCTAGACAGCTTTCTTTTTTATTATCCATGAACTGTCATGAATTTTTTCGAAAAATCGTGGAGTGGTTTCCTGTTGTCTTTTCCACGTTTTCCGCTTCATCGATGTGTTACCACCAAAACCTAGAGAGCCAGTTCTCTCCTGTTTTTGAATTCATGTCTTTCCGAAAGACATTTGTGCGAAAATGAACTAAACAGACTAGCCTGAAATTTAAACTCCACTTGCCAATTTTACTTTTAATGCCAATATACGCAAGTTGATTTATGTTTCAAATTTATATTGGACTTTTTTAGATGAGGAATTATTATATGCCTTATTTTTTAAAAAAACTGCATGCTCATCTTGGTTTTTAACTCACATTTTGTCTATTCAACTCTTCGGCCTCCCGCAGTCGTACTCGGCAACTGTTGTGAAGCAAATAAGACACCCCCGGTAACACAAATGATCTAGGCAAGACGCCTTAAATAAAGAACTCAAATTAAGTCAGGGGAGGTCCGTTGAAGTCAGGCAGCTCGCTATCGATTTGTCAAATTCTCTGCCTGCAGAGAGGAACCCAGACGTGGCTGTGCCGAAGGGAGGAGAGGTTGATAAACCCGACGCCGTATATGTGGAGTCTACGGGGAAATTTTGCCCAAACATACGGCCTCGGATTTGCCCCACATAAAAATCGGCTTTGTGCCACATCCTGGGAGGTTGGTAAATACCGCTGCGTTAGAGTCAGTCGAAGAGAAAGAATTAATGACGTTATGGCGAGCAGCCTAAGCAAGACGTAATTAATTACAACAACAGCCGTTGTTGAAACTTCAGAAACAACAACAAAATAATACGGAAGTAAGCGGGAAAGTTTTTTCATCCCCAGCATGGTGGCAAAGGCCATAACTGGATTCACATAATATTCACATGATAGAATTACCTTTTCTGTTTATCTTAGAAGATACGAGTAAATTTTCAGGCATGAATGCACCGAAAGTTTGTACCGGTAAAACAGAAAAAAATACAGTAATTTAGTTCTACCAGAAAAAAAAAGAAAAAAAAGGATAAATTTCCTTTGAAGAAACAGTAAATATTCTGACTAAAATTCTTAGCAAGAAAAGTTCATTATTCAATACTCGTTGGAAGTGTATGAATCTGATGATAAAAGACGAAGATTTTTTCGCATATGCTGGAAATGTTAACTATGATTCTGACTCCGGATATGTTCAAAGTCTTTATTTTCGTTCAAGGGTTAACTTGGTCCAGATAAGGTTTTACTCTTTCTTAGAAACATTTTTAATGGAATGGTACCTGGTGACATTACCCAGGGCGGCAGTGAACTCCCGTGTGATAAGTGGTGCAGGAATGCAAAGAAGCGTTCATGAAGGATGGGTGGCATTTCTTGAAGTACACAGCAACGATCTTATAGAGTGCAACACTTCAGAAAACCCAAATTCCCAGTAATTTTCAGGTATGTTACGTGGCGTAACGGTTGGACGAATTGCCTTCCATGTAATGTCGTTAAATCGTTCAACCTGTGCGTTCCTCGTTGGGTGGTATGGAATGTTTCTTTTCTTTTTGCGACCCCTTTTTGATAGATATTTTCTCAGTTCCTCAGAAACGAAGGTTGCCCCTCTGTCCGGCTAAACTGAACAGTAGATCTATGGATTTAATTACTGGTGCCGTGTGCATGTTTGGACATGGAAAACGAGTGGGAACCGCCAGTACTCGTTAATTACTACAAGTAAATACGTGTTATGGGTGACAGATGCCCTGGCTTTGAGCATTTTTTACAAGTAGTTATGTGAGCATGAGAGCCATCCGGCGAATGGTCGGGAAATCCACAGAAAAATCCTTTATGTTCTTTGCTTGATAAGTCGCGGTTACTGCTAATTTATTAGGTCCGACCGGGGTCTTATAACAATTCTTACATATCTTACATCGGTTCTGGGTCGACTATTGCTGCCATTTAAGCTTATGAAGTAGTGTACAAGTTGTAATTCCGTTGGGCTAAGTCTAATGCAGAAGTTTGAACATAAGCATTTTGTAGGTCCGGAGTTTTATTTTTCATGAGACGCTACCGTATGGGATGCGGACCTATGCCTGTAATGAAAGGCTAAGGCATAGCTTTATTGCCGTATTTTCAGCAGTATAGTCTTTGAAGTTCTTCCTCAGCTTTTTCGTCTTCCCGAAAAATGAATTCAGCAACTCTTCCGTCTTCTTTATTCTCGTTGCCAAAAGGTGCCATGCGAAAACCTCATAAGGTGTTTCAACAAATATTAGGTTGGTGCAAAAATAATGACGTAATAATGTCGTTTTTTGACGTAACGTCAAAAAACGACATTATTACGTCATTATTTTTGCACCAACCTAATAATTATCCAATGTCTCTAGAGCCATGTCGAACTTTTTACAACCTTCCATATATTTCAACACGCTGGAACTCATACAGCCGAAGAGGAAGCTTTACTTGTGAGGAATACTTTCCTTGTAATCGTCGAAATATTTCAACAGGATGGTTCGCCAATGAGCGATAATCTGTGGCAGCTGTTGGAAAACAGGAGTCAGTATCCAAGTGTTTTGGATTCCACGACATTCACATGTTCGTTTTTGTATTCGTTTAGCTAAATAAGTTGTGATAAGTAAAACAAAACTCAGAAGAGAAGTAAAAGTGGTAAACATTATTAAACGAAATACACCTACAATATTAAAGGGAGGTAAGTCACAGATTATATAGCCCGCGTTAGCTATATACTCTGTACAATGCGAGCGTAGGATACCACAGTGAAATAAAAGCTTTGAATAAAGAATATCTGGTATCCAAGCATTTAATTCCTGGCTAGAAATTTGAACTGAGTGATCAATGAGAACTGATATGGAAAATCCCTTAAAGATTGAAAACTATCTCACTCCTGAAGACTGAACGGTTCGGCTCAAATTAGGATGACGTTACCAAAATTCCGAGCAAATTACCAAAATGCTGGGGACATTACGGAAGCCATAAAACCAGAAATGCTGTGACTATAACAACGGAAATGAAAATACTGGACCGTATAGTAAAGCATAAATTAATGAAAACGTGTATAATGGAATAAGGACCGAGAGCGCAACGGCCGTGATATTATGAGAATAACAATGAAGACGAGAGTGGTGGTCCGAAAAGCAAAAAATATATAAATGATAATTCCTCTGTTGCAAAATTTACAGCATGAAAGAGGAAATAAGGCCGAAGGGTACATCGGTCGAAACGTTGTGAGTACAAGCAAGATGATCCCAATAAGGTATATAATAAAACATATTATGTTTCGTTCCCGACAAATCAGATAATAAAACAAGAACTAGTTGAAAAATAGAAATACGATCCTAATTACATTGAGGATCGATCTCTGACGCTGAACAATCAATAACACGGTTCTCTTTGTCTTTCCATTGACGTCTAACCGCTTACAAAAAGGGGGGAATGAAGAGAAAGGAGACAATTTAATAAGTAGCCAAGAAGATGAATAATACGACAGAATGTGTAAATCGGAGTTCTTTACTTTGAACGGAAAGGGACAAAAGAAAAAAGGGAGAGGAACAAAGAAAACAGTTTAATTAGCATTCAGGTTGTCAGATAATTCAAGCAGGCGTCAGTTGAAGTGAATTGAGTGGAGGAGAAGGGGCAGAAGAGGATGGTTGCTTTAATCGACATGCAAACTGTGTGAAAACCTTTGAGATTTAGTGGATAACATCTATTTTATAGGCTTTAAGATTCTTCGGACTGTGGTCAGGTGTTGGTGACCGAAGGTTTAATTACACGGAACATGGAAAGAACAAATCGAATTTAAATTATCTCCCGTTTACTTTGCACTAATCTGTGTCTACTCACCGGACATATTCAACATTTTTAGTGAGGCGATCCTGAGAAAATTAGAAGACCGAACAGGCTTCATTTTTATCCGCGTTCACAATCTTAACAGCATAAGATATGCAAACGATACAGCGTTGATGGTAGACACAGAAAGAAGGCAGGAGCTCCTACAGAATGTGGTAAAAGAAAGCGAGATGAACGGACGAACTATCAACTTTAAGAAGGCAGAATTTATAGTTGTCAGCAAGAGGAACAACCAAAGATACGGATTACAAATTGGAGACCCGAAAAACAAACAAATACAAAGGTTAAATATCTGGGAAGTGTATTAATAGAGGCAAGAAAGTGCGACGGTGAAATCCGAAGACGTATTGAAATAGCGAAAGATGCCTTTCGTAAGCTAAGCAATGTAAGATGAAACAGAGAAAAAAAATCGTTAGAAACAAAGAACCGAATTTTCATGCAAAATCGACCCCCTTTTATGGCAGTGAATGCTGAACAAACTCCTCACAGATGAAGAAACTTGAATAAACAGAAATATATTTCTACAGAAGGCTGTTGAGAATATCATGGAGTGAGCATGCGTGCAACGACGAAGTTTAAATTAAAGGGAAAGCAAAAAGGGCACTTGTACGTAGAGTTAGAAAGAGGAAATAAAAAAAATTCTGGGACACATAATGAAGAAAGAGGGCTTGGAGAATTTGACACTCACAGGGCATAATGAAAGCATGAGAGGCAGAGAAAAAAAAGTGAATCACTTACTTGACGAGCTTGTGCAATTGAGTGGCGGAGCAGAGATTAAAAGATATAATAAGAACCGTTAATCTTCCTCTCACGCACTTCCCGCCTTTGGAACTCCCTTCCTCTTGCTTCTTTCCCTGATAACTATAATCTTCAAATATTCAAGTGTAATGTCAATCAAAATTTCCTGATACCTTGATCTTGTTCTCCGTCATCCTACGTATCCTTTCCTCAAACACGCCTCTTTACTCTTGTTCTCAATCCTCTGTAACCCCTTGCGTGCCAGTAGCACTCCTGCCTTGCTTGAGGCGAATTGCTTAAAAAACAAACAAAAAAAATTAACCCATAGATAGGTGGAGAAGAGGGGGATTCGTTGCCTTTCCAACACCGCTCTCCGATTTACCATTCCGAACATTTACTCATTACCCAACCCGCACATCCAAGCTTACAGCACCTGACCCTTGTGGTCACTCATCTAGGTACTGACCAGGTTCATCGTTGCTTAACTTTGGTGATCGAACCAGAATCAGTCTTTTAACATAATATGATAGTAAAGAGAGAGAAAGGAGTAGTTGGAATTCGTGACGGGATCCGCAGAAAGGCGTCAAATTATTAGAGCATATATCCATTCGCATCAATTCTCTATTCTGATTCTTACGTGAGCGCATTCTCAAAATCCAGTATAACGCTTCTTTGGATTAGGCCATATATGAAAATGAGTGCTATGCGTTGGCATTATGACAGTAAAAGGGTTCGCGGCATCTTAAAGACGAGATAAATATTCAAAGTGGATGGTCGGACAAGCTGATCTTATCCACAATTCAGTCCTAATCTGGCACTTTCTGATGTTCGTCTGTCTGGTCTCGGGAAGGAGGCACTTAGAGGACAACAGCTCTCAAATAATGATATGAAAAAGTCAACTACACGTGGCTAAGAAAGCAGTCAGAGCTATAACGAACAGAAAGTTTTAAAGAGTCATGATCATCCATGTGCTGAAGGGACATGGCACATAGAAAAAAAAAAGATGAAGAAGAGGTTGTATTCAAATTCAAATTATCTTCAATAATAAAGTCCCTTTAAGAAGCGATTTCAAATTAGCGAGTAAGAGTCAATAGGATCTCTACAGAATTGATCACTATTTGAATATTACAAACGTTAAACTTGTGTTCGTATTGTGAGTTTAGGCTAAGACATGAAAGATTGACAGTAGAGGAAATATGTAGTATCAGCAGCAACCACATCCATTTATAAACTCCTATTTAAAAAAGAAATCCCACCCTTCTATTTCACCTATGCTGGGTGGGGGCCATGTCCCTGAAAGGAAGCGGTCATCTCCAACAGATCAGTAAGTAATAATGTTGTTTCTTTGGATTCATATATTTTATTCTATTTCATGAAATTAATATTTCACTGTGATTTGTATTTATTATCGTTTTTTCATCTCGATAAATTTATCACATGTATGGCGATAAAGATATATATATATATATTAAAGACATTTTTTATGTTTAACGTTCTTTTTATAGATACAAGTATTTAAGTAAATGCTCTGTTTATAATAAACACTATTAAATAACATTTATCGGCCTGAATGTCCGAGAAATTTTCATAGAAAATATTCGTCCTTTGACAGGATTCTAACCTGCATCCTATACGGAACCGCCATTTAGCCGGGCGTGCCTAACCGATTCGGCCACAAAAGGATCGTTCAGTTGGCAAGGTCGAATTTACTGCTTATAAACTTCAATCTTCCATGAATCTCGTACATTCATAACTGCTCATGGCGTATCAAATGTAAACAAATGACGTCATACATTAAGAAATCGACAAAGTCCGACAATTTATTTATTAAAGACATTTTTTATGTTTAGGATTACTCAGAGATTATAATTCTCCCAGGGAGCACGCTAACCAAAAGCGAAATTCCCCGGAACTGTTAGGTCCCACTTTTTTGTTTGTCACTCGTCTCGTTGGAAAAGGACTTTAAAAAATCTTTCTCTTCGTCCTTCAGTTTAGTCAAAAGACTGACTAATATATATAGGTACGTCTACTATTTCGGCATAAATATTCTATATTTAAGTTTAAAATGAATTTTTTACAACGAAAAAACATTCTTGAAGATTTCATTTTAGCTTTAATTGAAAGTTTAATAATTAAATTTATGATTTTTATTAATTAAACAATTCTGGTGTATTTCAGATAGAAACTATATACATTTGATTGTCAAACTTAATTTCAAATTTTTAAATTTTCTTAAAATTGGCCATTTTCTTAATTTTAAGAAATTTGTAAACAAACACATATTTATCGATTTTGAAAATATTTAAAAAAAATTCTGACACTTTATTTTAGTAAAATTAAAAAAATTAAAGTTAAAGTAATCTGAAAGAAATCTTTCTTATTTATAGCATAAAAAATAATATACAACCAATTATTAACAATCGATCCTGTTCATCTGATCCAACTATTGATGGATTGTTGAATGACGAATCGATGACATCTACTACGGATGACCATAAATGACATGATTTTTTTGGTGGGTTTTTAGCTACCTTGTAATTGTTAGAAATTAACATATTTTCCACAATTTTTTGGACTTTTATTTACACTTTCGAAGATGCAAAAATAAAAAAAATAAAATAAAATACCATGATATAAGAAATGTAATAATTTATGAAATGTTAATTTAATTATTTAATAAATCAAAATTAAATGTGACTCTCCAATCCAATGTATATAGTTTCTGTCTGATTTTTATAATTTTTATAATAAATTTAAACATTAGGCTTTTAATTAAATATTTGTTCCTTCTTAAAATTTAAAAAAAAATTATTCTATTTAGGTATGACCCACACTAATGGAAATACAATACATAAAATAAAAATATTTAGTGAAATAGTAAATGAGAAAAAGAAAAATAACTTTAAAATTTAAAGTTTAAATTTTACACTTTTAAAGCTGAACGGAAAATACAACCTGTTAGAAAGCGAATAAGAAACGAAATGTTATGAAAAGGCCACGTAAAGGGACAAAACTCTTAGATCACGTGACCTTGTTATAATAATGGCAATTTCAGGGAATAAGGAATGTATTAAGTAAAAAAAATACAGGATAAAAAATTATTTTTTAAAAAAAATAGCGCAGCTATATTTATTAAACTTGAAAAAGTAGGTTATTTACCATCACCAAAGACTCCTACTTTTAACAAAAACAAAAATTTCAGGAACCAGAAAGGTTTTGGGCGAAATTTCATGAAATTAAGTAAGTGGGGGGGTAACATATTTAAAAAAAATATTTTTTACTAAAATCTTCTAAAACAAAATATTGCAAAAATAATATCATTCATTTGTGAATAAGTCCTAAAAATTTCATTAAAATCGGACAATTACTTGATTTTTGCAGGAATTTCCAAATCAATATGTTTTCAATGGAAAAAAATCGCAAAAAAAAACAATGTTATTTTCTATGACGCCGCGATGACGTAAACAAAAGGAGACTTTAACCAAAATTTCGAACCTGTTAGAAAATATTAAAAAAATTCAAAAAATAATTAAAACTACTTTGGTCTTTCATCTTAATAATAACAAGCATTTTGACGATAAAACTTTATTTAGTTAAGTTTGTGGCATTTTTCATTACGCTATGCTGTTTTCCCGCGAAAACAGTGGACGTGGCTATATATATATATATATATATATATATATATATATATATATATATATATATATATATTAATGCATGTTTCATTAAATAATATAGACAAGTTTTCTCTATTTTAAGAAAATTCCTTCCATATTGTCGAATAAGCTTTTTAACATTATCACTGAAACGCGAAAAAGAATCACTATGTTGATATATGGTTTTTGTTAATCCTGTCTCAGCTTTCGGCTTGCAAAAGCTCTCATCAGAGATTACGAGTACATTACAATAAATTAAATAATAAATTATATAACAAAGATGATTAGTAGTGTTGTTTTAGAATGGATATGCGGACATATATATATATATATATATATATATATATATATATATATATATATATATATATATGAAGAAATATATTTTTAAGGTGTACTATATTTATGGGATAAAGTGCTGAATATAAGAGATAGAGCGTATGTAAATATAAATATAAAAGTGAACATTCAAGTCAGCACTCAGAGGCGACAGGTTGCTTAATGCTGGACGAAATCGTCAGGCCTGACGATTGCGTCCATCATGAAACAACTTGTTGCCTTTTAGTGTTGACTTCAAAGTTCACTTAATATATATATATATATATATATATATATATATATATTAGGTTGGTGCAAAAATAATGACGTAATAATGTCGTTTTTGACGTTAGAAAATACCTCAAAAAACGACATTATTACGTCATTATTTTTGCACCAACCTAATATATATATATATATATATATATATATATATATATATATATATGTATATATATATATATATATATATATATAATTTCTCCTTGCTATTCCTATATAGCGATTGGCTTGGAAACTAGCAAGAAATTACGACTGATCAGTGAGTTTGAGCCTCAATCCTCACGAGGGGATTCTTAGATTTTTATATTAAATAACCTACCCAATAAATTGCTAGAGTTCCGGGAGTCTGACTCTCTTCAGATGCTACATTGCTACAGCCCTGGAGCAAATTTAATTATTCCTGATAAATATCTCTACATTGTGTCTGGTTTATAGAATCATTTGCAATCTTAGACGTAGTTTTTTGATAGTCGATTCATATTCTTTCCGACAGACAGTATTGTTATTCAACAATGAAGACAAACAAGCGAAATAATTTTCTCATCACTGATAATCAGTCAGCATCAATAGGGTCCGGAATGTGCTTTATTTTGTAAATTACAAGATTAAAATTTGTAAATAAAAGTAATGAAGGGTATTTATAATTCTACCAACTTCCAAAGAGACTTGACGTTCGTCAAGAATATTCATAGTCTTCTCTCGGTCAATCTTAAAATATAATCGATAGTTCACAAGAAATAAGTTTTTATCATCATCATTATTATTATTATTATTATTATTATTATTATTATTATTATTATTATTATTATAAGTGTCCTTGCAAGACTTGGGCGATAATAGCTGTCCACATTTCCCTGTCTTTTGTAGCTCTTAGTAAGGTTTGGCTTTATGCTATATCCTTCTTATCCCTGTTCTACTGACCATTTAAATTAGCTCGTTAGGTAGGTCATTCGTAGCTGTTTTCTATCCCACTTACAGTCAATAATTTATGTGAGTGCCAAATTCTCCAGGCCTTCTTTCCTCATTGTGTACCCAATTTTTGAAAATGAAACAGTACTAGGGATTTTAATTTAATTTTATAATTAAATTTGAAGTTTTTAGTTTCTGTTCTTGAAACATGATAATCCCTGTGTAGCGATGTAACCATATTTTTAAATTAGTAAATTTATAAAATTTATGCACCGCAGAATTGTATTAAGCCCTGTTTTTTTTAAATAAATATAATTAATATGAACACCGTATTATAAATCTTACTGTTCTTTCTCTTTATTTCAATATATATATATGTGTGTGTGTGTGTGTTGACAACTGCAATGTAAGTTTCGTATAAGTACGCCTACAGCAGTGAAATGCTCAAATCAATATGCTTATTTTAAATTTATATATATATATATATATATATATATGCAATTGTTTTTTCTATAATTTCCGCCCAAGAAAGGTAATAAAGCCACAAAGGAGGGGTGTGAGTGAGAGAATATGAGAAAAGAAAAACATTAAGGAGAGGGGACCATAAAAAGAAGAGGAACTAAGACAGGCGATAACAATTGACATTGCATTTAAATCTTTGAAGATCAAAGCTGACTGGAAAGTAATATGCTGAAGAGAGTTCCACGTGAGAAGTGCGATAATCTGTATGTTTAGCTAGCCCCAATTTTTATTCAGCAAACCATGCAGAATATGGCAGGTCGATTTTGGAAACGTCGTATTGCACTCACTTTGAAAGTAGTGGTTTGGCATGATAAATAGTGACGCAAAATATTTCATTCCAATTCGTATTCGTTTTTTCAAGAAACAAGTTTAAAAGATTATGTTTTGGTTCATAATTGTAGCATTGGAATATAATTCCGGTGAAAGCTTTATAGCACAACCTTATAAAATTTATAATTTTCTTACGATTTACAAATTCTATATCGACAAAGGGCATTGCATAAGCACATTATTACATTAATCATAGTGTAATCAAATAAAGACTTTCATTTACTTCAAAGGGAAGTTATACTGAACAATTTATATTATGATGTAATATATTATACAGTTCAGTAGTTTTATGGGAACGCGGCTGAGTGGTTAGAACGTTCGCATTCTGTCCATAAGACTCGCGTTCGAATTTATCAAGAAGGAAGACTTCCTGATGTTATCGTAGTGGAGGAATCGATCCCAGAGAGCAGCACCTATGGAAAGTGCCTGAAAATTATTAACGGGTTGATCCAAGCCTTGTGAGTGAAATTGGGGACTGTCAATAGCTGTGTATGCACGCAGTCACAAGTCAGCGTGGCCGAGGGCGCTGGCTTTGTTCAAATTGTTGATCACGCTAGTTAACATGCTCTTTCCGAGACACTGTAACTAAGGTCTGCTCAGCATCGTTGCAGTATAAAACACAGGTGGGCTCTGTGAGTGTTGAATAAACACAAATGCTCCTGAGTAACCGTTTTCAATAGGGATTGACTAACCGACCTTGTAATACGATGGCCAGCTATACAGTTTTAGTGTGAATATCAACAATGCAGATTTAAAACATTTTGTTTTATAATTTGTGCCGAATAGTATATTCGTATTATATACACTTTTATCTATTTTTGTCTTTATTAATTATCTTATTCATTTAGTCGGCTTTTTTTTCATTTTTTACAGTATTTTATACACAGTTTTTAGTTATCGAATACAATAAAAAAAACATGCATATTTTGCTTGTGGTGATTCATAAATAGAATTCCGGTTTAAATATATTCAATATATCTAAAACAATAAATATCTTTATATTGATTTATTCTTGAAGTCAGTTTGTACGTACAAACCTCTAGTGATAAGGTATACCTGTACATTTTTTGATGCTATCTTTAAAACTAAAAGCTCAAAAAACTGGTAAAAGCTATGAATCTAATTTTTCGTGGTGGTACTTATCACACTAAATACTGTCCTGATTTTCTATAAAAGGCGAAACATCAACCATTCCTAGCTTTACAAGGCAAAATAAATCCAACAGAAATAATTACGAGACGCCCAAACCATCATCAAACTCCGTTCACTAAAGACTGCATCATGCCCTCCGGTCTAATTCTAGCGCGAACGGTGTAATCTCGTACAGTTCTCGTGTAATTTATTTTAGTTTAGGTTTTGCTTTATAAAAGCTAAAGTTCGACATTTTGCAGTTATTGTATCATTAATAGTTTCTGTTGGCGGAGCCACTTCTAACACAATAAAACATTAGTGACTGACGTAGGTCCATCTCAGACAAGATATAAAACCGGACAATCGCCGGCGAGTCACGAAGTTCTGTCTTGATTTATTTACGTCGTCGTAAATTTTGGATTTTTCTCCCACGGCCTCCTATTCAGATAATCCTACCCTTGCCAGACTAATAAACTACTCACTTCATTGATTCGGATAGATACACAAACGAGAAAGTTAGAGAGAATGTTTAATATTTGAAGATGTGATTTTATTTCCTGGTATAGGAAGGAAAACAAACACTGACAATTTTTCTTGTTCTGTTGGAGCGATGGTCATCAGTCTTGTCTAGGCGATCTTTTCGCTTTTATAAAAACTAATTTTCACGCGATACCTCTCATGTTTACGACCTTGTGCCAGAATTAATTAAACGCTGAATGTTTGCGTTCTCAATGAAACTTCATGTTTTGACGTCTGTTAAGTCACTCAAGTCACGTTTCACGAATGCGGAAAACATGCATTCAAAGCATTGATATAAATGTTCGAAAAGCATGGTCGGCTCATTCTCTCAGGAAGCATCAGACTCTTTCTGCCTAACGTTCATTTTTATATATTTTTAATTATTCTTATGAGACCAATAATGGAGATTTTAGCTATAACTGAGCTGGAGATGTAGAATCATCAATAGAGATCAAAATCGTTTACACAGACTTCTTTTTTAATCGAGTTCACCCTAAAGGAAGCAGTAGATCCACAATGACACGAAGGGATACTGGGTGTGAAAGAAATAGAAAACAGAAACATTACGAAGGAGCGAGAACAATAAAAGAATAATCAGGAATACAGTTGATAGTGAATGACATTACATATAAATTCACCCCAAACGAAACAGTAAATCAACTAAGACACAACGGGGTGTAGAAGAACTAGAAAACAGAAACATTACTAAAGAGAAGAGTAATCAAGAAAAAACGCGATTGCCATTGCATTTAAATTTTTGCAGCTTAAAGATGGCTGAAAATAATGGAGCCGGAAAAAGATTTTCACAAGCTATATATCCGAGAAAAGAAACTGTTAGCATAGAACATACGGTTACATCTGGCCAACTTGACTGTAAATTGATGAGAGTTCGTCTCCAGTCTAGTAATGCGCTGAAATTCAAAAAGTCTAGGGACTATAGCGAAGAGAGATATTTATTCTGATATATACAGAGAATTGTGGCCAAAACGGGGATTGGGGTAAAAGGACGGTCTTCTTCTGTCTTAACGTTAAACTTAGCTAGCCGTAAACACTGACCCAATCATACCACAATATTCCCAACACCGAAACAATGAATTCTTACTTACCTTTCTTACTACATCCGCCACAGCGAAGAGTTCATCCGAGCAATGACCATGAAAGTATTTATAGAAAAGACACAGATTGGTAAAAAAAATGGTGGGAAAATGATTGAAGCCGAAATGCCATGTCAGGAACAATGACATTTTTGGTCCTCTTTGGATTTTATTAAAGATCTCTAAATATTGTGGCAGGAGCGCTGGATTTAAGGGAGAATAATTATTTTTCCACTCTACCACCCTTTTTCTTACAGACGCAAAGTTGCTAACGTTTAGGTGTTGTAATTATATTCCCATAAAATAAATATTCAATTGATCTCCATTTTTGTTCCAGCTTTTTTAGAACTTAACCACTTGAAAATGCCATGTCACACCCACCGATATCGCCCTTGTCTCAAATTCAAGAAGATATTTTCATTCACTCAGCTTTTTCCCAAGAACTACCGCTGTGGAGAAAACACCCATGTGGTTGCTTCCCTGAATCTTCACCTGTTCAAGTCAATGTTCATTTGTTATATACCCACTCTATGAGTTAAATAGCGAGAAAGGCTTGACTCTTTAGCTATTGTTGGCTATCAGCAAATGAGAAGGACAACTTTGGCGAGGCAGATACTTGAATTCTAACTAAGATCTGCTCAGTAGTGTTGCAGCATGAACTACAGGTTGACTTTGCGGGTGTTGAAGAAACAGAAACGGGACCAAGCACACGGGAATACTAAGTAACGTATAGCCATTTTTACAAGGCCCAAGAGTCACTAAAGGTAGATGTTTACCGAGTAAGAGATGAAGTTTATGAGGCGGATACCTATAATTAGACAGGTTAAGCTTGTGGTGTTCGGGGAAGCACCCTTTTGGGAGTAGGCTCCACAAAGCAACATGGGAAGAAACATTTCAGCAATGGACTAGTAAGGGAATGACGGTGGTACTCTGTAATGGACGAGGCCGTGAAGGTTATAGCATACGGAACTAAGGAGTTTAGTCCGTCTGAAAACTTTCTATGAATAGCAGGAGAGCAGCGAAAGGATTGCAACATTTCATATGTGGGAAAGGAGTTTTAAGATGGAAAATAATTCATCACCCACAAAGTTTCGGAGATGCTTTTGGATTCTATAGAGACTGGAAAGTGAGGTCTGAGTATCTCCTGTACATATATGGCTGAAGATGTTCGGTAACTGGGGGTCCTGATTTACAAAGAAAAAAATCATGATTTAAATTCCCCAGGCACTTGAGAATTAACTCCTACAAAAATTATTTTTTCTAAATTTTCATAAAATTAAATAAGTTGGGGGTAATGGGTTTAAAACATATCTGGAGGCTTTACATGGATTGTGACTTTTGGTCTGTAGGAAAGTGGTTGTAGGGTGGAAAACAATTTATCTGCCACATGCTGAAGATGATAAATCGTGCTGATCTTCAAATCAAAACAGCCCTGATTGATGATGTCAAGCAAAAGCGAATAAAGCAAAGAGCCAAGTTGGACACTCTGTAAGGATCAAACCCATTACAGATGAATAGCTTTCTAATAGAATCATATTCATCATAATTATGAATAAAGGTAACATCCATTTTATTCCGAGATAGGGGAAAAAACTATAAGGCGATCACAGTACGAGCGTCCATTCTCGAACGATATCTGTTATAGTCAATATAAAACTATCGTTACTTTTTCCTTGTAAATGTTCAGATTACTTACATATACTAGTTCCACCGGTTCATACCTCACAGCTAAAACCTGCCATGTTACATAAAAAGAGTTAATTAATTCTCATTGTTTTTATATTCTATCGGTAAGTTTCACTCAGGCAGAAACTTGCAAATAGATATTACTTCTTGGAACAAACTCTCAAGAAGATTCCTCTGCGATCAAATCGATATTAACTTCTTCAAGGGCAGATTCAACAGTTATCTCTCCCGCATGTCTTCATAATCTACACTTCTTGTCCTTCCTGTAACGCCCTTACAACAACATCATTTAGTCATTCTCTACCTTTAGAGGCTCTTGGGCCTTTTATTGGGTGCATGATATTATCAAGAAAGTAACCTTTCTACAGAAAGATAAATGCGTCTGTGTTAATATAAATGTTCAGACAGGTATCAAATATAAATAAACGCTTTCATACGACTATAAACGCGGACGAAAATTTTGATCTGTATGAAAGAACATCCGATTGATTTCACCAGTTCCTATTAAAATACTTGTTATGGTAATTTACCCACGCAAACATGGACTCTCCCAGCTATAAATAGGAGCAGGTACTGCCTTTTGGAGGGTGAAGTTTCCAGCAGTCAGCTCTGGCAGTCGGACCGTATATTCTTGCTGTAACTCTCTCGTTTGTAGATGTTTGTATTACTGTTTCTGTTAATATATTTGTTTAACTCAATTCCTCTCTGGAGTCTTTGTTTCTGACCCTAACAAGGCCACAACAGATAGATAGATAGATAGATAGATAGATAGATAGATAGATAGATAGTGTTATGGTAATTTACCCACGCAGATAAGGAGACTCCCAGCTATAAATAAGTGCAGGTACTGCCTTTTGGAGGGTGAAGTTTCCAGCAGTCAGCTCTAGCAGTCGAACCGAACATTCTTGCTGTAACACTCTCGTTTGTATATGCTTGTATTACTGTTTCTGTTAATATATTTGTTTAACTCAATTTCTCTCTTGTGTCTTTATTTCTGGCCCTAATAAGGCCACAACAATATTAAAAAGGCTAATCGAACTCGCTTGTAGTCGATGACATTTTATAAGTTTTTTTTTGTTCATATAACAATTCACTACAAGTGAAAGAAATCCCATTGAGAATCGTATCAGCTGTCTTAGTTAATCCACGCTAACTAGAAAATGGGCGCGCGAAATATAAACAAGCGGACATTTGCGGCTTTTGAATCCCCTGAATGATTTTCATCTCAATAATGTAACTGTATTAATATACTGATAACTATATCTAACATCTCTTGAAGACAACATCCAACTAAATTAGATCTCTATGCACCTATCCCTGATATTTCTACAAACTTACGCAAACGTAGAATTCGCTTTGCAGGACACTGCCTCTAAGCAAAATAATGACTTGTTTTGGACACCAAGCCATTGAGCAAAACGGGTTGGTCGCTCAGCAACCACCTACATTGACCAGTGAGGTTATCACAGAGATTGCTACCCTCATGACATTCCTATCGTGGAGTTTGGCATCATAAACTCATGAATGTTAGAGCTAGTTCGATCGAATACAAATAATAATATAATTAATGTTATTTAAACTTAAATGTTTTATTAAATAAAAGAGGTGTAGATCGAGAAATCTTGATCTGCAATGAAGAGCTAAGATTCCTGAAAAGAGAGTAATTTTTGCATTTTCCATATTTCGAATTTCAAAGAGATATTTTCACAATCAAACATCGATTCAGCGATCCAATGAAAATATAGGAATACATGTCTACATCATGACTATCAAATAAATGCAAGGAAATTTAAGTTAAACGTAATATTTGTTGCCCGGTATATCCTGTCAAAAGTAGATAATGATCAATTTAACGTATGTTCCAGAGAAAAATTTTCTCATATTTGGATGATTTAAATTGTTGTAATATGCGAGAACTTATACTAAAAAAGAGAAAAAATTGTTTCGGACATATTTTGTAAGCGTTGTTCGAATTTGAATGGTCAGTAATAGACATAGCATATGAAGACAAATGTTTTTTGGTGTTTTAAGCAACTTACTACTTGCTACTAAGCAATTCGTTTCTCTTCTTTCTGAGGTTTTCAAAAGAGGAATAGAACGTGGCCTTGTAAAACATTCGTTGTTGATGCTGAAATTACCGACAGTCAATGTCAGAAATCAACAATTCGTTATTTTTCCTTATAAGGGTCCCAAAACGCAAGAGAATTCATACTCGTAGTTTAGATATATTAAAGATAAACCGTAAAGTGGTTCATTTATTTGGAAAATTGAATATTGAACACCGGCATCCCGGCAAAATTGGAATAGAAATCTAGATAACGATTTTTTGTTAAATGCAAGGAAAGTTCTGTCGAAAACAGATATTTGGTGCCTGGCTTATAGTGCTTGCTTTGGTTAATGATCAATTTAGCGTGTGGAACGGAACGAAGTTCGTTTTAAATATCTTCCTAAGAACAATTTTCTTTCACTATTTACATTATTTGGACTGACTGTCTTCATCTTTGTTGCCATTTTTATCACAACATTTCGGCCTTTATACGCTCCAGCCTTCTTCAGGTGGTTGGAATGTCGAACTGAACTCTTTATTTCGCTCGCTGGGGGAGACTTTTCTAGTTCCACGTGCCATGTCTAATGGGTGGCAATTATCAGTTATCTCCTGTTAATTTCCTTCTCCAAGTTCTCCACCGTCTTAAATATGTACTGAACTCACACTCTTTTGGGTCCTGTCACTGGATCTAACTAACGCTTTTATGCACTGTACCATTTGTCGTCAAGTACACATGGCACATGGCAACAAAGATGAGGACAATAGTCCGAATAATGTAAATAATGTACATAATACCTCATCTCAGAAATATAGACAGAACAATTTTCTTACATTTTACAGATTTAAATTGTCTAAATATTTGGGAACTATTTTGTGAAGTAAAAAGCAGAATATTTTTTGTCTCAGGCAGTTTTTGGTGTCATAGATAAAAGAAATTGGGAAAAATATGAAAAAAAACAAAAAAAAAACATTGTGCTAATTCGGTTTAGTTCAAAATCAACTTGATATAACTCGTTTTTGGGGGGTTTGGGGGTGGGGGTTAAGAGTATCAGGTTAAAATTGCCCGTCACTTAAAATATTCGCTTCAGTTTCAAGATTCCAATCACTTCTTGCAAATAAAGGTAGAAAACGGAACTATCCAGAACTGATTATAAAAAGGAAATGAATAAACATGTGCTTGTATTCAAAAAATTCATCACGTGACCGATATACTCTCGTAGAATGCGACCAAATGAGGTTTAATTTCCATATACTAACCCCTTGCGATCCGCACGCTTCTTCTATCGGTGTTGTAGTGCTTGGATCACATAACGGAAGAAACGTTCATCCTTTTGGTCAAAGATTTATCAACAGTATATATGACGTCATCATCACTTCGATAATGGTTTCCAGCCAGTCTTTTTTTTCATGTTGGGGAACAGATGATAGTCAGATGGGGCCAAATGTAATCTGAGTGTAATCAGTTAGTTCAAAGCGGCATTCAATACTCAGCAGAAACCCTGAATTTTGAAACCTTGGCACTAATCTTCAATTCATAAAGTCTTGGTACCAAAGAGGAAAGTTCATTAGTACAATTACCATAAAATATTTATACAAAAGGCACGGGGAAGCTACTTTACGGCGGTGGGAAAGTGACTGAAGAAGAGATGTCAGGTCAGGACCATTAATATTGCGGATTATGCTTTGTATTTTATCAAGATATATCTAGATAGATAGGCGAAACCAATAACCAAGTCCTATAACTAAGACATGTTCACTGTACTTAGCAAGGCTCATTGATTTTCTCTTTAAACTTTCGGAATCTATTTATATTATATCCATCCAGCCATCCCTCTATAAACTGTAAGATCTTGTCAGATTTGAATATTGATGGTTATATTATTATTATATTTAATGTTTAGATGATTTTTATATTTCGTGTTTTTCATTTTATTGGCTGTGCAATGTGTAACCGTCTTTTTTCTGTTATCTTTTTCTTGTTATTGTTTTAGCTTATCCATTTTAATCCCAATTAATTATTGTACAAATGCTAAAATATTTAAGCATAGCCTTGTGCATTTTCTATGAAAAATTGTAACCGAAATTTGTATTATTTCTCCATTGACAAAATAATTATTTGTCAGAAGATCTCTTTAGATGGCCGAGCCTCTTCCGCCAAGATGTAGCAACACTACTCAGTTTTTAGTCTAAATGAAGCTGTTTTATTAAATGCACACGGTTCCTATCAACATGAACACCGAAGCCAAAGAATCCCTAAATTATTCTTCAGCATAGTGTTGTTCCTTTTCAATTCTTATATTTTATTTCCGAATCAGGTGTTGTATATTCGCCACCTGGGAGTTTCTCACTTCCGTTTAATCGCACTTAGTAAATTAA
The DNA here is from genome assembly GCA_963932145.1 of Acanthosepion lycidas. Lineage (NCBI taxonomy): Eukaryota > Metazoa > Mollusca > Cephalopoda > Sepiida > Sepiidae > Acanthosepion > Acanthosepion lycidas. Next base: position 118,098,998 of record OZ010572.1, on the reverse strand, counting down.
TTTACCAGTGTTAAAACCTTTAAACACACCCTTGTGAAACCATGAGTTGAAATAAAAGGAATACGTGTGAAACAGCTTTTTCTTCTTTATTTTAACATTAATGTTCACCCTGAACAAAGGCCGGAGACCGCTCGAGGTAGAGGGTTAAAGAGTAAGAGGCACTTTTATGCGTATATATGAGAAGAATAACGGTTTAGCCGACATTTGAACAGATTAAAGTTGTAGTGACCGGTGGAATATTCACTTAGGAATGTTGCAGTTTTTGTGTATATGTATTTACTAGTGAGCCAGTCAAAATGACTTGACTCATTTTATAGTCCACCAAAAGAAGTGTTAACCAATCAGAAGACGTAGAATATTCAATCCGTCGTGTATAAAGGCGGCCATTTTGTTTACTCTATCCGAATGTCCAGTGCCAGCTTGTCAGTCGAAGAGGAACAGAAGGAAGAACTACGCTCTGCTACTTTACCGGGATATCCACTGCTAACCTGGGCAACGCTTCCCTACTGTCTTCGAAAAATCCACTGCTGACCTGAACAACGCTTCCCTACTGTCTTCGAAATATCCACTGCTAACCTGAACAACGCTTCCCTAATGTCTTCGAAATATCCACTGCTAACCTGAACAACGCTTCCCTACTGTCTTCGAAATATTCACTGCTAACCTCTGGATTCTCTACTCAAAGACGACCGTCATCATGAACAACAGGGAATCGGTTCCACAAGGCACTGCTCCACGGGAAGAAGCTGTTAGAGTGCATTTTACTTCTCACCGATAGAATACGTTGAAAATGAGGGTGGTTCGCTAAAACTCACGTTGCACGGCGGATCCTGGTTGTAAAGCTTAGATCTGGTGAAACGAAGGAATGCCGTTCATGTTATCACTTTCCATGGGGTAACGATAGAGCAGTGAAAGGTGAAACTACGTCTACATCTGCGAGAGAGGCGTTGTACAGTCGAAAAAATAATTTGTCAGTCAGAAGGACCCAGAGACGCTTCTAGACTCTATAGTGACTGGAAAGTGAGGATTGGGTAGCTCCTGTCCAAATATGAAAGCAGTACGCCAATTTAAGTCTGATCTGACTATTTTAAATATAGGGGAGAGGACGAGGGGTAAGGTACTAGATCGGTGGCGTTTTCTTGCATGTTTAGCGATGGACCGTATCTATGAGTTCCACTTGAGTTCTGGAATTGTCTAACGTAAACGCCAATAACACAGAATTCGAAAAACTGCATATACTGGATATAACAGCAAAATTGTCCAAATCGTGTAACAGCAAAATTGTCTATTTTTTAGATTAAGCTTTGAACTGCTGTATCTTAGAATTTGTTAAAGATATCATACTGATATTCTCCAGGGTTATTATAACCATATTGGACTCTACTTTGAGCAATGAAAATGTACAATTACTCTCTAAGCTTAACAGAAGAATCGTGATGAAGTCAATCATTAACAAAAGTGGCATGTTCATCATAAATCAATCATAGCTAAGGATCGGGAGTTCATGAAGGATTGAAATTAAGCCCATATATATATATATATATATATATATATATATATATATATATTTAGTTTATGCAAACTTAGGTAATTCGTATGGGTAGACCCGAGAAGGATGATATCCGGAGAGCTCAATGTAAAATTCAGAGCAGATATGTTTGAATAAAAACAGACCACGTTAAGGTTCCATGTAATAAATTATTTCACCATAACCCCTTTAACAGGGCTCTGGATCATCAGACTTGCATGGCTAATATGGAGAGAATTATTAGCTCACACAATAGTAAAATTTTGAGAGAGCTTCATGATAATCCAAAACAAAATCAGGATACAACCAGAATAGAAAAATCAACATGCAACTACAGAACAGGAACAGAGTGCCCAATTGAAGGAATATGCATGGCAGAGAACACAATATATGAAGCAACAATTTTCCCCAAAGAAAAAGTTGTGGAGAAAAAGATATATTTAGGAATATCATCGGGAAACTGGAAGCACTGACTATACAACCATCGCCAATCCTTCAAAAATAAGTGCAAAAAGAACCAAACGGCACTATCTATTCATTATTGGAATCTGTTGGAGAGTGTCCTAACCCCACAAATAAAGTGGAAAATAATATCAAGAGCCAGAACTACCAAAAACTTCAGAGACAGATGCAACTTATGAGAAAATCTTCATAATCAAACATAAAGATCCACACATACTACTGAATAAAGACAGTGAACTAATTTTTAAATGCCGGCATAAAAACAATCTCAACCTAAGCAGATACATTGAAAAATAATCATATAATAAGAGCAATTTTGAGTGTTTTTTATTCCCTTTGTTCTTTGAAATATTACTATGCACACATGAACACCAACACATAACTATATGTATTCAAATGTGGTAATGTGCTTGAACACTGAGGCACCTGTTGATATGTACAAGTATATATTTTTATATGGAATAAGAAGCAGGTTCTTTTTTTTTTTTTTTTTTACTGTGGGGGTGTACATTTAGATAGGTACCTATATATTTTGCCATAAATATGAAAAAACGGGTAATATTATATGTGTAAAGATATGGATTATGTAATTAAATACTGAGAGAGTATTCGAACGCAGGCATAAGTGGGTGCATGGGTGAACATGAGGATAGAGACATGTACGTGTGTAGATATGTGTAAGTGCAAATTAACGTATATGTGTGTATATGGATATGCTGCATATTATGTATATATGAATGTATGTGTTTGTATATATATGCATGTGTGTATGTATGTATGCATATGTGTGTGTCTATATGTGTATGTGTATATACGTATATGTGTGAAAAAATACATATATCTGTATATATGTAGATGTATATGGATATACAAGTGTCTTTATGTATATATATGTAAGTATAAGTGTATGTGGAGATATGTATGAAGATATATGAATATGTGTTTTCTCTGCAGATGTATATGTGTAAAAATGGGAATATACATAGGGTTTTTTTTTGTTTTTTTTTGTTTTTTGTGTGGATGTGTGTACAGGTGTATATAGGATCTCATAGGCATATAGTAAGATATAGGTATGTCGATATAAATAGAGATTTAAGACATGTATAAATAAAAGATTGTATAAGAAGGACCTAATTTTCTACTAGTGACGCCTTATCCAAATCTCTCCTCTAATATTCTCCAATTGGAAGTTAGTTTTAAATAGCACTGAGTTAGAGTTTAAATTGGTAATTTAATTTATTGGAAATATACTACCCCTATTATTGATGATAAAATCACTTAAATGGGATTAACCGTTGATAATTGGGTGCATAAAAACAATCACAAGTTTACTTATTGAACTAAAATCAAACGAATAGATGTTAACCTAACAAGCAACAAGATGAATTTTAGGAGAATTAATAAGATTATTAAATATAAAATGAAGTAATAATTATTATAAGTGTTATGATTATTATGGTTAGGATTACTAAATTTAATATTATAATTGTTATAATTAAGATTATAATTATTGTTATAGTTGTGTTGATAATAATTGTAATGATTATGATTATTTAATATAGAATTGTAATAGTAATGCGATTGTAGTTATAATAATGATAAGATAGTAATAATAATAATAATAATAATAATAATAATAATAATAATATATTATAATTATGGTTAGTTTTGGTCTTGTTATTGTTATGATCAATGATAATTTTGGTAATTGAAGTTACTAAATATAAAATGATTTAATTAACTATCCATATTAATGGATATATATATGGATATATATCCATATTGGTATGTGTGTTTATGTGTATGTATGTGTGTATATGAATATATATATATATATATATATATATATATATATATATATATATATATATATATATATATGTGTATATATATATGTATATATATATGTGTATGTATGAGTATGTATATATGTATATGTGTGCGTGTGTGTATGTGTCTATGTATGTATATGTGTATATGTGTATCTTTGTTTTAGTGGATTTCGAAATTTTAATTTTTTTTTTTACTAATTAATAAAAGATAAAAATAAATTAATTAATAAGATTACTAAAAAATAGATTACTCTTTCAATGTACTATCTGTGAATTTTTCTAATCGACTGTTTCATAGAAAATAACAAAAAACTCTACCGAATTTCAAATTAATTTCTTCGTAGATTGTTTAAACATTTAGATACAGAAAAAACTTTAACCTCACAAACATGCCCGTTAAAGTAACGCGAATTAACAGCGTCTAAAAAATTTGAAAGAAAAACTGTCCTCGTGAAAGTAGTGTAGCTTCTTCCTTTAAGTCGGTCTCAACCTCTCCACTCCTTAGCCATCTATATCTTGAGACTAGACACAATAAATTCGAACAACATCTAGCCGACACATTGGAGTTAAAAATTAAAAATAAGAATTTGAAATGCTACATATGACACATTCATATCCTCTTTCCCACCTCACTTCCTCACTTCGTTAATTTTACGTATACTTGATGAGGTCCGTCAAAAACGTCTTTTCATTTTTCATTTCAATTTTTGGAAGTAAAGTCTGATGATCCAGAGCCCTGTTAAAGGGGTTATGGTGAAATAATTTATTACATGGAACCTTAACGTGGTCTGTTTTTATTCAAACAAATATATATATATATATATATATATATATATATATATATATATATATAAAGAAAGAACAGTAAGCTATATAATAAAAAATATATATAAAATAAATATATGAAATAAAAATATAAAGATATATAAAAATATAATGATATATAATAAAAATATATATAAAATAAATATATAAAAGAATATATATAAAATAAATATATAAAAGTTACTCCAAAATTCACTTGAGGATGAAATGGAACTAATGTCTTTAATTTAATTAAAAAATTAAATTAGGACCTTCCATTTTTGAAACATGGTTAGAACTGTGTAGCGGAAAAACCATATGTTAAATCAATTAATTTATAATATATATATATATATATATATATATATATATATATATATATATATATATATTATTTTGGTATATTTTTTGAACTTATACAAGATGATCTTCGCCCTTTCAAAACCTTCTAACTTTCTTTCCTAGAGTAACAATTTGCCTCACACGTTTCACATACGATTACATTTTCATGTCTGTTATTGCACTTTTGACTCTCATAGCTGAAACACCTCTCTCACGCGCCAAACGTCTTATGAATTGAGTTGGATCATTTATAATTCATCTCTTTGGCTCTAAGTTGAAATAATGACTCCTCTTGCTGTTCCGACCTCCTGATCCTTGTAAAACTTATTCCCCGTTCTCTTCATGGTTCTTGAATGAAATTTGAAGATGGAAACAAGAGATTAAATGTTGGTATCATTCCCGAAGACCCGAAAGATGTTTTTTCTTCTAGCCAAGGCTCATCTGGGAATACAGTGGTCTAACACAAAACGATTTTAACCTTCTCTATTTTTAGCTGAATAATTCAAAGGGTTTTTCAATGATTCTTACAAAAATGGCGTCAAGATGGCTAAGTTGTTAAACATTTTGTGAGATGGATAAGTATGGGGTTCCACGATTCGTAAATTTTTTCTGTTACACCCGTTACCCTCGGTTATGGACTTTGCAGACGGAAACCAGAGTATGAACTTTGCTACCATTACTGAAAGTCTGAATGATTCTTACGACAAATGGTGTCAACGTCTTATCTGAAAACCTGGAAAATAGAAACTCAATTACTTTAGTGTTTTTTTTTTGTTTTTTGTTTTTTTTTAGATATTAAACATTTTGTGGGGCCGACATTTATGCTATTACACGATTTGGACAATTTTGCTGTTACACCCATTATCTCGTTTTTGATATTGATTTGACACCACGACATTTTGAATATTTCTTCAATTTAAACATGTTACAAATAAATAGTAGATGCTATATATCTGATTGTGTGGGTCTATAGCTAGAATATTTTGAAATAAGGCTGGGAACAGTTTTCATGTTAAGTTATCGGTGGAGTATTCGTCTTATTGATGAAGAGAAATACAGAGCTCTCTAGAGAAAGAGAAAAGAGAGAGAGAGATTGAGAGAGGACAGAAGAGGAGAGTGAGAGGACAGAAGAGGAGAGTGAGAGAACAGAAAGGAGAGAGAGTGAGAGGGGGAGTACAGAAGAGGAGCGATAGAGAGAAAAATAGTGATGACAGAAGAGGAGAGAGAAGAGGAGAGAAGAGGACAGGGAAAGTGTGAGAGAAGACAGAAGTGGAGAGAGAGAGGAGAAGACAGAAGAGGAGAGTGAAAGAGGGACAGGACAGAAAAGGAGAGAGAGAGAGAAATAGAGAGAGGACAGAAGAGGAGAGAGAGAGTGAGAGAGGACAGAAGAGGATATAGAATTAGTGAGGGAAGTGGACAGAAGAGGAGAAGGAGATTGAGAGTAGACAGAAGAGGGGAGAGAGAGAAGACAGAATAGGAGAGTGAAAGAGAGAGAAGACAGAAGAGGAGAGAGAGAAAGCGAGAAATAACAGGAGAGGAGAGAGTGTGAGAGAAGACAGAAGAGGAGAGAAAGAGAGAGAGAGGACAGAAGAAGAGAGAGATAGTGAGAAGACAGAAGAGAAGAGAGAGAAGAGAGAGAAACGATTTTAACCTTCTCTATTTTTAGCTGAATAATTCAAAGGATTTTTCAATGATTCTTACAAAAATGATGCCAAGATGGCTAAGCATCTTATCTTAAAACCCAGCGAAGAGAAACTCAATTAGTTTAGTTGTTTTTTAGTTGTTAAACATTTTGTGAGATGGATAAGTATGGGGTTCCACGATTTGTAAAATTTTTCTGTTACACCCGTTACCCTCGGTTATGGACTTTGCAGACGGAAACCAGAGTATGAACTTTGCTACCATTACTGAAAGTCTGAATGATTCTTACGACAAATGGTGTCAACGTCTTATCTTAAAACCTGTAAAAAAAGAAACTCAATTAGTTTAGTGTATTTTTTTAGATATTAAACATTTTGTGGGACCGACATTTATGCTATTACACGATTTGGACAATTTTGCTGTTACACACATTATCTCGTTTTTGATATTTCTCTTATCGTAAAACAACAAATTACTTATACTGCTGGACTATAAATACTTATTTTAATATTTAATTTAATCGTTATGTCGTTTACAATATGGGCACGTGACCGAGTGGTAAGGATATTCCCTTTCAGACCATCTGGGATAAAAAAAAAAAAAGTCATTTAGTTTAGTAGTTTTTTAGATGTTAAACATTTTTTAGGGGATGGATAAATATGCGGTTCCTTGATTTGTAAAATTTTTCCGTTACACCAGCAACATTCGGTTATGAGTCGACTTTTAAAAAGCAAATGATAATGGAAGGAAAAAAAAACTGGCCGGCAATTAATTAATCATTTAAAGACTAGCGATGATGACATCTAAGAATAACTCTAACACTCAATCACAGATATTTTCACTAATATCAAAAACAATAATATTTTAATCTCATCAAATACTAAAACGGGGACATATACTAATTTTATTGACAGTCGTTGTTTTCTTCTGTGTTGACTGTCGAATCGAAAATTGTTATGGCTCTCGGCGGTATCAAACAGTGTCGCACTTCATGTAACGGAATAGATTTGTTTGTGTGTACCAAAGTCTGAAGCTATTTGCGGCGTATCTCTGGTTGAGTTATCGCCGGAATATGTCTTTTACGAGAATTGTTTCGTGTTCGCTGGAAAATCGTCATATTCATAGTTAGAGACCCAGCTGGAATGTGGGTGAAAACCGATATCAATGACGCAGTATCAGAGGATGCCCGTCTACTATGGCGGCTGGCTAATACCAGTTGGAGACGCCCGCTCAGACACATTTCGGTTTTTTCAGCACTCACAGATCCCAACTGCGGTTTATACTGCAATTATGCAGAGCGGAAATAGTTACAGCTTCTTGAAGAGTGTGCGTTATCCAGCGTGATCAACAGTCTGAACAAGTCCAGCACGCTCAAAACGCTCGGTCACGATGACTTACAGCTTCGTGCTAGCACAATCAACGGCGGCTCGCAAAGAGTCCCGTCTATCAAATTTCACTCACAAGGCTTGGGTTAACTGTCCAAAAACATTCCTCGAGACCGATAGCATCAAGACGTCACCTTCCAGAAATCGTAGTATTCGAACTCGGATCTTATGGTTAGCTGGTCAGAAAGGGAATATCCTTACCACTCGGTCACGTTCCAATATTGTAAACGACATAACGATTAAAATTAAATATTAAAATAAGTATTTATAGTCCAGCAGTATAAGTAATTTGTTCTTTTACGGTAACAGAAATATCAAAAACGAGATAATGGGTGTAACAGCAAAATTGTCCAAATCATGTAATAGCATAAATGTCGGCCCCACAAAATGTTTAATATCTAAAAAAATACACTAAACTAATTGAGTTTCTTTTTTTACAGGTTTTAAGATAAGACGTTGATACCATTTGTCGTAAGAATCATTCAGACTTTCAGTAATGGTAGCAAAGTTCATACTCTGGTTTCCGTCTGCAAAGTCCATAACCGAGGGTAACGGGTGTAACAGAAAAATTTTACAAATCGTGGAACCGCATACTTATCCATCTCACAAAATGTTTAACAACTAAAAAACAACTAAACTAATTGAGTTTCTCTTCGCTGGGTTTTAAGATAAGATGCTTAGCCATCTTAACATCATTTTTGTAAGAATCATTGAAAAATCCTTTGAATTATTCAGCTAAAAATAGAGAAGGTTAAAATCGTTTCTCTCTCTTCTGTCTCTTCTCTTCTGACTTTTCTCTCTCTCTCTGACTCTCTCCTCTTCTGTCCTCTTTCTCTTTCTCTTTCTCTCTCTCTCTCCCCTCTTATGTCCTCTCTCACTCTCTATCCTCTTCTGTCCTCTGTCTCTTTCTCTCTCTCTCTCCTCTTATGTCCTCTCTCTCTCTTTCTCTCTTCTCTTCTGTCCTCTCTCTCTTTCTCTCTCTCCACTTCTGTGCTCTCTCTCTCTTTCACACTCCTCTTCGGTCTTCTCCTCTCTCTCCACTTCTGTCCTCTCTCCCTCTCTCTCTTCTTCTGTCCTCTCTCTCTTTCTCTCTCTCCACTTCTGTCCTATCCTCTCTCTCCACTTCTGTCCTCTCTCCCTCTCCTCTTCTGTCCTCTCACTCTCCTCTTCTGTCTTCTCTCACTCTCTCTCCTCTTCTGTCCTTTCTCTTTCTTCTCTTCTGTCCTCTCTCTCTCTCTTTCAATCTCCTCTTCTGTCCTCTCACTCTCCTCTTCTGTCCTCTCTCACCTCTTCTGTCCTCTCTCTCTTTCTCTCTCTCTTCTTCTGTCATCTTTCTTTTTCTCTCTCTCCTCTTCTGTCCTCTCTCTCTCTTTCTCTCTCCTCTTCTGTCCTCTCTCACTCTCTCTCCTCTTCCGTCTTCTCTCACTCTCTCTCCTCTTCTGTCCTCTCTCTCTTTCTCTCTCTCCTCTTCTATCCTCTCTCTCTTTCAATCATCTCTTCTGTCTTCTCCTCTCTCTCCACTTTTGTTTTTTCTCATTCTCCTCTTCTGTCTTCTCGCTCTCCTCTTTTGTCCTCTCTCACTCTCTCTCTCTCTCTCTCTTTTCTCTCCTTTCTCTTTCTCTAGAGAGCTCTGTATTTCTCTTCAGGATGGTTTGCCTTCGGATTCATATCAATAAGACGAACACTCCTCCGATAACTTAACATGAAAACTGTTCCCAGCCTTATTTCAAAATATTCTAGCTATAGACCCACACATTCAGATATATGGCATTTATTCTTTTTATTTGCAACATGTTTAAATTGAAGAAATATTCAAAATGTCGTGGTGTCACTGAAAAATTTAGGCAAAACAGGCGTGAGATTAGAGCTTGTGAATTATTTTTAGAGAGCCCTTTCTGAAATTTGCTTGACATGCTCCCAGTAAGTGTTGTTTGGCATTCCAGTTTCTTGTTAGATTAGTGAAGCTCTTTATAAACTTTCCCCTACTCTAAGATCTCCTCAACTCTCTTTCCATTAATCCATTACATCCTTTTATCGATATATTTTAAAGTTATTTTTAAAACCCCTTTTTATTCCTCTTTTAATTTTAAATTAATATTTCATTCTTCATATAACACCAAAATAATGTCATATGGTTAATATTGGGGTTTACTTTTAGAAAACTTCTTTCCGTTAAGACAATAATCTTCTACCCTCTCCTGACCCCTTACTTGTGCTTTTCGTCTGAGAGAAACATTGAAATGGATAAATCCTAATAAGTTTTTTGACTGACTATTTAGCTTTCTATTTCTGACATAAACTCAGTCCAAACAGGGCTTCATAAGACTGACAAGCGATTTCTTAGTCTGCCGAAATAGACTATTCCGCATATGGGGTGATTTTATATTTCATTGTTCATTATTATATGCTCTGTAATAATAAATATATTGAGCTTTTTTAGTGGATCAGTTTTATATTTTATATTCCTAGGATCCACTTGGATTATATAGCAAAGAATTTGCTACCTTTACAATATATATATATATATATATATATATATATAGACAGAGAGAGAGAGAGACCACTAATATTATCAATATATATATATATATATATATATGATAAAAATATATTTTTAAAATATGATATAGTAATGGACACAATTGCTCAATATCAGGGATAGAGCGCATGTAAATATGAAATGGTGTCCTAGGTGAACACAAGCCATCTTCATATATATATATATATATATATATATATATATATATATATTTGGTTGGATTGATGTGTTTGTGACCCTGGGTTTCACGCTTTTGCAATCGCAAAAGCGTGAAACCCAGGGTCACAAACTCACATCAATCCAACCAATTATGTTAGATCTATCTCTGATATTGAGCGCTTTCTAATATGTACCGCGCATATAATATATAAATAATCATATATATATATATATATATATATATATATATATATATATATACACTTTTCACATATATTATATATATATACTTTTTACAGATATTATATATATATACACTTTTTACATATAGTATATATATATACACACTTTTCTCATATATATATATATATGTGTGTGTGACTCTATTGATAAAACAATTATTAGTTAAAAGTCCCTTGAGTGACTCCCGCCCAAATATAGCGCCAGTTCTTCATTTTGTGTTTACTTTCAACAAATTTAATACTAGACGTACGCTATCAGTAACTACCAATATGAACAAAAATACCCCAGAATAGCTAATCTATTCCTCGACACGGTGTCCTTTATTTTCCTTATGTTATCTCATTTTCGATTCAGAAGCCCTTGTGTACCAATGGAGTATGCGAATATTCTTGTAAGTTTTCACATGATTTTGATTAGTCAAGAAACAGAACTAATGTTACATTTTTTGTGTCGTTGTTGTATGCTGGTACCGTTTTCCTTATTATTATCCCTGTATTTTCTTCTTCGGTCTCCCGATGAGACTAAACATAGTGGGCAATAGTTTGCTTCCATCTTGAAATATTCTAGGCGGAATCTAGTATGTTTCTCTAACTTAGCCCAACTCCCTGAAGATCTTCGTACAATGCTATGCCCGACGATACCTCATTTTCTTTTCTAACAAGCAGGAATTCGCTTCATTGTTTTAAAAAAAAGCACTGTAATAATATTCCGACCGACGTAAGCAATTTCAGTTGCTAGCGTTTCTCTTTCACTGCATTTTCTGTTAAGGCGTCTTACTGTTACTGCGTTTTTAAGACCAGATATTTAGGACGAAAATTTTCAGGCTGACTGATATACAAGTGTGCACAGATTGGAATTTGTTCACTATGCAATTAACGACAAGCTACTCTTATCTTGAAAATGGAGACGCACACGTAAATGATGAAGACACACAATTAGAAGTAATATATAACACAAAAATGTAGGAATGTCTTTAAGCGCGAAAACGTGTCGAACCACTGTATTCTTTCTTCGTGTACAAATATCTTTCTGTCGTCGACGGAATTCTGGCTTATAATTTCATCGACTTTTTATTTCGGAAAATATAGAATAAAAGAAACAATGAAAACCTTAGCGATGTTTACGCACTTATAATCGAACTGATTGATTACACCATAATACAAGATTCTCCGACAATGACTGGGCAGGTGGAGCCTCGGCGTGGGGCAATGGTTAGCAGTATGGTTGACTAATACTTCTGTGTGGGTGAATTTGATTCGAAATGGGTGCCACAAGACATGTGACCTTGTTCCAAAACTAAACTAAATCTGGTAAATAACAATGACACCTCGGCGTTGAGTAATCGTTAACAAGATAGCCTGCTTGAATAATACTAATGTGCAGTGAATTTGATCCGAACTGGGTGCCAGCCAACGTTTGACTTTGTGCCCAAACTAAGCTAAACTTACTAAATAACAAGTTAGTCTGCATTATAATACTACCGTGTTGTGAATTTGAACCGCATTGGGTACCTCATGAATGTAACCCATTGCTAAAATTATGCTCAGTACGTAAAAATAACGAGCACCTCGGTGTGATGTGATGGTTAAAAAGTAAGTCTAGTTGACCCATATAACTGTGTAGTGGATTCTATCCGCACTAAGTATCTATACCTGTAAATATGTACCAAAAACAATAAATGAAAATAAGGAAAACCTCAGTGTGAGGTAATAGTTAATGAGCTAGTACGGTTGTAGTCTACTGAATTCGACCCGCACTTTGTGCTACATGCCTAGTGTCAAAAATATGATAATCTTATTAAAAGTGCATCCTCATGGGGTAATTGTCAGTGTGTTTTACTGGTTGTCTATTAAAAGGAAGTAGTGATTTTAATCTTCATAGTATCTCCATACAGGTGGCCTTGTGCCACATTAAACTAAGCTCACTATATAGCAAAATTAGATGAATATATGTAATTTTCCCAAGTATATGAAAATGTAGAGAGAATTTGGAAAGCTGAAATGCCGAAGCCCCCTTCTATAAAGGAAATATGCTGATAGACTTACTTTTCGCGTTTAGTTTTTAGGCAATAATTAATGAATTATAGTGATAAGCAAGCAAGCTTTGATCTTTAAAAATCGATTTTATTTTGAATCGATTACATTTATCCATAATACATGGTGCATCATTCTTGATTTCTGTGAGGAATATTAGCCAGGATTGGTCTCTCAAAATCCAACCTCCACCCCAGATTCTTCCGGGAGGATTGGCAGAGAAGGGGAAGGGGCTTTTTCCTGTCGGTGTAGATGTTGTGGTTGTTGCATCTGTTCCGTTTTGGGGGTCTTCTCTTTCCCTTGCGTTACACACACCGTTGCGTAACATGTTACGTAGCGATGGTGTGAAAGCTTAGCCCAGCAGCCCGAGTTCAAACACTCTGGTCCCCACTTTAAAAACTGACCTTGCGTCACAACCTGACTGGGTGGGGGGTAAGGTAAATCTCGGGATATCGTCCTTGATATACGAATCTGTCGAATCGAGTTCAAATCCCTGTCCAGTCTGATGTGTTCACTTTTGCATTAATGACCTGGATAGAGGTATAGATCCATCCCTTTTCCTATACAAAGTTGGAGTTAAATATCAGGATAAACTCTGTATTCTAAACCATGGAGACCAATTAACTATTCCCCCACCCCCACCCCAAATGCACTGCAAATCACAGATTCATGATTACAAGTTATAAACACAGCAAATCACAGATTCATGATTACAAGTTATAAACACAGCATTTAACATTTGAACTTTGCTAGAGAATTATGCTGGCAATTAAATAAAAATTAATTATTTATCATTGAAATCTCAGCGTCATTTTCTGGGTATTATGAACGATGTTTCTCTGATATAAGATTCAAATTGTCAAGTTCAGTATTTGATACGGTAATTCTCTTGAAATTTTCACGCGGTTTCGACCAGTATGAGAGAGAAAAAAAACCGCAGTGAGGTGTCGAGTTTATTGTCAAGTTTAGTTACCATTATCGAATTAAACTCCAAGTCTCTGCAAACTATAGTTTCGAAACCACTCAATGTGTAGCAGCACATATCGAATAGGAGTAATAATATTAATAATAATATTTTAAAATGTGTTTTATATGCCATACAATGTGGTGTTTTGTTGGTCTGTATTCGAATAGTGAGAACAATTGTGGATGATATTTACACGGTCATTAAATAAATTCATGAATGTTGCGCTAAACATGGGTGAACCGTAATGTTGAGTAACAGTTATCAAACAACAAACTCAAATTCTAACCTAATCTATTCTGTTCACGATCCCACAAATGAGAAAGGCATTAAATCATCTCTCCCTCTCTTTGTCTCTCCACCCATAATTTAAATAGTAAAGTAGACTTTGTTCTGTAACCTTGGATGTCAGCAAACCTCGGAGGCCTAAGATTAGTCCTCCGTGCACACAATCGTACAGAAGTCAACGAAAACCTACGACACAGTCTTCCCAAAAGGTCATGGCAGCATATATTAAAGAAAAAGAAGCCATGTAGTGATATAAAAGTCGTGAAGGGACATAGCCATTAAAATCCCAAAATGGAAGTTAAACATACTATGTAGGCATGTAAGCCGCGATCGACTGCAGTCTGCAGTTCATTGTATAAAATATGGTGCAGTTGATTGTACAGAAAAGCAAAGGGCAATTCTTTGTAAAGAATATCAA